>CM066328.1:407572105-408779605 GCA_033807585.1 Hydrophis major
TACAACTTTAAAAGCACCACGTGGGAAAATACCCGAACAAAGCTGAATGCCAGACATGTAAGTACCCGTGAAAACTTAAGAAAACAAATATATATAATATAATATAATATAATATAATATAATATAATATAATATAATATAATATAATATAATATAATATAATATAATATAATATAATATAATATAATATAATATAATATAATATAATATAATATAATATAATATAATATATATTGGATAAGACAGATTATTCAAACACCATCTTCAGTGCACATCATGACCATTAAAATAAACACTTTGCACTCCACACCTTGCACTCTACACATTGAACCGAAAACCCGCAACACCGCACCAACACTGCACTATACAGTAGAATTCAACAGAGCTACTGCCCTGGGATAGAAGCTGTTTTTCAGCCTATTTGTCCTTGTTTTTATTATCCTGCACCATCTGCCAGATGGTAATAGTTCAAAACAAGGGTGCCCAGGATGAGATGGATCTTTGAGAATGTTTTGAACTTTCTTAAGGCAACAGGAGCTATCAAGCTCTTCCAAAGAGGGAAGAAGGCTACCAATGATCTGGACAATGACGTTAACCTTCTGGGATGCTTTCCTATCTGCCACTGTGCAATTGGCAAACCATACAGAGGTGTAGTATGTTAAAATGCTCTCTATAGTGCAGTGGTAGAAGGTCACCAGCAGGTTTTCATTCAGTTGGTGTTAGCAAAATATATGCTATTTTAAGATATTCTTCAGTATATGGTTGTCCTCATTTAATGTCTGCTCAGTCACTGAATGTTTCAAGTTAAAAAAAGAAGACACCAAATGAGTGGTACTTACACTGAGTTCTCATAGTTGCAGCCATTTATTTCAGCATCCCACAGACATGTGATTGCCATTTGCAACCTTCACTGCTGGCTTCTGGCAACAAAGTCAATGGGGAAGCCAGCAGTAGATTGCAAATAGCAATCATGTTACTGCAAGAGGGTGCAAGATTCTCTACCTGGAACTCTTGTTACAAAGTTGTCAAGTGTTTGTGACATGACACACCTTATTGCCGTGTTGCTTAGTGACAGAACTCCTGGTCCCAATTACCATTGGTAAACGAAGATTACCTGCGTAACCTCACTCCTCCATTTTGATCCAACCCCCTTGTGTTGGAGATGAAGCTGAAAAAAACCCATCCTGAATGAATTGCCATGCATAGGAAGCCGCAGGAGCTGCTGCTCTTCTCAGAGTAGTGAAAGGAAGTCATGGGCTGCAAGCTCTGTCTCTCTCATACAGTATATATATGGATGGTGTCACGAAGCCTATGCACAAAAGAGCCAGGGCTTCAGTGGCTTATATGTTGCAGTGCTGCCTGTATCATGCTGCCCTTATGGATGCTGTTCCTGCCACATCAGAGAGGGTATTCCTGAATTTAAGGAATTCTAGCTTGAAATGGTTTGGGCATCAGTCCAAATATTAAAAGGAATTTCCTACAGAAAACAAGGAAAATCAGGAGAATTAGGGAAAACCAGTAGCACACAGAAAACAACATTAGTTACATATTAGCTACTTAAATTTGGGGTGATGTGGTGGCCTAGAGGTGGAGCTCTTGCCACACAGTCAAGAGGCTGTGAGTTCAATCCTAGGTTGAGGCAGATATTCCTCTCTGTAGGTACACTGAGAATATATCTGCTGAACAAAATTCCACATTGGCAACAGGAAGGGCATCTGGCCATCAAAACACTCTGCCCATTCAATTGCCCAGACTCCATCCCACAAGGGATTATGAAGATGATGATGATGATTAGCCATTTGAATTGAAATTTGGTTTGGGGTGCATATACAGAGTTCCTTGCAGAGGAGAGAGAGCCTGAGAGTATTTTAAGCCTTCTTTGTATGCCTCTTGATTAAAAAGAGTAAATAATTAAAAAGACTCAAAGACTGAATCCACTAAAAGTGGATTCAAAATGGTGTGAGCTATTAAAGTCTAAGCAAAAGGACTTCTTTTAAAATGTGACTTTGGTAAGATATTGGGTCATTTTAGATTTTTGAAGGTGGACATCAAACCAAATGTACAATCGGAGATGGACACTGAACACTGGTAAGAACTCATGTCTGAATCTGTAAAGTAGAATAAGAGCAAAAAAAAAAATCAATTCTTTGTACTCATTGCATCCACAGAGCCTGGATCCTCAAACCTGTTCCATGAAACCCAGACTCTTCTACAGAAGGATGGGCAAACCACAATTCCAAACCATAGCTAATGTTTGGAAGATAAAGATACTCGTAAAAAAGATGAGATAAAGATGCTCATATCCGCTCTCATTTAGAAACCAGCTGGACAGAGTCTACTGGGATGCGTGGAGCAATGTTAGGTAGAATTATCTGTGATTCCTTTGAACAGAAAGTATCAGAAGAAGTGGAGATGTTTTTCTATGGTTTGAATGTTGCCACAGTCAACTTGGCTTGACCCCTGCCTTTCATGTCTCCTCCAGGCAGCGCATATATAGCTGAATTCAGGAGGCTGTTAATGTTTCTTTGAATAATATTGTTTGCCTTGAAGGAGACACCTCCTACATGAACTTAAGCCATTCCTGACAACTTTCCACTTAATTTCCAATATTTCTTTTCTGATGAAGTTTGTGGTGTAGGTAATGGGGGACATATAGCCCAGAAGGAGTTTGTATGTAATTTGAAGTTCATTCTGGACTCATAGTTTCTGCTGAAACAGCAGGTAGAAGCTGTGGCAGGAGAATCTTTGATGGCTCCATTAGTTAATAGTGGAATTGTTTAAGTATTTCTAATAGAAGACATCTTTGCCATTCCAGGGTGAGACCAGCGACTATTGACATGATTGCTAATCATAGTTAGAAGAAACTTCTTAAAGTACTTGCTTCAAAACAAAGGAAAGGAAGTTAAAAGACTGACATTTCTCCTGAATAGCTGGAGGTTATTTAAAACCACCATGAAAGAGGCTTAGATAAAATTACATCAGGTATTAGATCAGATAATGTTGCTAACAAGCCCAAGAAAATGCCAAAGCTCTTAATGAACAGAATAAAGGGGAAAAAAGGAATCCTACCTTAAAATTCATAATCTCCTGTTAAGAATAAATTAGAACAGAAATATAAATTAACTATAAGAGTTATCACCTGGTGGATAGAATAATTGCAATTTGCAAATGGAATATCTCTTCTGCCAGCCTACATGGAGCCGAACTCCATCACTTTAGCAAAAAGGAAAAACACTCTGCAATCCAAGACTGTAAATGTCAAACCTGGAAGGATTATACTGATTTGTCACTACCTATTGTGACAGACAGTGCCCTTCAAATCCCTTTGCCAACTTTGCACAAGTCTTTACTCCACAGTTATTGGGGCTTACGGTTTTCTTTCCAGTAGTCAGTTGAAACCTAAATATTCATATGATAATTGAGAGTCTTAAATATTTGTATTTTAAAAGGTCCTGCAACATAGAGTGTTTCTTGGAAGCAAGAGGGGCCCTAAACTCTTGTTCTGACCCAAACCTTGTTCCAAGGAAACAAACACAAAACAGAGGTAACAGCAAAACCTTTTAATGATTCTTTATGAATTCCGTTCCTTCACGGTTAAAAGGCTGTTTCAAATTAATTATCTCTGATAAGAACAAGCTTGCCAAGGTTGTGCAAGGCTTCCAAGAATACTAGATAAAGTTACTAAGAAATATTTCAAACACAAAGAGTCTCCAAACACCAACCAAGATACTCCGTCCACAAAGCTTGAGTGGAACAACTTTTTTGCTTCCTGCAAAGAACTCCAGTTTCTCAGATGGCTTTTATCTCTTAAGGAAGAGGCCATTACCTTGCAGCCTTACTCCCGAACGGCCCGTGCTGCTGCAGCCTTCAAGCAGCCCTGCATGCACGCATACTGGACACAGACTCCTCAGGGACTTCTTCATCACTGCTGCCAGCCACCACAATTTCCTAAGGCAGCATTCTACTCCCTGATGGACCTGGCTCCATCCCTGCATCTCACACAGGCCCCTCATCTGAGACCTCGCTCTCTGAGGCCTCAGCCGTCTGCACCTGCTGCCACGAACCACAATAACTCTATTCTCAACAATTCCCAGAAGCAGAGAAATAGAGAGACAGAGAGGCAGAGATGAGAGAGACAGAGAGAGAGGTTGGGGGGAGGGAAGGGGGAGGGAGGGAGAGAGAAAGATGAGAGAGGGTGGGGAAGAGAAGGGAATTTCATGCATATGTGTAAGTTGATCTGGTTAAATACAGCACATATTATAAACAAAGCACTCCCTTGCTCTGACTGTCAACACCTCATCAAAGATTACTAAGACCAAGGGTTTTCGCTCCACCTTCCAACAAATGGCTGAACAGATGGAGAGGCCTATAAAGGAGGATATTTGTAGCTCAGAGCTGAAATGAAGGGTCCTTGGTTATTTTTTTTTTGCACGTATTTAATTATGCAAACTAAGGAACAACACCAGGACTGTGCAATGCAGCTCTGACAATGTTACCTAGTTCAGATAATGAACATCTGCAAGACAGCGCAGAGACCCCTCAAATGGAGAAGCTTCAAGAAGTACACAAAGCCTTCATCCTCAACTTTGCAGTGGCAGTAAGAACTGGCCAGGCTGAATATCTCTTGTGTACGTACAGAAATGTATTGTCACCCAACTCCTCAGCTTAGCAGCTGCTGCTGTAGTGAGACAGACAGCTTGGAAGGCTGCATTTTTCGTCTTGGCTCCTGAGTCACCAGATGGGTATGAAAAAAAGCCACTCCTCCTCCTCCTGGCGCCACCCATTCCCAGGCACTAAGCAACAAGAAAACACACATGGGATTTGTTCAAGGCTGCAGAAGAACTTTCAGGTAGGCTCCATACACTCTTTTTGTTGAGCTTCTCTCCCTCCTTCTTAGCAGAATACCCCCTTCCATCTCACCTCCTCCACGCTAATTGCCTCCTTCATAAACTACTGTATGAAGCCCTCTGGATTTTCACTCATATCTTCTTCCATCTTTAGAAACCCTTTAGTTCTGCCTGGCCCAGCTTTTCTGCTGCTGACTGAATCCCACAGAAATTAGGAAAATATTTCTGCCTGAACTTGAGCCTTAGGCTGATCTGGCCTCACGAGGTGGTTGGAGCAATTGCCCTTGTTGTTCCCTTCTCTTAAGGTGTTCTCAGTCAAGATTTTTCTCTCTGCTTTCTCTTTTAGGAAGTCACCCACTCAAAGAATGAAATATTTTGGGAAATATTAAAAAGGAAGAATAAAATATTTCTCTAAAGGAGAAATAAAAAAATATTTAGGGAGGCAGAAACCAGCCCCAGTTTCCCTGCCCCAAGAAGAAACTGAGGAGGCCAACTTTTAGAAATGCAGATTTGGTAATCCATTCAGACAGACTGAACAACAGACAACAGATAATCAGAGTTGGAAGGGACCTTGTAGGTCATCTAGTCCAACCCCCTGCCCAAGCGGGAGACCCTATACCATTTCTGACAAATAGCAGTCCAATCTTTTCTTGAAGGTCTCAAGTGATGGCACTCCCACAATTTCCGAGGGCAAGGTGTTCCATGGGTTGATTGTTCTCACTGTCAGAAAGTTTCTCCTTATTTCTAGGTTAAATCTCTCCTTGTTCAGTTTCCATCCATTATTCCTTATCTGGCCTTCAGGTGCTTTGGAAAATAGCTTGACCCATTCCTCCCTGTGGCAGCCCCTCAAATATTGGAAGACTGCTATCATGTCTCCCCTGGTCCTTCTCTTTACTAGACTAGCCAAGCCCAGTTCCTGCAACCGTTTGTATGTTTTAGCCTCCAGTCCCCTAATCATCCTGGTTGCTCTTCTTTGTACTTTTTCTAGAGTCTCAACATCTTTTTTATAATGTGGTGACCAAAACTGGATGCAGTACTCTAGGTGTAGCCTTACTAAGGCTTTATAGAGTGGTATTAGTACCTCCCTTGATCTCTCTGTTAATGCAACTTAGGACTGCATTAGCTTTTCTGGCTGCTGCTGCACACTGCTGGCTCATATTTAGCTGGTTGTCCACTAAGATTCCAAGATCCCTCTCACAGTTACTGCTATTGAGCCTGGTTTCACCCAGTCTATATGTTTACTTTTGGTTTTTCTTGCCTAAGTGTAGGACTTTACTTTTTTCTACATTGAATTTCATTTTGTTAGATATGGCCCAGTGTTCTAGTCTGTCAAGATCCATCTGGATTTTGAGCCTATCTTCTTGGGTGTTAGCTATTCCTGCCAACTTAGTATCACCTGCAAATTTGGTAAGTTCCCCTTTATTCCCTCATCTAAGTCATTAATGAAGATATTGAAGAGTACTGGGCCTAAGATGGAACTTGTGGCACCCCACTGCTTACTTCCCTCCATGTAGACTTAGACCCATTAAGGACTACTAGTTGAGTACCGTTTGCCAGCCAGTTGCAAGTCCATCTAGTGGTGGTGCTATCTATTCCACTTTTTTCTAGCTTACTAAAAAGTAGGTTGTGGTCTACTTTATCGAATGTCTTGCTGAAATCTAAATATATTATGTCCACAGTATTTTTCTGGTCTACTAATTTAGTCACTGTGTTTAAGAATGAAATAAGATTGGTTTGGCATGATCTGTTTTTAACAAACCCGTGCTGACTGCTACTTATTACTTTACTTGTTTCTAGATGTTGGCAGATCTGTTTTTTTATTATCTTTTCCAGTATCTTCCCGGGTATTGATGTTAGGCTGATTGGTCTATGGTTTCCTGGGTCTGTTTTTTTTTCCTTTTTTGAAGATGGGAACCACATCAGCTCTTTTCCAGTCCTCTGGTGGTTCCCAGTGGTCCAGGATTTTTTGAAAGATATGGTGCAGTGGTTCTGAGATGACCTCAGTGGGTTGAGCTATAACAAACAAAAGGTTGGTAAAATTAGCTCAGATGAGCACCTAGGATTTACATTTCCCCTTTTGCCTATAGTGTCAGCCATGACCATATAGGAATCTGACAACAACCAATAGAATATTAAAAGACATGTTCTTGCACAGGAACAGGAAGCTCAAATACAAAGTCCAAAGAAGATATAAAACACGCCCACTCTCAACTCCATTTTGTCAGCTGGCCCCAGAATCACATGCAGTTGGTGATTCTGTTTCACTTTTCTTTCCATTTGGCCTCCATGTTGTTTCCAACATCTTTCTTCCAGCTTGGAACTGAACCAGATGGATGTTCCTTCCAACACTCTCTTGACCTTAACATGTCTATCTGCTTTCCAGTGATGGCTCCGAAGCCCCAAAAGAAAAAGAAAGCACAGCCGGCCAGGTCCAAGCTCACAGCTTCAAGGGCCAATCTCAAGGATACTGTGGAACCCATGCCAGACAATGACTTGCTGCTGCCAGTACAACAGGAATATGAGAGCATCTGCCGAAACCTGGAAGATTTGAGAGGGAGGAGGGCACAGCTGAGGGCACAATATGACTTCCTCCAGCAAGAGGCACAAGATCTCCAGAATGAGAGCCGGGAGTTTGCCAGCTACCTAGCCAAACGAGCTCAAAGGCACCAGGGTCTTGTGGTTTCTCTAAATGAAGAGAACCAGGAGTTGCTGCACCAAATCCAGAAGCAGCACCAAGAAGTGATTACCCGTTCCCAGGAGCAAGAGGCAGCCCTGCAGAAAGAGCTGTTCCAGAAGGAAGCTGAGCTGGCCTGTCTCAGCTCTGAACTGGAGGGACTGCACGAGGTCCAAGCCCTGAAACAAGAGCAGACAACCCGCATTCAGGAGCTGCAGAAGGAGTTGGCGGCTGCACAGCAGCAGCATATGCAACACCTGGAGGCAGCCAAGATACGAGCCTTGAAAGAGAAGATGGCCCAGGAACAGATGGCAGGGCAGGAAGTGGAGGGCTTGGCTCAGCAGGTGCAACAGTTGGCCTTGCGGTGCCTGCAGGAGCACAGCCAGACAGTCTGCCAGCAGAATAAGGAGCTGAAGAAGGAGCTGCACCAGCTGGTGCAGCGAGTACAGAAGCTGCAGGAACACAAGCACCGATTGAAGAAGCAAATGGAGCAGCTGCGGCAGGAGCAGGGCTGTTTGCAGGACATGGCCCATCTGCATGGACGGTTGAGCGGCAAAGGTTGTGGCCTTGTGCTAGAGGAGGAGTGACATGGCAATGGCCAGGGAAGCTGCATTCAGCCAAGACAGTCAACTAGGACACTTGAACACTTAACAGAGGGACTGGCACAGCATTGATTAGTTGGTGTGGTTTGGATTATTTTGGGAAGGAAGAATTAAACCCCTGCAGTAATCTAATTAGAAAGTGACCAAAACATGAACTATTGAAAAAACGGTATGTTTCATTTAGTTTACTTTATTGTCATTGCACCTGGTACAATGAAATGAAATACCATCTTCAGTGTACATTATGACTATGGAAATAAACACAAACACACATCTATCACATTCTACACATTGAATTGAAAATCCCTGATATTGCATTCATATTGCACTGTACCTGTGATGGCGAACCTATGGCACGTGTGTCACACAGAGCCATTTGTGCTGGCATGCGAGCCACAGGCAAACTTACCTTACTGCTCATGCTCACGCCTCACAACTGATTTTTTTGTTGTTGCTGATTTTTTGTGGTTTGAGGCCTTTTTCGGCCTCCCAGAGGCTTGGAAAAAGCCTATGCAAGGCTTCTCAGACTGAATTATAGGCCCTGTAATACCAGAAGTGATGAAACCCCAGGTCAGGTCCTCTTTTATGGTATGACTCAACGGGCAAAAAACTTTGGTTGCAATATAATGCTTGATCAATAGGAAAAAATGTGGACAAATGAAGTTTATATTGAAAGAAAACTGTTTTAAAATGATGTATCATTGGTCCTTAATGGCTGAGAAATGGTCAAATATGTGTATAAAGAAATTTCAAAGGTATGTTGGAAATGTATTTGTAAAAATAGTACTTTCTATCATCTCTGGTGGACGGTGACAAAACAGAGATATTGAGACCAGATCTTTATTTTAATTCAGAAGATTCTTGAAATAAATATAAAACTGAAACCAGAAGTCTTTTGCTGGATAAAAAAGTTTTAAAAATGGAACTTTGTTACTGTATGTGTTGACAGCAGCAAGACTTTTATTTGCACCAAGATGGAAAGATCTATCAATTCCCACAATGGAAGGACAAATGGTCAATAAGTAATGGAGTTGAGGAGATGGCAAATATGACTGAATATAATAGAATAACAAGAGTTGGAAGGGACCTTAGAGTCCCAACTCTCTGCTTAGGCAGAAAACCCTACAGCATTTCAGGCAAATGGATGTCCAATCTCTTTTAAAAACTTTCACTGTTAGAGCATTCACAACTTCTGGAGGCAAATTATTCCACTAGTTAATTGATCTGTCAGGAAATGTCTCCTTAGTTCTAGGTTGTTTCTCTCCTTGATCAGTTTCCACTTGTCCTGCTTCTTGTCCTGCCCTCCGATGCTTTGGAGAATAGCTTGACTCCCTCTTCTTTGGGGCAACTTCTGTGATATTGGAACACTGCTATCATGTCACCCCTAGTCCTTCTTTCCATTAAACCAAACATATCCAGTTCCACCAACTGTTCTTCATGTTTTATCCCCCAGTTCCCTAATTATCTTTCTTTCTCTTCTCTGCACTCTTTCTAGAGTCTCAACATCTTTTTCACACCGTGGTGACCTAAACTGGATGCAACTAATTGACTGCTTTAATTAAAAAGAATTTATCTAGTTTTGTTCCCATTTGGAAATGACTTCTGGACTTTACTCCGAAAATAATGAAATTTTAAGTTTTGACTTTGTTGTGATAGAAATGGCTTGAATTAATAGAAATGTAGAACAAAAAGTTTGAGGTTGTAACTTTTTCTATAATAAACACTGATAAACATTCAAAGAGATTGGAATGTGGATCACCACCCCCATTCATAACTGCTAGGGGAAACCAGCCCTCTCATTCCCTCACTTAGGATTCTTCAACCTGAAAATGACAAGACTATCAGGCATACAGGTAGGATGAGCATCTCCTACCAGGAGAACATTGAAAATATCCTCAGATTTATCCCTTCTAAACAGTTGGAGGATCAATTTTTCATCTCCCATATGTCAAATAGTATACATGCAAGTATCACAATTTCAGAAACCTGCCCTCCAAAAGAGTATTTCAGCTGCTATTAAGTCAATAAAAGGCTAGAAAATGCAGTGACACAGCATGCAGTGTATGGTATTAACCTTAGGCTTTCCAAATGTAGCATATTTGGCCAATTGATGAGAGTTTGCATTATACAAACTTTTAAAAATGGATTCATTTAGAAATCAAGTTAAGCATCTGTGAATACGAGTGGGGATCAAATTCTTCTTTCTCATTATCATAGAAGTCATTTTATAAATGGAATTCTTTTGAGTTTTGACACTGATAGGTATAGACTGCATATACTAATAGATTTAATAGCTATTTATTTAGATCATCTAGCATTTAACTTGTTCATTTATTTTATGTTGTCCCATTATTTTCTTTTCCCAAGGCTAATAAAATGTTAATATGAACCAATTGGGCTTGACTGAATACTTTGCCCAAGATAATTTGTCCTACTGTATGACTATAGTTTCACATTGCCAGAGAAAAACTCGCTATACAAAGGGAAAGGCAGGTTAATACATAACCCATGGCAGCTAAGGGATAAAGCCAACATAGAAGTCCTGTTGGGGATGGTTTTAAAGAAAGGGGAAAGTAATGCCAGACCAACTGAGTGAGGTTAATGCTTTCATGACATTTTAACGGTCCCAAAGGACCTTCCCAATGCCTACATGTTTTGCAACTCCTTACCTTGAGCCTCAATCCTTATCTGCCAGCGATCCTGAATAAAAACCTCTTGGCTGGTCTTGTCAGAGAAATAATCCCACTGTATGCTCCCTTGAGAAGCTTTGTTAGCATTATTACATATGATGCATGATCATAGCGGAGCCTGCCAATTATGGTTGCAGGTTGTGATTAAGTGAAGCGCTTACCTCACTTTATGATCCTGCTTTGGCTATTGGGGTGGTTAAGCAACTGTGCAGGTTGTTAGGGGGAGCATGGGGTGCCTCAGTGGTGGGGAAAATCCAGGGAGGCCCCAGTTGACACGGGGCCTGTTTCCAGAACGGTGCCCATTTCCAGGTTGGTACCACATGGCTTCCGCGTAGGAAGGCCATGCTGTGGATTGGCTGAAGGAGGTCTATAAGAAAAATTTTAGAGGGATGGGAGGAGGTGGGAAGAGAAAGGAGTTCCTAAAAGGCTTCTTCAATTAATTATTCAGGAAATACTTTTGCATAATACAAGGGGACTTAATTTAGCCACAAGCAAGGCCAGATCAATTTGAGTTAAATGTAATTACTCACGAGATAAGTCCAGCCCATTTATTCAGGTTCTCCGCTCCTGTGTTAAATCCACTGGAAGGAACTCAGTTGTTTGCTTTTTATTATATACTAACAGTAAATGATAATTTTGACATAAAAAAACACACAACTGGAGTGATTAGTAATTTTATTTTTTATGTGGTATAATATTTCATAAGCATATGTTGCAACTTAATCCTATGCAAGCACTTGGCTCAGTATGTAACAGTATATAACAGATCTTGTTTTACTGCAACTAGACTGGAACAGTGGAATTTCAGGAAAGTCTTCTTACTCATGCTGTTGACCAGTTCTCCTCCCAGGCACTCTACTCTCTATCTTCACTGAACTTGCAAGAGGTGAATTCAAGCCAATAATTTCTTCTCTTTCCTGTTTCCTGTGATTAAGAAACACGTCTTTCTTATTTCCAAGTGACAAAGCTATAACTGCAGTCACTTTATGGCCCTTTAAAAAGAAAATGTGGACTGTTTGCCATGGAAAAAAAAATATTATATCTAAATATAAATGTCTGTTTTTTAGGGAAGATGGAAAATCCTCCCTCTCCTTTCCAAGATGGCTCTCTTTCCAGCATTTGGAATTGCAGATGCTGAAACATTTCAAAGGAAAAAAAGCCTCAAATAGTTGAAGTCAGGATTTGGGGAGCAATTTGAGATCAATTGACTCCCAAGTCCTCTCCCTGCTAGATTCTTACATATTACATTTGAGAACTCAAGTACATTTTCTTATGTAGCATGCAATGGAATGACACTGAAAAACTTGGAAAACTTTCTACTTCCAAAGGGCCAGATTTCATCTGGAAGAGCATTTTTCAATCTTGGCAATTTTAAGTGGGGTGGACTTCAACTCCCAAAATTCCTCAGCCAACAGGTCCTTAAAGTTGCCAACTAGTAACTAGCGGGACTATTAGTAGTTGCATTTTACTCCTCGAACCAATCCCCTCTCTCCGCTCTCTTCCTCTCCCCAAGTTTTGCTAAGTACATGCTCCCTAAATATTAGATACTCCTGCTGTACCTGTCCTGCAATGCAGAAATTCCCGCAAGAGGCTATTTCTTCACCCTTCTGTGACTGAATTTCAAAGGGAGAGAATCCTCTTCTTCCAGGCTCCTAGTTTCACAATCTGCCATCTTAGAATGGCTGACTTTGACCCCCTGCCGTTGGTTCTGATCTGGTCCTAGCCTTGGTGACTTCTTTGCAGTGGCGTTCCGCAGCTTCTTCTTACGGCTCCGACTGGAGACGTGCTTCTTGCGTTGCCTTTTCTGCTCAGCCTCCTTTTGCTGCAGCTTTACTAGTTTTTCAAAGCTCTTGGTGGGGTTTGTGTTATCAAACCAGTCCTGAGTGGAAGAGGCACAATACAAATGCTGGGCACACACTGATGACCTTGACTCTCAGTACAGGAAAAAGTTTGAACCCTTGTCCCTCTCCCACCTGTGAAGAATAGGCAGAAAAAAGGCCTAAAACCATGGAGTGTGGGAAAACACACACAGGTCCATGCTTTCATGACCAACTCCTCACCTCAGAATGCACAGTGTTTATATGGTACTTGACCCCACTCTCAGACACAAACTCCTTCTCACAAATCAAACACTTGTACTTCCCAGCCACAAACTCACCCTGTAATTAAGGAAAGACAAAATCAGTAGCATTCCTAGCAATGACAGTGAACAATAAGGAAAAGAAGTGAGAATAAGCAACAGTTTTTATTCTGTGGAATTTTGTACTATGATGGTTTTCTTCTGGATCATGCTGAAGACATCTAAAACATCATAATCCTTTTCTTATTCATGGAAAAATCAGAGTGAAATGGTCTGGAGGAAAAATAAAATGTTCTTTCTGTCTTCACAGGCAATATTTTTCACAAACTAAGTGAGGGAGCCAAACGGATATCACTTAAAGGGGGCAAAGTCTTACATACAAATTATAAATCTTTTGGAGATGACAGATCTGGCAGAAAATGCGTTGGCATTGATTGTATGCCTAGTTTCCCTTGCTTCCTAGGACTTTTCTTGGCAACAACTGAGAAGGCCCTCCATACAGCTTATCAACAGGATACATACCAGGGTGCAATTGCCCAGATGGGCCTTAAGACCAGAGATGCTGCCGTAGACACACTCACAACCCTTGAGAGAAATAAAACAGAAATAAGGTCACTATGTAAAGGATGAGTGACCTAGGCTGATAACTATGAGGAAAAAGGATTTCATACAAGCTATAACAACTATTCATCAGTTGGTGTGCGTTTGGGAAAGAGGCTTTCCTTTGTGCCTGTAGAGGATATGACAGAAAGACAGATATAAAAGGTTCACAGATCTGCAGATTATGGCAACAAACTCCAAGGAGTACTTCACAGATGTTTTATATATTGAGCCAGTTTGGAAATAGGATGAAACTGTTCCATTGAAGCAGTTAATCAGGATCACGTTTCTAATGAAATTGCGATGGGGAAAAAACTAGTTTTAACTGCAAACCATACTCCCTGCTCACCAAATTCAATCTTACCTGTCAGGGGCTATAGTTACCTGGTTGGGGCAATGGACCCGTCTATAGGTCTTTATTTCTGACCTCCACTTGCACAGAACCTCCTGGCTCACAGCAGGCATCCCTGGTCGAGTATATTTGAGCTGAGATAGGAGAACAGAACAAAAACAAAAAACTAGAGTTCAGGAACTGGCACTGTCATCTCTATAAATTCTTTTTAAATGAAGCTGCCCTTTCTACCTACTGTGTTTGAGCCAATCATCCTTTCTTAAAGAGCTTTGATGTCAGGCAAGATCAATGCCTAATAAAGCTCACCTATATTCAGGCAGATGACTCTCAATTTGCCAGCAACTATACATAGTAGAGTTAGAAAAATCTAACATAAAAGACAGAGACTGTTAGCAAGGCTAAAGCCAACTGGAATGGGTTATTGATTACATGTCAAGGATGGCCAACTTGTAAAAGGATTCTGGGTAGTTTACAATTCTAAAAAAATACATTTCAAAAAATCATAAACACCCAAACAAAATCACACTAAGAACTTCCAATTTCCTGTACAAGTGGGGCAAACACCTGGTCACCAAAGTCTTGGAAATGATACACAAAGTCCTTCTAAGGACAAATTCTAATCATAAACATCATCCCTAATAGTCTTGCATGTCCCACAGAAAAAATGGAAAATTACATCAAGTCATAGAAGAACTGCTTTTGTACATATAATTTAAAAGAAAGCATGGTTGCACTAACTCTGTGTTGATTTAATAAACCTTCCAGATGCTTCTATTTAGTTCAGGTCTACTTCCTAAGGATCATATAGTGCCTCTTTGCTTCACTCCATGTATGCAACATTCCAAGGAGGGTGTAAATAAATCAGTTTGGATACCCAGTTATGAACAGAGATTTGGGATTATTTGTAATCTCAAAAACAGGGCAAATTACACCTCAAGAATTGCAAATGTCCCTCTCATCCTGGAATGGCTCAATCACTGTCTGAAGGAATAAGGAAAGGTATTTTTTCCCAGAACTTTATAGTCATAGCCAGTAATAGAACTGTTGCCATGGATGTTTCACTGATCTGAAGTCATAAAACTGAAATAAAATTATGTGCCCCAAGCACCAATTTGCTCCTCTCAAACAGTTAGAACTTTTACTTCTGGTATTTCACTTCTTAGCTACACAGACCTTGGACATTTCCCTCTTTACAGAACATCCCTCTTTACAGAACATGCACATCTTGTACCTTCCGATCATCAGGAACAAGATCCTGCAAGACTTTCCTCTTTGGCCACTCTTTTACGAGTTCTTCATTAGCCAATTCATGCAGGTAGTAGGCAGCCACCTTAGCAGACTTCCTCTGGATTCTGCCTATGCTGCTTGATTCCATGCTTGAGTCCTTCAAAGGAGCTGTCCTGCTGTCTTCATGGAGAAATGACACCTGATAGGAAAAGCCAATGATAACTGTTTTTTTCAGTCACTGCCTGTTTACACTATTCAAAGACCTGGGAAGAGAATCGAACAATAAGAACTGATTCTTATTGTAAAATCAGAAATACTGTGACACAACAGAATTTCTGAATATTGTTGTGGGCCTCAGCCTTTTTCCCCCCATGCAACAATTAATCTTGTGCCCTAGTAAGTGCTTTTTCAAAAGGCGAAGAAGTCAAGAGACAGACTAAAAGGATGCTTATCTGTCCCCCCAGCCATTCTCCCCAGATTCACTACCCCAAAGAACTCACAGGTCCATGCTCAGATTTCAAGTGGTAAACAAGGCCTGCCTTGGACCGATATGCTTTATTGCAGTGGTGGCATTTTAAGGCCATCTTCTCCAGTTCGGCAGCTGCTTTTCCACATTTCTGTGTGTGGTAGAGATACCCCATTATGCTGGTGAAGCTGCCTGTACATCCCTGTAGAAACAGGCAGAGAAAAAGACTGATCAGTTCCTGAGTCCGGAGAAAGAGAAAATAGATGCATTATTTTTTTTCCCCTACCTATGGTCAGAAATCCAGAAGACAAGTCTAATTCGCTGGCCCACCACTCCCCATGAACAGGCAAAGTTATTCTTCTTGGGACTTGGGAAAGTCCACTTGAGCTGCAAAGATGTCCCTCAGCCTTAAGCAGCTGAAGCTCACCTCTCTTGTGCATTTGAGCTTCCCCATGCGTTTCAGGACTCTCCGCAAACACTCTCGCTCACTCTGCTTATCCAACTGGCTGGCTTCCTTCCTAATTGGCTGCATAAAAGCAGAGAAGAGAAAGACTAACCCAAGGCTATTATTTACAGCAAATCAAAGCAAGTTTACCTTACAAAGAAAAAATAAGACAGGCAACGGAAGCTTAAAATCCTACAAGTCAGTCACAGGAGGATCTTGGATATCAGTCCATTCTCCCAACTGGGCTATATGAGAAATTTCTGACTTTTCAGTGCTGTTGAGGCATGGGACCTGACAGGGGCTTCTGAACAAAGCACTGAGTTATTATTTTAGCAATGCAGCAAGTTGTTGCAGAGGGGTCACATCCAATTTCCAAGTGCTAGGTAGCCTAAATGTTCAAGCGGACCATCCTGGAAGCCCCAAGATCCTTCCTGGACAAGACTTTTTATAGATATATAGATTATATACTTTGCACCATACCAGACTGTTGTGATCTGCCATGATGTGATACTTCATTCCTGCAAGAGAGCGCAGCTGTTTCCCACAGTGCTGACATGTGAACATCTCCTAGGAATAGAAAGTGTTAAGACAGCCGAGAGTTTAGGCTGCAATGGTTATGCGCTATCCTAGCTCTCCCCCCATTAAATGGTACTGAATGATGGTGTCCACTCTAAGCATTATAGAATATCCTCATTCTAAACAATTTAGGGGAGTTTCACCTAAAACATCTTTCTTGCACACATGTATACATTTCAAAATACGGATTTCAAACTAAATTAAAAGGCAAATACAACTCAATAAAGAAACAGTACACAAAGGGGGGGAAATCCCGGTATTACATTTGCATTGTTGAATCTGAACTAATGATGTCTTACCAGGGAATATTCATTCAACTGAATAAATAAAATTTCACTTTGGAGAACCAAAGTTAAAATAAAGTTGAAATCTAATATCTTTAGATATATTTGTCATGCTAGTGCACTTTTTACATTGTGCAGTTGTGGTAAAAAGAATATTATTGAAATTGGAAACAAGCAATTAAAATGATCAACTTTTGGATCTCTTCTGCGTGAATACATATTTTGGCATTTTTTAGTTTGATAAAAAAGATCAATAAAGAGGGAGGGGCAAAACAGAAATTCATATAAATTAGAATTCTAATGTATTATCTCATTCTGACCATATCACTGTATATAAGCCAGTGTGTGCTAAGCAGAACTTCAAAAGACAAAGGAAACATGGTTTGGGATGTGTTAGGGAAATAACTGTCTGATCATCCAGATTAAAGATGAAATGTTGGAATGGCTGGCCCTTCTTTGGATGTCCTAACAGAATACACAGGGATACACATTTCCCATCTCCTCACCTGGTGGCAATTTGCCATATGCTTTTTCAATCCTTCCACCGTCTTCCTCACTACACATCTGCAGATTGGGCAAGTGACACGGCCCTTGTCCAGAATCTCCAAGTACCACTGCTCTTCTAAGCTTCCTGCCAGAGCACAGGATGGTGATGATTCAACATTTTAATCTTCTCTGTAGGTAACCCAAGTGGGCTTTCCTTTTGAAGAGCGACAAGGTCAGAACAGAACCACCAAAATGGCAGGGTTAAAGCACCTCCAGCACAATAAAAATGGTGTGTGTGTGTGGGGGGGCACTTTAGTTTAGAGAAGTGGCAAGTAAAGAGGGGGATATGGATATAAAATTGGGCATGGTGCTGTAGACTGGGAGATTGAGGATGGGCAAAGGAAGCATATATTCATGATGCTTGAATGGGCTACTTCCTGGATTAGAGGCAGAGGGCTCCTACATTCCAGCCACTGTAGAGGAACAAAGTTCATATCCTGCTTACAGAAGCAGAGCCAATGAATTTTGGATGATCTCAGAAGTGATCTAGATCAAACCTTGACGAATACAGGATCCAACTTATAGCATTCTTAATAGACAGCCAGTTTTTTGCCAAATAATTTCCAGCAAGACAACCCAGTATCTCCCAATGTGTTCCTCTATCAAACAAGAATTTGGTAAATCATTACTGGACTCGATATGTCTTTTGTCTAAGTCAGCTATAAGGTGCTTAGAAGTGAGGCTATTCTCTCAGAAAGATTTGGGCTGCAATTTGCTATGCAGAGAAATAAGTTCTAATGAACATCAGAGAAGATTTGTATTGGCTCCATTTGCCTCTAGAGCAGCGGTGTCAAACTCAAGGCCCGTGGGTTGGATCCGGCCTGCAGGGTGCTTAGATCTGGCCTATTGGGCCACCCTGGAAACAGCGAAGGACTTGTCCATGATGCCTTTGCCAGTGAATACGGAGCTTGGGAGGGCTGTGTGCAGCCCACTCGAGCTTTGTTTTCAGCTGCGACGGCCTCTGCAACCCTCTGTCAGCAAAAACGGAGCTCGGGAGGGTCGCACTTTTGCTGGCAGAGCCCCACAGGTGCCCCCAACACAAGTGATGTTGAGCTGGCCCTGCCCCCCCCCCCAAGGTAAAACACAACCCTGATGCAGCCCTCAATGAAATCAAGTTTGGCACTCCTGCTCTCGGGCTTCTTTCTTTCCAAAATAAGATTGCTTTGCAATTATCTGCAAAAATAGCTTTGCCTGAAAATGTCCCAAAGCTGCTTTTTTTTTTTTTTTTTTTTTTTTGGGGGGGGGGGAGAATGGCAACTGGACTTCCTTGCTTTTTCTTGAAGATGTTTCACTTCTCCTGGAAGCTTTTTTAGTTCTAACTGGGAAAGGAAGGATTTATACTCTTTTCAGTCAGCCAGTTGTTAACACTTGAGAATCATTGAAATCTCTTGGGAGTTAATCTGTGTTCCCAGAGTGCCTGAATCAGAGTGCAAACAAGTATGGAACCATCTTGGGACCGCTGAAAGGACTGCACAGTAAACAAGAGATTTTGTTTCCCTAATGTGCAAGTCTGCACATGCCTCACTGCATTATACTGCATATACAACACTGCACTGGGTGTTTTGTCTTTGGAGTGGACAACCTCTTTTCTTCCAGCGAAAGGAAAAAGAGAAAGAATAAAAACACATCACTGAAGCACTCAAAGGTACGGCTATCCCAACTGGGCCTTTGTCAAATCCACAAAAAGATCCAGTAGGAGCACTTTCACTGCAGACAAAGAAGAGAAGCAACTTTGTCATTTCATTCCATTGAAGGAGCATCATAAATCTTTCCTTTCCCACCAGTTAGCTAGAACTGAAGAAGCTTCTCGGAGGAGAAATGAAAGGTCTTCAAGAAAACTCAGGAAAGTCCAGTTGATGTTTGAAAAAAAGCTCCTTTGGGACAACCATGACTTGGATGACTGAGAATCTCCACAGACCTTTGCCTGAAAAGCACTAGGTAGGATTCTCTTCTTTTAGCTTTATGTAGGTATCTCTAGTATTGCATTTATATAGATACTATTACTCTTTGGCAGTATACGTATCCTTTTTGGGCTGCACATGTAAAATGCCATGTCTCCTTTTCCAATTCTACTGCAAAATGGAAAGCTGTATAAGTCTTTTCCAATGCTGTTGTCCTAAACTGCGATAGCTATTACTTGTTATTTCTACAAAACTCATATATTCTTTCTAACAAGAATTTTATATGGGATTCTGCATCTTACCTGCCGCATATGTTGATGGTTCTGACTTTCTAGAGCACTTTTTGGACTTTGGACTAGCACTAGGTTGTTTTCCCACTGACTGTCTTTTTCCTGGGAGAAAGACAAGCAATTGTGAGATTTTTCATTTACACCTGAGAAAAACTCACCTAAATACTGAAGATCCTGAAATTGGCATTAGGGAAAGATAGAAGAAAAAGCAAAACAAACAAACACAGACTGGATCAACTGAGAATCCATCAAAGGAAACAAATATATGTGGTCTCCTAATCTATGCCAAACAGAACATTGGGAACACCACTCTACTCACCAGAAATTTTTTGCTTCTTTTTGGGAAGTTGTTTGTAGTCTTCTTCATCATCTTGTTCCATTTTATGCTTTGCCTTGGAGTGGGAATCTCCAGCTTGGGAGAGATACCACGTTAGCATTTTTATGTTTATAGATTTAAAAAAGCAAATACAGGTTCAAGACATATGCAACTGTAGCCTAAATTATTTTTTGTGTGTGTGCCTTCAAGTCAATGTTGACTTTTGGTGACTTCTTGGACTAGTCCCTATAGCTTCCTTGGCAATATTTTTAGAAGTGTCTTGTCACTTCCTCCTTTGCTACAGCTGAGAGAAAGTGACTAGCCCAAAATCACCTAGGTGGCATCGTGGGTATAGAATTTACAGAGCTAACCCTAACTTTACCATTATAGTAAACCAACTGTCCTAATAAAAACATCAATCAAATAATATCTACTTTTTGTAGTTGTTTACTCAGTCTCTCTTAAAAAGATTGAATTTAACACGAAATAAGACTAATTACAAAGTGGCTTTGCAAATTGCCAAGAAGAAACAATATTATCTGAGCAATATTATTTAAGCTATTATCTGACTTCAAGTTGGGTCAATTACTTAGCCAGCTAAAGTATCCATTGCTGCAGTTACATTGTAAATAAAACTAGGCATAGATCATATTTTCTGCTTCCTTTTATAATCAGACTCTGACATATAATTAAAGTTTAAAATTACTAAATTAAAAAGAAGCAGTTACAGAATATGTCATTTGCACTCAAAGAGAAAGGATGCTATACACCATTTATTTCTACAAGGGACTATTACATACGAATATGATTTTAACAAATCATTAGAAACTTGCAACTCTCTAATCAAGACAGAGCAGGAAAATTTGATATATTCCAAATCGAAAAATTTCTTTCTAATTCTAAAGGAGAGACACCAAATATATTTGTTATATTATTATTCATTCACTTATGGTTCTAATTTACCACCAGATTACTCCAATGGTTTACAATACATCCAATAAAAACATAACACTAGTACTTGTTATATATAAATAAAACCCATGAGCTTCATTATGCTCACACTATTAAGTTTCATTTATCTTCAAAACTCATCCATACCTTTCTTCTCCTCTTCCATAATAGCCTTGACAGAAGGCTTCATCCCTTTCATCTCAAATCAGTACCTGGCCCATGAATGACTTCATTATGTCCAAGACCTGACCCTCTACTTGCTGGCTCTGAGAAGAAGAGAAAGCATCACTATTCATACAGTACCTCATCAAACCACACATAAATCTGGCAGGTGTGATTTGCACGCACTAAGCTTCATTACTTTTAATATTGGTCTGCTTTTTTTGAGTTCTACTGAGTATGGAACTAAACCCATGTGATCCACTTGTGGTTCAATTTATCATGCAAGCTCAGAAAATGGTTTAATTCAATGACTAGTAAAACATTGCAGCCAAACGTTAAAACAACTTCAGGTGATAATTAGTATATTTGTTATTAGAAAGAACATATAAGCAAAAATTATAAGAACAGAAGTTGAGTTCGCAAGTCCGTTACTTCCTTGGTGACTTCCCCCCACCGCCAATGAAGGAACTGATTTCTAACTAAGCAGCACCTTGAACTGGAGCTAAAGTTAAATAAATGCAGTTTTCTTCAGAGCTGATACATACTGTAATCCTTGAAATGAGAGAGGTCTTTTAACACAGAGTCCCATCCCCTATTCAACAGATATAAATCATCTGCTTACATGTAGATCTTAATGTTACTATTTAACATATTTTTTTAACAATGTATTTTACTGGCAGTTTTGGAAGGGCATGGAATTTGAGCTCCGGTAGCTATAAACTGATTGGTTTCGTTAACTATGTTTTTTATAAATTTTTACTGTACAAAGGCATGTAATTATTGGTTACCGGTATCTTAAATTTTAATTATTTTTCAACTGGCTACAGGTTGTGCACCTTGCTGAAAGGCAAACTATGAAAGTTATAATTATGAACAGAGGAAGGTCGACTCAGTTTTCAATCCTTCCAAAGTCAGTAAAATGAGGACCCAGATTATTGGGGGGGGAGGGGGGGGAGGGAGAGGAAATAGGCTGACTCTGTAAACCGCTTAGAGAGAGCTATAAAGCACTATGAAGCGGTATATAAGTCTAAGTGCTATTGCTATATTGCTAATATAAAATGAAAGCATTCCTAACAGATAGCTATCCAGCCTTCACCTGAACACACCCAATGATTACTCCATTTATTCTGTGCCAGTGTTTCTCAACCTTGGCAGCTTGAAGATGGGTGCATTTCAACTCCCAGAATCCTCCTGCCAGACTAGCTGGTGAGTCCACCCACCTTCTTGGAGTTGAAGTCTACCCACCTTAAAGGTGTTGAGGTGAGAAACACTGTTCTATGAACATTACCTAAAATTTTGAGAGAAATTTTAAATTTGTCATAGAAGAACCACTTTGATGCACTGGATAATGCATCAGGATGGAAATGGGGAAACCATGAATTTTAATTCCACTTTTAGGCGCAAAGTCACCTGGAGTAACCTTGGGACAGTCACACTCTCTGAGCCCTAGGAAAGAAACACAGGTAGTCCTCGACTTACAAACGCAATTGTGCCCCAAAATTATGTTGCCAAGTGAGACATTTGTTAGGGTTAGGGTGAGTTTTGCCCCCATTTAACAACGTTTCTTGCCATACTTGTTAAGTGAATCACTGCAGTTCATAAGTTAGCAACTCGCTGTCACAAAAGGTGATCCCATGACTCCAGGACTGCAACTGCAACCATCCTAAACATGAACCAGGTGCCAAGCCTCTGAATTTTGATGATATGATCGATCTGCAAAAGTCGGAACTGTGACAAACGGTCATCAATCCCGTTTTCCAGTGGCACTTTTGAACGGCCACTAAACGAACGGTTGTAAGCCGAGGACGACTTGTAAGCGCAAACCACTTCCGGAAAAACCTTCCCCCCCCCACGCGCGCACACACAAACTGCAGGCGGGGCCTTAGGAATCAAAACCGACCCGAAGGCACAAAATAACGCAGCGTAAATAATACATTTATAGACCCCAAAGCTGCCGAAACCCAACAGCAGGCTAATAATTGAATTAACTAAGTAAATAGGCGGGAAACGTACCGACGGCCTCAGTCCCTAACCGAAGAGGGGAAAACACCGCGGAAACCGACGGTTCCTTCCAGGGCAGAACGAATGGGCGGCCGGCTTAAACTACGCAATCTTCTTTCGCTCCCAAAGGGCCACGAGCCTCGCTCTCTCCAACGGACCCCTTCGCTTTAGGCAACGGCGGAGCTCCGATGCCTTCCCAGCAGCCGGCCGTATGACTCACCTTTGCGACAGGTTGCTTCCCTTGCGCGGCGATTCGGCGCGGGATCCCGAGATCAAGGAAACGGGAGCTTCGCTTGAGGAGCCACGCAAAAGGAGGCGGTCCTTTAAACAGCACCCAGCCCGACCGGGTCCTCCCCTTCGAGCCTCAGAGGAAGCGGAAAGGCGAGAGGTGATTGTTTCCCCTTCCTGGTTGCCTAGGTGACGCAAAGTTTCACTTACGCAGGGCACGCCGCCGAGAACGTCGTTTCTGTTCCGCCGCGGCCTTTTCTTAGAATGGGGACTCTTACGATTAGAAACCCCCTCCGTGACGATGGCACATTATAATTGCCCGCTCTAGCTATCGCCGCTCTATGTCGAAAAGGATTGGTGGGTCAAAGTTCATCAGGAGCACTGTGCGGGGGTGGGGAACGATGGCCCTTTTATGACTTGTGGACTTCAACTCCCAGAATTCCTGATCCACAGGCTAGCTCAGGAATTCTGGGAGTTGAAGTTCCACAAGTCAATAATAGGGCCATCGTTCCTCCGTCCTTGTGTTGTAAACAGAGGAAAGGCGGAACGGCCGTTGTCGCCTGTCAGGGAAGAAGGGGACGTAGCAAGACTCGAGCCGGTGCCAAGACTTGAGCCGGTCCGGGTGGCATCTTTGAAAATGTTCTCTAAGGGACGGTACAGGATATAAGAATAATATGACAGGATTGTTGTTCGGTAAACTAATTTTTCGAGAGGAGAAGCCCGTTCAGTGGAAGGTATTGAGAAAAACTATTCGAATAGTTCCCATGCTCCACCAAAGGAGGCGATGTCTATGGAGTCGTTGTTCTTTTCCAATGTCTCTCTTTTGGCATCTCTATGGTCAAAAGCTTGGCTTCCTTTACTTTCCTTTTTTTTTTTTTTTTTTGGAGCAAGAGAAAGCCCCGGAAGTCAAAGAAAGCGGATGAGACGGCGGCAAAATGGCAGCTGCCGGTGGGGCAGTGAGTTCTGCATCCGGAGCTCCAATATGCGTCCTGGTGTTGGGAATGGCTGGCTCTGGCAAGACGGCCCTGGTGCAGGTGCGGGGCGGAGCGGGAAGGGGATCGACCGGGTGGGGGGAGGAGGAGGCTCTTAAGAGGGCTGCTTGGTCCCCTTGCTGGCTTCTTTTGAGCTGACCTTCGGTTTGTTTTCCATAGAGACTGATTGCCTCCCTGCATAGTAAGAATTCTCCTCCGTATGTCGTCAATCTGGATCCCGCAGTTTACGAGCTTCCTTTCCAAGCCAATATCGGTGAGCACCTACGGTGGTTGTCTACGTGCTTTGCCAGAGTTATTTTCTTCAGAAAAATATGAGAGTATTAGTTTTTTTGCTATAAAGCACAAACTTGTAAATCTTTGGTTCAGGATGAAATTTAGGGACTGCAGATATCCAAGCAACTGCATTTTGTGTGTAAGCTGCCACACGTTTAGCCCATATGGCCACCTATATGGGCATGGTGGCTCCTTTGCCTTCCCCCAATTGTAGGTGCCATAGATCCAGCAGAGAGTGTCCCACACAAGGATGCTATTCCAAGTATTTTCACTATTGCCAACTGAATGGGGTTGCTGTAAGAGTAAGATGTGAGAAGGTGAATAGCTTTCCTTATGATTGCAGAGCACAGTTGAAGCGGCTCAGTATTTGCAGGCTTGTTCTGTATATAACAAATAAATTTTATTCTGTTTTAAGGAATTGATTACATTGAACTGGATCACAATAATATGAATTGATGATGACTTAATCTATAGTCTAATGTTAATTTTAAATCTTTGTTGAAAGTTGCGTAGGATGGATTGGAAATCTGTATGTTTAGATTATGATTTCCACATTTACTTGATGTGAAATTACCTAGAGCAAGGGTGTCAAGCTGGTGGCCCACAGACCAGATGCGTCACACGCAGGCCATGCCCACTGCAGCTCTGCAACGGCAAAAAATGTTGTGATATGCCATATGATGCGATCAAGTTTGACACCCATGACCTAGGGAGTCTTAAGGAAACATTAGAGCTGCATTTAAGATGATGAACAAGTGTTGAGAAAGTAGGAAAAATTGGGGAGGGTGTTAAATTTAAAAGTAAATTATGTTCTGTTTATTCAAGCAGAACAGTAAAGCAACAATAAGATATGTTCCTTCTAAATTTGTTTTAAAATTAGGCTTCATATAATTTCCATCCTCTCTGTTTTCCTTTTTTTTTTTTTAAAGATATCCGGGACACAGTGAATTACAAAGAAGTCATGAAGCAGTATCCTTGCCTTATTTGTCTATTTCTTCAAAATGTAGCATTATCACTTTTTATTTATTTGTGTGTATATTGCTGGATGTACATGCTGTTCCATTCATGTCTGACTCTGTAGTATAGCTTTCTATTGATCTCTTGTGGGATTGCGCTGGGGAATATGCTGACCCAGTGAATTGGATTTCTTCAACTTTTCCTGACCTAGCTCCAGATATGCGCTGGGCCCAAATGGTGGCATTGTGACATCCCTCAATCTTTTTGCTACAAGATTTGACCAGGTACATGTTTGCTTAACTGATTTTGTTGGTATACAGTATACAATATCGGTAAGCTGATGAATATTCTTTTCTGAAAATTTCAGTATTCTGGGCTATATTTAGCAATAGCAAAGTTTTCCCATTGAGCTATACAGCACACACTATAAACAGTTTGATAACCCAAACTGGGTTGTCTGTGGATTGTGGGTTGTCTGGTCATTGCTGAAGTTTGGAGAAGTTAACTGCCAATGTTTCCATTCTTTTGAGGTCGGTAAAATGAGGACCCAAATTGTTAGGAGCATACTGACTCTGTAAACCACATAGAGAGGGGCTATAAAGCATTGTGAAGCGGTATATAAATCTAATTGCTATAGCTGCAAATTGAAGAATGTCACTACAGTAATTTTGTGATACTAAGAGCCCTTTGCTTTAGTAGCTCTTCTGCAAACTCCAGTTTTATTTCTGTATACAAACTGTATTTTCTCTTTCATTTTTATCAGGTGATGAAGTTCATTGAAAAAAGACAGACTGCATCCCAGTGAGTCAATGATAAATCTGATGCTGGGAGGAAGGGGATGACCACTGGCAGGCGGGACATATAAAGAAGGGACATATATGCATGCATTCCTTATTTTAAATAGACCTGCCTTACATAGGAAAAGTTGCCTTTTTTTCCCTTATAGATCTTGTTAACATTATCTTAGTTTTTAACCTGTGCAACTCACAAAATGATAAAATGACACAACAATAAATTAGAAGAAATAATCAGGTGATATTACTCAGAATTCTAGGTCTAAAATTAGAATTTAAAATACCTATTATGTCAAAAGCCTACTGGATAGGTATATCAAAGGGACCCAGAGTTCTAAAACTAGGACATGGTGATTTTAAAAAATTGTGTTCAGTATTTTAAAATGAGATTCAAATACTGGCAAAGCATGTGTCAAGTCGTCTTTGGAAAAGAAGTAGTCCAGCAATCAATTGTGATGACTTAATAAGTGGTGGGGTTCTCCAACCTTTTTGGAAAGCTATGGATGCATATGAAATTATGAAAATTATTGTATATTCAGTCACAAAATACTGAGAGTAGTCCCACATTTTTTTCCTCACACAGGTGAGGTAAACATTTGTTTGGGTTTTGTGTGTGTGTGTGTGATTTGGAATATTTTGAAATGAGTTTCAATTCCTAAATGAATTAAAAAAGATTTAAACAGGGCTGAAGTGGCATATGAAATATTTTAGAAATATTCCTTTGAGCAACTAATTATGCCTTATCTCTCCTAAATCTCTTGAACTAAAATGGTCATTTTCATTAATTTGATAAGGAAAATGGTCCACAAATTCATCCTTTGTTTTGAAAAGGAAATAATTAAACCTGGAGTCAGCTCTTGTCTGTGTGGGTAGTGGCTCTGGCTTGAATTTCAGAAACAGAAATGAACAAGTACATACTGCTGTCTTTATGAAGACATAAATTGTTTTCTGTATATTCTGAGTGTGTGTGAGAACAAATCTTTTCTCTTGCAGGTATGTCCTAATAGATACACCTGGGCAGATTGAAGTGTTTACTTGGTCTGCCTCTGGCACTATCATCACAGAAGCCCTGGTTAGTGACTTCTATTAATCTGATGTTGGGAGTTAATTAAGGATGAGGGAAACACTCTTTGCTTTGTTAACAATAATCCTAATATGTCTATTTAGGCTTCCTCTTTCCCTTCGGTAGTGGTTTATGTGATGGACACATCTCGCAGCACTAATCCTGTTACCTTCATGTCTAACATGCTGTATGCTTGCAGGTAGGAGGCACTTTCCCACTTTCCTTACAATTCCTCTTTTTCTTTGTGGGATAAAGATCTGGGTTTTAAAAAAAATTCTAAATGTAGTTCTTGTTCTCACAGACTTTTTACTTACATGTACCAATTGCTTTACCAATTCACTGTATTTAATTGGTTTATATCTGGTTTCCTAAACAAAAATGTAAATCACCTTACAACAGATGATTTAGAAAAGTATGTTATAAATTTAAAAGCCAGGGAAAATTCAAGCATCTCCACCAGGAAAACTGATTTCAAAGGGGTATGTGTGTGTTACTCAGAGTGTGTGCTGCCTCCAAAAGCTCCTACTTGTTCCTACTTTCCTTTGTCTTTTGCTGTCTATAATCTTTTATTTCATATCATTTTTCCTTTTTTGTTTATGTTTCTGTAGTTTTGAATGGTGTGCAAAATTCTTTTTCAGTAAAAGTATTAAAGCAACAAACTGTTTCATGCCTTAGGCCACCTTTTTATCTCTGATCATCCACTCTTTTTTCAGCATCCTATACAAAACGAAGCTCCCATTCATAGTGGTCATGAACAAGGTGAGTGGGGTGTTCCATAATCCACTACATGCTAGATATCAATGAGATCATCTTTTAATATTAAATCAACACTGCCTTTCTGCCCGACCTTCTTGTTTCTCTCTCTCTTTTTTAAAGTGAAGGCTTCCTATTCAAACTCGACACCTGATGAGGATGTGGGGTTGTCTGTATAGTTTTCACAGCATAATAGATGTGCTATAGCCTTGTTCCACAATTGAGGGGGGGAAATCTTCACTTCCATTTTGATTGTAGCTGTGGGATTTCCAGGTTGTCTCCCATTGAAATATTGACCAGATTAAGTCCTGTTTAACTTTTTTGGGATCAGCTAAATTCAGTTAAAATGCTGCCACTTGCTTTGGCTTTTCTGTTCAAAGAAGCAATAAAGAATGTAAGGCTAAATTGTGATATCCAACTTATATTTAGGGTATGATATTATATTGTTGTTACTCACATTTTCCGTTATCTCCCAAGAAAAAAAAAATAGTTTTGAAGAGAAATTACACAGTTAAAATGGCAAACAGTTCAGTAAATACAAAACGAGTTGGATGTCTTAACACCATTGGGATCTCATCAATATTGAGTAATTGGGACAATCCCCTTGAGATTGTTTTGGACATCTTTATGAAATGTCAACAATATATAAATACCGTGAAAAGGCCAGATTCCAACATTTAGGGCACATTTGAGCAGGGACAGAAAATTAAACTTATCAGTAACACAATGTTGTTAGATAACTGTTGCATAAGAACATTTGAGGGACCATCACATCTCAGTGGGATTGGCCCACCACACCTGTGCTGGCAGGGAAGGCATGCTGCAGGCCCCATTGGCCAGGGTATTCCTGCAGGCAGGGTTTAGGAGAAGAGCCTTCTCTGCCATTGCTCTTGCCCCCCTGGAGTGAGCTCCAGTCCTCCTGACCTTTCACAAGAGCTTAAAGAAGGAAACAACATGTTCTGCCAGTTGGCTTGGGGAGGGAGCTTCACATGGGCGAGTGGTTGACAGATTAAATACAGAGACCACCTCCCCCCCGCCCCGCTCATCCCACTTCCTTCCCATCTTTAGTTAGGGTTGAGTATATTTTTATAATATTTGGTTTGTATTGTGTATAGATTTTATATAATTTTATCCGTTTACTTTTGTAAACCACCAAGAGTTACCCTGGTGGTAAGATGGACAGCCAATGAATTTAATAAATTTTTTAAAAAAATATGAAATACTGTATTCCATCCATCCATCCATCTCATAAGGAATATTGAAGATCTGAAAAAATGTTGAGAATGATGCTAAAATGATCGATCACGTATCTGAAGAACCCAGGTTTAGATATAATTAGAGCCCTGAGAGTTTGCTGAGTCACTGACTTTATATTCCAATAAAATCTGCTGAGATTCTCAACCATTAATCTTAAGTGCTGTCCTTTGGAGCACAGAGGCAAAGTTTTTCGATGTCAATCCTTCCAGTGGTTTAATTTTGCTTCTCCTGATTGTGCTGAATAATCTTCCCAGTATCTTCTTTATGCTCCTCAGAACATGTTGTTTCCTTCTTAAAAGATAAAGTTTTGAATTGATCACAATAGTTCATAGCCTGTTGGGTTTTTGATAATACTGCTGTCTTTCATTTCTTATCATGGTTTTTCTGTGCAAATGAAATGAAGAGCCATCAATCTGCTTTTCCTACCACTTCTAGAAAATCAGCAGTTATGATGAGGTCATTGATCCTTGTTCCTGGGCCTGTAGGTAACAAGGTATAATGGATAAGATTCTGGCAAGACTTCTTTGACAGGAGCTGTTTCTATATTCTATGTTTTGCTTAAATGTATATAAGTATACACTCTATCTATTTTTCTTTCTCAATTCAGACAGACATCATTGACCACAGTTTTGCACTTGAATGGATGCAGGACTTTGAAGCTTTTCAAGATGCCCTCAGTCAGGAAACCAGCTATGCCAGTAATTTAACTCGCTCTATGAGTCTTGTTTTAGATGAGTTCTACAACTCACTTCAGGTGGGTGCTCTCTTTTGCAAAGGGTGCAGTATATTTTGTCTGCAGGCTGGTTTGTTAAAAACGTTATTAAGTAATTACAGTTTTTGATGCTGAATGGAAAGAGATAGGTTGAAGTTAAGCAAGTCAAGTAAGATAGAGCTTTTATTCATTTAAATCCACATTTCTAAAGCCCTCCAATCTGTCAACAACTTTCTCTTGCAGGTGGTGGGTGTTTCCGCTGTACAGGGAACAGGGATGGATGAGTTTTTTGAACATTTATCCAAAGCTGTTGATGAATATGAAAGGTGAGTCTTTTTCAGGAAAGGAAGGAAAATAGCAAGAGCAACCTGACACACTGTGCATTATCTCTGAGGGATATCTGAGTTTTGGGACATACTGAATTTGAATAAGATACTTTTTCAAAAGGCAACCAGATTTTCTTTGTTTTTCCTTGAAGACATTTCACTTCTCACCCAAGAAGCTTCATTGGTTGTGGCAGGATGGTAAGGAGATGGAAGGATTAGTTCTGAAAAGATGGGGGCGGGGGAGAGAAAAGGAAGGGTCATATTTCTTTGCAGTCATTTGGTCATTAGCACTCTCTGAGAGCCATTGAGGCCACTTGGGATTTTATCTGTGCCCTTAGGTCACCTGAATCAGAGTGCAAATTCCCAAACTGGCTCTCTCTAGAGTTTTGAGGCAACCTCAAATTCAGTTGAGGTTTGCAAAGTGCAAATTCCCATTTGCACTCTGCAAACCTCAACTGAATTTGAGGTTACCTCGAAACTCTAGAGAGAGCCAGTTTGGTGTAGTGATTAAGGCATCAGGCTAGAACTGGGAGATTGGAGTTCTAGTTCTATCTTAGGAACAGAGGCATCTGGATGACCTTGGGTCAGTCAAATTGTGTCAGCCCCAGGAAGGAAGCAATGGCAAACCATTTCCAAAAAAACTTGCCAAGAAAACTGTAGGGACAAGTCCAGGCAGTCACCAGAAGTCATACTGACTCAAAGGCACAAAAAGAAAGAAAGAAAGAGTTTAGGCAAATAATGCTTCCAGTTAAGTTTATTTGTACTCTATGGATATACTAGGTTTCACAAAAATCTTCAGAAATCAATTATTTGCTGTTTTTGTTAGAGACTTCAACTGTTAACCCATTCCATATCACATCTTTTGATGTACTGTACAGTAGGCAGAGTCAATGGGTATTCACGGAGCACCACAAAATAATTCATTCTTGGAGCAGATATTAGGCTTATAAGAAAAATTTCCTCTCTTTTTAGCATTAAATAAAACTGCAAGTACATACCCTGATTAACAGTGATTACTTGTAACAGTGATGTCTGTTCAGGACTGCTGACCATGTGAGAAGAACTTTATTATACGAAATGGTTTTTAATGGTTTGTAAAATGTCTAGAGTTGCCACCAGATGAGATGGGCAGCAGCATATACTTTAAACAAGTAAAGCCCCTTTTTTTTCTTCTTCCAGAGAATATCGACCAGAATATGAGCGTCTAAGAAAGCAATTGGTAAGTACATGCATATACTTTGATGCTCTGGGCTGTATTGATGTAAGCCCTCTCACCCCAATTGTGTTGCTGGATGTTGGAGAGCAACTGCCCAGCTGGAAGGACGGCTCAAGCGGGGAATTAGTTTGGATTTGCCATATAAACATAAGAGGTCTGAACCACACACACACACATCACCCAAATACCTTTGAGCTTTATCGGGTCTTTCCCAGACAAAAGCTGCCAGTCTGGGGAGATTCTGTATGATAGGAAGAGAACCACTGAGTAACTAGTTTGAACTCTACATGGGTCTGGTTGTTCACATCTGATATTGGAGTTCTAAAAGGTCCTGACTTCCTGGTTTTTCTTTGAAGATGTTTCACTTCTCATCCAAGAAGCTTCTTCAGCTCCCATTGTCAGCAGCATCAATTCTGTCACCTACAACATTGCAAAACCATCTTATTAGCTCCTCTAGTTGGCAACACATCTTCAAAGAAAAACCAGGAAGTCCAGTTGCCTCTTGAAAAAGCCCCTTTGGGACAACCATGACCTGGAATGACTGAGCGTCTCCACAGACAGCTCCAAAAGGCATTTTTTCAGCTGTAAATACTAATTCACCTATCAGACGATAAAAGAAATGGAGGGGGGGGGGCAGGAAATCCTAGGACTGATGAAGACATCAAAATCCCTGAGAGTATAGGCCCAGAAGCCTTTCTTTTTCCATTGTTAAGTGAATTCAAAGCAGTGATGGGGGCTAATGTACAATTATGTAAGAACCTAGATCTCTTCTATGAATAATAAAAAGATAATGGTAAGCAGTTATTTACCAATTCATGACATGTTGACATGACATGTCAGAACATACTAAACATACTAATTTGCTTCAGGATTGGCACAGTTCTTCATTTAATGTAGATTTATTAAATAAACCTAATTAGCTAAGTTTGAACAATACTGTAAACCAAAAATCAAAGTAACATGCTTAATTGCAGTACGTGAGGTCAGTCTGTGTTTCTCGCTATTTCTCACTGGCAAGTCCCTAAGCTTTCCATACATCTTCCTTCTTACTCTTAGTCCTTAAGGCAGGGCTGGGTTTCTGTTCATTTTTTGCTTCTTCTGAAAGGGGATGGGATATAATTACAACTTAAAGCATCCTCTGAGGGGCCAAGAGAATTTTAATTAAAATTAAGAAGCTTGGAGGTAATCTGAAAACTACATTCATGTCATATTAAGTTCCAATGTGAGAGCAAATTGGGATACAAATGCATAGAGAAAAAAACGTGTTATTGGAATGCTCTCTCTTCATTTACAGGAAAGAGCTCAGAAGCAGCAGCAGGAAGAACAACTGAAAAGTTTACGGAGAGATATGGGGCCTGTTGCCATGGAGAACAGCCCAGCAGTTTCAGGTACAGGAGAATCTCCACAGAGACAGAGACTGTCCCTGGGAAGTATTTGTAAGCTTCAGCTGGTACAGAATACTGTGCTATGGGCAATTATGTGCACTCCTAGAACAGCATGTTATTATACTTCTACTATGTGAGCTGCGTTGGCTGCCAGTTTGCTTCCAAGTCCAATTCAAGGTGCCGCTTTTAACCTTTAAAGTCCTACATGGTATGGGATCAGGTTCTCTGAAGGACTGCATCTCCCTAGTTATATCAGCCCCTTCCCCCCAGCAGATCTGGCATGGTGTGGCTCCCATTAACTAAGGTCCCACTACATTTGGTTGGCCCCAAGAGATGTGCCATCTCTGCCATGGCGGCTGCCTAATAGAACATCCTTTCCCTCAAAATTAGATTAGCTCCATCCCTTTTGATAGGCCTCAAGACCTTGTTATGTTATTGGGCCTGGGGCTCCCAAGGTACAGGAGACTTGCTGACATGGCTCAAATGCTGTGATGGGCATTTTTATCCCTCTCATCACCTAGGGTTTGTATCTTATTTTTTTTATAATATTTATGAGCATGGATCCTTATATCGGTAATTTTTTACATTATTTTATTTTGTTGTGTGCTGTCCAGAGTTTGGTGAGATGTAACTTTGATTAATAAACAAGCCAACAAACCATTGAGCAGTATTTAGAAGTATGTTCAGTTTCATAGCTGGCATCATTTTATCTGCTCCACTAAATATTTGAGGATATACAGTAGTTGATATGGGAAATAGTTTGGTTTCACAGAGAAGCACAGAAGAAGAAAAAGAAGGGCTGCTGGTAGAATTTGTATGCATTGGCTTACTTTTGGCCCTTACCTAGAGGATATGGCACTTCATCTGGCAAGGTATTATGCTATAGCTATAGGCCAAAGCAACTGTTGTTGCTTCCTTGCTAAATTTCTAAAAGCTGCCCAGAGCCCTCATTTAGGCATCACGTTTACACACCGTCTTCTGACCTCGTAGAGTTTGAAGAACTCCTGGCATGGACCTCCTAGACAAGGTGTTCATCCTCCTGCACGGGAAGAAATTGAAAAATTGCTTTTTGGTTTGATTTTGGTCCAAAGGTTCAGTGGCAGAATCTTCATTAGGCCCATCAGAACTGATTTTGACCCGAGGAACTTTGGATCCGGAAGAGGAGGAGGAAGAGGCCCAAGATAGTGATACTGATGACATCGATCATAAAGGTAATTAAAGCTCTGAAGGATTAGGAGGAATTAAAAATTGCAAGAGGCAAGCCAAGAGGGAGGGTGGCAACATTTTTCTATCAGTTGCGTTACATGGAGTTCCTAACAGTAAAGTCATTAAAGCCCACTTATGGCCTAGGTCCAGGATATCTGGGATTGGGATTAACCTGCTCCACTTTTTCCAGGGGAAAGGTCCTACTTTGTATCCCATTGGCTCAAGCTTTTTGGCTGGTGGAGTCCAGATGAAGGCCCTTTTCTGCTATGGCCCTTGCCCTCTGGAATATTCTCCTATCAGAGGTGGGCTCCGCCTGAAAACTTGGCTCTGTTACTTGGTCTGGGCCCCCGACAGGGACCTACTGTACTGGAAGTGGCTGATGGGATAGTGAAAATTCTCTGCCCCATGCTGCCTGTCATCTTAGCTTTTAATTTCTAACTTTTTTATTTTAATTCTTTTTTTTACACTTTTTAACTTTTATTGTATTGTAAGCTGCCCAGAGTTACTGCATTAGAAAGATGGGTAGCGTAGAAATTCAGTAAATAAAAACTCTGTTTTGTATTCATTGTACAATCCAGCAAAGGATTATGGTGATGCTGAACGTCTATATAGGTTCTCAATCACCCAGGTCATGGTTGTCCCAAAGGTGCATTTTCAAGAAACAACGGGATTTTCTGGGGGTTTTTTTGAAGACATTTCACTTCTCATCCAAGAAGCTTCTTCAGCTCTGACTGGATGGTGGAGAATGGGAATGGGATTCTCCACCATCCAGTCAGAGCTGAAGAAGCTTCTTGGATGAGAAGCGAAATGTCTTCAAAAAAACCTGGAAAGTCCAGTTCCTTCTTGAAAAAAACACCTTTGGGACATGGTGATGCTGATTTCTATGAGGGCCTTTTTGGGTCCTAAGGCATTAGTGAGACTCACTCTGCTAACACATCTCGTCTGTTTTCTGCTATAGTGACCGAGGAAAGACATGAAGAACCTGCCTTCCAAAACTTCTTGGAAGAAGCTAAGCTGCACTATTCGACCAGAAGCAACCAGTAGAAGAGAACAAGAACAGGTGCATGTTTGGACACAGAAACAGAAGAACCCAGAACTATGAAACAGTCCCAACTCTTTACCATCTATGGCAGTCATTCTGGTCCCCTTGACTCAAGGCCACCGAGTTCTTTCTGTGGCAACTTTTTTCAGTGGGAGACTTAAGCAAAACTGGATGGTCGTTTTCACAGATGACACATAATCACTTCTTGGCAAAAGAAATATGACTTTGAGCGATCTTGTCTCTGTTGTGAATTTTACCTATAATCTATGTTTCTGTTTTGTAAATTATTAGCAAATATCTATTCTGCTACATGTTCTTGGTGGATGACCTTTTCTTCTAGCTTAGTTTTTGGCACTTCACTTTTTTCCCATCTGTATATGCTGGAATAAGAGAAGAGAGACAACTGGCATAGAAGCTTAGAGACATCAAGAACATGAGATGAGAGGTCGTTTTGCTAAGCAGTTTGAGGGTGCATTCACTGAAAAACAACAACACAAAAAAGGCTGGAAAATTACTTCTGGTCATGAGGGGTGCCTGTACATCCTCACCCATTCACATGGAGATGCAGAGTTCTTCCAAAAACTACTGTAAATACAAACATAAAATACTCCTGCTGGATTCTGTTAAAAAGCAGATGGGGCAGGGGTTTTTCCTCCATAATGGCTGTCTAAAATACTTCATATTCTGACCCACAATACCCAAACTACACTACACAGCCAGTGTGATGACCCGGGGTATGGCACAGAAGCAACAAAGTCGCAGAAGTAGGTAAAAGTCCCTTTAATACCTCCAACTTGGCCTCCAATGTCCAGTTATCATTGGCTGGAGAAAAAACTCTCCCAAGAACAGTTTTTAAAGGGAGGAAATTCAGTCCGAACCCAAAGTACATATAAATTATAAATAAAAACCAACAAACCACACTGCAACAATTAACGAGACAGGGCAGGATAAGGAACTGAAGACTTCAAAAGATAACGAAACACACAGTTGGGAGGATGCCAGAACCCAGATAAGACTTGACAAACCAAAATAATTCACGCTCTGCTTCCAGCAAGGTGCCCTTTTTAAATCCCGTTTTCCCAGCTACAGCTAATGAATCAAGGCCTTTTTCTCCCCGATAATCCACATAACTCACCTTGCTCCCTTCTCTGTTCCTCCCTGCATGCCCTAGGATGAAGAGGGCCTGGGTCTTCCTCTGAATGCCCAGCAGGACTGTGCCCTTCCCCAGTTTTTTCCAGAACCACAGGAGCCACACACTCATTCCCTGTCAGCTGTTCGACCTCCCCCTTGGAATCAGATTCCAACGGGCACGACAGCCAGCCACCACACAAAAACTACCCTACTATACACAAAAAGAATGTAGGAAATGACAGCCAGAATTCTCCCACCTCTCAGAGTAGCAATAGCCCACACTCACACTCCGCCAGTCATTATCCAGAACCAAAGACAAGAATAGGATAAAAGAAACAATGTTTCTACAAAATCAACTAACCAATGCAACCAGTTCTATGTGGGACAAACATCACGTCAGTTAAAAACAGGATCCACGAACATCGACTGACAGTCAAATGCCATGATCCCAAATCCTTTATCTCTACCCACACCGACACCAAACAGCACCAGTTCGATTGGAACAACACAAAAACCATTGGCCATGTTACCACCCGCCACACTCGTGAGTTCATCAAAGCCTGGCACTCCACAAGCAATTCCACCAACAGACACATAGACCTACAACTACCCTACGATCCCTCCCCCCCAGGACTCCAAATCAACCACACAGCTAACCAGAGACAGCACTGGCACTCAACCCAATCCAGGCAAGCCCTCCCCACCAGCCCTTCTTCTGATGTAAACCTCCCCATCACAAGATCCACCCCAAAACTGTAACCTGATGACTCACACCTGACCCACCCTAGACCGTCACTTGACACACCCACACCTGACCCATCCCAAGACCTACTGACCACATGAAGCCCTTATAAACGGAAGAACACTGACATCACCTAAACTCCGAAGATATTGCCCAGCCTGGTAATGAAACATTCACAACTCTCAAAGCTCTGAGAATGAACCCTCGCCCTCCTCTTTAGATGCTGCTTGCTCCTGGTAGAAGTGGCGATCCAGTTGACATCCTGGGTGACTTTGCAGGGCCAGAGAGGAGCAGCTGGCTCTCAGTAGCGCCACTTGTCTCCTGGTAGTGTACCTCCTTGTGACCCTCTGGACACATTGCGGTTTAGAGCCACTAAGGAGAGATGCTGCTGATACGGAGAAGGTAAGTCTTAGAGCGAGATACTGTTGACTGCCCCCTACCTCAACAAGGGGAACTCCTGGAGACCCTAGGAGAGAGAGGAGCAAAACCCAAAGGACCAGGAGGAGGCCAGCAGCCCATTTCTTATCCCTGCAGCCTAGAGAGCTTCCAGAGGGTCCCTATAGCCGCCTGAACAACATGGGGTGCCAGCAAGACCTGGCGGGGGCGTTTGCCTGGGCCCGGAGGGAAGGTGCTTCTCCTTGCCGTCTCCTGTCTGCTGATGGCCTCTCTCCCCGTCTCCGAAATAGAAAGGCGCGGTTATCCGGCGGCCGGTGGCCGAAGGGTTAGGGCTTTCCTGAGGTGGAGACCAGAGACGGTTCCCGAAGGAGACGGGCTGTAAGAGTGCTGGCTTGGGACTGAGAACTTCTGCAACGAACCCCACCTCTGCTGCATCCCAACAAGGACAGGCTGCGTTTCTATTCCCCTCCCCACCCCAAACTCCGGAGGGGACAAGCCTGGTGCAGCAGCTCCTCGAAGAGAAAACCTCCCGGCCGCGCCCCCCCGACCCCCCCCCCCCATATCCTTCTGGGCCGGGACTTGCCGAGAGCAAGAAGAATAAGGTGCAGGAGAGGCGATCCCTAACCCAGCCCCCCCCCCACCTTTGCAGGCGATCCCTTCGAGCCTTCGCATCCCGCCTCAAAGGGCACTTGCTGTTTCCATCTCTCCATCCAAGAGCCTCGCATCTGATCCTAGTTTCAGCTTCGCGCCCTTTAGCCTGCTCTCCCTCCACTTATTCCACGACTTTTCTTGGTCAAAATCCTGGAGGGGAGGGGAGGGGAGGGTGGAACGGGAATGCCAAAAGCGTTTTGGACAAGATCAGGTGTCGTATTAGTACCGCTTTATAAAGCCCTAGTAAGACCACACCTGGATTACTGCAACCAATTTTGGTCACCTTGCTACAAAAAAAAAAAAAAAGATGTTTGAGATTTTGGAACTAGTTCAGAGAAGAGCAACTAAGATGATTAAAGGCCTGGAGACTAAAAACATAGGAAGAACGGCTGCAGGATTTGGGTTTGGCTAGTCTAGAGGAAAAAAAAAAAAGGATTAGGGGTAACATGATAGCCCTCTTGCAATATTTGAGGGGCTGCCACAAAGAAGAGAGGGGTCAAATTCTCTGAAGCACCAGAGGGCAGGACAAGAAACAGTGGTTGGAAACTAATCAAAGAGAGAAGCAACCTTGAATTAATGATAAACTTCCTAATCGTGAGGACAATTAACCAATGGAACAGCTTGCCTTTAGAAATTGTGGGTGCTTCCATCACTGGAGGTTTTTAAGAAGAGAATGGATAGTCACTTGTCTGAAATGGCACTCCTGCTTGAGCAGGGGGTTGGACTAGAAGACCTCTAAAGTCCCTTCCAGATTCGATTCTATTCCATTCCATTCCATTCTATATGTTCTGGTACATTACGGCTACCAGACAACTTCACATAGTTGTTAACATTTTACATACACACACAAAAACAAACAAATCACACCACCTCCAATGATTCATGAGAAAAGATTGATCCTTTGCAAAAGTCATAGTGAATATTTTTGAACTATGAGTGGATTCACGCAACACTGCAAGCCCCTGTTTTAACAATATGGTTGTGTTCAAACAGCATGGTATTTCCACCTGCAGCCTTCGTTTATATATTTATTTAACGGTAATTTATAGCTAGCCCTGATCCAAATAGACCTGCTACAGTTTAATAGATGATCTGATTTCCACAACACATTAAGAAACCTCACATTAAGTGAGATTTAACTAAAGTGAAACACATACCCTCATTTTAGTTTTGTTTTGTTTCGTGTAAACTCTGTCATTATGTATGTTTCTGATTACACCATGTCAGACAGGACCTAGGAATAAGAACAAACTCTCAAAGTGCTCAAAGTGCTAGCTGAAATGTGTGTTCAATTCTGATCACCCTTGGCGGTGAAAAAAAAAATCTAATTTATCAACCTACAATGATCTACAATGATCATCTACAATGATCATCTACCATCTACAATGATCAAAATGCCACAAGAACAGGGGCTTTCCATTTCATAAATAGAAGACCAAGACATAGGTTGTCTCTTTTGATTCATTTCCTCTTTGAAACAATGATTTCCTTTAAAAAGGAAGCTTCAGTCATAATGGGGACTTTTCTACCAGTTCCATTCTTTCGTTTGAATCTTCTGACATAACTCCTGAGGATGCACAGGCCCTCCCCACTCGTGGTGAAAAAACTGTTCAAGGGGAATGAGATGATCCTTTGCAGGAAGGAACAGAAGGATAAAATTCTTCTCCCACAACGGCACCTGGAGTGGGATGTTTAATGTCTGAAACTCCAATCTCAAATCCATCTGCAAATCTCTAAATCAGGGGGCGGCAACGTTAAACACTCAAAGAAGCCATTTGGACCCCACAGAAAAGAAAACACTGGGAGCCACAAAACCCTTTTGACATTTAAAATGAAGATAACACTGCATGTATCTTTTTTTTTTTTTACCTTTATGCTATGTATAAAAAAATAAGTGAACAAAAAATAAGTGAGAAAACAAATTTTTATTTCTGCATGCAGCAAAAACATTTTGAACTCCGAAAAAAAAAGATGCTGGGTTGAAAGTTACTTTCAAATAAAATACTCGATGTCTATTTGAGTCCTCATATTTATGAAATAAAAAGCTGAACTTAAATTATCCACCTTCAGCAAACCAACATGTCATCTGCTTCTGTGTGCCTTCATCCTTTTATTGTGTGTACTGGAGGGTTAATATTTGGGTTTTTTTTCCTGAATGAATCTGCCCACATACAATTACATTTTTTATTTTCTTCTGAAACTTTTTTTGGATTTATCCATGGTTGGCTTACCAGGGGTCAAAAAGCTCAATAAATCATGTGCCAATGGGCATTGCCCATTGGCGGTGGTGACACATATTTTGAATGACAGGGAGCCTCAGCAGAGGGGTGAAAGAGCCACATGTGGCTCCAGAGCCGCGGGTTGCCGACCCCCGTCGAAATCTAAGGAAGACTTGTCATAGGCAAATAATTTTTGACACTCAAAATTGGAGGCTTGTTGAACCTTCCGGTTTGCAAGGCTTCGGCAGCGGCAGGGATTCGCAATACTGCGCAATCCCTGCTGCACTTGCTGCCAAGGTTCCCCCGATCCTCTTGGATTTGGGGGATATAGCTGCCCCGTAGAGGCAGCTGAAGATAGGGGGGATCTGGATAGGGACCCCCTCCCCAGCCAGCAAAACCCACTTTTCCCAAGGTGGAGGAGCGGAGGTCAGCAATGGCCGCCACAAAGAAACCTGCAGCCGGACAAGATTGTGCAGGAGGAAGAAAGTCGGAAGAGTTGTGAAAGTGGTTTTTGACCGGGATAAAGCAAGAGAAAGTAACTGGAATTTGAAAGTTGTTAAAGATAAATTGTTTCCAGAGAGAGTTACAAGCGGCGAATGGAATTCTAAAAAGGAAAGTTTTGTTTTCTTTTTTCACTCTCCTTCCTAACGTGACAGCGGATGGAACTATAAGAGAAATCGGAAAATCTGCATTGGAGGTAATTAAATGCTGAACGGATAAGGATTTCTGAACATTTTATTAAAAAATATCTTTTTGCTGTGAGTGGGTAGGGAGAGGAAAAAAATATTGGAGCAGAATTTGAAAATAAGGAGAAGATTGCCTAGAATTCTAAAGAGTTATTAAACATTAATAAGACTTCTAAAAGATATATCTTAAATGGAACTTTGTGATTAAACTTTAACCCCAGAAAGAGAAAGTGAAGAAGGAGAAAGTATTTAAAAGAAACAGCTTGTTTGGATTGTTTGGTGATTTTGGAACTTCTGAGAATTATCTCTGATTAAAAGCACTTGGATGGTTGTTTGGAAAAACTTTTTCTCTCTACAATGGCATCACTTGTGGATGGATTGAAACTTGTATATCAAAAATATGAAAAAGAAAAGCAAGAAGGGAAGAATGCTCTTGGCACTCTTTTTTAATTTTTAGAAATGGCGGTTTGAACTTATGTAAAGCTGAATGCCAACAGGATGATTGGGACAAAGAAGAAGCCATTTTTGATGAACAAGTGACTTTGGTTGGGGAAGGAAAGGAGAAAGAGAAAAAGTAAAAGAAGACTTTAAGACTTGGAAAAACAACCAGAAAAGAGAAGAATAAGGTGAAAAGGGGATACTATGTTAGAAAACAACAGAAAGGAGGAAAGCAGAATAAAAGGGGGATGGAGAGACAAAGGGGTAAAGAGGACATTGAGAAGAATAAGCAAGGGAGAAAGGAAGGGACGAGAAGCCTTAATGGTAGGGAGCAAGATGCAAAGAAACAAAAGTCTTTTAGAGATAATGGGTAAACTTTATTGAAAAAGGGATTCTGGAAAGGTACATTAGATTGTATTTTTACATTTGTACTTAGAAATAACCTTAGAAAATTGGAAACAATATGCAATTTAAAATGTGATAAAATATTTAGTATAATTTAGTGAAATCTTTGTGAAGAAAAGGGGAATACTTTAATGAAACAATGATTTAAGATATGTGATGTGGGGGGGGGGAATAATTATGGAAAGCATAAGTGTTCCCATAAAGGCATGATATTTAACTGAAATGGATAAAATGTTTAAGATATAAATGATTGTTAATATTAATGATTAGACTATGTTATCCTAGTGAATTTTTTTGTGAAATGAGAGATTTGAAGTAGGAGAAGGGGGAACATTCTAATGAAATAATGATCTATAATATGTGATGGGGGGGGGGAGAATAACTATGGAAAGTAGATGCTCCCATAAAAATATGTGATTTAACTGAAAAGTTATGTGTTAAGTGTTTAAGATATAAATGAATATTAATATTAATGAATAGATTTGTATTGGTATTGATAATATTGTATAATTTTAGAATGTACCAAACAGAATCCCAATGTAAGCTATGTATTCTATATTAAGTATTATAAATGTAGGGGAAAGAGATAAAGGTGTCATACTCCAATTAGTGTACAGGAGAAGTTTTCTTTAAAGAAGAAAGATAAATGGATAGCTGGAAATAGAACAGACAAAGAATAATAAATACTATGAATCGAATTGAGATGAAATAAATAAAATAAAATTAAGAAAATTTAAAAGAGAGGAGAAGCTATATAGAAAATTGAAAATGCTAATAAGATATGGAATGGTATTCAAAATGAATATGAATTTGAATTTGTGTCTGTACGAAGAGTTGTGACCCGGGACTAAGCAACTTTCAGAAAAGAGGTTTTTTATGTTTCTATGTTTTGTGTTTTTGTGTGTTTAGGTTTGATTGAGCTAATAAAACCTTGAAGGAATGTTAGAAAAGGACAATGGAGAATAAAAGATAGAAGAGAATAAAGCAAGCCAGAAAGGAAAAATAAGTATAGTGAATAAAAATATATAAAATAGATAAATATAGAAAAGAAATATAATTGAATAAAAGTATAGGGAGAAATAATGAGGAATTTGAAAGGATATCTATGTGTTTATAAGGAGATGTGTCAATGATGTATAAAATGTTTTATTTGTTTAAAATTTACAAATAACTTTCAGAAAAGAGGTTTTATGTTCCTATGTTTTATGTTTTGTATGTCTTTAAAAATTAATAAAATTTGTTCAAAAAAAAAAAATTGGAGGCTTGTTCTCCCCCTTCTTCTTTATGATCAATTCTGTTGGCCAAAGCAATCTTCGTCTAGCATGCATTTCACACAAACAATGGAATGGGGGAGGAGGGAATCATTTTTAGTATGCCTCCTGTGGTATTCCTGTTTCCAGCATGCTGCAACAGTAGGAATATGAAATGGGTCCAGTTCTTCATGAAAAATCTTCATTTCAAACCATACAGTTTGGAGCCATTTCTTTCCTCTCAGACATATAGAATGTGTTCCAAAGTATACTAAATATCCACATTTAGTCATTTTAGTTAACTGGAACCAACCTGTTCATATAGGAAGCATAATTCCAGGAAATCAATCAAGGAAGGTAGTTGCATTCATGCTAGAGGTGAGCCATATATCTGCTGGTTCAAAGACCGCTCTAGGTTTTGCATTGAATGTAGAGGTTTATACACCAAAGGTGAGGAGATCCTAGTGCTGTTTTTTTTGGTGGAAGTGAAGTATGTACCTTAAGTATCTGCAAGGCCGTTGACATCCATTTTGTATCTTATTTCTCTAAATTCTCAAAACATGCACAAAAGAGGAGGGACAAGAGTTTTCTTTGGCTACATCCAATCTAGATTGATGATGCCGTGTCACATACAGTTCATGCACTAAAATTTTTGGCACTTTCACTTTCTCTTTCACTCTTAGCTTGCTGGAACCATCTGATTGGCCATTGGAATATTAAATGACAGATAAGATGAACTTTTTTTGATCTGCTTTAGCAGGTCATTTTTAATCATAATCTATTTTGTAATTGAAACCACATTATAGAAACGGCCAGTGCTACATATTGCGGTAGTAGAACCAACCAGATGCTAATCAAAATAGGCTGATCTTGTGTTGCCTGTCTTTCCACAGGTATGGGAATACCTTATGGTGTGTACGACCACCTTGGAAGTGGGGGACAAACTGTGTTTGGCTGAGTTTTGCTGTGCTATGTTTGACTATGCTAAGCTTAGTCTGTCTACAGACAGGGATAATGCTGCATTTGGGCTCCCGTGACTCAGGAGTGCCCTCCAACTTTATAAGAACAATCCAAAATTCCTCAGAAAGAAACAACATTCTGAAACTCCCCTCAGCTGCTAGATCTGCCAACCGGAACTTAGAAATTACAACACAGACTCTGACAGAAGATTCCTTCTTCTCCAGAATCAAGAAGTTCTGGCAGCGGCTTGAGAAAGTACTTGCTGGATTTCAGCAACTCAGGAAGGTTTCTTATTCCATCCTCCCAGCACAGCCCTTACCATGGCCTGTATGGCAGAAAAAGCTTTCATCCCAAGTACTGAGCCCTCGTCTTCGACAAGTTTTCCAGACCTATCAATCAATGAACAAGTTTCAGGTGCCCTCAGGTGTTGGGCAGCACCTAGGCAACCTGCACCTAACTGGGATGGACCTCTTGTGCCAGCTCAAAAGCCGTGTGAATGTGTCTACTGTGTTGGGTGATGAAGGACCCTTTGCAGAACCAGTATGGAGGGGCATGCTGCCTCAGAGGAGTTTGGCAGAAGAACTTGGTCACCTGAAGACATGTGCAGTTGTGAGCTCAGCTGGCTCCATGTTGGGGTCAGGATTGGGCAATGAGATTGGTGAGTGTTAAAGGAAAAATCAGATATTCCCATGGGATGGGTGTCTACTTAAGCTTCCCCATACAGATGATAAATATATTATTCTTAAACAAGTGCTATAATTCATGGTTGTGTTAAAATGTTTTTTTTTTATGGAAGAGCCATGGAATACAATTGTATATTATACATACTAGATCTCCTACCTTTCCTTCCTAGCTTGTTCTATCCATAGAGAACTTTCTAGGTTTCTATTGCTATTTGGATGATCAAAGTCATTCTCATATGTCTTTGGAATTATTCTTTCTTATCTGGGTGCTCCCAGTTCCAGTTAGGTTCCCCCCCCCCCAGGATTAAATATCAAACCTATCATATATTTTTCAATGTAGCGCTAGTTTATCGTAATTAAAACTCTTCATCAATGTACTGAGACCTTTTAACTTAGTTGGTTAAGGTGAATCTGTGATTGTCTTCCCATGAGCTATTATAGCAGAAAAAGTAAAGATTTATGTAGCTTTTGCACAATATGCTAATCTTGGTTAAGATTATTGGTTTCTTTCTTTCATTAAGGGTGTTGTGTCCGCGAAATGATGCCAGGAGTCGGTGACTTCAAATCATGCTCTTTTATTGAAAGTTGGAACCGAACTGCCGGCAAAGGAAAAAGCTCGCGGCTTTTATTCCTTTAGCCGCGGCGGCTGTGGCCAATGGCACCACTTTGAATCTCCCGCGATTCGAATGGACCAATCGTGGGAGATTCTTAGCGAGCCAATCGGCGCGGCTCGCCTGACCATAGTTGGCATTTCTCCCTCTTGACTTTGAGCCCGGTCTCTTTAAATTTGGTTAGGACCTCCCTTAGGCGACCCTCTAGTTCGGCTTGGTTGGTTGCCGACACTAGGACGTCGTCGAAGTACAGTACCACCCCCTTGATGCCTTGCAGTAGACTTTCCATTAGGCTTTGGAATATTCCCGGTGCCACGCTGACTCCGAATTGGAGTCGGTTGCATTTAAATGCCCCCCGGTGGGTGACTATGGTTTGCGCTTCTGCCGTTTGCTCGTCGACTGGCAACTGTTGGTACGCCTGGGCGAGGTCGAGCTTGGCGAAAACCTTGCCCCCTCCCAGTGAGTGCAGTAGGTGTTGCACTACTGGGACGGGGTAGGCGCTTTGTTGTAGCGCGCCATTTAGGGTGGCCTTATAGTCCCCACAGATCCTCACCGACCCATCGGGCTTGATCGGGGTGACTATGGGGGTCTCCCACTGGGTGTGGTCTATTGGCTGTAGGACCCCTTGCTTGACGAGCTTGTCAATTTGCTCGTCTATCTTGGGTTTAAGTGCGAATGGCACCCACCTTGATTTCAGGCGTTTTGGGGGGACGTTTGGGTCTAGGTTGAATGATATAAGGGGCCCTCAGTACTTGCCTAGGTTTCCGTCGAAGACCTCTTGGAATTCCCGGGCCAGTTGCTGCTCCCATCTGTCGTCGGTGACGTGGTCGACTCCCGTGACTGCGATGCCGAGCGGGGCGAACCATTGCAGTCCCAGTAGGCTTGGGCGGTCGCGGTCGACGATTGTCAGGGGAAGCCTTTCGGTGTGCCCTTTATATGTGATGTTGAAGTGTTTGGTTCCGACTACCGGGATGCGGTTTCCCTGGTAGTCCTTTACGATGAGTCTCTGGCTGTCTAGGTTCCTCCTTTGGATGGTAGGCACCAAGCGCTTTATTTCATGCCATGCTATCATGGAGAGGTAGGACCCAGAGTCCACCTCCATTTTGCATGGCTGGCCCTTGATGCCTACCTCCACGTGGACCTTCCGGGCATCATTGGTTATGGCGTGGCCGATGGTGACCATCTGATGGGTCTCCTCTCTTCGCCGGTTAGCGCCGCCTCGCAGGGATCGTCCGTTCCGGTCCCATCTGTTGTCCGAGGGGCGATCTCTGGTCCGGGGTGGTGTGCTCTCTCTCCTCCGGTCGCTCTGGTCCCATCGTGCCGGGCTGCGGTTCTTCTTTAGGCGGCAGACACGGGCGATGTGTCCCTTCTTGTTGCAATTCCGGCAGATCGATTCGAAAAACCGGCATTCCGACCTGGGGTGGTCGCCGCCGCAACCGGCACAGTTGGTCCTCGACTTACGACCCCGCCGGTTCCGTGGGTCGCGGCCTGTCTGGAGGCGATGGATGTCCTCCTCGTCATCGGAAGTGCCCGATGCCGAGTGGAAGTCGCCCTGGTGGGTGGTCGTCTCGGGTTGGGCCTCGGTTGACCTCGCCGGGTTGTTGTTTCCGCTGCGGTCCCCAGTGTTCGGTCTGCGCATGCAGTCGGTGGATGTTCGGGTTGCTTCGGCGGCTGCGGCTGCGGTGAGGGTGTCTGCTAGGCTGATGTTGCCCTTGGCCATCAGCCGGCTCTGGAGGACGGGGTCCCACAAACCGAGCATGATTCTGTCTCGCAGGGCGTCGTTCAGGTTGTCGAATTCGCAGAGCCCCCCTAGGTGCTGTAGCTCGGCGACGAAGTCGCTGAAGCTCTCACCCGACCGTTGGTCCCGACAGTAGAATTCGTTGCGTCGGATCAGGATGGGTACCTCTGGAGCGTAGTGCCGCCGAAGTATTGGCTCGAGGACGTCCCAGTCCATCGCGGTCGCATCGGCGGGTTTGGCAAGCGCCTTGGCCATCTTGAATACCTCGGTCCCGCAGTGGGTCAGGAAGACGGCGCGCTTCATGGGGCCGGTGGCGTCCTTCAGGTCGCTGCACTCGAGGAACATGCGGAATCGGTCGGAGTACGATTCCCAGTCCTCGGTGGCGGGGTTGAAGGGTGCGGGGGGTGCGATTTTCACCATCGTGGTGGTTCGTCTGGCTTCCGTCGGACACGTGGTTCGGTTCAGGGTCTGGATCCCACCTTCGTCGCCAGTGTTGTGTCCGCGAAATGATGCCAGGAGTCGGTGACTTCAAATCATGCTCTTTTATTTAAAGTTGGAACCAAACTGCCGGCAAAGGAAAAAGCTCGCGGCTTTTATTCCTTTAGCCGCGGCGGCCACGGCCAATGGCACCGCTTTGAATCTCCCGCGATTCGAATGGACCAATCGCGGGAGATTCTTAGCGAGCCAATCGGCGCAGCTCGCCTGACCAATCAGAGTGCCCCGCGCTTTGGCCAATCAAAGCGCGGGGATCTTAAGAATGCTAATTAGGGACAGAACAAAGGGAACCTAGTGCTTAACAATGGCTGCGAATATATTTCTGCGTAAATATGAACACGTCCTAAAGCTACTAGATAAAGAGAACCCAATTAAACAAATGCATAAAAACATTATTCCTGTTCACATACTTATTGAGGGAAATCATCCAAAGCTCCATATTTGCATGTGACAAAAGTATTTGAAACTTTGTGTTCGGTGACTGGTGTGCCATTTTGGTTCAGAGATACAGAACAGGCTCAAACTATGATACTGCCACCACCATCAGTAGGAATCTGGGCAAAACTCTGAGATATAAAATATTTCAAAATATATGACTAGGTCCACAACTAGCAAAGGGTGCCCAAACCAGGATCAATGCCTTTTGAAGGGGATATGTTGCTATACATCATGCTACTCCAACTGGGAAAATAGAAACAGCATTTGACTGCCAGCCTAAAAGAAGTGGAATAAATGTTTGAGAAATATACAGAATATAAGAGTTGAAAGTTTTAGTTAGGATCACTCTTTGATAAGTTGCCAATTGTTATTTCTTGTCTTGCCTTCCTGTACTTGGAAAATAGGTTGTCCCCCTTTTCTTTGTGATAGCCTCTCAAATATAGGAAGATTGCTATAGTGTCATCCCTAGTTCTTCTCTTCGTTAAACTAAACATGTCCAGTTCCTGCAGCTGTTCGTCATCTATTTTAGCCTCTAGACCCTTAATCATCTTTGCTGTTCTTCTCTGCATTCTTCTATAGTCCCAACATTCGTTTTATATCATGGTAACCAGAACAGGACACAATATTCCAAGTGTGGTATTACCAAGGCATTTTAAAGTGAAACTAAGATACGTGATTTTGATATTCCTCTGTTGATTGCAGTGGCTTTTTTGGCAGTTGCAGCACATTGTTGGCTCATACTTAAGTAGTTGTCTATTAAGAGATCCATCTCACAATTATTGCTATTGAGCCAAGTACCACCTATTCTATATCTATGCATATGTTTTTTTCTTGCCTACGTATAAAACCTTGCATTTCTCACCACTGAGTTTGTTAGATAGGGCCCAGTGTTCAAGTTTTTCAATATCTTTCTGGATCTTGAGCCTATCTTTAAAAGTGTTGGCTATCTCCTAGCTTGGTATTGTCTGCAAATTTGATGAATTCCCTTCTATCCTGTCATCTAAATCATTTATGAAGATGTTGAAGAGTACTGGGCCTAAGACAAAACCTTGGGATACTGCATGCTTTTCTCCATATAGATGTAGTTCCATTGAGGACTACACATTGAATGCAGTTTGTCAGCCAGTTATGAATCTACATAGTAGTGATGCTGTCTATTCCACATTTTTTTATCTTACCAATAAGTAGGTTGTGGACTACCTTGTCAGATGTGTTACTGAAGTCCATGTGTACTATGTCGACAGCATTTCACTAGTTCACTAATTTAGTCACTTTATCAAAAAAATGCAATAAGATTTGTTTGGTATGATCTGTTTTTGATAAACCCATGTTGGCTTATTGTAATAGCTTTGCTTGCTTCTAGGTCTTTGCAGATCCGTTGCTTGATTATCTTTTCCAGGATCTTCCCCAGTATAAATGTCAAGCTGATTGGTTTGTAGTTTCCTGGAATCATTTTTTCCCTTTTTTTGAAAATGGGAACCAACACAGCTCTTTTGCAGTCTTCTCTTCTGGTAGTTCCCCGGGTGCTCCAGGATCTTTGAAAAATATGGTTTGATGACTTCGAGATCACATTTGCCAGCATTTTCAGAACTCTGTGATGTAATCCATCTGGTCCTGGTGATTCAAATTCAAGTGGACAAGTGTTGTGTTACCATTTTCTTGCCTGTTATATTGTGGGGTGTGTAAACTTGCTGTGAAGGAAAAAGCATGTTTGCAAACTGATCAGGAGGAATTAGAGCTTTCTAGATGCTTGAAAGCTGTCAAGGGCATTGGGTGGGTGATGTGAATTCACAGCACTGGCAATTTTCTACCAAGAGGCTGAGTGGTGAAAGATTTGCAAGATTAATTAATTGCAGATCTACCAGCAGGCTAATCTGCAAGAAACTCCATCTAGTCTCAAGGGGATAAAGTGAAAAATGTGTTTTTTCTGCCACTGAGAAACAACAGTGAAACAGGAAAAAAAGTTTAAAGAAAAAAAGTATCTAGTGAATACCATGAGAGTTGTAGAGTTACTTTAGAAGAGGTCTATCCAGTTAAGAGATAGCAGTCCCTGATTTTTCTTCAGAAGAATGCTTAGAAAAGTGTTTTTTTCCTGATACAGAATAATATAAGCAAATAAAATATTCTATTAACAATCCTCAATGTACAGACAACAAAGTTTATACAAATTGGCACATTGTCAATACTGTAGAGCTCCTGAAGCTGTTGTGAATATTAATAATTGATTCTGGGCAGAATAAACAAATGAGAGGGATGGGTGGGAGTGTGTTTATTTGGAGAGTTACAATCTTAAAAGCATCCTCACTCAGCCCATGGATTAGGAAGAGTCTCAAATTCTGTAGTGTGCAGAGGAGGGAAGACAGCAGCTTCAGCAAATAATCATTCAGTCTGGTGAGACACTTAAAAACTATAGGTGAGATGGCACATTAGCAGTTTTGAGAAAGTCTGTATAACAGGGCCAATTGTTGTTTTTATCTATCCAGAGATTCACAACTTAAGACACAAATGCAGGTTTATTACTTTTCTTGCTCCTTTCCTATTCTGAAAGCTTTACTGCCTCACACACAGATACCCTAAGCAAACTATCCAATGCAATGTCTAGCTAGCCAAACCAGGTCTGAGTTCCACCATGCAAAATATTTCAACTTATTTGATGGTTCTGAACGTGTTGCGGTTCCCATCCACTTGTATAACTTCCAGTAAGGCTTAGCCAGTCTCACTGTAGCATTTTTCTTATGTCTCTTTTTACATTTCCATTGAGTACCACTGGTTCACCCCAGTTCACTTGAAAATATCAATTCTCTCATTATGGGAACCACTTCATGTTTAAGAACCACCTTTTGTAGATATAGAAATAATAATGCTTGTATATTTTTTCTTGACACAAACATTAAAATCTTAGAAATATTTGTTCCATTCCATCCTCAAGAAATTATTAATGGATAATCCATTCTGTCCCTATGGCTTGCTTTGAGTGAGTCTCAGGTATTCCACCTTCCATATAGGTACTCATGCAGCATTATATATATTATTAACCATATAAATCAGAATATATATGCACTAGTAACAACATAGTAACAATAGTGCCCACCCCCTGTTTTGCTGTATTTCTTGGCTTGATAGACTAACAACCAGATTGTTAGCCAAATCTGAATTATAAATGGAATAATGAGCACAGTGAGTTTACAAAGAGCATATTAAAAATAATTATAATGCACCCCCACATGCATAACACCAATGCATACACACAGGAGAGCCAATTTAGTCTAGTGGTTAACTTGATCAAATAAGATTGAGAAAACCCAGGTTCTAATCCTGACCTTGGTACAAAAACCATCTGGGTGACCTTGGCCAAGTACTCTCTCTCCCAGCTCTAGGAAGAAGGAAATGGCAAGCCCCAGGACCTGCAAAGATTTTAATGTAGTCCTGGTTAGCAGGGACATTAAATAAAGGAGAAGTCAGGCCAGGCCAGTTATGTGGCTGTTTTCTCAACCCCATCTTGCTCTGAGGAAGGGAATGTTATTGTCAAATAAACCCAGGTCAGGAAGGGATGGCCTAGGGACAGAGTCTACCTGCTTTTACTCTCTCTTATGTTATTTTCTCATTTTCTCAGATTCCCATAATGCTGTCCTTCGTTTCAATGGAGCCCCAACTGCTGGGTATGAATATGATGTGGGCAGAAAAACAACACTCCGGCTTGTGAATTCCCAGGTGGGTAATAAACTTTGGAGGGCCAGATTGAGCTGTGGACAAAAGAAAGGGTAGTTAAAAGCTAAACAGGGAAAAGGTCACGGAAAATGCATTGGTTTAATTTCATTTGTTTGCCATGAAAAAGCCAGCAATCTCAATTCTTTACATTGTTAGATCAGAGGTATCTTTAGGTAATCAAAAAAGTGAAGATAGTGTCAAGTACCAATGTGATAGAAGTTCTAGCCATTGTTATATGCATCATATTTTATATCTTACATTGTTACTTCAATATATTTGGCTGGCTTCAAATATATCAATATATAGGAATGATATAAAACCAGATTCAGAAAATTACAGTCCTATTATAGACAATTACAGACCTAGCTGTTATGACAGAAGAAGGCAAATTGCACTGTACATCTTTAATACAAGATAGAATGTGCATTGTCCTGAGAGAAAAAGTGAGATGCCTAGGCTCATAAGGTTAGAAGATCTCAGATGTCTTCTACTCCAGAAGACTCAGAGGTCTCCTACTTTAGCATTTGGAAATTCTGGAAATTGAAGTCTATGTGAAATCTATGCTTCTTAAAAGATGCCAAGTTTGAGTTACACTGTTCTATCTAGTCCATCGTCCTGAGCAGGGTAGGAAAACTTATACCATCCCAGACAAATAATCTATTCAAGTTTGCTTGAAAATATCCTGTGATGGTACATGTACAACTCTAGGAGGCAGGCTATTGCATAGCCTATTTGTGATCACGGTTAGGAAATTTCTCCTGGTCTTGAATTTGGATTCCCCTCAGTGAAGTTTCTATCCTAAAGCTTTCACAGAGAGTTATGGAAAAATAAATGACTTGTACCAATCCATCATCATCCAAATCCTTCAGTGAGACATCATCACTGAAGCAGAAACCCCTTCACCCAAAGGCCAGCTGAGATGGCTCATTTAACAGATGCCATGATTTCAAGGACAAGTTTGGGACTTTCTCCAGCCTTTCTCTAATACAAGCCCAGATTCAGTTGCCTGTGCTGGATTTTTCTTTCTGGCATTGAGACCCTATAGAGATTTTCAGGTAATGGTTGTCCCAAAGGTGCTTCTTTTTCAGGAGACAACTGGACTTTCTTGTTTTTTCTTTTGAAGATGTTTCGCTTCTCATCCAAGAAGTTTGTTCAGCTCTGACAGGATAGAGGGGAATGGCAGGATTTATATTTCTTGCAGACAGCTGGTCACTTGCATCCTTTTAGAGGGTCATTGAAACCCTTGGAGCTTTATCTGTGTCCTCAGGATCACCTGAGTAGCGCTCCTAGTTCCTGTAGCCTTTTTCCTCTGGAAATCCATTCCTACTCCCACAGCATTCAAAGCAGAGGTGGTATTCAGCAGGTTCTGACCAGTTCTGGAGAACCAGTAGCAGAAATTTTGAGTAGTTCGGAGAACCAGCAAATACCACTTCTGACTGGAGATTTTACAGTATCCTTCTCCTGCCACGCCCACCAAGCCACGCCCACAGAACTGGTAGTAAAAAAAAATTGAATCCCATCACTGATTCAAAGGGTGTTCATCCCAAATTGGATGAACCAGGATCACTACTCAGGTGACCCTGAGGACACAGATAAACCTCCAAGGGCTTCAATGACCCCTAAAAGGATGCAAAATACCAGCTGTCTGCAAGGAATATAAATCCTTCCATTCCCCTATCCTGTCACAGCTGAAGAGGCTTTTTAGGTGAGAAGCAAAATGTCTTCAAAAAAGAAAACAAAAAAAGTCCAGTTGCCTCCTGAAAAAAGGACATTTGGGATTGAGAGGTATCATTCTCTTACCTGCATTTGTTTTTTTAGCTGATATAAGGAGAGGCCTTACTTTTATTCTTTCCACTGATAATTCTTAATACAATTTTTTTTGAAAGAAAAAGAAACTCAACTCCACCCTCAGTTATTTGATTTATTACAGTATTAGTTCCAATTTAATGGCAAAGATAACTGCACAGGGTTCCTATGAATACCTTTAACTTCTATCATAATTGAGATACTTTACATTTTATTGATAATGTTTGCTGCTGATGCTAGTACAGGTAGTCCTCGACTTACAACAGTTCATTTAATGACCGTTGAAAGTTACAACGGCACTGAAAATAGTGACTTTATGACCGTTTTTCACAGTTACGACCTTTGCTACATAGTCATGTGATTAAAATTCAGATGCTTGGTAACTGGTTCATATTTATGACCGTTGCTGTGTCCCAAGATCATGTGATTTGCCTTTTATGACCTTCTGACAAGCAAAGTCAATGGGGAAGCCAGATTCACTTTAACACCTGGGTTACTAACTTATCAGCTGCAACGAGTCACATAACAACGGTGGCAAGAAAAGTCGTAAAATGGAGCAAAACTCACTTAACAAAAGTCTCACTTAACAACAATGGACTCTGTTGTGGGTTGTAAGTTAGAGTCTTAGTGGACAACCAGCTAAATATGAGCCAGCAGTGTGCAGCAGCAGCCAAAAAAACTAATGCAATTCAAAGTTGTATTAACAGAGAGATACAATCAAGGTCAAGGAAAGTACCAATACCACTCTATAAAGCTTTAGTAAGACCACACCTAGAGTACTGCATGCAATTTTGGTCACCACATTATAAAAAAACTCTAGAAAAAGTACAGAGAAGCAACCAGGATGATTAGGGGACTGGAGGGTAAAACATACAATGAACGGTTACAGGAACTGGGCTTGGCTAGTCTAGTAAAGAGAAGGACGAGGGGAGACATTTTTTTATTTTCTATTTTCTTTGGTTTGTCAATTGCTTACAAGATAATAGGTATGAATAAAAACATAGTTATGAATACATGGATACATATAAGAGAAATAAAAAACAAACAAAAAAAATGAAAAAAACATGATAGCTGTTAGGGATACACACCCTAGCAGAACGTGCAACAGCAGTCTAGCAGGCAGGCAAATTATGTGAGATAAATGTTGTTGTAGTTTACACTCAGTAAGACAGATACACTGTGCCAGTTAAATAGTTTTTTATTCCAGCAAGAGTTATAGCATAGTCAAAACAGTCCATATGTCATACATTAATTCAGTCCATCTAGGGATTAATCAGTTGCAAAGTCCAGTGTTGAAACAGAGGTCAGTAAACTTACAAATAATCAGTCCAGCAATATATCTCTTTTGCAGTCAGAGATATGAAGAAAATCAAACCCCTTTTCTTCGTTTCAGCAACAGCAGGGAAAAACACACAGTTATCACCATCAATCCATCATTGTCAGCTATCCAGTAAAAGCCAGCAAACAGTGAGCTCTCTTGCTCCCTCTTATGGTGATTTTACAACTGCACCCAAAATACATGTTTTAATAGTTAAAGTGATACACACACTTAAACTCACTAACATAGTTTATATATTATTTTTACCCAAACTAAGTTAGGTAACCAATCCCTAACAATATCAGTCTTCCAATATTTGAGGAGCTATCACAGAGAGGAAGAGGTCAAGCTATTTTCTAAAGTGCCTGTAGGTCCGACAAGGAACAATGGATGGAAACTGAACAAGGAGAGATTTAACCTGGAAATAAGGAGAAACTTTCTGACAGTGAGAACAATCAACCAATGCAACAGCTTGCCCTCGGAAGTTGTGGGAGCGCCATCACTTGAGACTTTCAAGAAGAGATTGGACTGCCATTTGTCAGAAATGGTGTAGAGTCTCCCGCTTGGGCAGAGGGTTGGATTAGATGACGTACAAGGTCCCTTCCAACTCTGATTATCTGTTATCTGTTATCTGACTACCTGTACCATATTCTGACATCCTTCACTAGCTGCAGGTCAGAGAAAGATCTTTGATCATTATTACTCTGAGAAAAAATCCTCTCCTCTGAAATTGTAGCAGTGGTTTTGCAATATGTTTTGCAATATAAGCTAGATTGTTGGGAGATAGTTCTGAGATATTTTCTCTATTCCTGCCTGGCATTTTGCTGAATATGCCTGGAATCCAACCCTCAGTTCAAACTCAAATATCAAGGCCAGAAAATTATCAGAGTAGCAGCCTTCAGGAATATGTATTAATTATTAAGTTCCCTTTAAGGAGTTCCATAGAATTTAAATGACACTCTGTGTAATTTGCACCTAGTCAAATCATTGTCAGCAAATCACTGCCAGCAAATCTGCAAAGTGTAGCTTGAAGATGTCTGCATTTATCATTCTCAACCAAAGTCATTAGAGGCGAATCGCTTAGACTAGAGCAGCACAAACATAAAAGGATAGAAAAAAATGCATACCACAAAACAAGTTGAATCTGACATTTGGGGCTCTTCCTGTATGCAAATATATAAAGTATTTCTGGGCAATTCTTGTAAAATGTAGGATATTCCTCTGATTATTTCTGAGTTCTTTCTAAATGAAGGGGAAGTACTCTTATTCTGATGAATTGGCCAGGCTCACTAGGAACACCACTAGATTGTTTCCCTTGCAGCTGCATGGTTGGCTTGAATTTGTGGTTAAAAATAGTGTTCCCATCTACGTTCTTCTTCACAGCTGATGACTTCTCCAGAGCAGCATTTTCTAGATGGACAACTCTATGCCCAGGGAACTCTGGTCGCCTGGGATCCAGCCCCTTACCCTGGGGACCTAGAAGAGGTGAGATTCTCTAGTTAGGGTCACATTATATGCTAGGCTAGGCTAAAATGGGGCTGAGGTAACCTGTGGTTCCCATATGTTGTCATAGCACCGTGATGGCGAACCTATGGCATGTGTGCCATAGATGGCACGCAGAGCCATTTGTGCCGGCACGTGAGGTGCAGGCAAACTTACCTCACTGCGTATGCACGCACCTCAGAGCTGAATTTTTTGGCTGGTTTGAGGCCTTTTTCGGCCTCCCAGGGGCTTGAAAAATGTCTCTGCAAGCTTTGGCCTGCAAAGCCTGCAGAGGCTTTTTTCAAGCCTCTGGGAGGCCGAAAAGGGCCTCAAACCAGCCAAAAAATCAGCTGTGAAGCATAGCGCAGGTAAGGGGAGGCGTGTGAATTGACTTCTGGGTGCTGGCATGTGAGCACGCATGTGCAAGTGCGCACACAATTTTTGGCACAGGAGCCCCAAAAGGTTAGCTACCACTGTCATAGCATCTTGTGTCATCCAGGCCAGTTTCTTCAGCTATAATATACACGTAGTCATTGATTTACAATGACTGAGCCCAAAATTTCTGTTACTAAGTGAGAGTTGCTATGTAAATTTCCCCCCCTTTCACGACCTTTCTTGAGACTGTTGTTAAGTGAATCACTTAACTTAGCAGTTAACTTAGTAATATCGTTGTTAAGTGAATCTGACTCCCCAATAGACTTTGCTTGTCAGAAGGTCAGAAAAGGTGATCACATGACCCCAGAGCACTGCAACCATCATAAATACATTTATTTATGTATTTCATAAATACATCAGTTGCCAAGCATCCAAATTTTGATCACCTGATCATGGGGATGCTGTAATGGTTGTAAGTGTGAAAAACCGACATAAGTCACTTGTTTCAGTGCCTCTGTAATTTTGAACAATCACTAAACGAACTGTTGTAAGTTGAGGGTTACCTGTAATTTGCTGAGCAACAAGACAAACGTCAACTCATAAAGAATTACTATGGTCTTTTAGAGTTGCCAACAGAAAGAGAGCGGGGAGCAATGTGGCAGCTTGCAAACCAAAACTGCATTCCATAAATGTTTTCAAAGATAATAACTAGGTGATCGAAGTTTCTGCCGTGCAAAATTCTAACTGGAGAGCATGATTGATGACTCTTGGCTATGGATGTGTCCCATTGGAGAATATGAATTATGATACACCCAGGGGGTGGGGGGAAACCACGGTCAAGGGTGACAATGAATGATGTGTCTCAGAATTGGCTACCTTTTAACTCCCAATAAATCCTTTTGAAGTTTTGGAAGTTTGGCTCAAGACTCATGATTTAAATGGGGTTAAGTGCCAGAATCCTGACAACAACAATTGTCTGTGTTGTATGAACATAGTGTTTTTAGTACCTGTACTCTGGGACAGAAGGCGATCTGTGTACACATACATACATACATAACACCAACATATGGCTCATGAGCCACATATGTTTAGTTCCCAGAGCACTCAAGAGAGACTGATATCCAGTAGCTACTGCAATGAATTTTTTTCCAAAACATAATACTTAAAATAGATTGCTATCCTAAAAACAATAGACCCAAGGATGAAAAAAGTCAGGCCCAAAGTCTAACAATAATTTCAAAACTTTGTGCTATAAAATGTTCCTTTTCTGTAGGGGATTAGAGAGATTCAGCAACTTATAGAATGAATGAAATGTGGTGTTCTTTGATCCTCTAAGTATTTTTTCCCCGTTAGAGGTTTATGCCATATTTCCCCCAAAATAAGACCCAATTGAAAAATAAGCCCTAGCATAAGGATGATTCAGGATGCTTATAATATAAGCCCTACCCAAAAAAATAAACTCCGGTTAAGATAGTCAGCTAGACAGATGCATTTAGTACCTTATTTCCATGAAAAATGAGACCTAACCAGAAAATAAGCCCTAATGTGTTTTTTGGAGCAAAAATTAACGTAAGACCCAGTCTTGTGTTTGGGGAAACACAGCTAAAAGCAATCTTTTGCAGCTTTTTACTTTTCAGTTGTAAACTACCCACTGAGTTAAGCAACCTATAAACCAAATGAATGAACTGCATGATGATTGAAAATGGACCTAGATATAAGTACTATTACCTTTCTGTTGGATTGGAATGAAACCCAACTTGACCAGAGGTTTTTTTACTGCTTTGAAACTCATCAAATGTGGTACTCAACGCAGTTTGACACAAAATTTTTGTCCTGGTACTCAGCGTTTGATTGATACTCAATGCACAAGCTAGAATGTGTTGGTGTTGGCTGCCTTGTGACTCACTTATGGGAAAAATGTATTTGGTACTCAAAAATGTATTTGATAATCATCATTTCTCCTGGAACCAATTAATGATGATTATCAAGGTAGTACTATATATGTTAATCCATAAAAACATTAAACAACCAAGGAAACATACATTCTTATTGTACATTCTGCTCAGTGTTGGATATTTGCAAAGCATTATGTTTATTCTCAGGCATCATATCTTATTACATTCAGCATTCAGCAACCAACCTTCAGCTCCAATTTCACAAAAAGACAAAACCAAGGTCACTTGGTTGAGTTGGACAGGTATAGAAATTGATTGAGTAAATAAACACATAAATAAATACGATCTAATTCAAGCATATTAATTTCACATATGCTTTATCTAACTGAACAGGTGCATATGTTTCATTAATGTGAACGCTTCTTTTTCCCCCAAATCATAATTAGTGAACTCACAGTTAGAAAATTGACTTACCGATGCCAACTTGGAAAATTTTCCTGAGACTGATAGAAAGGATGAACTGTGGGATCTTTTGTGCTCTCTGACAGATGTTTCTGCAAAAAAAATCATTCCAAAAATGCTGCAAATGGCATTTTCTGTGTTCTGTTTTGTCTCAATCCTTCTGCACTAAACGACAGAGCAACAAAGATGGTTAAAGGTCTGGAGATGAAAACATATGAAAAACAGTTGCATGAATTGTGTATGGATAGCAGTGTTCCAATATTTGAGGGGCTGCCACAAAGATGAGGGAGTCAAGCTATTCTCCGAAGCACCTGAAGGCAAGACAAGAAGCAATAGATGGAAATTAATTACCGTAAGAAGAAGCCATAATTCAGCTGAAGATCTCAAAAATCTCTGAAGTTAAAACTATCAAAATGATATTGAAAAAGCTAAATCAAAGAGGTGTACCAACTCTTTCTAAAAGTAAACCAAATGGGGTTCAATCAGAATGAAAAAGGGTGTTCCTGCTCAGAAAGCCTTTCCCATTCCGTTGTGTTTTTGAGATGTCCTCAAAAGCCCTCTGCAAATTCACTCTCTCCACTTTCAAGAAAGAACTAGAAAACTTTCATTACTGAAAAACATGCTAAACTTTGTAGGAGGATTGATTTGCGGAAATTATGATGTTTTGTGAACTCAGGCCATTTGGTTGGTCTATATTTCAGCCCAGGTAATCCTTGATTTATAACCATTCATTTAGTGACTGTTCGAATTTACACTGGAAAAAAAGATTTTTGAGGGTTTTTCACATTTAGACCATTGCAGCATTCCCATAGTCACGTGATCAAAATTTGGATGCTTGGTAACTGACATGTATTTATGATGGTTGCAGGGCCCCGGGGTCATGTGATCAACTTTTGTGACCTTCTGACAAGCAAAGTCAATGGGGAAGCCAGATTCACTTAACAGCCGTGTTACTAACTGAACAACTGCAGTGATTCACTTAACAACTGAAGCAAGAAAGGACATAAAATGGGGTTAAAGTCACTTAACAATTGTCTTGCTTAACAATGGAAATGTTGAGCTCAACTGTGGTAATAAGTTGAGAACCACCTGTACATATACCCACCAAGAAATGCAGTTAATTCAGCAACTAGGTTAAACAGTGTTTAATTGCAGCCATTACATTGTTATGAGCTGCTAAACCTCTCTGCTGTATTTGGGCAAACCTGGAGATGAAATATAACTTTGGTCCAGAGGTGGTATTCAGCAGGTTCTGGAGAACTGGTAGCGGAAATTTTGAGTAGTTCGGAGAACTGGCAAATCCCACCTCTGACTGGCCCTGCCCTCATCTGTTCTCTGCCTCCCATTGAGTCCCAGCTGATCGGCTGGCTCTTCTTTTGTTGCCCTGCACAGGAGAATGGAGCTGGAAAGCAGGTTAGTGGGGTGGGGAGGGAATGGGATTTTGCAGTTTCCTTCCCCTGCCACACCCACCAAGCCACACCACGCCCACCAAGCCACGTCCACAGAACTGGTAGTAAAAAAATTTGAATCCCACCACTGCGTTTGGTCTGTGGGGTTGGTTAGGCAGTGATGTTCTACCCTGAGAGGTTTGTCTTTTTCATTCCCAGTGGTACAAGTCTCCTGATTATCCCCTCTTTGAACCCTTCCGTACCTTGCGGGCCAAAAGACCTTGGCAGCTGTTCCATCTGTTGCATCCACGGCTACAGTGGGAGCTCTGGGAAGTGGTTCAGGAAGGGGCAGATGAGCCAGTGCAGCGCAACCCTCCATCTTCAGGCCTGCTGGGTAAGTAAGAAAGGACATTCTTCAACCTACCATATTCTCTGTAGCCCCAACTGCTACATTGTTTGCTTTTGCTTGCAACGGCTGTCTACACTTCCTGTTTCAAAATAATCACTCTCTTTATATGTGTGGCCATAAAGTTACTATTTTGCATTCCTTGTCCCATGCTTCATTTTGATCAAACTTACTGAACCAAAAACCAGATTCTGTAACTGCCAAGAGGCTTGTCCCGTGGACTTCCTAGAGTAAGATTGTGCGGTTCAAAAGTGTCTGGAAGGCATTGCTTCCTTAATCCCAAGAAGCTCTTTCTGCTAATTACAATTTGGGGGAAGTTGAAGGTAAAACTAAAATTATTTAGGGACAGTAATTGAATTGGGTGTGTCTAATGTAATGAAAAGAAGGACTAGGGGTGACATGATAGCAATGTTCCAATATTTGAGGGGCTTCCACAAAGAAGAGGGGGTCAACCTATTTTCCAAAGGACCAGAAGGCAAAACAATGAGAAGCAACGGATGAAAACTAATCAAAGCAACCTAGAACTAAGGAGAAATTTCCTAACAGTGAGAACAATTAACCAGTGGAACAACTTGCCTTCAGAAGTTGTAGGGTGCTCCATCACTGGAGGTATAGCATCTCTTGCTTGAGCAAGGAGTTGGACTAGAAAACCCCTTCCAAGTCTGTTATTCTGAGTTTACATAACACTCTAAATTTGGGTCAACAAGACATAGTTGCTATATTTACATAACATCCCAGTCTAAGATTACCAGATTTGAATTGCAAAAATCCAGATGACCATTAGAGGCAACAAACAGACAACTTTTCTATTTTTGCTGCCATCTAGAGGTTGGAAGGACTTTTAATAGCTAAGACTTGTTGGCTTTAATTGTATCCAAACAAATTAACTTTATATAGTAATTTGCCTCTATTGCTAGACTCCACACGTAGCTGAATTTAACCCACTTTTCATCTAGTCCAGCACTCTGTGTGGATCAAACTAATCAGAGGCATCAGGATAGGATTCAAATGGTGAAAACGGCATCATGTTGGTTCCACAACACAGACCATCCCTTTTATATATTGGTCATGATATTGTACATATCACAAAAGGACTGGAGCTTGCTTGGTATAACTTTGCATTCATCATTTTAATAATGATGAATCATTATTTAATAAGGATTTTACAGATGCCTCTATAGCCAATGAAAGAGTCATTCTGCAGGTGCTCACGGGATCTCATTAATATTTCAATCCAGATGAAGAGACTTCTATAACTGACAGAATTCTACCTTATCTTGGCAATGAACTTCCCATTCCTGGAGTTCCTTGTATACTAGTCACTTTATTTTCTGGTCTCTCTCATTCTCTGCTCAATCTTTAGGAACAGTGCTAATGATGTCCTTATGCGAACTTGTCCATGTGTATGAATTCCTACCATCTCAACGGCAGTCCCATCAGTGCCACTATTACCAGGATTTCTCTGATGATGCCTGCACACTGGGTGCTTACCATCCATTGCTCTTTGAGAAAAACTTGGTGCGTCGCATGAACTGTGGCACAGAGGCTGACTTGGCACAAAGGGGCTGTGTGACATTGCCAGGCTTCCAAGTCCTGAATTGCCCCCACAAGGCAAAACATCTGAACAGGGACTGAAGTAAGGTGAGGCAATCTGTTTTATATTGCAACAGAAGGGATGATAGATACCATCTGAAAGCAGCAGGCATCTCCACATAGATTGATTGAGCTATTGATGTAATTCAGTATTTCTTCTCTTTAAAAAACATTGCTTATTAAGTAATAGAGTATTATAAAACACAAAATACAGAAGTAAACAGAAGAACAGCGAGGAGGGAGGGAAAAGGGGAAAATGAAGTGAAGATAGGGAGGAAGGGAAGAAAAAGAAGCATTGATTTTTGACTCTCTCTGTTACAGTAAAATAAGGCATTAACATCAGATCACAACTGTTTGCTTTTCCATAATAGTATGAACAAGATCTATCATCTAATCTGTAAAACCCAGAGTTTAATTCTTTTCCACATCAAGCACAAAGTTCAGAAGTGGTTTTCATATGGAAACAAAAGTACATGAATGACTAGCCATCAATATTAAAACTATTAAAAACTTCCTTGCCCACAGAATCATACAATGTTTTAAAATAGAATTTTTATTGGCCAAGTGTGATTGGATACACAAGGAATTTGTCTTTGGTACATAAATAAAAAAATAAAATACATTCATCTAGAATCATATGATAGAACACTTAGTGATAGTCATAGGTTACTAATAAGCAATCAAATCATAGTAAGAAACAAATAAAACAATATAAATTGTAAAGATACAAGCAACATGGTTATAGCCATAAGTGGGAAGAGATAGATACTAGGAAGGATGAGAAGAATAATAGTAATACAGTCTTAGTAAATAATTTGACAGTGTTGTGGGAATTAGTTGTTTAGCAGAGTGTTGGCATTTGGGGAAAAAACTGTCCTTGTGTCTAGTTGTTCTGGTGTGCAGTGCCCTATAGCATCATTTTGAGGGTAGCAATTGAAGCAATTTATGTCCAGGATGTGAAGGGTTTGTAGATATTTTCACAGCCCTCTTTAGTTTAGTGTACTTTACTTTATTGTCATTGCACCTCGTACAATGAAATCAAACACCATCTTCAGTGCAGTTTTTCATTCAGCTGTTGTTTTCTGAGAAGTCTCAGGCAGTATAATCTCTGCTGGGCCCTTTTGACCAGGGTGCAATTTGAGCACCTCAGGTCCAGTCCTCTTTTATGGTAACACCCAGGAACTTAAAACTGGCCACTTGGTCTACTTGGTCTCCATTGATAAGCAAGGGTTGGATGTCTGACCTTCTATAGTCCACTATAAGCTCCTTAGTCTTATTGATGTTGAGCAGGGGTCCCCAACCACCAGGCCCTGGACCAGTACCGGTCCGTGGAACATTTGCTACCGGGCTGCCGGTTTGCTGGGCGCCTCCATCTTATTTTGATGAGAAAGTGCTTCCGGGTGAGCTTTTCCAATTGGAAAGCGGCGTTTGGGTCCTGAAGGAATCCTTGCGCCTTAGTTTCATCAAAGGGGTGGGGGCTTCAAACGAAATTAAGGTGCGAGGATTATTTCAGCACCCAAGGCAAGGCGAGCTGAACGACCGTCCCGAAGCTGTCCAGAAGCCCATCAACAAGGGTACAAAGGAGGAGTTGAAGATGGCAGGGAGAACCGATCGATCACATCTGGTGGGAGACCCCAATTGTCATCCGGAGATCCACGATGAAATCAGCAACACTTTCGCCCTTCCGCTGACTTCTCTGATAGAATTCATGACTTCTCACGAGCGTTGGCATGGTCGGTGCATAGTGAGCCCTCAGCAGTGGTTCGAGGACGTCCCAGTCCATAGACCTTACTTCTGCCGGTTTTGCTAGTGCCTTGGCCATCTTGAATACGGTTGGCCCGCAATGCGTTAGGAATACTGCTCGTTTCTTTCCGGTAGTGGCATCCTTCAAATTGTTGGTTTCCAGAAACATCTAGAAACGATCCATATATGAGTCCCAGTCTTCTTGTGCCGGGTCGAATGGAGCGGGTGGTATGATGCTGGCGGACATGGTTCCGCTGTTGGTGCATTCAGCCACGTGCTCGGTTATGGTTCTTCGTTGTTCAGTAAGCTCTGATGTCTCCACATCCCACCTTCGTCACCAGTGTTATATTCTGTGCATGGGTGCAAGGATGGAGATGAACCAGTGACACAGTGAACTTCAAACTCTTTATTTACATGTGAAAACAGCTCAGCTCAATGGCCACGATGGGCCCCTTTATATAGGCAACTCTTAACTTATTTAACCAATCAGGGAGTGCTAGCTCCATTAACCAATGGGAGAGGCTTGTTAATAGCCAATCAGATTCTCCTGAACAGACCAATCCGATGTCGCTATTATCGGCCAATCAGAAGTGCAGGGTCAGAACCCTGCACTTTTCTTCAAGCTCTTAATGATCTTTATTAAGTATTTATTGATTCACAACAGGAGCTATTTCGGGGTTGAGGTTAAATGATTTCGGGGTCCCCTTGTACTCGCCTAATTTATCTGCAAAGATGTCCTGGAATTCTTGGACGAGAGCCTCTTCCTAGTCGTTGCTACTGGTTCGGTGAATGCCGGCTACTTCAATTCCAAGTGGAGCGAACCATTGGAGGCCTAACAAGCTCGGCCGATCCTTGTCGACTACAGTCAAGGGTAGAGATGCGGTACGATTTTTAAATGAGACACGGACTTGGCTGGATCCAACGACTGGAATTCGATTTCCCTGGTAATCTTTGAGTATGACTCTTTGGAATCGGAGGTCTTGTCGCCGGATGGTAGGGATGAGTTGCTTGAGGGTCTTCCAGGAAACCATCGAGAGGGATGATCCTGAATCGACTTCCATCATACAAGGCTGGTTTTCGATAGCCACCTTCACCTGGATCTTCTTGGCGTCCAGTGATGAGGCGTGACCAATTGTAATGGTTTGGTGCGCCTCTTCTCGCTTCGTTGAGTGGTTTAGGGTTTTGTTTCTGTAGGAGTGGTTGTTCCATTGATGGTTCAAGGGTTCTCGCTTTACAGGATGGCTTCCTGTAGATTGGCAACAGTTAGCCCCCCTCAGCGGCTGGCTGGGTCCTTGTTTGCTTCTACAGACCCATCCGATGTGGCCTCTTTTCCCGCACACATGGCAGAGCGCGTCGAGGAATTTGCAGTCTGATCGGGGGTGGTTTGCCCCACAACCAGCGCATTGGTACTGCGATTTCTGGCATTGGTCTCGTTCAGACCGGAGCCGGTTGACCTCTTCTTCATTGCTTTCCAATGACAATTCGAGGTCCTTGTGATGGGCTGTCGCTGAGTTGGCGAAGTGGAGCGTGGGTGTGGCGCATTCGGGCAGCCGACTTCCTGATTGCTTCTGCTGCAGTAGCATCAGCGATGGCATCTGTAAGGCTAATGTCGCCTTTCACCATCAGCTTACTCTGCACGCCTGGTGAATCTAATCCCAGAACTATTCGGTCTCTCAGGGCTTCTTCAAGGTCGGCAAACCCACATAGGCCTCCCAGATTCCGGAGATCCACTATGAAATCTGCAACACTTTCGCCCTTCCGCTGATCTCTCTTGTAAAATTCATGCCTTCTCATGAGCATTGGTACGGTCGGTGCATAGTGGGCCCTTAGCAGGGGTTCGAGGATGTCCCAGTCCATGGACTTCACTTCTGCCGGTTTCGCTAGTGCCTTGGCCGTCTTGAATACGGTCGGTCTGCAATGAGTTAGGAATACTGCCCGTTTCTTTCCAGTAGTGGCATCCTTTAAATTGTTGGTCTCCAGAAACATCTGGAAGTGATCCATATATGAGTCCCAGTCTTCTAGTGCCGGGTCGAATGGAGCGGGTGGTATGATGCTGGCGGACATGGTTCCGCCGTTGGTGCGTTTCAGCCATGTGCTCAGTTATCGCTCTGTAGTGTTCAGTCAGCTCTGACGTCTCCACATCCCACCTTCGTCACCACTGTTATGTTCTGTGCGTGGTGCAAGAAGTGGAGACGAATCGATGAACAGTGAACTTCAACTCTTTATTTAACATGGTGCAACAGCTCTGCTAACGGCCACAACAGCCCCCTTTATATAGGCAAGCTCTTGGGTATTTAGCCAATGAAAACACAGGAAAGTTAGCTCTTTTAACCAATGAGAAGGTCTCGTTAATAGCCAATCAGATTCTCCTGAATGGACCAATCCGATATCGCTATTATCGGCCAATCAGAAGTGCAGGGCCAGAACCCTGCACTTTACTTTAAGGTTTCAACAATCTTTATTCAAGCACTTTTATTAATTCACAACAACCACCTAGCTGGGAGAAAAACAGAAAAGGCAGCTGACAACAGAGTAAAAAGTTCATCAATCAATACAAAATGCATCACGAAAAAGCTGTAATTATCAGCCTTGATGTTGGAGCTAAGATGAAGAAAACTGGAAAGTGGATAGATTACAGATGGAGGAAAACCCATGAATCTGATTAAACATGAATTACAATCCATGACTGAGGTAATTCTGTGGAAGTAATGGAGGGTAAGAACACTTTTTCCTTTGTTTCACGGTAGCCGACTATTTTTTATTTATTTTTATTTATCAAACGTAAACACTGCCCATCTCACTATCTAAGTGATTTGGGTGATCTACAAGTAAAAAAACATTTAAAAAATTATACATGCAAAACGTTAATGATGTTGCTTGCATTCTATGTTGGCCTCTGTAAGAGATATCTAAGAGGAATTTCCAGATCTGAATACAGAATACAAGAGTTGGAAGGGACTTTGGAGGTCTTCTAGTTCAGAGGTCTCCAACCTTGGTAACTTTAAGACTTGTGGACTGGGAGTTGAAGTCCACAAGACTTAAAGTTGCCAAGGTTGGAGACCCCTGTTCTAGTTCAACCTTCTGCTCAAGCAGGAGAAACTATTCTTTTCCAGACAAATGACCATCCGATCTGTTCTTAAAAATCTCCAGTGATCGAGCACCCATTACTTCAGGAGGCAAGCTGTTGCACTGACCATTTTTATTGTCAAGAAATTTCTCCTTAGTTCCAGGTTGGATCTCTCTTTGATAAGCTTCCATCCATTAACTTCCTGTCCTGCACTCAGGTGGTTTGGAGAGTAGATTGTCCCCCTCTTCTCTGTGACCACCTCTCAAATATTGGAAGACTACAACCATGTCTCTCCAGTCATTCTCTTCATTAGACTAGACATACCTTCTTCCTGCAACCATTCATTGGAAGTTTTAGAGCAACCATCTTTGTTGCTCTTTTCTGCACTCTCTCCAGAGTTGCCATACCATTTTTATATCATGATACCCAAAATGGACACAGTATTCCAAATGTGGTCTTACCAAAGCAGTACAAAGCAGATCTTCATGTGCCCTTACTACTATCCCTTTTCTGTGAGTTCTGGTAATGTTGATCATGGTAATTTCCAGTCTTGATTAGATCAAAGTACCTTCTACCCTGGCTCCATTTTCACTCGCCAAATACAATTTAAAGATTATTTACTACTAATTTCACTTTCTGTGAAACTGAGCTGAGGAGACAAGTGAAAATCACCTTTGGGAAATTTCTTCAGAAAGAGCTGCCAGAGAAAGAACAGTTATTAGCCCTGGGAAAATAGAAGGTGTGAGATAGGGATTCAGAACAGCCCTGCCTTGATCCACTGGTCCTTAAAAAGGGCATTTATTCTATCAATGGTTAGACAATAAAACATAGTAATGAATTATGTATATTCTTAGAAAATAATAAATATATAAAGATGTATTCTTTTCTTATTATATCTACAAAATGATTCTAGGATAGATTTGAGATGATAATATGAACTTCATAAAACAAATTAAGTAAAATATGATTATTTCGTAAAACATGAATGGATAAAAATATAGTCAAATGTTTGATTAATAATGATATTAACCTATTTAATACTTGATTGAAAATACAAGAATATATACAATGTAATTGTAATTGACTACGAAATGGAAGCACAAAACAATTTGTAAACCAACTGGCACACTGTATGTATATATATGGAAGATGGCTTGATGTTTTTACATTTTGTTTGTTTACATTTGTTTTAAAAACCAATAAATTTTTTTTAAAAAGGGCAAGTTTTTAAAATTATCTTAATTTTTTTTTTCTTCTGTTCAGTCGTGTTTTAATCTGGACAAGTCTTGCAGTTTTCTTGGCAGAATTTTTCCAGACGTGGTTTACCATTGCTTCTTTCTTAGGGCTGAGGTAGAGTAACTAACCCCAGGTCACCCATCTGGCAAGAGTAGAATTCTTGGTCTCCTGATTTCTTAACCTTAATTACTATTACACCAAACTGGCTCTCCCTGTTAATATATCCTACTACAACAATAAAATAGCATTACTACTTCCTGCAGTGTCTTGATCTGGTCTGCCTCACAGGGCTGACAACTACAGACCCACCCCAAACTGTAGGTTTTGTAGGCATAAAAAAAACCAACCTCATGCCTCTTGTATAAAAAAAAATAGAAGGCAACAAAAACCAAGCAGCCTGACACTTCATATCTAGGTTTTAAAGTTAGAATCAAGCTTACAGAATCAGCCCTTAGATAATCAAAAGTCCAGGACTGGGGAGGAAAGAATGATTGCAGATAACAGAACCACAGCTTTGAAATAGTTTCAGCTACACCACAGCTTGAGGTGTGAATATACTGTATCAGCTTTGCAGCATAGAGGCATGAAGCTGCTTTCAAACTGGCTAAGGATCCTCATGCCTCCTTATGCAGCAACCTTTTCAGCTGATAAATTACTAACCTGGAATGAGATGGATTGACCACAATTGTCCATGTTCTAATAATGTATTCTATTTGCACATATTTACATCTTGGATTGTGATTAGTCCAGAATAGTCCAGAAACTTCTGTTGGTCCAAAACAACTTGCCGGGATAGTAATTGAGATGGTGTTTTTTTATCATAGTACAGTAGAACCTCTGGTCACAAATGCTTCTGACCATCACTAAATCAGGTTCTGACCAAAAAATTCACAATTTTTCCCATGGCCAATTTCCCCTTCCATGCCATTTTTTTAGTAAGCGCCAAATTTCCAAAATTAGATTCGGGCGATGACCAAATCAGATTGCAACCAAAGTTATAGAATGAATTATGTTGTGATCAGAGGTTCTACTGTGCTTTTTTTCTCTTCTGCATGGCTAACAATTTTCCTGAATGAGACTGTTCTGTCCCCTCATTTGAATTCTTGAGATCCCTGCGCTTTGATTGGCCAAAGCACGGGGCGATCGGATTGGCTAGGCGAGCCGCGCCGATTGGCTCGTTGAGAATCTCCCGCGATTGGTCAATTCAAATCGCGGGAGATTCAAAGTGGTGCTATTGGCTGCGGCCGCCGCAGCTTGGAAATAAAAAGCCGCGAAGTTTTCCTTTAGCCCCAGTTCGGTTCCTGACTAAATAAAAGAGCTTGATACTAAGTCACCGACTCCTGGCTTCCTTCCACGCGGACTTAACACTGGCGACGAGGGTGGGATTCCTTTCCTGAACCGAAGCATGTGTCCAACGGAAGCCAGCCAACCGACAAGATGGCCAGCATCGCGCCACCAACCCCCTTCAACCCCGCTACCAAGGACTGGGAATCTTACACGGACAGATTTCACATGTTCCTCAAATGCAACGATCTGAAGGATGCCATGGGACTGAAGAAACGAGCCATCTTCCTAACACACTGCGGACCCGCAGTGTTTAAGATGGCAAAAGCGCTAGCCAAGCCCGCCGACGTTACCGCGATGGATTGGGCGGACCTCAAACCATTGCTCCAGAAACACTATGCTCCAGCCATGCCCATCCTCATCCGACAGCACGAATTTTATCGGCGGGACCAGCGGTCGGGCGAGAGTCTCAGTGATTTCGTTGCAGAGCTGCGGCGCCTGGGAGGACTATGCGAGTTCTCCAACGTGAACGAGGCCCTTCGGGACCGAATCGTGCTCGGCCTTTGGGACCCCGTTCTCCAAAGTCGGTTGATGGCTAAGGGCAACATCGCTCTCGCCGACGCCATTTCCAAAGCCATGGCCGCCGACGCAACCCGACAATCAGCAGACCGCATGTGGAGACCGAACGCTGGGGACTGCACCACAAACAACAACCCTGCAAGGTCGGCCAAGGCCCAACCTGAAACAACCACCCACCAGGGCGAACTCCACTCTACCTCGGGCACATCAGACGAGGAGGAAGACATCCACTGTCTCCAGGCAAGCCGCGACCAGCACAGCTGGCGGAGTCGTAAGTTGAGGACCGCGTGTGCCGGTTGTGGAGGCAACCACCCCAGATCTGAATGCCGGTTCTTTGACTCCGTTTGCCAGCACTGCGACAAGAGAGGCCACATCGCACGCGTTTGCTGCCTCAAGAAGACCCACAGCCCCAGGCGATGGAAACCGATAGAGCGGAGACGAGAGAGCACATCCCCCAGGACCAGAGACCGGCCAACAGACAACCACTGGGAGCGAAACAGATGAGCCCAACGAAGCGGCGAGGCCAGGCAGAGAGAAGAGACACATCAGATGGTCACCATCGGCCACGCCACAACTACAGACGCCAGAAAGGTCTACGTGGAGGTAGGCATCGAAGGCGAACCCTGTAAAATGGAGGTGGACTCCGGGTCCTACCTCTCAATGGTAGCCTGGCAAGAAATTAAACGCTTGGTGCCTACCATCCAGAGAAGGCAACTAGAAAACCAGAGACTAATCCTCAAGGACTACCAGGGAAACCGCATCCCTGTAGTCGGAACAGGACAGTTTACAGTGACCTACAAGGGACACGCTGAAAGACTTCCCTTAACCATCGTCGATCGAGACCGACCTAGCCTACTGGGACTTCAATGGTTCGCACCGCTAGGCATCGCAGTCACGGGCATCGACCACATCGCCGAAGCCGACTGGGAGCAGCAACTGGCCCGGGATTTCCAGGAAGTGTTCGACGGCACCCTAGGCAAGTACCGAGGGCCCCCTATATCCTTCAGCCTAGACCCCAACGTTCCCCCGAAACGCCTAAAACGAAGGCGGGTCCCGTTCGCACTCAAACCGAAGATAGACGAGCAAATTGACAAACTCGTCAAGCAAGGGGTATTACAACCCATAGACCACGCCCGGTGGGAGACCCCCATAGTCACCCCAATTAAGCCTGATGGGTCAGTGAGAATCTGCGGGGACTATAAGGCCACCCTAAATGGCGCCTTGCAGCAAAGCGCTTATCCCATCCCCGTAGTGCAGCATCTCCTACACTCACTGGGAGGGGGCAAAGTTTTCGAGAAACTCGACCTGGCCCAAGCATACCAGCAACTGCCGGTCGACGAGGAAACTGCAGAGGCACAAACCATAGTCACCCACCGGGGAACCTTTAGATGCAGCCGCCTCCAATTTGGAGTCAGCATGGCACCTGGAATTTTCCAGAGCCTCATGGAAAGACTCTTACAGGGCATCAAGGGGGTGGTCCCATACTTCAATGATGTACTAGTATCGGCAACCAACCAGGCCGAACTAGAGACTCGCCTAAGGGAGGTGCTAACGAGGTTCAAAAAACCGGGCTTAAAGTGAAGAGGGAAAAATGCCAGCTGTACACAGAGCGGGTCGAATTCCAAGGATACCTCCTAGACCGACACGGCATTCACCCCACCAACAAGAAAATTAAAGCCATCAAGGAAGCCTCCACACCCAAGTCAAAAACAGAACTGCAGGCGCTTCTGGGGCTACTTAACTTTTATAATGTCTTCCTGCCCCAAAAGGCGACCGCGGCGGAGCCTTTGTATAGGCTTTTGGACAAGGCGGCTACCTGGACTTGGGGGAAACGCGAGGAAGCCGCCTTCAGAAAAACCAAGGACCTGCTCACTTCGGATGCCGTCCTCATCCAGTACAATGAGACACTACCACTAGCCATCACATGCGACGCATCACCCTTCGGCATCGACGCTGTCCTCAGCCACACTCTCCCCGATGGAAAAGACGGAAAACCCATCACGTTTTTTTCAAGGACCCTCACCAAACCGGAGTGGAACTACAGCCAGCTGGACAAAGAGGCTTTGGCTATTGTCGCCACAGTAAAAAGGTTTCACGAGTACCTCTACGACCGGATGTTTACCATCATCACCGACCACAAACCGCTGCTGGGAATCCTTGCAGGGAACAGGGCCACCCCGAACATTCTGTCTCCCCAAATGACAAGGTGGTCTGAATTCCTGGCTGCCTACAACTACGGACTCACACACCAACCTGGTAAGACTATCTCCCATGCGGATGCCTTAAGCCGTTCACCGTTACCTGAACCAGACACTGACCCAGCACCCACGACGACCACCCTCAGCATAGAGACTCTACCCAACCTACCCATAACCGCGTCAGACATAGCCCGAGAAACTAATTAAGACAAATGTCTGGCGCAGGTTTTGCATTGGGTAGAGAAAGGGTGGCCGGAAAGGGACAACGACGAGTCCGTCAGGACATTCCAGAACCGGCAAACGGAACTCTCGTTACTAAAAGGGTGCATACTATGGGGGGATAGGGTGGTCATCCCGGAAAAACTACAAGGGAAGGTTTTGGAACTGTTACACGAGGGGCACCCAGGCATCATTAGGACAAAAGCCCTAGCCAGAAGTTACGCTTGGTGGCCAGGGATGGACAAACAGATCGAGGCCTGGGTAGCAAGGTGTCAACAATGCCAGGAGACTAGGCCAAGCCCACCCACAGCACCCATCCTAGAGTGGGAAACCCCCAGGGGACCATGGTCTAGGATCCACATAGATTTCGCCGGGCCCACAAAAGGGCACACTTTCTTAATAACCGTAGACGCTTACTCCAACTGGCTGGAGGTAAGCAACATGAGAACAACCACCACGGAGGCCATGACCAAAGAACTCTGCAAACTTTTCGCAACACACGGCCTCCCGGACGTCCTCATTTCCGACAACGGGCCCCAATTCACCTCGCTAGAATTCGAAAAATTCCTAGCGGAGAGGGGCATACGACACGCGCTGACAGCCCCGGCGCATCCGGCGGCGAATGGTAGGGCGGAACGGATGGTTCAATTCACAAAGAAAACCATCCAGAAAATAGACCACGGGGAGATCCAGGACAAAATAAATAAATTACTTTTCATACAGCACATAACCCCAAACACCACAACAAATAAAAGCCCAGCAGAACTGCTAAGGGGGAGGAAAATAAGGTCCCCACTCGATAGATTACACCCCACTTACAACCCAGAGAAACCCCCAGACTCCACCAGCAAACACCGAACCTTCGCACCAGGCGACGCCGTCTATGCGAAGAACCTAACCGGAGACCCATTATGGGTACCAGCAATCATAACACAACTAACAGGCCCACACTCGTACCGGCTACAAACAACCGACGGACGAGCGTGGAAATGCCACATCGACCATTTAAGATCGAGGACGACCACACAAGAGACCACCGACGCGCAACCAAGCAAAACCAACCCCCGCAACACAAACCAAGAGGGGAGGGGATACCCAGGGAACCAAAACCCAGAAAAAATAAACCAGCCATACTCACCTGAAAGCAGCCAGCACGAAACCTCGCCAGGAAGAGACAGCCAGGCCAGCTCAACCAACCCGGGAAGACCGAGCGGGAGCAGCGAAACCCGCAGCTCCACCAACCCGGATAGCCCAGGAGGGAGCTGCGGAGAGCGGCCCGGCCAGACAGACCAGGTGGTTCCCACGACGGAGTCCGGAGAAACAGAGACCCCGACCGAACCGGCCGGGATCCAACCTACGACTGACCTGCGCAGGTCCAGTAGGCAGAGACGGAGCCCCACCTACCTACGGGACTATGCAACATAAGGACTGAACCAAGAGGGGAGGGGTGTTCTGTCCCCTCATTTGAATTCTTGAGATCCCCGCGCTTTGATTGGCCAAAGCGCGGAGCGATCGGATTGGCTAGGCGAGCTGCGCCGATTGGCTCGTTGAGAATCTCCCGCGATTGGTCAATTCGAATCGCGGGAGATTCAAAGCGGTGCCATTGGCCGCGGCCGCTGCGGCTTGGAAATAAAAAGCCGCGAAGTTTTCCTTTAGCCCCAGTTCGGTTCCTGACTAAATAAAAGAGCTTGATACTAAGTCACCGACTCCTAGCTTCCTTCCACGCGGACTAAACAGAGACCTTTCCCTAAAACGGGTGGAGACTAGACTATAGTAGGGCCACTATACTTTTGTTACCATTTAGCAAGCTATGGATTTTTGCAGCCTTTTGATTATGAGAAATATGACTTCAAGGTCTTTATTGTCATTTGGCAGCATCTTGGATGCCCTTCGAATAAGATAATAAATAAATCCTATATTTTGAGTTTGACAAGAAATTGTTTTGCTTTTTGTATGTTCTGTGTATTTTTAATATGTGTATTTTTTCCTGACTATTACAATCATGGCTGGATCTTTTAGTTTGCGCTTTAATAATAAATTGCTTTAATGTTGATTCTGAAAAGCCACTCTGCTTGCATTCAATCCCAGTAGGTAGAAGTGTGAGTTGTTTAAATAACATTAACAAGAGAAAAAACATAGTTTTTTTAAAATTTTAAGAATTTTACAGGTTGCTGAAAATTTCACAGAATACTTAAGAATACTTAAGAAATTCATATGGTTGTTGCAACTATTGTTCTGGGAGATGGTGTGCTGTATTAGATACTACAAATCAGTATCTTTTCTGAGGTTCTTGAGTTACCTTCTGGCTATTTAGGCCCCTATCTCAAAAACTTTGAGAAACCATTACATTTTATCCAGTCATGAGCTAGATTGATGTCTCAAACTGATTTTTTTGGAACCAATTGCTGGCAAAAGTACGGTATACTGTGGAAAGTAAATAACGAACATCCTCTTTTAAGCATATGCAATAATGGCTACATTCTTCCAATACATTTAATTGTTTAAGCTCTCTGTGAAACAGAAAATAATATTATGATATATGGTTTTGACAATTAGAAATAATAATAGATAATAGAAAAAATGAATAAACTTGTAAGCTTAGAATGTTTAATGTACATTAATAGTTATATTTGTTGTAAAAAAATGTCATTTCTTTGTATTTTTTATTCCTGCACTTTTGCTTTTGTTTTCATTCTTATTTTGTCTATCTTCTATCTTTATTTGTTTATTTTATATTTCACCTTTATAATTTGCTTTCATTAGTTTTGATCTCTTGATTTTAAAATCTAATAAAGTTATTTAAAAACAGTACATTTACATGTGTCACGCTGTATTTATCTAACATGTTTAGTTAATTTTCACCTTAGTTAATACATGCTGCATAGCTTGTTAAGCCTGGTTTCCCCAACCAGGGTTAGGGAGACAAGCTAAACAGAATGTGCAGCGTTAGTCAGATAGGCACACAGATAAATGAGTGAGCTAAGCTTGTATGTTTATTAACATAACAGTAAAAATAACAGATACGCTTGTGCTATCAAAAATATAGTTTATTCCATTATGAGTTCATAGCATAGTCAAAATAACAGTCCAATAGTCATGTATCATTTAGTCAGTCCATTCAGGGATATTCAGTTAGCAAAGTCCATGTAGAATATCCTATGTCAGTTCACTTACAAATCAGTCCTTTGTTTATCTCTCCCGTTCGAGCAATGCAGTCTTGATTCCAAGCAGTAATCAGGGATCATCAAAGCCAGAGAGAGAGCAAGCTGCAGTCTTGCTTCTTTTAAAGTGCTTTCACAACCACTCCCTTAATTACCATCCCACAGTTAAAGTTGCAGACACTTTAACATACAAACTATGATTACTTAGTTATTATTTTACCTAAACTAGTTAGGGTAAACAATGTTATCCCTAACATTCTCCCCTTTTAGGTTAAATAATAATATAACTATTTACATCTTTAAATCATATTTGTTACAACTCTCTTTAAACTTAATTACTCCTTGAGCTTTTGTAAATTGTTCTGCAATGTTTTCTTCCGTCATGCAGTATTCCAATTTAATTAGCCCATTCTTTACAGATTCTCTAACATTTAAGTATCTTAAATCAGTATGCTTTGATCTATTTTTACAGCAATACTAGTAGCTAACTTTATAGCTGCCTGGTTGTCCTCGTACACAATAATGGAATCTTTAACAGTTATACCCATGTCTAATAATAATTGTTTGTACAAAATCAAGTCAGTGCATAATAATGACAGACATGAAAATTCCGCTTCCATCGTGGACAAGCTAATATGCTGTTGTCTGATTGACCTCCACCCTATTAGTGTCTTACCAAATAATATAGCCATCCCAGATGTTGATTTTTTAGTGTTTATATCAGTTGCAAAACTTGCATCTGCATAGGCACTAAGACTCAAATCACCCTTTGGTTCTATATACAATGCATGGTTCATTGTTCCTTTAAGATATCTTAAAATTCTCTTTAATGATTGCCAATGACATTGATGTGGATCTGAATTGAAACGTGCCAGCTGATTTACACTATAAGCTATATCTGGCCTAGACCAATTGCTTATATATGATAAGCTGCCAATCAAAGATTGATATGTGGACTTATCAAATTTGGGACTTTGATCATCAGTTTGGCAAACTTCCTGACTCATTGGAGTCTTTGCCGGTTTACAAAGTTCCATTTTATACGTTTTAATTAATTGGCAAATTTTATCTTCTTGAGATATCTTAAAACCATTTTTTGTTTTGTTAATTGTCAATCCTAGATACTTTTTAATTTCACCTAAATGCTTTAATTTTATCTTTTTGGCTAATAATGATATAATCTCATTAGCTTCATTATTAGTCTTAGTTATCAAAGCAATATCATCTGTAAATAATAACAATAATGACACTGTTCCATTATTTTCTCTTTTAAATACACATGGATCTGCTAAACCAGATTTAAAACCTATATTGTTTAACTCTTTCACAATATATTGGTTCCACTCAAACCCAGATTGTTTCAACCCGTAAAGACTCTTTTTGAGTTTCCAACAATCATTACTATTTACTTTATTGTCTTTTATACCTACTGGTTTTCTTAAATATATAGTGTGCTGCAATGGTGCATGTAGATAAGCAGTTTCTACATCTAAATGGTTAATGACATAATTTTTCTTAGCTGCCCACACTAATGCTGCTCTTAAAGATGTTGCTTTAAGACTTGGTGCAAAAACTTCATCGTAATCAGATGCAGTTTGATTAAATCCTTGAGCTACTAACCTAGCTTTATGGGTAACAGTCCCATCATTTCCAGTTTTTACTTTAAATATCCATTTGCACCCAATGGATTTTTCTCCTGGAGGTAATTTAGCATCTTCATATACTTTCATTACCTTTAATGAATTTAATTCTTTTTCCATTGCCTTTTGCCAATTCTCCTGATCCTTAGCAGGATACATCTTAAGTTCATCTACACTAGTTGGAACTTTAGTTACTTGGCAAACTATACTTGCTTGATACCTATCAGGTGGTCTAGTTATACGTGTAGTACGTCTAGGTATTACAGGACTTACAGGTGGACTTTCATTTATTAACTCTTCTTGATTATCTAACTCTTCCTGATCAACTGTTTCCTCTTGTTCTGGTCCTATTTGCTCTTCGTGGACTTCTTCTTTAATTGGAATCTTCTTATAACTAATCTGATCTTTCTGCCTTTTGTAGGGTTCAATAATTACTTCATTATTTAAATCTTGCTCTAATCTATTCCATCCTACATGTTCTAGGAATTTTGCACTGGCACTGGTGTAAACTCTAGATGTACCTGGTTCCCAGAATCTATAAGATCTATGATTAGATGTATATCCTACAAAATATAATCTTTTAGCTGTATGCTGTCCTTTGTGTCTAAGTTGTGTAGGGATATGCACCCATGCTGGTGCTCCAAATGTGTGCATGTAACTTAAATCAGGTTTTGTACCATGCCACAGTGTGAATGGTAATTCACCTGTTGTTGAATTAACAACATTATTTATGTCGTGTCTGCAAAATGACACCAGGAGAAAGTGACTTCATTCAAAGCTCTTTATTAGAAGGATTGGAACCGAACCGGCGAAAGGAAAAAAGCCCGCGGCTTTTATTCCTTTCGCCGCGGCGGCCGCGGCCAATGGCAACACTTCGAATCTCCCGCGCTCTGAACGAGCCAATCGCGGGAGATTCTAAATGAGCCAATCGGCGCGGCTCGCCTGACCAATTAGAAAGCCCCGCGCTTTGGCCAATCAAAGCGCGGGGATTTCGAGTATGTAAATTAGGACAGAACACCCCTCCCCTCTTGGTTTAGTCCTTACGTTGCGTAGTCACGTAGGTAGGCGGGGCTCCGTCTGGTCCTACTTGACCTGCGCAACTCAGTCGTAAGCGGAATCTCGGCCTGTTCGGTCGGGTTTTTGGTCGCTCCTGTTCCTGTGCGAACCGGCTGGTCGATCGGGCCGGTTCTTTCTCCGTGGCTCCCACCTGGGCCTTCCGGGTTGGTTGAGCTACGGGTTTCGCCGCTCCCGCTCGGTCTTTCCGGGTCGGTCGAGCTGGCTTGGCTGTTCTTCTTCGGCGAGGGGTCGCGATGGCTGCGTCTCGGTAAGTCCTGCTGGTTTATTTTTTCTTTTAATCGGTCACCCGAGTATTCCCTCCCCCCTTGGTTTGCGTTCTGGGAGGTGGGTTCGTTTGCTGTTCTAGACCTAAGTTGGTCGATGTGTCGTTTCCACGCTCGTCCGTCTGTCGTTTGTAGCCGGTACGAGCGTGGGCCTGTTGTTTGGGTAATGACGGCTGGGATCCATAGGGGGTCCCCCGTCAGGTTTTTGGCATATACGAGGTCTCCGGGTGCGAACGTTCGGTACTTCGTGCTTGAGTCTGGGGGCCGCTCCGGGTTATACGTAGGGTGTAACCTGTCGAGTGGGGACCTCAGCTTTCTACCCATTAGTAGTTCGGCTGGGCTTTTGTTGGTAGTGGTATTCGGGGTTATGTGTTGTGTAAAGAGAAGTCTGTTGATTTTCTCCTGGATCTCCCCGTGGTCCATTTTCCGGATGGTTTTTTTGGTAAATTGGACCATCCATTCCGCCCTACCGTTCGCCGCCGGATGCGCCAGTGCTGTTAACGCGTGGCGGATGCCCCTTTCCGCCAGGAACTTCTCGAACTCCAGGGAGGTAAACTGGGGCCCGTTGTCGGAGACGACGACGTCTGGGAGGCTGTGCGTTGCAAAGAGTTTGCAAAGTTCTTTGGTCACGGCCTCCGTGGTTGTTGTCTTCATGTCGCTTACCTCCAGCCAGTTGGAGTAAGCGTCAACTGTTATGAGGAAGGTGTGTCCATTCGTGGGTCCGGCGAAGTCTAAATGGATTCTGGACCAGGGCCCCTTTGGTGTTTCCCACTCCAGGATGGGTACTGTGGGTGGGCTGGGCCTAGTCTCCTGGCATCGCTGGCACCTAGCGACCCAAGCCTCTATCTGCTTGTCCATCCCTGGCCACCAAGCGTAACTTCTGGCCAGGGCTTTAGTTCTTACGATGCCAGGGTGCCCCTCGTGCAACATTTCCAAAACCTTCCCCTGTAGTCTGTCCGGAATGACCACCCTGTCACCCCATAAGATGCACCCCTTTAGCAACGAGAGTTCGGTTTGGCGGTTCTGAAACGTCTTGACGGACTCGTCGTTGTCTTTTTCCGGCCACCCTTTTTCTACCCAATGCAAAACCCGCGCCAGACGCCTGTCTTTATTAGTTTCCTGGGCAATGTCTGACGCGGTTATGGGTAGGTTGGGTAGGGTCTCGATGCTGAGGGTGGTCGTCGTTGGTGCTGGGTCAGAGTCGGATTCCGGTAGCGGCGAGCGGCTCAATGCGTCCGCATGCGAGATCGTCTTACCCGGTCTGTGTATGAGTTCGTAGTTGTAGGCCGCCAGGAACTCGGACCACCTTGTCATTCGGGGAGACAGAATGTTCGGGGTGGCCCGGTTTCCTGCAAGGATGCCCAGCAACGGCTTGTGGTCCGTTATAATGGTGAAAGGTCGGCCGTAGAGATATTCGTGGAACCGTTTTATGGCGGCAACTATAGCCAGAGCCTCTTTGTCCAGTTGGCTATAGTTCCGCTCTGGTTTGGTTAGGGTCCTTGAAAAGAACGCGATGGGTGCTTCTTTTCCGTCAGGAAGGGTATGGCTGAGGACGGCGCTAACGCCGAAGGGTGAAGCGTCGCAAGTGACGGCCAGAGGCAGGGTTTCGCTGAATTGTATGAGGACGGCGTCGGATGTGAGGAGGTCTTTAGTTTTTTGGAAGGCGGCTTGCTCCCATTTCCCCCAAGTCCAGGTCGCCGCCTTGTCCAGGAGCCTATGCAAAGGCTCCGCCGCCGTAGCCTTTTGGGGTAGGAAAACATTGTAAAAGTTCAGTAATCCCAAGAATGCTTGTAGCTCAGTCTTTGATTTAGGGGTGGGGGCCTCTTTGATGGCCTTGATTTTTTTACTTGTGGGGTGAATGCCGTGCCGGTCTAGGAGGTAGCCCAAAAATTCCACTCGTTCCGTGCACAGTTGGCATTTCTCCCTTTTTACTTTAAGTCCCATTTCTTTAAATTTAGTTAGGACCTCTCTTAGTCGGCCTTCTAGTTCGGCTTGGTTGGGCGCCGACACTAGAACGTCATCGAAATAAGGCACCACCCCCTTGATGCCTTGCAGCAACCTCTCCATCAGGCTCTGAAAGATGCCTGGTGCCACGCTGACTCCGAATTGGAGTTGGTTGCACTTGAAAGCCCCCCGGTGGGTAACGATGGTCTGGGCTTCCGCCGTTTGCTCGTCGACCGGCAACTGCTGGTATGCCTGGGCGAGATCGAGCTTGGCAAAGACTCTGCCCCCTCCCAGTGAGTGCAGTAGGTGTTGCACTATTGGGACGGGGTAGGCGCTTTGTTGCAGCGCGCCATTTAGGGTGGCCTTATAGTCCCCACAGATCCTCACCGACCCGTCTGGCTTGACCGGGGTGACTATGGGGGTCTCCCACCGGGCATGGTCTATGGGCTGCAGTACCCCTTGTTTGACGAGCTTATCGATTTGCTCGTCCATTTTAGGTTTTAGGGCGAATGGCACCCGTCTAGGTTTCAGTCATTTGGGGGGGACGCTAGGGTCTAGGTCGAACGAGATAAGGGGCCCCTGTATTTGCCCAGGCTTCCGTCGAAGACTTCTCGGAACTCCTGGGCTAGTCGCTGTTCCCAACCGTCGTCGGCGACGTGGTTGACTCCCGTGAGAGTGATGTCGAGCGGGGCGAACCATTGTAGTCCCAGCAGGCTTGGGCGGTCGCGATTGACGATCGTGAGGGGGAGTTGTTCGGTGCGCCCCTTATATGTCACATTAAAGTTTCTGGTGCCAACTACCGGGATGCGGTTGCCCTGGTAGTCTTTTACAATAAGTTTTTGGCTGTCTATGTTCCTCCTTTGGAGGGTAGGCACCAACCGTTTTATCTCGTGCCATGCAATCATGGAGAGGTAGGACCCGGAGTCTACCTCCATTTTGCACGGCTGGCCCTCGATGTGAACCTCGACGTGGATTTTTCGGGTGTCGTCGGTGATGGCGTGGCCGATGGTTACCGTCTGGTGGGTCTCCTCTCTCTGCCGGTTGTCGCCGCCTCTCACGGATCGTTCAGTCTGGTCCCATCGGCTGTCCGAGTGGTGATCTCTGGGCCGGGGCAGCGAGCTTTCCCTTCTCCGGTCGTTTTGGTCCCATCGAGGTGGACTGCGGTTTTTCTTCTGGCGGCAAACTCGGGCGATGTGCCCCTTTTTGTCGCAATGCCGGCAGATGGAATCGAAAAACCGGCATTCCGACCTGGGGTGGTCGCCGCCGCAACCGGCACAGTTGGTCCTCGACCTACGACCTCTCCGGTTCCGTTGGTCGCGCCCCGTCTGAAGTCGATGTATGTCTTCTTTGTCTTCGGACGTGCTGGATGCAGAGTGGAAATCGCCGTGGTGTGTGGTTGTTTCGGTTTTTCGTTCGGTCGACCTTGCCGGGTTGTTGTTTCCGTTGCGGTCCTTCGTGTCAGGTTTGCGCATGCTATCTGCGGAAGTACGGGTTGCTTCTGCGGCTGCGGCTGCGGTGAGGGCGTCTGCTAAATTGATGTTGCCCTTAGCCATCAGCCGGCTCTGGAGCGCAGGGTCCCACAGACCGAGCACGAATCGGTCTCTCAGGAGGTTGTTCAGGTTGTCAAACTCGCAGAGCCCCCCTAGGCGCCGCAGCTCGGCGACGAAGTCGCTCAATTTCTCACCCGGTCTCTGGTCCCGCCGGTAGAATTCGTTGCGCCGGATCAGGATGGGGACTTTGGGAGCGTAATGGCGCCGAAGGATAGGTTCGAGGACGTCCCAGTCCATGGCGGTTGCGTCGGCGGGCTTAGCCAATGCTTTGGCCATCTGGAAAACTTCGGTTCCACAATGGGTGAGGAAGACGGCGCGTTTTAGCGGGCCCGAGGCGTCCTTCATGCCGGTGCACTCGAGGTACATGCGGAAACGGTCGGAGAATGATTCCCAGTCCTCGGTAGCGGGGTTGAAGGGGGCGGGCGGTGCGATTTTAGCCATCTTGGTGCTTTGTCTGGCTTCCGTCGGACACGGGGTTCGGTTCAGGGTCTGAATCCCACCCTCGTCGCCAGTGTCGTGTCCGCAAAATGACGCCAGGAGAAAGTGACTTCATTCAAAGCTTTTTATTAGAAGGATTGGAACTGAACCGGCGAAAGGAAAAAAGCCCGCGGCTTTTATTCCTTTCGCCGCGGCGGCCGCGGCCAATGGCAGCGCTTCAAATCTCCCGCGCTCTGAACGAGCCAATCGTGGGAGATTCTAAACGAGCCAATCGGCGCGGCTCGCCTGACCAATTAGAAAGCCCCGCGCTTTGGCCAATCAAAGCGCGGGGATTTCGAGTATGTAAATTAGGACAGAACAATTTAATATATGATTACCACACATTATTGCTTCTCCCCATAAATTGTCAGGTAATCCTGAATCAGACATCATAGTTCGTGCCATTGATTGTAATGTTTGGCCTCTTCTCTCTATAAAGGCATTATGTTGTGGCCTATATGGTGCAGACATTTTATGTTGTATACCTAACATTCTTAGTCTGTTCTGGAATTTATTATTTGTAAATTCCATACCATTATCTGTTATAAGAGTTACTAATTTCTTTTTAGTTTTCCTTTCAGCAAATGTTATCCAATTAAAGAGATTTTGATACGTTTCAGTTTTGCTTTTCATTAAATAGCAAAACCCATATCTAGAATAGTGGTCCATTATACTTAGTATGTAACGAGCTCCTCCTACACTTGGTTTTTTCGGACCTATTAAATCAGCAAATACTACTTCTAAAGGCTCTTTAGTAGTAAATCCATCAACTCTATTAGCCGGTGTGACCCTGCTTTTGCTTTGATTGCAAATATTACATTGCAAATACTTATTACAAGGTTTTAAACTTATTCCCTTAGATAATTCAACAGTTTTCTGAAGCATTTTAAAATTTAAATGCCCTAGCCTTCGGTGTAACAAGTGAATACATTCATCATGAGGTTTCTTATTTTCATAAACTGTGTTAGCCACCTTTAAACCATCATCATTTAACACATATAATTCACCTCTTAAAGATGCAGTAATTTTCTTATCTTCTTTTTCAATTATGCAGTTATCTCCTTTAAAGGTAACTACATATCCTAGTTTAACCAAAATTCTAACTGAAATTAAATTAAACTTAAGTTGTGGTACATATAACATTTTTACATTCTCTTTTATAAAAGAACAATATGCTATACCTTGACCTTTAGCTTTCAGTTTCCAGCCATTGGCTAACGATATCTGCTGTGTACTCTGGGACATTTTAATAAAATTTTTGTTATCATTTGTTATACAGTGGGATGCTCCACTGTCAACCACCCATAAATTATTTTTTACAGCTCCGTTAGTATACATGGCTAACTCTAAATTTTTATTTATCTTTTGATGACTTTTAGTATTCTGGCCTGCGTTCTGGCGCTTTGCCTTTTTACAAAATCTTGCCAAATGTTCTCTTCCTCCACAATTAAAACACTTTTTAATTGTGTATGCAGTAGGAGATTCATTATCTTCTTTTTGAGGTTGCTGCCTCCTTAATTCATCTCTTTCAAGCCTTCTTCTGGCCTCTTCAATCAATCTGCCAGTTATATCAGTTAAAGTTAAATTTTCCTTTGGCAATATTTCAAGGGAAGTTACATAGTTGTCATAACTTTCATCAAGGGAAGATAGAATTATGTAGACTTGGTGTTGTTCAGAGAAAATAAGCTCTTTCTCGTGCAGTTCTTGAAAAATGCTTTGCATAGTTTTCAAATGACTCAGCATATCACCATTCGTCTGGAGATGCGTATTGAAAAGCTTCCGTGTAAGATTTATGTGAGCACCAACATTATCTCGAACATAAATCCTCTTCAGCTTCTGCCAACACCCAACAGCCGTTTTCTCTTCGTGGATATAAACAAGCTGTTGGTCAGTTAAGGTTAACCCAATTATGCAAATAGCTTGTTGATTTTTATGCATAAATTCTTCTATCTTTAATCTATCTTCATCATCCTCTGTATCCCATTCTTCTACGTTTGGTGGATTTTCAATTATGTTCCACAAACCTTCTCTTCGTAGAAGTAGACTACATTTTGTAGACCATGATACATAGTTTGTTCCATTCAGCTTGGATATAAGGGACAAACTTTGTAGATTGACTTGTGCCATGTTTTCTTATATGGATATAAAACTATAATTAATAAAACACAGCTGTCTGTTTACTGTAATGTATAACAACACAAACTCTCACTTTTACATAAATCTGTTTTATCCTAGTTAAACTGACTTTGCAGCCTCTGGGCCCATAACCAGTGTTAAGCCTGGTTTCCCCAACCAGGGTTAGGGAGACAAGCTAAACAGAATGTGCAGCGTTAGTCAGATAGGCACACAGATAAATGAGTGAGCTAAGCTTGTATGTTTATTAACATAACAGTAAAAATAACAGATACGCTTGTGCTATCAAAAATATAGTTTATTCCATTATGAGTTCATAGCATAGTCAAAATAACAGTCCAATAGTCATGTATCATTTAGTCAGTCCATTCAGGGATATTCAGTTAGCAAAGTCCATGTAGAATATCCTATGTCAGTTCACTTACAAATCAGTCCTTTGTTTATCTCTCCCGTTCGAGCAATGCAGTCTTGATTCCAAGCAGTAATCAGGGATCATCAAAGCCAGAGAGAGAGCAAGCTGCAGTCTTGCTTCTTTTAAAGTGCTTTCACAACCACTCCCTTAATTACCATCCCACAGTTAAAGTTGCAGACACTTTAACATACAAACTATGATTACTTAGTTATTATTTTACCTAAACTAGTTAGGGTAAACAATGTTATCCCTAACATAGCTGATGAAATTTCATCAAAACGACTAAAATGCATCATAAAGTCATAGTGCAAATTCTGCCCTTGTGCACTTACAAATAATGACTATAGGAGAAGAGCAGGCAGAATTACGCATCAGAGTTAAATGTGTCATCAACTTAGAATCTTTACATTGCCACAAATCATTCAAATCTAGCCTTTTTTGAATTCCACTGATCCTTATCTGGCACCAATTCAGATGTGAATTATAGTGGACTAGATGATTCTTGTGTATAAACTTAAGCAGTAAACCTTTCTGAATTGCAACTTAATGTATAGCTCTGCTCCTTTGCACCTGACAATGACCTAAGACATACAGAAGAGGCAGAGTTTTGTCAAAGACCTTGTGGCATCCTCCTATGCCCACATCAGACTTAGTGGACTTAGCATAACACTGGGTTGAGAAACCAGGTTGTGCAAATTCAGCCATTGAATATTTGAAGATAGATTCCTGTTTAGGATGAGGGTTTGTAAATCCTCTAGAGCAGGGATCTTCCCACTTGGCAACTTTAAGCCTTGTGGACTTCAACTCCCAGAGTTCCTCAGCCTACAGGCTGAGGAATTCTGGGAGTTGAAGTCCATAAGGCTTAAAGTTGCCAAGGTTGGAGACCCCTGTGCTACAGAAGCTTGTGTGACTCTTATGGTTCCTCTTAAGAAAAGAATCCTTTCCTATTAACCAAACGGTTCTAACTGGACGCCTTTGAGAGTTTCAACCTGGAGAGATCTTTCATCGTTCCTCACCTGTGAACAGGTTACAGAAATGTTTTGAAAAATATAACTCAGTTAGCAGTGGAAAATTGTGCACATACTGAAATGACTTCTGAGAATTTGGTTTTACCATAGGAGGTGGAGTGTGGTTTTCTTCAGCTTTAAATTTTAAACAGCAGGAAGGAAGATGATTGTGCTGAAGACATACAGGCAGATGCTATCTTCAAGCAGCTCCTTGCTCTTATGACCAGTCATTCCAGGATGTGAATCTCTGTGAGTAAGTACTTTGGAAAAAGAGGAGGGAATAGACTTTCTGAATAAGGGAATACCTGCAGGAGAGGTTGCTGAGTTGAAGATCCAGATTAATTTCCCACCCTGGTGTATATAGCCACTCTGTGTTAAATAGAAAGAAACAGATATATTGGATTGTAATGGTTATTCTTAAATGTTAAATCAGCTAATACAGCTCCCAAAGTAGGGTTGCAGAATTGCTTAGAATAAAAGATTAAGACTGGGCCTTTCTGACAGTCTACTTCAGAAATGACTGGCTGTCTTTTTCCAATGCTCTAAGTCTAAGCTAAAATGGAATTGAGGAATTTGTGATATAGCATTTATGTTCATATCCAACTACTGTCTTAGCATGTTATGCAAATCAACTCATATTAAGCCATGCTATTGTTAATATTGTATGATATTATGTCATTGTGTGTTATAATTGCCTTAGCTGTAGCTAATATTACATGCTATTCTGTAATTACATTGCAGAAATTATATTCTACTGTTTATTGTGATGTGCGAACTAGCTGGAAATTTCTGACTCATAGGCGCTGTTGGGGTCAATGAAAGTTAACGCAGCTCAAAATACCTTGCTCTGCCCTAGAATTCTAATATTAGTTGAATCCAGGATATAGCTGAATAGGGAAAGTATCAGTGACTCAATCCATGAAACTCTTGAAAGTTGGAGAAGGATTTTCATGAAGTGATTCTTCATGAAAAACTAAAGTATCTGAGGTACAAACTACCTTAGAATAACTAATGGTAGTTAACTGACATGTCAGCCTTCAGCTAAACAAAACAACCCAGAAATAAAGCAATGACTAATTATGAAAAATATCTTATTTTTCAGTAATTATAATATTTTTATATTTTTAATTCCAAGAAAGATTAAACTTTCTAATTTAAAGATAAGGGGAGGTTGGGATATGAGATAAGATTATGCATAACAGAGGAAAAAATGGAGTCGGGCTTTTCTCCTTTTCTAGGACAATGATAGCTCTCATTGTATATAATGTGAGGAAAAAATAAGAGCCATGGGGAGGCGGTGCAGGCTTGGAACTACTACCCAGGCTGCTTAAAAGAGTAGAACTTTGGGTTTCGTTTCTTTCTGTATGGCTTGCCTCAATCACTTCAATCATTGCTGAGTATAAAATCAGTTCAATCAAGGTTGAATATAGAAATGAAACAATTGAAAACTGGTTTGTTAAGTGGAAGAATAATACACTGAAAAGTCAATAAAGAGCACATTTGAGGTTGGTTAATATCAGTGTGAAAGAAAGAAACTGAAAGGGTTGTTTTTGCAGCTCAAGAACAAGCTTTATTGACTAATTCCATGAAAGTGAACATTAAGCATGTAAGAAACAACAGCAAATGTCGCCTTTGTAGTGAAAAGGGAGAAAACAACCAATGATAGCTCTCATTGTGTATAATGTGAGGAAAAAATAAGAGCCATGGAGAGGCGGTGCAGCGGCTGCACAAAATTATACAAACTGACTACAGGAAGCATCATGACCCAAGTAGCCAGAATTTGGATTTGAATATAACAAGAGCCTCTGAGGCCATCAAATTGAGAAGTTTTTTGAAAAATGGATGAGCTCTTATGAATTTTAAGATCCAAAAAGACAAGCTCCTTGTTCATAACATGCCTGATGCAAGTTACTCAAAAGATAGCCTGGTTCATTGATATCACTTATAACAGATGATATTAGGATTTAGGGGAAAAATGTAATTTGGAAAAAAATTACAAAATACCAAGACTTGTAGATGGAAGTTGAATGCTTATAGAAAAGAATTCCGCTGCTATACCAATCAGGATTGGAGCCTTCAGAGAAATACCTCAAGGACTCCCTCCCGATATATGGAAATGTTGAACATATTGGACCTGAATACCATAATTCTACAAAAAAGACACTCTGTGTCTCTGTTCCAAACATTCTGGTGTTGCTTACAGAAACTGCCTCTCCGTTAACCCTTATTACATTCTTGGCTTCCTGTCTCAGGAACGTCTCTGGAGTTTTTTCCCCCTCCTTTCCTGGTACTTTGCTTGTGTGGAGTGACCATTCAAAGTTACAATGGCACTGAAAAAAGTGACTTATGACCATTTTTCACACTTACGACTGTTGCAGCATCCCCACAGTCATGAGAGGCCAAGCAAGGAGATGCGTGCCTCGATGTGGGTGATATTGAGTTGGCCACACCCAGCCAATAACATGACCGCCAAGCCATGTCCACCCAGTCACATGACCACCAAGCCATGCCCCACCACTTAAGCCACGCCCACAGAACTGGTTATTGAAAAATTTGAATCCCATCTCCTGGGACATTGGTTAGGATTTGAATTATTATGCTTCCAGCAGATTGTGAATTTAATCATGAATTACCAATAATAATAACACTAACACTAACACAAACAACAACAACAACAACAACAACAACAACAACAATAATAATAATAATAATAATAATAATAATAATAATAATAATAATAATAGGATAAAAATATCAAATCCAGCCTAAACATCTGGCTGACTGTGCAACAAATCTTAATAATTAAGTTGCGATAAGACAGATGTGTGAAACTCAAGGCCCAGGGCCTGAATCTGGCCCATGGGATGTTTAGATCTGGCCCTCAGGGCTGGCCTGGAAACAGCAAAGGACCAGTCTGTGTTGCCTCTGCCAGCAAAAATGCCATTTTCGGTGGCAAAGGGTTGTAGGAGGCCGTTGCAACTTAAAATGGAGTTTGGGAGCCCGTTTCCACTGGCAGAGAACTCAGGCCAGCACAGGTGCTACCAACACAAATGGTGTTGAGCCACCCTGGCCACACTCATGCCCCCCCCCAGGTCAAACACAACCCTGATGTGGCACTCAATGAAATCAAGTTTGACACCCCTGCTACAAGACAAAGCCGTAGCATGTTGGTAGCTGCAGGCTGGGAACTACAGGCTGATTGGATTTCGGAAGAAGTCATTGTTTCTCTCCTTATGGCTTATGGCAGATCAGTTCAATCATTTACTCACACTTCAAACTGTCAAATGAAACAAACAAAATGTTAAAAAGTTATGATAAGTACATAATTATCTACCAAGCACATGTAAATTATATTAAAGTAACCAAAGCATCTTTACAATCCCCAAGGCAGATCACAACTTTTGAACATCTCTAATGTTTGGAAATTGAAAGTTGAAAAATTTGACATGCCCAGCATCCCCATATGATCAAATTTTGGGCGCTGTTAACAAGCATTTATGATGGTCGGAATGTCCCAGGGGCATTTAATTACTATTTGTGACCTTCCCAGCCAACTTCCAACAAGCAAACTCAATGGGGGAAGTCGGACTTGCTTAAAGATTGTGTGATTCATTTAACAACTGCAGTGAATAGCTCAACAGCCATGGCAAACAAGGTCAAAATATTGGGTGTGAGCTATTGAAGAGCCACCTTGCTTATCAACTAAATTTCTGATCCCAACTGTAGATGTCCTGTAAGAGTGGAGAACTTCCTGTAAACTAGATGTGATACTGTTTCACACTATCTTATTTCTTTAATTTTCCTGCATCAACTTCACAAAATCTGATCTAAGCTTTTTTTTTCTTCAGTTATATCGATAGGACATGCAGTATTTCAGTCATAGCAAGAATGGCTATTAATTTTGGCATATTTTGGTGCAAGCATAACACAGAACATAGCCATCTGTTTCTATGGAAACTTTCAGTCATCCAGGTCAAGGTTGTCCCAAAGGTGTTTTTTCAAGAGGCAACTGGACTTTCTTGTTTTTCTTTGAAGAGGTTTCGCTTCTCATTCAGGAAGATTCTCCAGCTCTGACTTCCATTCTCCACCATCCTGTCAGAGCTGAAGAAGCTTCTTTTTTTATTTTGTAAACATTTTTATTTAGGTTTTCACAAAACATAATACAAATAAAATATCTTTTTTTTGAGAATAGCATGATCCCAGGTTGTCACTTTTCCATACAGACACAAACTCAATTTCATATTCATCTTTGTATTCTATTCCATATCTTATTACTATTTTAGCATTTTCTCAGTGATTTTTCCCTTCCCTTAGTTTTCTTAACCTTGTTTTGGATTATCTCATTCCTTTCTAAGTTCAATTACATATCTTTTTCTAAGTTTCAATATCTTTCTAGTCATTATGTTTATACTTTTGTCTGTCCTGTTTCAATTTCATATTTTCTTTTCTCATTAAACAAGATTTCCCTGTAATTACTAATTGGAGTATGACACCTTTGTATCTTTTATTTTTTGTTCATTCAGATCTTATTTAAATTTCAATTTATGCCTTTACAATTATAACATTCAATATCTAATCTCTGTTTTATAACACATAACTTTTGCCAATTGAATTCTTCTTGGTACATTCTTAATATACACACAAATTTCTTAAAGATAATATATATATATAACACTAATACATAAAATACTCATTCTATTCAAATTTGGCTCAACCATTAATGTTAGTTACAATCTTCCATTAATATTAATTAACAGTTTTAACATTTCTTTTCTATTAAATATCATACATCCTTAGGAACACTTGTAATATTTCCATATTTTTTCATATTTCTCTTCACTTAAACTTTTATAAATCATTAATGACAGTTAAAATGTTCCCATCCTTTCCTAATTTCATTCTCTTTATTTCATTTATTTATTAACAAACATTACATTACAATAAGTATTTTATCTACCACTTTAACCACACTTGTTTCATATTTTCTAAATTCATTTCTATTTCTAATATAATAATGCTATCTTATGTACCCTTGCAGAATCCTCTCTTTCAATTAAATTTTCACCCATTATCTCTATGTCTTCTAAATAGGCTTACACCTTTAACGTTTTTTCAGTTCAACCCAGTCAGTCAAAGCTTTCTCTTCTTATCTTCCTCCTGCACAATCTTTTCCGGTTGGGTTCTTCTTTGAGGTGGCCATTTCTGAGCACCGCTGCAACCGTCTTCGGGAAAGGGAGTAATGGCCAGCTGGGGAGGAGAAATGTGGCTCTCCTTGACCCTGCTGGTGGTCTCCCCCCTCTTCACCACCTCTATGTGGTGGCTTAGCCCCGAATCCAGCTGGCTCGGGGCGCTCTGGTGGTAAGCACAAATTGAAACCACGCACAATTGCGGATTTCAGTTCGTTGCCGAAGAAGCCCAAACTGGAAGTCCCCAGAGCTGAAAAAGCTTCTTGAATGAGAAGCAAAACCTCTTCAAAGAAAACCCAGAAAGTCCAGTTGCCTCTTGAAAAAGCATCATTGAGTGTTACAATTGATTGTAACACAAAAAAACAAAATGAAGTTTCTTAACATCATAACTCAAATAATGTAATAATATACAATTAATCCTCCACTTGCAACAGTTTAGTGACTGTTTGAAGTTACAACGGCATTGAAGACAATGACTTATGACCCATTTTTCACTCTAATGATGGCCCATGGTCATATGACCAAAATTCAGATGCTTGGCAACTGACTCACATTTATGACAGTTGAAGTATCCCGGGGTCATATGATCACCTTTTGCAACCTTTGACAAGCAAAGTCAATGGGGAAGCCAGATTTGCTTAACATCCATGTTACTATCTTAACAACTACAGTGCTTTGCTTAACAACTGTGGCAAGTAAGGTTGTAAAATAGGGCAAAATTGAATTCACAACTGTTTCATTTAGCAACAGAAATTTTGGGCTCAATTGTGGTGGTAAGTCGAGGACTACCTGTACTATATTCTGGTAAGTTGCATTTTGTCATTACTACCTATGTCAGCATTTACAGGTGCCACCCTTGTTTTACTCCAAGCATGTTCGCACTATACAAAGTTAGGAGCTCTGCTCTAGGGATTATCTTACAGGTTAACTTTCTGTGGCTGCATCTAACTGATTAGAAATCATAATGTAATGTTTCTGCCAAGACTCCAACTAACGAACTTAAGCAAATCAGAACTCTGAGACTTAGCTCCTTCTCAAATGTCTTCTTTAATGAGCACAGCATATCGACACAGCTTCAATGGCAAACCAAATCTAAATCTTTCCCACAGTTTCAGTATAATTAAACTAGGAAACAACCCCATCCACAAGTGTCACAGGTCACGCTGGCCAATGGGGTTAATTGGCAAGCTCTTCAGGCACTCCTTCCCCAACCTTTTCGATTGCCTGTAGAGATGACCTTGGTTCTCATGAGAAAGCTCTTTGTTGCGCCTACTAATGCATTCCAACCTCCTTCCCCCTTTCCTCTTCTGGGAAACAACTAAGGAACAGAAAGATAGCTGCGGCCAGGTTCAGTTTGAAGTTGACAATTTGTTTGCATTAAATTATGGGGCAGAGAAATAGCTTTCTATGAGTGCAGTCTATGTCTATCTCCCCAATGCTGTCTATCTGAATTGGCAGGGGTTCTTCAGGCATTCAGCCTTATCATTCCCTGTCCTTTCAATTAGGCATTTTGTGAACTAATTCAGGTGCTTCCTCCTAGCAAAGGAACTTTGCTACCGAGTCATCTTTTTTTTGTGAAAAGGGAGAAATTAGATTGAATATATTAAAACAGGCATTGTTTATTTTTAAAATAAATAACATGGATGTGGACTAAAGCTGCACAGGTTCAGAGGCCTACAAGACTTGAAGGTGATTCATTTGACTAATCAACAGCCAGAAGCCCTTTCCATTTTAAAGCGGGTTTCATTCCTAAGCTTACCAAGTAATGAAAAAAGGGTTTTAAAATAGAATTAGCATATGATGAATCAAGAAGATTAAAATCGTCTATATCTTCTTTAGCCTTATTTAACTGCATGATGGAAGATCCTTTCTAAAAGCAAGAAGAGAACTGTGGAGAACTGTGTTGATTTGATTTGAGAACTTCCTTATATCTGCAAAGTAGTTACATATGAGTAAATATTTATCCTTCTTTCATCTCTTACATTTCCACACATGTTAACAGAGTACAGAGTTGGAAGGCACCTTGAAGGTCTTCCATCTAGTCCAACCAGGGGTGGGATTCAAATTTTTTAACAACTGGTTTTGTGGGCGTGGCTTAGTTGGTGGGCATGGCTTGGTCATGTTATTGGCTGGGTGTGGCCAACTCAATATCACTCACATCGAGGCATGCATCTTCTCTCATGACTGTGGAGATGCTGCAACAGTCGTAAGTATGAAAAATGGTCATAAGTCACTTTTTTCAGTGCCATTGTAACTTTGAACGGTCACTCCACGCAAGCAAAGTACCAGCAAAGGAGGGGAAAAAACTCCAGAGACGTTCCTGAGACAGGAAGTCTAGTCTTGCCAAGAATGTAATAAGGGTTAACGGAGAGGCAGTTTCTGTAAGCAACACCAGAATGTTTCCTTCCTGCCTTCCTTACACTTACAGGATTAGCCCAGTAATTTCTTCTAACAACCGGTTCTCTGAACTGCTTAGAATGTTAACAACCAGTTCTTGTGAATAGGTGCGAACTGGTAGAATCCCACCCCTGAGTCCAACTCTCTGCTCAAGCGGGAGACCTGATACCATTCCAGACAAATAGCTGTCGGATCTATTCTTAAAAACCTGAAATGTTGTTTAAACTTGAAATGCCCATCTAACTTGTTCACTATTAAACTGAATGCTATAACTTACAATAATGTACAACACCTGGTTGGAACTTAGAGCTTATAAATCAAACCAATTTTCCAATCACTTTCTAGCTGAACATATCAAGTGAAAACCAAGAAGTTTTTATAACAAAAATGTCATGCAATGGGACCCAAAACATTTGGCTGTTTTGAAAAGCTGCTTCAAGTTTTGAATTTTAAAAGTCTTTCAGATTATCTGAAGGATGGGAATAGAGTTCCTATTTTTTACTGTAAATAACTGAAGGTCAGGGAGAAAATTCAAGATAGGTGAAACCTATTTAATTTATTCACCAAATATTATGGACCAAATGGATAGCTAACTTTATGGGGCTGTGGCAGTTAAGCCCCATTATCCTCCTCTGTTGAGTCTCTGCAAGAAACTTCTTGGCATATTCTAGATCAGCTAAAGAATTCAGGTGTTTTTGATCTAGCTACCCACTGAGAAATTCTGGCTGCAGTGTGTGGGTGTCCAGCTCCCTTTGCAAGATCTCAGCCCCAGATAATAAGCTTTGCTGCTTTTGTGAGGAAGAACTAAAACCAGACATTTCCTTGGCTTCTCCCTGTATTATAGATCAGGGACCATAAGCTTAGATTGGCCTCTGATTCTTTGTCAGACGATGTTAATATTTGTTGATTACTGTTGGGCTGCTTCCTAATAGTTAAATTTCTTTAAGTATTCATTTTCTTTTTTCTCTCCTTCCTTTTTTGCAATGATTAAATGCCACCTCTGGCTAACTTCTTCCTCTGCAACATTCTGCAGCAAAAAGATTTGGTCTATGAATAAGCTGAACTTTGTCCTTAAAATCTAATGGCGGTTAGCTAAATTTCCATTTGCAACGCTACAGCTTCCTGTTTGGTGAAGTTTAAAGGGTTTGTTTTAAGGAGTCCAAAGACTGTTCAGGTTTCAGAAGTAAAGCCTAAAAGAGGGCAGTGGGGGATGACTAAGAAAAACCATTATTTTGGAACAGGAGTTTCACCTTGAAATCTGGGCTGAATTTCTCATGAGTTGCACAAAATCGATTGTCCTTAGCCCAAATATTGTTACATGAATAAGGCTACAGGGAGCTTAGCTTTAAATAGATTGGACTTAAACAGGCAGAATGATAAAGAAAACTAATAAATCAGGAAAGATTGCCTGTATGAAACTTTAGACTGAAACCCTGGGGCAATGATATATTTTATGGAACTTTGTAAAGTGTCTCACACAGACAATGTATGAAAAATAAATATCTGACCCTGGCAATTGTAGTCTCATAAATATAAATTACAAATATCTATTTTTTCTTAAACTAGGAGGCAGGCATCACTTGGTTCCTGCTAGCCAGGATATATGAAATTTTTAAAAGACTGCAAAGTGTGGACCTGCTGCTAGACATTTAAAGATGAATTCCAGCAACTGCAGCAACTGTGGCGGGGTACATAACCTGATCTTTGCTAGCAGCTATTCACTAATCTTTATGATAGGTCTCCTGCTGAACTCTACAGCTCTGTACATTTTTATCTTCGGAAATGTTGTCCGCTCCATCACCACCGTCTATATGAAGAATCTAGCAGTCTGCGATCTTTTGCTGTTGGCGTCAATTCCTCTGAGGATCTACTACTATGGCTGGCAACCCCAGCTATCTCAAACCACATGTGAAGTGTCAGGCCTGCTGCTCTTGGTTAACATGTATGGCAGCATCTTCCTTCTGACTTGCATCAGCTCAGACCGTTGGATGGCTACGTACTTTCCACTCAGCTCCTGGTCACAGGCCATACGCCGACAAGCCAAGTACATCTGTGTGGGTATATGGGCCTTGAGTATTGGGGGAACCATTCCCACATACTTTGCTGGCAAGAAATCTGTGAAAAATGCCACTTTCTGTTTTGATGAACATCCTCAATATATCACAAATAGTGGTATTTCCAGTACTATGGTGCTATGCTATGCCATTACATTGGCTGTCATGATAACTTCCTCCTATAGTCTGCTCCATGTTTTCCACCGGAGTGTAAGTGTGGAGATGGAGCTGATCAATATATCCAAGATCAGGTTAATGGTAGTAATGAACGTGGCCATCTTTCTGGGTTGCTTCTTGCCCTACCATTTGACGGTACTTTGCTATCATATACCAGGGTTGAATAAAAATAATTTAGATCAGGCCTACAGATATGTCCTGCTCCTGTCCTGTGTGAATGCAGCCCTAGATCCTCTGGTTTATTATTTTACCACTGAGACCTTCCAACAACAAGTACCCCTAGAGCCCTTTTTTAGGACCAAGGCTTCACAGAGTGACTATGTGGAAGGAATAATACTGTCTGACCAGCCCTTGGAAACACAATCTGCCCCTGCATCTTGAATAAGAAAAAGGCCACTGGAGAAGGACAGCTTTTTCACCCAAGCATTTGCCCCTTTAGTCTGGTATAATTACATTGCTCAGATAAGAATTCGAGGACACCATTTCGATTCAACAACAGACTGGTGAAATTCACTCTTTCTTTGGAAAATTATAAAGTCCCCAGTTCACACTGAGGAGTCCACTGGAGTTGGGCAGTCAATAAATTTAAATTAAATGAATAAACAAACCTGGCAAAAGTTTCCCAAGCACTTGACTATGGCATAACTAGATAAGGATCCTTGTTTTGGGTTTGAATAAAGCCACTTTAAGTAATTGTTTGTCCTTGGAAGAGCATGGTGTTTGGATTTGAAGCAAAATAGTGATGGACTTTTCACAGGCATCTTCTTTCCCCTCACTGATCCTTAAACAAGCTCTACCTTTTCCAAGGCTTGCACCCTAGCAGAAAGGGCCCAGGAAAAGATGTGTCGAGTTAAATTAGCATTAAGGTGGTGCTACAGGTAGTCCATGACTTACAACCATGACTTGAATTTCCATTGCTAAGGTAGTTGTTAGTGAGTCACACCCAATTTTGTGATTTTTGTTTTTGCCATGGTTGTTAAATGGATCACTGCAGTTAAGGGAATCAGGCAGTCATTAAGTGAATCCAGTTCTCTACATATTTATCAGAGGGGGGGACATAAAAGATACCGCCCAATCTTCTGGCCAGTATCTGAGATTCTTGTTCTTGGTTTAGATAGCAATAGCAATTAGATTTATAGATAGCTTCACAGTACTTTACAGCTCTCTCTAAGTGGTTTACAGAGTCAGCATATTGCCCCCAACAATCTGGGTCCTTATTTTATCGACCTTGGAAGGGTCAACCTCAAGTCTGATGAGATTCGAACTACCAAATTGCAGGCAGCCAGAAGTAGCTTGCGGTACTGCATTCTAACCACTGTGCCACCTCGGCTCTTCAGATACCTAATCTGCTTCACTATCCTGCACTCAGAATCTCTCATGGAAATTGTCAAAGTGTTTTCTGGCTCTAATAACATTTTCCCCAAAAGAGGGAAGAATTTTAGATATGGGATTGATCTAGAGAAATGGCAAAAATTGTGGTCCCAAAATTATAAGATGACAATGTCAACAGCATATAAAGAAAATTTGTATAAGATGTTTTACAGATGGCATTTTCCCCCGACAATAGCAAGAATGTTCAAGAACAAATCCGAAAAATGTTGGAAATGTCATCAGATACCAGGCTCATATTACCATATGTGGTGGACTTGTGTGGATGCCAAAAATATTGAACTAAAATCCACACGTGGTTGGAAAAAATGTTAAAAAAGCATATAGACTTGAAACCAGAGATATTTTTATTGGGAGTTTTGCCTGAAATATATAGTAAAGAATTGAAATACCTGATTGTAAATGTATTAACAGCGGCTAGGATTGTATTTGCCAAAAACTGGAAAAATGAGAAAATACCATTACAGGAGGAAATCATTAAGAAAATATTGGAATATGCTGAAATGAGTAGATTGACATTTGAAATCAGAGAACAAGATGATAAACAATTTTATAAAATTTGGGATCTATTCTATCAATGGTTAGACAATAAAACATGGTAATGAAATATGTAGATTCTTAGAAAATAATAAATATATAAAGATGTATTCTTTTCTTATTATATCTACAAAATGATTGTAGGATAGATTTGAGATGATAATATCAACTGCCATAAAACAAATTAAGTAAAATATGGATTATTTCCTAAAACAGGAATGAATAAAAGTATAGTCAAATGATTGATTAACAGTGATATTAATGTACTTAATATTTGATTGAAAATATAAGAATATATACAGTGTAATTGTAATTGAAGACTACAAAATGGAAGCACAAAACAATTTGTAAACCAACCGACACACTGTATGTATATATATGGAAGACGGCTCAGTTTTTATGTTTTGTCTATGTTTGTCTTAAAAACCAATAAAAATTTATTAAAAAAACAACACAACACTTCCCCCCAAATCAAATGTTTGTAGAGGATAAGGTAAATTGTCTACACAACAAATCACTGTGTACCTCCAATGCATCGAAGATTAATCCTCACATATATGGAAGATGAAATTACAGAAAGACTGACTCATTTCAGTTTAAAGCATTGTAAATGGAATTTAGCACCAGTACATGTTTTGACTGAAGTCATTGGAATAATAAAAACCTTAAGTATATATGGATTCTCCTTTTTATCATGTACTTCAGATATGAACCTGGATGTCAAATTTAGAAGTAAGATTGAGAACACATAATGGCTTCAAAAGTTTTTTAAAAAAAATGTATTAGGGAAGTAGAGCAGGGCTGGAACCTTTAAAATCAAGGAGAGATAATTTTTGGGCTAAGGGAAATGTTGAGGACATATAATGGATACACACAGCAGCTGTGTTGAAGTTTCTCCATTTGCAAAAGCATCTGTTTATAAGGGGAACAGTTTGTAAACTCATATTCACCAAAAGCCAGATAAAATCTATAGACTGTTTTATGGCATCATTGTGGGACCCACTATTGGTCCAAAGAAGGGCATAAATGTTTTTAGGTAAGTCTCAGGCATGAAGGACAACTTACTTTTTATTTGTCATTTTGCATTCATGTGCATGCATGTGCACAAATGCAGACATTGAATGAAACAGTGGCCCTCATTATGGCCACATTAGTGCTGGCTGTATCTTTAAGTCACTGTTTTTCCAGTTTGGCAACTTTAAGATGTGAGGACCAATTCCCAAAATTCTCCAGCCAGCAAAAGAGATCCGGGAGTTGAAGTTCACATATCTTAAAGTTGCTAAGGTTGAGAAACACTGTATTAAGTGTTCAGAAAAAGGCAGCACTTGGCTTGTCTCATGCAAAGTGGGAAGTGAATCATGGCCAGGTCTTGTTAATACATGGGTAGAAGATCACCACTTTCTAGCCCTATACATTATGAACTGGAAATGGGAAGTCTGTCCCAGCAGATGACAATAAAAAAGCAACTCCATGTTTTTATTCAAAACCTATCTAGGGACCAGGGCTCAAGCATAATACAAAAGACACCTGACTTCTTTTAATATTGCCACTGATGTTCTTTCTCTCTTCTTTGTAAAGGATAAACAACCTTGTGCATGCATGAACACAAAGGACAAGCTTTACAAAAGCTCAGACAATGTTTGTATTTGTACACTGGCTTAATGAGGTCTGTTAAAGATCTTGAAGCTTCATTTGCATAACATTGCTAAGCTTGGCTATTGTGAAAACATTAATTTTCCATGGCTTACCATAGTATGGAAAGCCCACAAATGTGGTTAGTTTACAGTTTAGTGTACTGTTTGGTGCAAATGCAGAAACAAGTCAGTTCAGTAATCAGGAACTTGTGTGAACCTAGACCAGATACATTTTTCTCTTTTTTCATTAAAAGTATTCTCTAACGACTGTAAGATCTTTTGAAACAGGAATTATTTAAAATACGAAATGCATTCAATTCAGATAGATTATGATTTTGGTTTATTCTTTGTCCCCTCAATTAGATATCACCAGAAGAAGTTTCTAGCTCCCAAATTAAAACACTGCTATGAATTTCCATTTCTTTCAAAGATACATATAATGCAAACATAAGAAAACAGATTGGCATAAAACGCTATCTGTGATCTGCCTCTTCCCTCCTATACTTCCTATCTCTGTTGAACCAAAGGAAACTTAGATTATGGACCGGAGTTTAACTGGACTATTTTTTTCTCATTTTCATTGGAATCAGGTTCTCTTTATTTCTAATTATTTACATGGGGACACAAAGGGCAGATATTTTCTGGACCGTGGTAAGCAGTGTGATGCATAGTCAAAAAGGGTTATTAATTAAGGAACTCTGGCTTTCTAGCTTCGCCCAGTCACAGAGCACACCAGAAAACCTGGGCTGGACACTCTGTAGTTAGCACCATATGACACTAATCAAAACTGGGATTGGTTAGCTGTGCAAAACCAATCAAACTAGCCACAATTGTAGTTTTCCTCCTGACTTTTTAAAACATGCTCCAGGGTGGATGCCCCTAAACTAGCTTGTCACTTAACTTTGTAATTTGTTAGTTTGGCCATAGAGAGCCATGTAGACAGACCAACTGTTTGTTTTTTTAAATAAAACCTGGTTTAGGATTAAGCATGTTGTGTGAATCTAGTCCCCTCTTCTTTTACAGATGGAATATACATTATTTCTCCCTTTTTATGATCTGCTTCAAGTTTCTTGCTTGTACTTCAATGATGCCATTGGAGGACTTGGTTCTTTCTCTATATCACCCGGCAATTCTTGGCCCAACTCCCCCTGATTGCAGTTGGGCCTGAGAAGGAAAACCACACAGAGGAAGAGAGAAGAATGCCACGTGGGGATTAAGGGTCCTCATTTTGTATCTCCAGTCTTTATTAAATTCTCATCCCAATCCTGCACCAACTCCCAAGCACTTGGGCCCAATAGCCGATAGTTTCTGCTACGATAGGTGCTCACATTGCAGAGACGGCTGGCATGGGTATCTTCGTAAATTTGTTGGACTGCAGGTGGCACAGGCGGGAAGCCAGCAAGGTGAGCTAGGTTGTCCATATAATTCCACTGTTGTTCCTTCAGCTTCAGGAAGTACCGAGCCAACCCTCCATTCTTCAAATATAGTGCCAGCTGTTTTTGGACTTCAGCCTCCATGTCGGCCACAGAAGGGAGGGAACAGCGCCCACTTAGCACAGCCAGCGCAAATAGCACCTGGCAGTGGAAGTGTGGGAAAGGACATATCTGCTGACAAACCCCGATCAAGAAGAGTGATGGGTGCTGGGGAGGTAGTAAATGCTGGTACAGGGGACCCAGTCCATAATCTGTCTCTTGTAAGCCCAACTGGGCCAAGTCCAAGAAGGGAAAGCTGTACTTGTAGCCTGTACAGAGAATCAAGACATCAGCTGGCATCTTAGAACCGTCTGTGAATACCACTGTCTTTTGCCCCACTTTCAGAAGTGGAGGCATCTGTATCACATCCTTGGGCAGCCCACACACATGTTGCCTTTTATGGCTGAGTATTACTTGAGCAGCTACACTGGAGAGTTGCAAGGCCAGGTCAACTCCTGATGGACCAGCGCCTACCAGTACAACAGATTGGTTGGCAAAGGGCTCTGGATAGCGGTAAGAGTGGCTGTGTAGAAGATGGCCTGGGGAGAGAGAGGGGAAAAAAAGGTTGGCAAGCAATAGCTTCCAACTCATCACAGGCATTCTTGCGTAGGGTACACCACATATTCAACATATGTGCTTATTGCTCTGCCTCCATGTAATAGTATTGGGGGAATGACCCTGGGAGACAAGAAGAATAGCCAAAGACTAGCCAATTGCCAAGAAAAGGGACACAGTGACTCAGAGGATAAGCCACTGAGCTTGTCAATCAGAAAGGTTGGCAGTTCGATAGTTCGAATCCCTAGCGCCACGTAATGGGAGTGAGCTCCCGTTACTTGTCCCAGCTTCTACCAACCTAGCAGTTCGAAAGCATGTAAAAATGCAAGTAGAAAAATAGGGACCACTTTGGTGGGAAGGTAACAGCGTTCTGTACGCCTTTGGCGTTTAGTCATGCTGGACACATGACCACGGAGATGTCTTTGGACAGCAGTGGCTCTTCGGCTTTGTAACAGAGATGAGCACCGCCCTCTAGAGCCAGAAACGACTAACACATATGTGCAGGGGGAACCTTCACCTTTAGCCAATTGCCATGCAAAAGGTACCTCAGCCCACAGCAGGAAAAGGGGCAAGGGAAGGGATCAGAAGGGATCCTCCCTAGTTTTCTGGAAAGTAGATGTAAAAGAAGGGAGCAGTGCTTTCAGAGTTGCAAGACTATTACTCTAAGCTGACAACCAAGGTAATATTAGTACTCATGGTTTGTGCTTCTTGTCTGGACTACCTCAAAAGGCTGGCACTATTCTACTTGCCTCCTGCCTGGACCTTTTTGCTCATTCGCTTTTCCTGTTGATGCCTTTGGGCAGGTGGTGAATGGTGATGATCTCCTCCAAACAAAAGGGCAGAAATCAGAAACCAACAATGCTGCAATCCCCCACAAAATAGTGAGGGTCACAAGACATGCTTAACTTAGTTACTGAATTAACCCTTGGGGTTTGCTGAATACCTTGGAACTATAAATGAGGATCCAGGTTGTTGGGGGCTGACTCTGAAAACTGCTTACAGAGGGCTATAGAGCACCATGAAACAGTATATATGTCTAAGTGCTATTGCCATTGCTAGTATAGAGTCATCAAATAAACTGAATTTGCACCCAATGATAAATGACAAAAACCTCAGATTAGCAGTAATTAAATATCTGGATGTGACTCCCTAAGATATGGATTTTGCAGAGGTATTTGCTACACCTTTGTCTGATCTTATTAAATGAATGAAGCCTACAGAATACATTTCTATCTTCTTCTCCTTCTTATCATGCCCTTTGAATACTTGGGTACTCTCAGTCAGAGGTATATGGGATCTTCCTTTTCTTGAAGTGTTCCTCCTGGCCTATTCCCAGAACTTAAGTCGGCTCTGTGCACTGTCTCTGGAGCATTATATTCCATTTTTGGAAGCTAAATTGCTTTTAGTTCATGAAATTTCCTCCTCTTTGTTCTTGTTTTTGAAATCCAAGTCTGGTAAAATGCTTGTTGCACTCCCAGAAGGCATTGAGATACAACAAGAACAAGGGTTATTGCTTGCTGTTTGGTTGCAAACATAGAATTTAACACTTTCCACCAAAGGAAAAGGGAACAGCTTGTTTATTTACTTATTCTTTTATAAATGAACTATTCAACTATGTAACAATTCTGGGCCCTGAAGTAGAAACTTTACATTCTCTGCATTCACTCAGACAGGGCATATTAACTATGTATAAAAAGTATTATGTAGCATAATAGTTGCAATAAATTTAAAACAAACAATTTTAAGTTAGGAATGGCATTTTTAAAATGGTTGTCTCGTGTAACTCTGCACTGCAACAAAAACAAACAAACTGACCACAAAAAATATACATCTGTGATCAAAGCATGAATATGTAAGACTGAATTAAGTTCATGGAATTGGCTGCTTAAGACATAAGGGTGTCCATTGGCTTTAAATAAGATCAAGCACGTTCATGACAGATACATGTATTATTGGCTATTAGGCCCTGGGCTGTGCTACACGAAACATCAACATTTAGAGGCAACTTATGTCTAAACAATGGTGGTAAGGGAACAACACCAGAAAAAAAAGGCTACTGCCCTCTTGCTCCGAGTGGGTATTTTCCAGAACAATGTAATAAGTGAACTGTTTATTAAAGAAGTCTCTAGACTATTTCAATTGATTGGACGATGGGGAAGTCAAATGCTGGACCTGATGATTTTAGCCTTAACTAGCCAGAAGTTCACCCTTGTCTCTAAAGAGTAAGGAAGATTTAAAGCTTACCTTGGAAAGTCTCCAATCCGGGAATGGGAGGTATAAATGGGACAGTGTAATGGCTGCAGAAATAAAACTATTAGGATGGAGGTTGGAGAACAGAGACATGTCAAGCATCCGAGCGTATTCCCCTTTTCTTATTTGATTTACAAAAGCATCAAGTGATTTGCCTTGTCTTCCATTCATTCTAACACGATTTTGCAGAAATCACAAGAAGGTTAGTCACCTACACTCTCCACTCGCTCTTTGAATCTTCACCTCCCCACAGAGCAACAACAATAACAGCAATAACTTCACCCTTGGAAGTTAAACTCGGAAACCACCAATTTATTGCTCCTTCTCTTCTTATCAAAAGCACCATCCCAGCTCAACTAGGACTCACCCAGTGCAGACCATGATGGCATCAAAGTGTTCTGTGACTTGCCGGGTTGACTCTGGGTGCTGCACTGAGGCTATGATTTCCCAGCCACCTAGGCGGCCTGCATCCCTCTGGACAGGCCTGACCACCTCAACTTGCCATTGGAACTGGTGGAGAAAAATGGAAGAGAACAGGTGAGTTCCAGAAACCAGCTAGCTCTGGCCTGTAAGCTGTGGTTGTTCTGCAGTAAAACTAATGGTGTAGTGGTGAAGATGTTAGGACAGAAACCAGGGCCCTGTGAGTGATATGCCTCCCTTAGGTATGAAAGCCAGCTGGATGATTTTGGTCCATTTACTCTCTCTCTTACCACAGTCCATTTCAGAGGGCTGTTATTGTTTGCAGAAAATAGGAGGCAGGAGTATTATATATGTTTGCTACCTTAAGTTGGCTCTCTCTCTCTCTCCTTCCCTCCCTCCCTCCCTCTTTCTCTCTCTTCCATCCATATCTATCTATCTCAGTATAAAAATAATAATTTCAGCTCCTGGGAAAAGGTTTGATAAGTGTAAAAAATGCCTAAACATCTGTGATCAATCATAATAATTATATCAACAGATGCAGCATTTACGCTGTATTGCATTGAAAGATCTAGAGGCGAACCTTGGCAACTCATTGTGCTCCCGTTGCCTCCTTTCTCCCACTGAGCATGTGCCTCTTTTTGCTCTGCCACTCCCTGCTTCTAACAGCCCCATCGTCTCTCACCCTGATATGGTCACAGACTCCAGACTGCTCTGCATAGCTATCCAGGTAGGTCAGAATATCCGAGTGGTGCAGGAATGAAGGCAGTGATGGATCAAAGGGGAAATCTGGAAAGGCCATTGATTCCTTGGGCAGGTTGGTCCTAGGAGCAGAAGCAGGTTAAAGCACTCTTTCTGCACTGCATTCCACTCCTCTCCCCTAGCCAGACTCCTTCCTTTTTTATTTTTATTTTAATTAAAAGAATAGCTGCCTGAGGCCTCCTCCTATGCTTTCTACTACAGGGGTCGCCAACCTTTTGGACTCAGGGACCACCAAACTCAGAATTTTAAATCCCGCGGACCAGAGACTCTGGGAAAATCCCCCCCAAAGTCTGCAAAAAAATTCCCCACCCTGTTTTCCTACCAATCGATCACTCTTTATTTGGGATCGCAGGATACTGTCTCCAGCTCTGTTCTCAGGGGAGGAGAGAGAGAGAGGGAGGGAGGGAGGGAGAGAGAGAGAGAGAGAGAGAGAGAGAGAGACTTTTGGCTTCATGCAAGGAAAGCAGAAGTCTTTTTTTCTCTCCCCCAAACTCCGCCCGAAATGAGTCTTTGTGAGACTTGTTGCGCCGGCGCAGCCTCTTGGAGCAGGATGCTTTGCAGGGTCCCAAAGACTCATTTCTGGAGGAGTTTGGGAGGCTGCTTTCCTTGGGTACAGACAAAAGCAGAAGAAGAAAGAAGTGGAAAGAAGCAGCCCGGTGGCCAGGTGAGGCACATGGGGTAAGTGGGGCAAGTTCCCCTCCTCCGGCCTTTCCCCCTCCCCTCACTATCTCGTGTTGTTCACAATGCAAGCAATGCAAGCCTTGTGTTCCTGCGGGCCATGTGGCCCAGGCAGCCTTGTATTCCCACGCAGCCCGGATTAATTGCTTTGGGGGGTGACATTTCTCTGCAGACCACCAAAATTTTCTCGTGGACCACCAGTGGTCCCCGACCCACTGGTTGGCGACCATTGTTCTAGTATATTGGTAGACACTGGTATAAAGAGCCCATCCCGAATCACCCTTGAGTGACTACCTGAGGTCCCGGTACATGCTGGAATGGATGATTCTTCCCATGGCATCTTCTTTCTCCTCTGTGTAAATCCAGGTGCCTCCCAAGCGATCCGAGGCCTCAAATACCACGGGTGGAGCAAAAGTCCCAGAAGAGGCAAGGATGTGCCGGGCAGCACACAGACCTGCCGCTCCTGCCCCAATTACCGCCACACGCAGTTTCGTTGGTACCATTTTGCAGAAAGGGTCTGCAGGGAAAAAGAAGGAGATGCTTACAGTGAGCATTGCAAATGAGCCCTCCAAGTGATGCTGACTGAAGATGTCCGGGCAGGCAGATTTCCCTTTCACTCCAGCGGATAAGACAGAACAGTCACCACACTCAAAGTCCAAAAGATCATCATTGGGATAACTGGCTTGGCAAAACTTGGGGCTTTAGAGCAGGGGTCTCCAACCTTGGCAACTTGAAGACTTGTGGACTTCAACTCCCAGAATTCCTCAGCCAGCTTTGCTGGCTGAGGAATTCTGGGAGTTGAAGTCCACAAGTCTTCAAGTTGCCAAGCTTGAAGACCCCTGCTTTGGAGAGTAATTTGTTAAGAATTAATTGGAGGGGAGAAATAGATGAGCTACCTGAGCCTAGGATAAAAAGAGGTCATACAGATAATCCTCGACTTACAGCAGTTCATTTAGTGGCTGTTCAAAGTTACCACGGCGCCGAATAATGGGACTTACGACCGTTTTTCACAGTTACAACCTTTGCAGCCATCCCCACAATCATGCGATCAAAATTCAGAGGCTTGGCAACTGGATTCATATTTATGAGCGCTGTTGTTTCCCGAGGTCATTGCAACCTTCTCACAAGCAAACTTAGTGGGAAAAGCCAATTCACTTAGCAACCGGGTTACTCACTTACCTGTTGTGGTGCTTCACTTAACAACTATGGTAAGAAAGATTGTAAAATGAGACAAAACTCACTTAATAATCTCACTTAACAGCAAACATTTTGAGCTCAATTGTGAACGTAAGTTGAGGACTACCTATATTCCCAGAAAGAGACAAGATCTCAAACCATGGAGTCCTAGGCCCAACTCTGTTTTATTTCTTCTCCGGTCCCCATCAGGACTGCTGGTAGATCAGTAACTATTGACCACAACTCCTCCTTTTGCAGGTACATCTCCATCTTTACTCTCCAGGAAAGGTAGTTTGTCTCATTTAGCTAAGATACCACGAAACCTCCTCCCATTATGCTGACGGAAGCCATGTTGCTTGTTTCCGTTACAAGCACTAACTACAAACAAACCACGATTCATAGCCCCTGACTCTGGTGGAAGCTCTCACGGGGTTTTTCTTCTCTCTGGTTTCTCTAGTCACTGGCCTTCTCTCTGGACTGAGGCCTCTTAAAGTGGTAACGGGTCAAATAACCCTGATGACTCATTCCTACCATTGCGTCATCATTATAGCATTACAGTATTACAGCATTGCAGCATCATGGCAGCTGGTCAGCTCTTAAAGTTATTTCCCTGACACTTTCCATAAAACAAACCAAATTAGTTTGGGCTAGAAACACTAGGCTGTAGTGTTCCTAGGAATGAGTATCAGCACTTAATTTCAGAAAGGCACACAAAAAAAGCAAGATGCAAAGCACTTTTCCAATCGCTCCATTGCTGTGGCTGTTGCTAAGCCGATGAAAAGCACATCAAAAAAGCTTCAGGACTTCACCTCTGAATATACATTTGTTGCATAAGCACATAGAACTAAGCTGTGTCTCCTCTTACAGGTAGGAACAAGAGTTGCCTCCAATCCCCTCCACCTACCTTTGCCCTTTGTATCTTGTTCCTGAAAGGGACAAGCCAACCATATTGATGATTAAATAGTTAGCTTGTGGATTAACTGGATGTGCTTCGTCATGATTACTTGTTTTCCTCTTTGATTTTTTTCCTTTTCCCCAATAAAACTGCAGTAGAAAAGACCATAGAGCAAGACATTGAGATAAAGATAAGCAAATTATCCCCTGGAAGCAATTTTCCATTGCAACATGAGAATTCCCCCATTCAAAGCATTGATCTTGTAGGCAGTGAGAAATCAAATGAGCCCTTACAGCTGCTTTTGAGTCTTTCCAGGTTTGCTAGCTGGGGAATTCTGGGAGTTGAAATCCACACGTCTTCAAGATGAGCCACGGTGGCACAGTGGTTCGAGTGCAGTACTGCAGGCTACTTCTGCTGACTGCCGGCTGCCTATAGTTCAAACCTCACCAGGCTCAAGGTTGACTCAGTCTTCCATCCTTCCGAGGTCAGTAAAATAAAGACCCAGACTGTTGGGGGCAATATGCTGACTCTGTAAACCGCTTAGAGAGGACTGTAAAGCAAGTCTCAGTGCTATTGTTATTGCTATTGCCAAGGCAGAGAAACACTGGCCTAGGCCAAGACTCAAGATCTTCATTCCACTGAAGTAGCATGGCATTCTCCTGCTTTCCTTAACCTCACCTCTCTCTCCCACCTGAAGCAAAGCTCAGGTTCCATGCCAGTACTAATATTGTGCATACTGAGCTCCTTTTCCTTGTAAGCTTTACAAGAATTCATCCTTTTGCTTATTTCCCCAAATATCATTGAAATGAGCAATGCAATAATCTCTGGCTGAGTTTGTACAACATTGATTGGCTCAGTTAAAGACCTTACAGTTGCAATCACACAATAAGATAAGGTTGATTACTGTTAATTTGGATTGCTTTTAGGGTGACTCAGTCTGTTGTGCAAACTCCATCGATCTAGTTAATTTATGTTTCAACACTGTCAAATTAGAAAATGAATTACTTCAGTAGCTAATTTAAGCATAATATGTAAGCCCATCTGTGATGACAAATGACTGACATTGATAGTTTGTTCTTTAAGAATGCTTGACAATGAAAGTTTCCATATTAGCTTATCAAGTTTTTTGCCTGGAACAGCTCTTGCAAGCTCAGGACTAATTGCTTTTTAATCAAAGGGATAAAAGGGCTGGCTGGGCTAAGTACAAGTAGTCCTCAAGTACCATCACAATAGAGCCCAACATTTTGGTTGCTAAGGGAAACATTTGTTAAGTGAGTTTTGCTCCATTTGATGACCTTTCTTGCCACAGTTGTTAAGTGAATCACTGCAGTTGTTCATTTAGTAACCCAGTTGTTAAGTGAATCTGGTTTCCCATTGACTTTGCTTGTCAGAAGGTTGCAAAATGTGGTCCTATGACCCCAGGACACTGCAACCTATCATAAATATAAACCAAGTTGCCAAGCATCTGAATTTTGATCACATGACTACAGGGATGCTACAATGTAAATGTGAAAAATTGTTTTTTTTCTAATTTCGAACTGTCACTAAATGAACTGTTGTAAATCAAGGATTGCCTGTATATGCTTTAGCCGTTGGCAACAATAGCCTCAAAGCAAAAGTGCTTCTCTTTAAGAACAGATGCAGAAAGGAGAGAGGGTGAAACCAGAGTGTTCCCCCATAATCTGGTTCTGAGTTACAGATTTTGAGAGCCGGCCAGCCAGCACCTACAAGTCATTCTGGATAATATAGCTTGGGAAGGCTATCCATCAAATTAAATTCAGTTGTCTATGTCAGGCCACCCCAAACTTGAACACTTTAAGACTTGTGAACTTCAACTCCCAGAATTCTGGAAGTTGAAGTCCACAAGTCTTAAAGTTGCCAGGTTTGGAGACCTCTAGTCCAGGGGTCTCCAACCTTGGCTCCTGGAAGCCTGGCGGACTTCAACTCCCAGAATTCAGCTTTGCTGGCTGTGGAACTCTGGGAGTTGAAGTCCGCCAGGCTTCCAGGAGCCAAGGTTGGAGACCCCTGCTCTAGTCTATATGCTGTATGAATTACCTCCTTTGAACATGTCCCCTGTCTCACACCAGATTCATTCTGGAAACTCTGTCATGCTCGAAAATCTTGAGTGGGTTCTCACAACTTGGTTAAAATGGTTAGCGCGGTTCCGATCGATGTTTTAAGTGATTCAGGCCACATGTATCACACAACATGTAGCTCAATGCTTTGAACAGACCATGGGCTGCGAATACAGCAATTGCATTTATTAAGCCAGCATTAGGATCTTGTCAAGCCAGCCTTCAAATTAAGACATGAGGGACCTCTGATCTGTGCTGATCAGAGCCGCTAAGTTTTGGTAGAATTGTTCATTTCAGTTGCAACTCAACTCCCAGAGGTTCCCCGGGGGCTTGTCTTTCCAAACTTGTTATCAAAACAAGGATGGCTGCCCTGACAAAGGAACAGCATGGAGGAAACCCCAGTAATTCAAAAAGAGGGCTGTGAAAATATTTAGACCCCTCACATCCCAGACATAAACTATTTCAACTCTTTCCCTCAAAACGACGCTATAGAGCATTGCACACCAGAACAACTAGACACAAGGAGTTTTTTCCCAAACGCCATCACTCTGCTAAACAAATAATTCCCTCAACACTGTCCAACTATTTACAAAGTCTGCACTACTATTGCTGTGAATCTTTTCATCACTCCCTATCACCCATCCCCTCCCACTTGTGACTGTATGACTGTAACTTTGTCGCTTGTATCCTTATGATTTATATTGACTGTTTCCTAGTATGATTTGATTGCTTATTGTATCCTGTGACTATCATTAAGTGTTGTACCTTCTGATTCTCGACTCTTGACGAATTTTTCTTTTCTTTTATGTACACTGAAAGCATTTGCACCAAGACAAATTCCTTGTGTGTCCAATCACACTTGGCCAATAAAGAATCCTATCCTATCCTAATTAGTGAGCCAGCCCAGCGTTTTGCAAAGTTCCGTTTAGCGACCAAGAGAGTCTCAGGGTCGAGAATGACACTCCGACCGGTGTGGCAGCGAGCGGTGTACCATCTTGCCCACCAACTCCTCGGCTGATTCATTAGGGGGCCTCCACCAGAGCTGGGAACTTTTCGATGCCCGCAAACAAAGTCGGGGCGTTTTGCCTTTCTGTTTGTGTGCACGCACGCGCGATTCTTCAGCTGCCGCCGCCGCCGCCCCCAAGGCGGAAACTCTTACCGCTCGTAGCCTGATCAGAGCAACTCGAGTCTCCCTCCGTCCCTGGTTGGTGGCGAGGCAGAGTCCAACGCGGTCAGTCCCTTCGCTCCTCCGGACCTGAACGAAGGAGGCGGGGTAGCAGCAGCAACTGCAGGCTCTTCCTGGCGCCTGCTTTTTGGCTCTATCCACGATCTACCAGGGAAGGCGGGAAAGGGAGAGAGCGGCCAATTATAGGGCAAGGCAAAGGGCAGCGCTGCCCTTCTTCCGAGGGACCATCCCCCGTCCTTGGCCCAGGGAGGCAGAACGGCTGACAGACGGTGTGACCTGGTTGAAGGATCCCCGGGAGAATCCTTCTCTCCTCCCCTCAGCTCCTAGTAAGAAAATGGCTATCTGGAGGGTGTGGAGTTTTTTCTTTCCCCTTAAACATCTCTTGACTGGAAAAGAGATCGCGTAGCCTGCTTGAAACACCAGGCTAGAAACCAGGAGACTGTGAGTTCTAGTGCCAGCTTAGCCATGAAAGACTGTCTTTTTCTCTCGGCCCAATTCACCTCTCAGGATTGTCGTTGGGAAAATAGGAGGAGGAAGGTGTGTATGCTCACCACCTTGAGTTATTTGTGAAAATAATAAAGGGATACAAATAAATACCTTCATACATAAATTAATGAGCATCAGGCACATTCTGCTTCCTTTGTTTCTTTTACTTTTGGGTATAAGTCACAGTGCTTTGTTTTGCTATTATTCTTTTCACCTTCTGTTTTTCAGTAAAATTGGATGGTGCAATGCCCTTTAATGTAAATTGTGTTTTGCAGAATAAAATTCTGGATAACATATTAGAGATTTAGAGATTTCTAGTAGAACCTGCAGTAGCTCAGAAATCGGTATTGGCTGATGATTTTTGCAAGTCTATTATAGCACCACTAGAGGGAGCTCTGATCGGCTCACAGCACAGTACTGTATTGCCTATGTACCAGAACTCAACATTCAGGGACAACAGTGAAGATGGGGCTGATTTGAGAACATTTAGTGGAATTGGAAAACAGCTGTGTTGGTGCCGATTCCATGGACGTTATGATGAATATGCCCTTCATTCTTCTCCTTGGACTTAGCTCTAAAGTTATTTTTAAATTTTTGATTGTTCCAATATTTATCTTTTGTAAGCTACCCAGAGTCATCAGAACAATGAGATGGAGTTACAAATGGAATAAAATGAATACATAAATTGAATTCACTTGGGACCTGATGAACATTTCCTTTTAGCGCTTTGCTAATGGATCTGGCCTCTTTCTTTCAAGGACTTTTTCCTTTATCTCTGCAAATGGATACTACATCCAATGAACTCTAGAAAAGGGGGGAGATCTCGGTTAATCTGTTTTTGACAGCAGAGGAGCTGTTTTGTCCCCTCCAAGTTCCATGACTAAAGGATAGAGGGAAATGTGTTGTTTACCTTATGCAAAGTGGCCTTCTCTACATCTTCCTGCCAACACCAAACCTGTCCAGGTAGCGTGCAAGATAATGCTCAAGAGTTAAAGTAATCTGACCCAGAGGTCATGATATTCAATCTTAGTGGAGATGAGGCAAGTGCCTTAGTCATGTGTGAACACAAAACAGATCTGCTAAGCCTAAGGGATCCAAAGTGGTTATGAGCTGTATCTGGAGGACAAACAGAGGCATATGTTCTATGCTGGCATATCAAACTAGAGATTGTTTTGGTAACTAGACATCCCACTACAAGGGAACTATATCAGAAAACCTGAACAATATTTGAATGGTGGTGTAGAAAAGGAATCTTATAACACAAGGAACTGGAATTTCTGAGATTTCTACAAGCTGGATAGGCAAGCAGCAGCTGTAAAATATCCTGTGGAATACTGATTTGTAGTCCATTTTTCTGGACAATTGGGAGAGCTCTTCCAGGGCACCCCCTATGCATGTTGGTTTCTTAAAGGCACAAATTGCATTTCCTAATTATCATTGGATTTTACATCACTTTTCAAGGAAGTGACCATGTTCCCTTGTGTGCATTAAACAGTTTCCAATGAATATTCTTGGTGAGAAAATGGGTTTCCTAGTTACTCTGTCCAGTCAAGAGGGTTAGGAAATTCCTGTGAGGGAAGATTTATCTTTTTTACCAAGTTAAGGTGATATTACCGTGTTTCTCATAAAATAAGGTCAGGTCTTATATTTTTTTGAGCCCCCCAAAAAATGGCTAGGCCGTCTTTTCGGGGGTTACTTAATTCCCCCCCTTGCATCCTCATCTAGAGCGCCCCGCAGGCAGCCTCACCACCAACCGCTCCTAACGGGTGATCATGGTGAAGCGCAGAGAGCTCCCTACTCCCACCAAACACCTTTGCTGCAGACCCAAGACCTTTGGCACCCGCTGCTGTTGCTTTCCCTTCTGCCCATTCCACTGCCACGTTTGGAGCTGCCGCTTCCATGTTTGGAATGCCGCCATTTGGAGCACCACCATCATGTTTGAAGCTGCCACCGTGTTTGGAGTGGCAGTGGCGCTCCAAACAGCGGCAGTGCTCCAAACACGGAAGCGGCAGCTCCAAATGCGGACATGGCAACTCCAAACAACGGCAGTGCTCCAAACAGCAGCAGTGCTCCAAACAGCAGCAGTGCTCCAAACAGCGGCAGTGCTCCAAACACAGCCCCAAATGCAGAAGCGGCAGTTCCAAACAGCAGTGGTGCTCCAAATGTGGAAGTGGCAGCTCCAAACGCGGCGGCAGCATGGGCAGAAGGGAAATCAACAGTGGCGGGCGCTGAAGGTCTTGGGTCTGCCACAAAGGTGCTTGGCAGGAGTAGGGAGCTCTCCGCGCTCTGCCATGATCGCCCATTAGGAGCAGCTGGTGGCGAGGAATTGCTGCTCTCGGGGCGCTCCTAACGGGCCCTTCCCCCCATTTTGCATGTTTTAAAATAGGCCTAAATTTGGGGGGAGGGGCTTAATTTTATTTTATGCCTAGAAAACATGCTGGATCTTCCTATTCGGGGAGGTCATATTGTTGGAGAAATGCTGTAAGTTCAAAACCATCCCTCAGACCTCAGGTGGACTCCAATTTTTGTAGGGCACAAGATTCCATATAAACCTTGTTCTATGCCTATGGTGAATTTCAATATTAATATTGGTTCCAAATTTCTGCCAAATCCTTTGAAGTGCTCAGAAGTTGGCATAAGCTAGATATGTATAGGACCTTCAGAACTTACATCAAGCACATCCAAGGGTGTGTCTGCTCATTTCCTCTTGGGCAAATGTTTTAGGAAGATGAGTAATAGCTTTCTCCTTCAGCAGATGGATTAAGAAAACACATCACACTGGTCTATTCAGCGAAGTTACCCAGGGCTATTATTGCTCCCATGGGCAGATAAATTATCAGCGCTGTCATCAAGGGCTCTCCTGTTAGACATGGATGGTGACATAGTCCAGAAGCATCAACCCTCATGAAACATTATAAAAAGACAAGGTTGAATTTGCAGAGGCAGCCTATGTTCTGCCAGGGCTTCCTTAAGCTTTTTTTCTCATCCCCAGGTTACTTCCTTTCTGGTTGGCTCTGTCTTCTTTTGGGTGCTCAAGAATGGCACTTTGGACAGGACTTATGAGATCACCAAAGATGGACCTGACTGTCCCAAACTTGCAAGGGCTTAGTAAGTATCTTTATATTTACCATATTTATGCTTTAAAATGAACACTGATCATCATGTAACATATGCTAATTTACAGCTACATCACTTTGTCTAATTAATAAAATTTAATTTAGGCTCCTTTCATTGAAATCAGTTCATGCAACGGAGGGGCGGCAAAAAATTTGGGACCTGCCTTTTAGTAAGATGTCAAGTTATCACCAGCAATCAGATCCATCTTGGGCGAACAAGAAGACATTTCGCAGTGAACCGGCCTATTCTATTTGGCTGCACCCAAGCGTGTTTGATCCGTGATTATAACAGCAACTTATGTGCACATGCAGACAATCTGACGCTCGCTTCTCTTAGTTACGCTTGGTTTTTTTTTTTTTAATATGGGAAATCCTTATTCTTAATTTGACACCACTAATCCCACTCACCCCCAACAATTAAGTTGCAACTATCAGCTTCTGCGCTCCTCTTGGGTTCAGCAATGTTCCGCGGTGAAAAGCACATCTCAGATCAAACCTTTTTTTAACCGCTGCTGTGCGCCTTTCCAGGAACGTCTCCCTCCCTCTCCCCCCCCCCCCCCCCGCCCGTGTTATTCACCCGGAAATCTCCCAAGGTATTCCCGCTTTCAAACCATTTCCGTTCTCCGCCCCCCCCCCGTTTTTGCCTCGAAATGGTATATTCAAACCAATCAGCAGCCACTTTTTTTCCCGATCCCCCTACCCGCCGTCCGAATGGTTTGTTCCCCGCCTTAAAAGAGACCGCGTGGAAACGTCTCGCCCTTTTCCTCGCTGTCGTGGTTGACGTTGGAAGGAGGTGCGATGTTTTATGGTGCCCCAGAAAAAGTGTGAACTGCGGGGGTGACGGTTCTGTCCTTGTCTGAGCCTTTTGCGAGCCAACGCTATCCCTTTTGTTTTTGTTACCCGGCGGCCTGTGGCGCCTCGCGTGGGCCGAGAGTAAGCCTTTAATTTTTTTCCCTTCGCGGGATGATGAAGCCGAGATAGGAAGTGCCGTCAGATGCGAGAACTGACGAAAGACTCCTCGTGGCTGACCGCAAGTTGCCCTTTCCTCCCCTGCCACTATTTCTTCCTCCCGAGACGGGCCTAAGTTTTGTCCGGACAAAAAAACGGAGGAAGAGGAAATAGGCCCAACCTCCCATCGCCATTACAGAAACCTTTTTTTAAGGTGCTTTCTCCTATCTTACCTTGCATTGTATTGCAGGCTTTCTTCCGCTGCCATGTGGGAACTGACTTCAAAAAACAGTGGAAAGGACCAGTGTGTAGAGTTGCGGGAGGAACATGCAAAGGTAAATTTAAAAGCCTCTGAAATTGGATAATATGGAAGGAAGGCTCACTGTGATGATATAAAACCTTATCTATGCTGGAATTACCGGCAGACTTTTGCTGTTGAGATGGTTCTTTCTGAGGAGTCTCTATGGAGGGAAAACCATTGTTCTCTCTTGATTACAAGCCTTTTTTCATTACAAGCCTTTCTTTCTTCAGGGAGCCAGAAGCTGCCCTCCAAGATGAGTGATCGTGATTGAAATGCCAACTCTTACCTGGAAAAATGTAAGTCAAATGGATAATTCTTGGCTTGTAAGGATGTGTGCAACGGGCAAAAAATATTTTGAACCCAGAGCTATTATATCAGAGGTTCTGTTAAATAAATCAGATTTGGTTCTGGATTTCAGGCAGTTTAGAATCGGAACAATTTAGTTGTTGGGCTTCAGTGGAAATTTTGCGTGTTAAGGTTTAATAATGCTAGACAATGTCCTTAAGCAACAACTGGGATACAGATTTTTCAAACAAGCACAAGTAAGGTGTCACACTCCCATTATAATTTGCACCCAAAAAGATCCATTCCAGCTACATATTTAAAATCAAGTTTGATTTTTTTTGTAGGTCCTTCGCTTTTAGCCAGGTTGGATATTATGCCCTCAGCAGTCCTTCCTGGGGTTCTTTGGTTATGTCCATGTGGCAATGGGTCAATAGAAATTCTAGGCCATATACTATTATACTGTTCCCTATATAAAGTATCTATAGATTCTAGTCAGACCCTTACATATCCTGTCTTGAAAAAAATTCCAGATAGGAAGCGCAATTTCTATTTTAATACTAGTACTCAGAAACAAGGATATGAAAACCAAGTTCTGTGCTACCATTTCTACAGTATGCTGTACCATTACTTAGGATTGGAGCTGATTTTATTTGGGTTCATTTTATTAACCATGTTTTTAATTTTAGGCTCCATTATATTTAATGTTTCTTTCATGTTGCACACGGATGTAAAACTATTCAATATTGCTTGTATCTGGCGTTGGGACTAATAAAATTTGAACTGATAATCTGGATAAGACAAGATTTTTTTCTTGACTTTCCTATTTGAGAGAAAACATGGCGTCTATTAATTTTTTAAATAATTACTTTATAAATAATTGAATGCAACAAACATTCCTAATGTTCCTTCCCATTTTCCCCAGAATAACATCCCTGTGAGAGGGGTTGGGCCAAGAGAGCGACTGGCCCAACATCCTGCCAGCTTGCACACCTAAGCTGGGACTAGAATTCAGTCTTGTTTTCTAGGGCATCATCTTAACTTACTATATTAAACTAGTCTGGAAGCAGGAATTCCCAATTCTTTTTCTTTCTTTAGGTTTCTCTAATCTTCAAAGATGGAAGTCCATCCAGATTTCCTTGAAGAGGCTTGTATACTATTTGTACTGCTATGAACGTGGTTAAAATTAGACACCAGATTTGCATTATTTAAGTTGAGAAGTGAAAGATTTTAGAAGAATACACTTCTAAGATGATACATGGAGGTAGGTAGGTATCTACTTCGCCCATTGGGTAGTTGAGACCCCATCTAGTAATTGGACAATTTGAAAAGCAGTTTTCAGATAAACATACTAAAAGAGATCTGTACATTTTAATGTTGGAATTTTAAATGTATTTTGGTGGGATTGATTTCTGCATCTTATTTTCAAAGGGCTTTGTTTGCCCAGGAATACTAATTAGGGATATTGCTCTTCTCCCTCAAGTTTGTTATAAGTGTTCACAACCTTCATATAAGAAGCCATTATTAATACAAGTAAAAAGTGCTTCAATGTTGTTAACCAATTTGTAAAATCTTGTTTCAGGCTTGGACAAACATTACTACAATTCAGTGCACTCAAGACTACAGAACGTGTCCATTTTTCCCTTGAGATCCTATGAAGACCTACATATTGGGGCAAAAAGTATTTTCTGAATTATTGTGGCAGTAAACTTACAAACTAACTCCTATTCCCTTTGTTGTACACAATGAATGGGTCCAGTTTCAGAGCCCTGCAGTTGGCAGGGCTTAAAAATTCATCTTGCACCTCTTACAACAGCAATCTCAAAGGTATCCAGGCCCTGGGCCATCTAGGACTTCAGAGGTAACATTATTTTGAATGCATCCATAGGCCAACTGATGGCTGGTGCAGCTCCTAAAACAGTATTAAGGAGTCTTAAATACACTGCAAACCTATGAAATACTGGCCTTGCCGAAGGTCCTAGGTGGCTATATGGAAAATGAGTGGTACTACTGATATGTTCCATCTGTTAACAGTTTCTGTTACTTTTCTGCAGGCTTTGTTTTTCTTTTCACTTAATCCTCTAGATAATCTCCTTTAAAATGCCTGTTGAAGTTGTATGAAAAAATAACACCATTTAAATTGTGAAATAAGACTACACTGCAGCTAAGCCTAAAAAAAAAATGAGCTAAAGAAATTGCAAATTTACAGTTTCATGACACCAGTATTCTGCTTCTGTCAATTTTTTACCTAATGGAAATCCATGCAGATTATGGCATTTCTTCTGCCATTGTTTATCAGTGTTACTGTGACTTGAGTTGGAGGTTCTCTGAAATATTTTGTTCCCTAAATATTCCTTTTATGATTGCTTATACCCAGAGATAGATATGGAGGCATGAGGAAACTTGGATATTGCCACCTGGCACAAATGGGTTTTTATTAAGACACGCACAAAATGTTAATTTTGTCTAAGCAAATGCACTTAAACAATTGCCTGTCTTGAGAGTGTAATTATGCTTCATAAACAGATGCACTGAATAATGCTTATTGTCTTAATTTTTTTCCTGGAATTGTGAGCTGGGCTACTAGTTTCCTGTTGGTGGGGACAAAAGTCTTTTGCACTATTAGACCAACTCCATGGTTATCTGCCCCCTTTTAAGAAAGCCTCCCTATGTTTATATTCAGGCTGTTCATTTGACATTAAAAAAAACCAAGAAAACTTAAACAAAGCCTCCATATTGTGTTCTGGATTAATGGGGTTGATGAAGTGACAGCATAACGTGATACTCCAGGAATGATGATGCTCAAAATCTACCTTCCTTGCATAATTCAGTGTAATGACTGCCCAACTGTGCTCAGCAGTTGCACAAAATTTAGCCTCCCATTCCTGCAAATGCACCAAGGAGAAACAGCCATCTTTCAAACAAGTTTTATTTCTGACAAAGCATATAAAAGACTTTGGCTACATGCAAACTAGGACAATATGGAGATGCTGATTTCTATGAAGTACCAGATTAACACTACTGAAAACATACAAATACTCAAAATGGGCACAACAGCAGTGAGGTTTTAAGGGAAAAAACACATTCTGAAAATTGGTCATGATGAGCTGCACCTCCTCCCTAAAGTAGATTAATCCTAGCAATTACAATCAGCCCAGTCTGAAAGGTTCAGCTGTTCTTCAAACCTGCCAGGATGAAGTGCTTTTGATTTACCAAAACCATAGTGTTGAAAGCTCACACAAGAGATTGGCATGATAGTTAATTTGGACAAGATTCTTCATGGGTAGCTCAAAAGAAGCAAGCCAGCAGTCAAGTGCTGCAGAGGGTTGGTGATTAAAGCTCCCCTAAATATGTAATCCAGGTACCTAAGAACATCAGGAAAAATTGACGCTATCAAGCTGAATTGATTCTATTGTCTCTTCTGCGGCACAGTGATGAAATCCAGAGTAACTGAAAGCAGCTACACTTTTTCCACAAAGTGTAATTATAGCAACTTGCAACAAATTTCATCCCCTGGTGCCTAAAGCTAAGGCCTTGCTAACCCTTTAGTACCATCAATTCACACTCTTAAAGCAAGGGAATGGGGGCTTTTTCATTTATGCTGTTTGCTTTATGAATCAATGTAATCTGTCATCTATCAATGAATAGTATCTGTCTTGTATTCAAATTATTTCGTTCTAGAGACTGAGTTCAGAAGGTGCAAATTTTTCAGCCCTGCTGACTCACTGCTTTTAATTTATAAAAATTCCATCTGAAGACCAGCAATCTTGTAGCACCATAAGACCTTACAAATAAAACTCATGGATTACAGCCAAATTCATCAGATTCATGGCATAACCTGAGATAGGTCCGCATCCATGGCTTATTCAGAACAGGAGACAAATTGGTTGAGAGAATGAAATGCAGAAGGTACAGTAATGATGGTTACCTTCTTGGCAGTGATTATTCAGTGAGACATTCAAACTTGGTGAGTTGATTAACATGTTTCTGTTTAATCCATGGGATTAATTTTGTTTCCATCCAAGCGTGGACTTTTCCCACCTAAAGCTTCTATTCAAAGTAATTCATTTGGAAAGTAAAAACCCAAGTACAGAATTATTTGTACTGGTATACCTAATGTGAAAATTCTAATTAGTGTATTTAAAGTGTTTAACCTGCCTGGAAAAAAAATAGGCTCAATAGTGGCATTGCATTTTTGTGTGTTTTTTTTATACCTTCAACAGTCAACTAGCAATCATCCCTGTAATAAGGTTTCAGGAATTAAAGAGATGCTTTGATTTGGATACTGCACTGAGCAAGAAGTTGGAATTGGCATAAATCCTTTCCAGTATAATTCTATATAATGGTTCAAATTGCAGCAGATCATTAATATGTGAATTGCAGCCAACTTTGTAATTTGGCCTTCCTTTTTTGGTCCTGCAAGTTAAGGAATTAAAAAGTTTTTATTAGAAGAGAGCTTCATTAGCATAAACTAGCCAAGATCCTTTGTGGTTATAAAGGATCCATTTGGCACAACCTAGGCAAATGAGAGACACTTATTTCATGTCTGAAACAAACAGGTAGAAATCTGTTCTTGATTTGTAGGTTCATTTGGCAGCAGCTTAACTTCAACAGCTTCACCTGTCCATACCTGCCTGGTCTTAGTGTCTTCCAGGCCACCATCATTTTGGTCCTCATCCTGTGATGAAAGACCTTCTTGGCTTTCAAGGTCACTCACCTGACTTTCACCAAATTCAAGAATAGTTGGGAGATTGCTTTGGGTAGGGCTTCGTTTCTTAAGGCTAACCAGAAAAGGTTGTGGCAGAGAGAATATGTCCACATTATTGCCCAGATCAATCCAAGTCATGCTGGGGAAATTTCTGGTGTCCTTCAAAGCTTCAGTCAGGTCCCGGAGGATGGCTTTTGTAAGCCTGTTGCCATTAAGGGAAAGAGTTGCAAGACGAGGTAGGGCACTGAGAACTGGCAAAAGCTGGAGGAACATGTCATCTGTCAGCTCAGTGAAGCAAAGCTCCACATTTTCAATATACTCAGAGCTGTGCTGGATGTATGAGATAACCCGGTCTAATTCCTTCATGGTCAAAGGGATGCCAGACAAGTCCACTGTGTTGTCCAGAGGATTCCCCACCAAGATAGTTTTCAAACTGCAAAATAATGAAAAATGGACATTGATTTCCAGTTTATCTTAATAGTTGTCAATTCTGACCAGGAAAATGATTTTGACAATAGCTTTAATAATTCAGCTGGGAGTAAATGGAATAAATCCATCCAAGACAGTAATTTTTCTAGGGGATATTGCAGTCAAATATTAATACCCAATACCCAATGACTAAATCAATAGCATTTATTTGATTACCAGCCCATTTTGGGGGTTTGCACAATACAAAGCTATTAAACAAATAGGTCGGATTTGCAATCATTCACACAAAGCAATGTTAAAATTAACTGCTTATATTATGTAAATTCATAGTCATTGTTCTTTTGGGGAACATTTGTTCCATAAACACAATATTTATATAACAGGCATATATATATCTGGAGGGTGGAAAGAGATTCATTATGAGAAGCATCAGACATAACCATATTCTAGGAAATCATTTTGTTCAATAAAATTCATACCAACAGGACAAATAAAGCAGCAAGCCTATTAAGTAATGGTGTCTGTTTAAAATAGGGAACCATACAAGGAAAGCAGATTATGTCTAAGGCTTTTAAAGGGCATCTAGCAATATAAAGTTTAATAAAGGCACAGGATTACTTAAGTATAAGAAACATCCAATAAAAGGGCTGACTTTTCTTGTCTTGAGAAGACAGGTAAGATATACTCGTGTCAAATACTTGAAAGGGTGATATCTGCAGGGTAAAAGGGTAAAATCTGAAATTACCATCTGAAATCAGCTACTTTCCCCTCATATATTGTACATGGATAATGGGCTGGCATAGAGCTTGCCTCCTTTAGTGGGGAGGGAAAAAAAACCTTTAGTGACTCACACCAAAAGGAGTGAAACCACTGCATTGCAACAAGGTGAGGATCATAAAACATTATGCTTGCAGAATGGGCGTTGGTCCTTACCTGACACGCCATTTCTCTGGAGCCGGGAGGATCATCCAGAGAGTGGGAGGTGCTTCAGTCTGCGTTGTTGAAGGCTGAGCTTAATTACTGAGGAATGCTCCACCCTCCGTCACGTGGCTCCCTTGCATTCCCCAGTTTACGTGAAGACGAGAATGAAGAGAAGATCGTGCTCTCATCTTACTGTGCTAAGCGGTTCCTTGGCCGAAACAAGACCCCACCAGACGGTGAACTTAAAAGGGTGGGGCTGGATGATCCTCCCGGCTCCAGAGAAATGGCGTGTCAGGTAAGGACCAACGCCCATTCTCCTAAGAGCCGGTCGGATCATCCAGAGAGTGGGAAATACTAAAGCTTGGCTGTCCTACGGGAGGGACTCTGTCTGGTTCTGAAGTCCCTGCGGTTCCTTGAGGACTCGCTGGAGAACTCGTCTCCCAAACGAAGCCTCCGCCGAGGCAAATATGTCGATCTAATAATGCCTAATGAAGGGAGATGGGGAGGCCCAGGTGGCCGCCCGACAAATATCAGCAATTGGAGCCTGGGTGGCCCAAGCTGCCGAGGTGGCTGCACTTCTGGTGGAGTGTGCCGTTATGCCGCTGGGCACCGGCAGAGCCTGGGACAAGTAAGCTTTGGAAATAGTAGCTCTAATCCAGCGGCCGATGGTTGCCGGGGACACTTTGTGTCCTAAGGATTTAGGCTGAAAGGAAAGGAATAAGGATTCGGACTTCCTAAAGGGCTGGGTACATTTAATGTAAATGCGGAGGGCCCGTCTTACGTCCAGGGTGTGCCAAAGCTTCTCCCTTTCCTGCGAGGGATTTGGGCAGAAGTTCGGAAGTGTGAATTCCTGTGCCCTGTGGAAGGCTGAATTGACCTTAGGCAAAAAGGTAGGGTCCAGCCGTAGAACCACCCGGTCGGCATGGAAGATGCAAAGGTCTTTCCTCACCGACATGGCGGCTATCTCCGATATTCGGCGAGCCGAAGTAACGGCCACCAGGAATACAACTTTGAAAGTTAGGAACTGGAGTGAGGATTCCCTGAGAGGCTCAAAGGGATGTTTAGTAAGGGATGTCAGGACCTTGTTGAGGTCCCAGGTAGGTTATCTGTGTACAGTTGGGGGACACAAGTTAGTTGCTCCCCTAAGGAATGCCCTAATGCGAGGGTGGAGGGAGAGGGTACCCAGATTGTCGCAAATAATCACAGTTGAAAGGGCTGCTACCTGACGCCTCAGGGTGTTCGGAGAGAGTCCCTTCCTCAGACCTTCTTGGAGGAATTCCAAAACTTGAGCAATGGAGGGCGAAAGAGGGTTGATCTGGAAATTATGGCACCATTTGCAGAAGCTATTCCAAGTGGCATTGTATATTCGGGTTGTTGAGGGCCGCCTTGCGGCTAAAATGGTATCAATAACCTGGTCAGAGAACTGCTCCTTCCTTAGACGTTCCTGCTCAACCTCCAAATGGCTAACTGGAGCCACTGAGGGTCCGGGTGTTGGAGGGGCCCCTGGGAAAGGGATATCCTGTGCAGGGGAATTTTTCAAGGGGGGGCCACCGATAGATAGCAGAGGTCCACAAACAATGGGCGCCTGGGCCAGTAGGGTGCCACTAAAATCAGCTCTGCTTTCTCGGAGATGAGCTTCTGGATGAATCTGGGGACCAGGGCCAACGGAGGGAATGCATATAGAAGCCCTGTGGGCCAGAGGCAACGGAGGGCATTGTGATTCTCGGCCCCGTGGGAGGGATACCTCGAGAAAAACCTGGGGAGTTGGGTGTTGAGTGGGGATGCGAAGAGGTCTACTGACGGGAGACCGAACATCATGGTCGCTTCCCTGAACATTGATGGGTGAATGCGCCACTCGGACTGGTCCACCGTGGTCCTGCTCAGCCAATCTGCTTGGGTGTTTGAGACCCCTGAAATGTGCTCGGCTTTGAGGGAGAGGAGATTGCGCTCCGCCCAACGGCAAAGGCGCTCGGCCTCTCTCATCAAACTTATGGACTGGGTGCCCCCTTGTCGGTTGACGTGAGCCTTGGTGGTGACGTTGTCCGTGAGTATCAGGACATGCCGCCCGCGTACGTGGGGAAGGAAGTTGCATAGGGCCAGGTGGATGGCACGAAGTTCTAACCAGTTTATACTGCGTGTGCGTTCTATCTGTGACCATTTGCCCTGTGTCGAGAGCGAGTGGATGTGAGCGCCCCATCCGGACAGGCTGGCGTCTGTGGTGAGGATGAGGCGTTGGGGTTCCTTGAAGCAGTGTCCCTTGTTGATGGCGGGACTGGTCCACCAGAGGAGAGACGTGAGGACCCTTGAAGGCACCTTGACCGCGGCCTTTGAATTGCTTCTGCCGGTCCTTTGGAACGGGAGCAGGAACCATTGTAGGGATCTAGTGTGTAAACGGGCCCAGGGAACAATGGAAATACATGAGACCATTTTGCCGAGTAATTTAGACAATTCTAAAAGTGTTGCCTTTCTTGATCGTCTGATATGTTTGACAGTCTCCTGGATGCTACGGAATCTCTCAGAGGAAAGGAAAACCTTTCCCTGAACCGAGTCAATGACGGACTCCAAGTGGGTGATCCAAGTAGATGGTAACAGATGGCTCTTTTGCCAGTTTACTAGGAACCCATGATCTTGGACGGCAAAAAGAGTAGCTCTGATATCCTTTTCTGCTTGGGGTCTGGAGTGAGACAGGATGAGGATGTCATCCAGGTAACAGTAGAGACGAACCGGGAGGTCCCTGAGGTGGGCCGCTAGGGCCGCGAGGACCTTAGTGAAGGTTCTCGGGGCAGAGGCCAATCCAAAGGGAAGTGCCACATATTGGAAGTGGCGATGGTTGTAGCAGAACCTGAGGAATTTGGAATGGGAGGGCCGGATTGGGATGTGAAGGTACGCCTCTGAAAGGTCTATGGAGGATAGCCAGTCCCCCTGCCTGATGCCTAGTAGAATGGATTGTAGGGTGTGCATCTTAAACCTGCGGTAGGTCAGGTAACAGTTAAGGCATTTCAGGTCTAGAATAGCCCTCCATCCCCCTGAGGATTTGGGGACCACGAAGAGGTGAGAGTAAAACCCCTGCCTCCGCTGGGATGGTGGTACAGATTGTATGGCCTATATGGAGAGGAGATGGTGGATAGCTGAATCCATTAGGTTGCATTTGGTGAGATCCTTGGAGGAGGGGGATGCCATAAAAAATTCAGGGGGGGCGCACTGAGACTAAGTCATGAAAAATGGGTGGGGCCGGGATCACCTCCGCCTCCACCACGGGCTGCCTAAAGATGGCGTCCTCCTGTCCCTCTGCTGGGGAAGGGAGAGCCGAGGAGGACTGTACAGACAGGCCAGAAATGTTCCTGGCCTTAAATAGAAGCTATTTAAACATGTGCGGCTTGAACAGACCCACAAAGGTGGGTTGATCCGGAGTGAGACCCTCGTCCTCGGATATGTCCCCCTCCATAGGGTCTATCTCCGATAGGGGCTCCCCTTGGTGCGTAGACCCCCATTCCAATTCCTCCTCCTCCCCGAACCGATCTTGGTCCTCCAAGGCCTCCTCCAGATCCCTTTCTGGGAGAGGACTGCCCTCCTGTAAAGGTACCTGACCAAGAGTGAAGTCCAATCTAGGAGAGGACCTGACTGATGGCGAGTCGTGTTCGGGCGCCATCGAGGGAGGACCAGACCTGGACATCTGTTGCAGGCCCTCTGCAATCCCCTGGCAAATAGCCCGTTCCATCCATGCCTGCATGTGCGCAGGGATCTCAACTGTGGCGACCTCCTCATGGTGCAGACCAGCGGCCGTGGGCGTAAATGTTGCTTCCGGCGTCCGCCTGGTCGTTGGTCCGGGAACCTGGTGTCCCTGGGATGGGCTGCGCCTGGAGAGGGAAGAGCAATCTGGAGGAGGGGGGGGTGTCTGGAGGTAGAGGGAGCAGAGGGTGGGGGGGCTGGAAATACCGGTTGTGTCTCTCTAGATTGTCTGTCAAATTCTTTCTCCAGTGCCCTATGACGTCTTAGAGCGTCCCTCTGAGAAGCTTTGGAAGTTTCTTTAGGGGCTTCCTTAGCCTGTTTGCGCAGGTGGTAGGATTTAGATTTGGCCTTCAAAGAAGGACCTTTAGCGGAATTGTCATCTGCCATTGTAGAGGAAAGGACTGTAATACAAATGTAAAGGCGGTTGGCTCACCAAGGGTTCGACCTACAACAAAGGCCGGGTGTCCTTTCGCTGGCCCGCACCCCCTTTTGGAATTTTAAATGTATATAAACTAATATAATTATTAATATCTTTATACCTAAGCGTACAATCAAGATATATAATCCAACCAGTGTTGGCAACGTGAAATAGCCAAATATTGATAAGATGTAAATATATATATATGCAAATACGTATATCTTTCTATCTAAATATATATATATATATATATGTATGTATGTATGTATGTATGTATGTATATAATTCTATATCTAAATATATTTAGATCTCTATGTAATGATAAATATTACTATTAGTATTATTATTATTTACAATATTTAATCCAAGGTCTGGTTGGAACTCCCAGGAATTGCTGTTAATATTACCAATGCGCCAAATAAAACGCCTGAGGCTGGAGTGAGGCCTCGGGCAGCTGGAGCTCCCAGGCAACAACCAGGAGGGAAAGGCTGCTATTTCCTGTCCTGAGCGTGCTGCGGAAAGCCAACAAGTTTGCCAATTCCCCTAAATATCTGATAGCTCTCACAGGCTGGAAGGCCTATAATTAGAGCTCGTCCCTTCGCAGCCCAATGAGGCCTCTAGAAGCGGCGCCCGACACGCGGTGGCGCTCAAAATGGCGGCCGCCCACACTCCCTTATTCACGGGCTGCTCAGGGCCAAAATCAGCCTCTCCGGCACGTCTAGGGACCGAGAGAGGCAGCCAGGTGATTTTCGCCCCTTCCTGGGGCGATCGGCGTTTATGGTGGGGGGGAACACCAGCTGCGCTGTTAGGGATAACATTGTTTTACCCTAACTGGTTTAGGTAAATAATAATATGTAATCATAGTTTGTATGTTAAAGTGTCTGCAACTTTAACTGTGGGATAGTAATTAAGGAAGTGGTTGTGAAAGCACTTTAAAAGAAGCAAGGCTGCAGCTTGCTCTCTCTCTGGCTTTGATGATCCCTGATTACTGCAAGGACTCAAGACTGCATTGCTCGAACGGGAGAGAAAACAAAGGACTGACTTATAAGTGAACTGACATAGGATATTCTAAACGGACTTTGCTAACTGAATATCTCTGAATGGACTGACTAAATGATACATGACTAATGGACTGTTATTTTGACTATGCTATGAACTCTAAATGGAATAAACTATATTTTTGATAGCACAAGCGTATCTGTTATTTTTACTGTATGTTAATAAACATACAAGCTTAGCTCACTCATTTATCTGTGTGCCTATCTGACTAACGCTGCACATTCTGTTTAGCTTGTCTCCCTAACCCTGGTTGGGGAAACCAGGCTTAACATGCGCTATTACAGCATGATGAAATAAAGCCACTACGAGTGCGGCGTAGAAAAGCGGCAGGAAGAGGATCGAATTGAGGGAGGGGGATTGGCGCCGGAGCGCGGAAGCCACCCGCTGTGCAGCCCCCCCGGGGGCGAAGAAACACGCTCCCCTGTTTAATCACTAACCCAATGCGCTTAGAGGTAAGGAGAACCGGGGCAATGATAATCAAACCTGATGAATAAAGAGCTCTTGAATCAGCCAAGGAGTGGTGAAGTACACAGCCTACTCTCACAAAGGCTGAGCGTAAACTGGGGAATGCAAGGGAGCCACGTGACGGAGGGTGGAGCATTCCTCAGTAATTAAGCTCAGCCTTCAACAACGCAGACTGAAGCACCTCCCACTCTCTGGATGATCCGACTGGCTCTCAGGAGAAGCAGCAATTCAGAAATGCAAATAGAGGACATCAAGAAAAACATGAAAACCTTTCTAGAATCTTTAACTGATACTAGCAGAGACCTTCAAGTCAGAAAATATAACAGCATGAGGAAGATAAATTAGATTTCAGTGTTCTGAATTCATAACAAATTTCTAGAGTTTTACTTGCACTTCTTGGAGGGTTCTGTTTAGATGCTTTAGTAAATATATCAGAGATTTAGTTAATAGGTCAAAACTCATTTTACTTGTTTCTTCACTGTGAGACTCCCAACAGTTGCATCTTATCTCCTAGTTTTAAATAATGTACAATAAAATCTATTCTCGGTAATTGTACATCCACAAACAGGTGCAAAAATAATTTTAAAATCTTAAATTCATAGCAGCATTAGAATACCCGGTGGACTTTATTTCCTCTTAGTCTATAAAAATTACAGTCTTCCAGATGTTACCGAATAACCATGGCCAGCATAATCATTGGTAAAAGATGCTGGACATTAGTTTAGGAACATGGAGTTCAACACTCATTATCCACCAACATGTTATTTTAAGGCTGTGCCAATCTGAAATACCAATATTAAAACATAAATACAGCTTTGTATCTATTTTTAATTTGGCAAATTTTGAAACTGCAAAAACTAGAATTGATTCAATGGTGCGTGCGAGCACACACACAAACAGATGAAACGTGGAAAATGATCAGAAATGATAGGTTTAAGATATTTATCTCAATGTTATGACACCAATAAGAAATAAAAGTCTTTATAATGAATGCTATCAAAGATTTTTCTCTTCTTTCTACTTTCATGTTTATATTTTCTGATTGAAAATGAATGCAAAAATTTCTTCATAGAAATTGTTTCTGATTATTTTTATAGGTTTTTCACAATTTCAAAATTTTGGTACAATCTGAAAAAAAAAATACTGTGTGAAGTATATCTGGTTCCCTTTAAATTAGGGGGGGAAATAACCCAAATCACTGAAAAAGTGGCAGAGATATCTATACTGATCAACAGTAAAATTTCCCTGAAGTCAACCTGATTCCTAGTGGAATTTTGGACACATACATGTGCTTTTTCTTTTCAGCAATACAATGTTTTGCTACTGCTATCTTCTAGCCTCCCACATAAATACTAATGAGGCCCAACCCTGCTTAGTTTACAAATTAAGACAAGGTGCACAATAAAATAGAATAGAATTCTTTATTGGCCAAGTGTGGTTGGACACATAAGGAATTTGTCTTGGTGCAAATACTCTCAGTATAAATAAAAGAAAAAATACATTCATCAAGAATCTAAGGTAGTATAGTAAAACTCTAAAAAGGTAATATAGATATTTATGTTTATCTACAAAAATATAGGTTTGCTAAAATTCAGGAACTGTGATACATTGAAAATTTTTACATTACTGAATTTTAAAATCTTAAGCACATAGTATAAGTAAATTACTATAAATTATGTATTATTTATGGATATATAAGGCCAAAATGAAGGTCATTTCATTGTTGCATTAGATTCCTATTTATTCCTTTGTTGGAATAATATTTAACCTCAAATGCATTTTGTAGATCAATTTCACCAGTTTGTTCTTTGGCAGACATCCAATGTGAGGCTAAGATATCTAAAAGAATCACTTTGTTCTATATCGACTTGCCTATTATTTATGACTGTCATCATAAATTTAATAAATTCTATCAATTTAATAATTAGCTTGGCAGGTGGTTGAAAAAGGATCTCTGATAGCAAAGTACAACGACTGTAAAACCTTCTCTATGCAGCAGGTTTTTTTTAGATACTAGCAAGGTTTTAAACATAGTATAGTGTTTTGTCACCATATAATATTAATGTAATTATCTAATTTCATTGTATGATTTTTGCTCTTATAGGGTTTTTTTGTTTTTTTATAAAGTGTTTACTGTACAGTATTGAATGTTTAATGAGTAGTACTATTCACATGGAAATACTGATTAAAGCAGAAATAGGGAAGCCAATAACCCTAAATTATTAATTGAATTTCAATTTCTAACATTTTTCATTGTTGGCTAGGGTTTTTTTTAAAAAAAAAACAATTTTATTAATTTTAACAACAAACACATAAAACAAAAACATCATCTTTCCTTCATGAGTTTACAGACAGTGTATCGGTTGGTTTACCACTTTTTTTTGTGCATCCATTTCACAGTCTCCATTGTAGTTATATTACATAATAACTCATATTATCAATCAACAATTATATAACCTAATATCATTATTAAACAATCATTCGACTATAATTTTATTAATTCATACTTTATCGAGATAACTATAATTAATTTATTTCATAACAAGTCATAAAATCATACCAAATCTATCTTAATAAGATTTTATAAGGGTAGTATCAAAAAAATAGAAATAAAAAAAATATGTATTCATTATTTCCTAGGATTCTAAATATTCTATTATTATGTTTTATTGTCTAACCATTGATAAAAAAAAGGTCCCAAACTTCATAAAATTCTTTTTCTTCTTGTTCTCTAATTTCAAATGTCAATCTACTCATTTCAGCACATTCCAATATTTTCGTTGGCTAGGGTTTTATGAATTGTAGTTTAGTAACATTTGGAGAAGTCCTGGACTTCAGCTTAAAATGAAACATTATAAAGTAATGTTTTCTTGGTTCAATTTCTTATATACAATAAACATGTTTAGTTAATGTGTATGATTTATATTAAAACTTCTTTGTATTTAATTAAAAACATAACTTATTGAAAACTTTCGGGAAAGGTCCTGCTATATTTATAACTCAGATTATAAATCTACAGAAACAAAACTGTTTGCTAATGTTATTTTTAAACTAAAGTACTATCTTGCCTTGCTGACAACTAAAAACTAAACACCAAAATTATGAAACATCTGCAAGCCCATATTCTACCAAGATTTAGAAATGTATTGTCCTAGGAGACATTTCAAAATGTTTGCAATTACAAGAGGAAAAGGGTGATTTCTAAAAACAAATAGAAATTAATCTTTTGATGTATCTAGACTAAGATTAAAATAATATAGGGGAAGTAGGTGTAAAAATATAATCATAAATAATCATTCTTATAGGAGCCGTTGGCTTCTTGCATTTTACCCAATAAATAAGCAACTTCTCTTAAAACTAATAATGGAAAAGATAGAGATTTACTGTGTGTATGTATTACATTCTATAAACTTGATTTTTACAGCTCTAAGCCAGCACATTTCATTTCTCCTTTTTAATCTTCCTTTGCACAGAGCAGTAGCTGTTGGAAAAAACAACTTCAGGTTTATGAGAGAGGTGAATCCATTATATCCAAGAGAGAAGTGAATCCATTATATCCAAGGCTAAAATTGTGTACACACAAATAAGATAGTTATGACATAACACATAAATATTTTCAACCATGGAAAAAGCCACAGATCACCAAACTGCTTTAATGACCCTTGTCTTCACAGATTCACTCTGCACTGTAATATAGAAATAGAATAGGCTTTGGCTGATTTACAAAACAGAAAGACCCAACCATTTTGAAGAAAAATAATGCTCAACTGGTGTTTTGTAACCTGTACAGCACTGCTTTCTTCCAGGCAAGAAAAAGCAAAATACTACTTTACATCAAGGGTGAGCTGCTGGGGGTTCGCAGGGGTTCGGGAGAGCCCCTAGCTAAGATTCTGCGCAGTTCAGAGAACCTCCAAATCCCATTCCTGGCTGGCCCCACGCACCCTGCTCCTCCCCCTCCCCTCCCGGGAGTCCCCCTGTAGCCACTTTTGGATGCAGGTAAGTGCATGGCGTGCACAAAGGCTTGGGGAGAGCGAAAAACGGGTCTCCTGGAAGTACGAGAAGGCTGAAAATGGGCCCGTTTCTGGCTTCCAGAGAGCCTCCGGAGCCTGGGAAGGGTGTTTTCGCTCTCCTGGAGGCTCAAGGAAAGCCTTCAGAGCCTGGGGAGGACAAAAATCCCCCCCCCCGTACCACAGGAGGCCAACTAGGCCATGCCCACTCAGCAACCGGGCAGCGAACCCTTTACTAAAATTTTTTGAAATCCTTTACATGCATTCTACCCTACTTCTTCATGTACAGAGATACCCTACTATTGCTGAACATTGTAACTTTTCAACTGCAAGAATTGATTTTTTTTGAGGCGGGGAAGGGGGCAGATTGTAAGAAACAAAGAACAGCTGTTAAAAAATCCTGTTGGCTGCCAGACTACATTAAATGTTTTCACAGAGTAATCAAATTAAAAGCTACTTGAAGGTCATCCAGCCCAACCCTCTGCTTTGCCTATGCAGGAGTTTCTTTGTCTTCCAACAGGGAGGATGGGTGTTTCAACAATGAAGGGTTTTTTTTTTTTTTTGAAGAAAATAGAAAGATTAAGCTCCTTCCCTCACAACAATCCCCTTTGAATTGAGAGTCCCGTATCTGCTTTTCTTTGAAAAAAGAAAAGAGAGGGATTGGAGTGGATTTACTCTGACTATAGCTGCAATTTCAAATCCATCAATTTTGCTGAGCTGTACTCAATGGGCTCCATAAAGACTAATTATTTTTCTCCCACCTGCTTAAGAACGTAGCAACAATAACAACAGTTGTACAAATCAATACAGACGCACAGAGGCTTCACTTTCTGAGAATGCTTAATAACACCTCTTTGTCATGTTTAATATAATTAAATATTAATTGTGAGTTTTAAAAAAACTAGGAATATCATTCACTACATGCAATTAATAAAGGTACTAATCTTGTAGATCAAGAGAATGACAATGGAAAAATATATTTTAGTTTCACCAAGACTGTCAACAAGTTTCCCCATGATATTGTTGCCAATTTTGTAAAATGATGATTAAAAGTGGTAACGTTGAATAGATTTGTAGCTGATGACAGATTTATTTATTTATTCCATCAGGTTATGTAGCCACCCATCTCAACAACAACTCACAGCCACGAACAATAAAAAATATTATACTTTTAAAATGTTCAGAAACTCTTCCACAGCAAACCAAAGTTCCAATTTTGGATTTGTGTATAAACATTAAATATTATTTGGATAAAAGAATGGAAGGAATGCTCATCAAAGTTACATGTAATACCAAGCTAGAAGAGTTTAAAATACTTTAGGACTGAAAATACTTTGTGTTCTTCATGGACCACAGAACCAGACAAAATCTAACAAGTTCTGCATGCGCTAATTCAAGGTGTGGCTGTGGCTGTTCTGAAAACAGTACACGTAGAAAGATTGTAGTGGTTTTTACTGAACCTCAGATAAACCTGACTTAGTGAAGCAACAGAATAACATTGCCCATACTATGACGCTTGATTCTGCTTTGGTCAAACTTCAGTGCAATGCAGTTAGTCCTTGACTTACAAAGTTTGTTTAGTGACAGTTTGAAGCTACACTGGCACTAAAAAAATGACTTATGTTCTTTTTTCACACTTCTGTTGCAACATCCCCATGGTTACATGATCAAAATTTCAGGGTCTTGGTAACTGATTCATGCTTATGCTGGGTGCAGTGTCACAAGGAGATGTGATTACCTTTTGCGTCTTTCTGACAAGCAAAGTCAATGGGGAAGTCAGATTCATTTAAGTGTCACTAACAACTGCAGTGATTCACTTAACAACTGTGGCAAGAAAAGTTGTAAAATGGGGCAAAATCCTCTTAACAACTGTTGCTTAGCAACAGAAATTTTGGAATCAATTGTCATAAGTTGAGGACTACCAGTAGTGTATATTCTAGGCACTACTATTTACGAGGAGTATCCTCAAGGCAGATTGTTCAAAGATGGTCAGTGTAGGTGGCGAGTGGAAATTAAGTCCTACAAGGAAAAGTTAAAGAAGTCAGGTGAATTCAACTCAGAGAAGACACAATTAACAGGCATAAACATCTTCAGATATCTGAGAAGCTTTCATACAGATTATGACGCAAACCTACTTTTCGTTATTCCAAAAGATTACAGTTGATATCTAAAACTAACAGTTCATATGGGAAGGGGAGGAGACATTAGGAACAGCTTCCACACAACATGAGGCTGCTTTGAAACTAATGGTTCTGGCTTCATTGTAGGTTTTTAAGGAAAGGCTCAACTGCCAACTTTCCAGGAATGCCATAGTACTAGAAATCTTTAATTGGCAAGAGGGTTGGACTAGATGGCATTTGAGCATTCTTCCAGCAAAAATAAAATAAACAAAAAACCCAAAATCAATTCAATAAATTCTGGCAGAAAGGGGGAAAAACTGTTTTCATATTGCTGTCAACACTGGCAGAGCCTATTCCTTAATTGCCATTTTTCTTCTATGCTTCCTAGTGCTTCCTAGTTCAGGGAGTACAAAATAAGTGCCTTTTCTGTTGCAGTGTTTGGCTTTTGGGATATACTAAGGTTAGAGTGGTGCTGACTCTGCTCACCTTTCAGAAAATCCTTAACAACCCTGGACTCATAGCATTGGAACAAACCTTAGACCAGGGGTGTCCCGATGGCGGTGGAGTCTTGCATTACTCAGGTACCGGTCCATGGAAGAATAAATAATCGTGAAACCGGTCCCTGGTTCAAAAAAGGTTGGGGGCCACTGCTGTAAGGGGTGGGAATATATAGGAAACACTTATAGGGTGGGGTTCTTGTATAACCGAGTAAGTAAATTAACCCATTTTCTGTGTTTAAACAATGCAACAAATTATATACTAACTCAAGATTCTAGGACTGCACAATATCCTAAACAACAATCCAATACAATCACCAAGATTAAAGCTAATTCAGCATGCTGTGTAAATGCAGCCACTAAGCTTCTTACAGAGCTGTGGAAAGCTTCAAAGGCATATTTCCCTTTGAAGGTTCATGCAAAGCATCTCTTCAAAGCTGCTTTGTGCCCTAGCTTTCCACCCCACATCCAGGAGCAAAGGTGCCAACAGCCTCCTCTTCACAGTCTTTTGCAATTCCCTTTGGCAGTTCCATTTGTCAACATAGGCACAAAAGACTCCTGTGACTACTGGATATGGGGAGAAGCAAAGGGTCTTAATGAGGCAATAACACCTCTGCTGCCCAAAGCACCTCCCTAAAGGCATGGGGTTGCGTAGACTTAATTTTTAATTGGCTTTAGCAACTCCCAGAGAAAAGCCCTTCTGGGAATTTACTTGCATCTCCAAATGGAAATAATAGAATCCATTACAATTTGGCAAAACAACGAACTGAGAATGAGACTGGTAATTAAAATCATACAACACAACTCTTTCATTTATGCTTCTCCAACTTCAAAGCGCAGCCAGATCTTCATAATGGACTAGTCTTTTTTGCTAGATGTCAAATTAACTGAAACAGTTAATTGCTGGATGCAAGAGCAGCAGAAACTTTTGGATGGTGTGGTCTCAAGCCATTCAAATGGCCAAGGGGATAGGGAGATGAATGCCAGGTAGAAGGACCACTCTATCAGCCAGGATGTGCCAGCCATTGGCAAGCTTTCCTGGCCTGGCAAAGGCTGTGCAGATCATGGCAATGGACAAAAAAACAAACTAAAAAACAAGCTCTGGCAGAGAGACAGAAGCTGAGGAAGGAAAGGTCTGTATTTAATCAACAGTGGGCAGCCTGCAGGGGGAGATATCTGACTGCTTTTAGTCTCTTATTAAATTATTATGGTCACTCTATTTGTACTTTGTTCTTCTAAAAGCTTAAGGCATCACAAATGAGGTTCTTCCCCTAATATTATCCTGACAAATCACCATCTTATAAGGATCGAAAGAGTGTGACTAATCCAAAACTGTCAAACAAGCTCAAAATTGTCAAACAAGGGGTTATCTAGATCTGATTTTTCAAGGTCCCAGTTCAAGACCTTGCCTACTCTACTGGTTCTCCTTAATGTCACCTAGACAGGCATCAATCAGGCTTTGGGAAAGGTGTATAAAGAATGTGAAGCTGGGAAATTCAGCCTGGTCGGCAATAGAATAGAATTGCTTTATTGTCACTTTGAATGTAGACTAATCAGCATACATTTAAATGAAATATCATTGCATACAACTCTCAAAGGGTTACCACTTCCAATATACCCTACACAACCATGACAGAATAAATAAATATAAAATTATGCATATACTGACATATATAATACAGAGAAACAACACAGTCTAATTTGGATGTATACATGTACATGGCGAGAAAAATGAACATTGCGAGTTTACCAGATGGATGGTATAGGGAACAAAACTTACAGAATATGGTAGTCCTGCTAGAAAATACTTTGAAACCGTCTCCCAGAGGAGAGCAAAAGAAACAGACCATAAAGTGTGTGTGTGGATTCTCTAACAATATTTTGAGCTCTAAGCACATAGTGCTTATAAGCAATATCCTGAATAATAAGTGAGCTTCCTATAATCTTCTCGGCTGTCCTTACCACTCTCTGTATGGACTTTCTATCTGAAGCACTGCTGCCACCAAACCAAACAATGATGCAGTTTGTTAAAACATTCTCAATCATGCCTCTGTAAAAAGTGGCCAGGATAGAAGGAGAAAGATGTGCTCTCCTCATCCGATACAGGAAATGCAGATCCTGGTTTGCATGCTTCGCTAAGGATGATGTGTGGAGAGACTAATTCAGATTGTTAGTTATTAGCACCCCCAGATATTTAATACTGTTGACAAAATTCCACTTTGCCAAAGGATAATACCATTAAAATGCCCTCTTACTGCTTAGCATGATGAGAAATCTCAGCTCAGTGTATTGATACATAATGGTCCATGAGTTGAAAATATGTGTTGCCATTCCTTTTTGTATCTCTCACTTGGATTGTAGAAGCCACCAGCAATTTTTGTCTATACAGTCTTTGCTAATATTCCACTGTCAATATTCCACCAATACTCCATCCTACCCAATTCTAAGGAGAAAAAAACAGGACTATTCACTTACTCAAGAATATTTCTTCAAGCTTGTTCACTATCACTCTGACAGTATGCTTAATAATAAAAGCTACTCAATTGCAATAGTACTTAGACTTAAATACCACTTCATAGTGCTTTACAGCACTCTCTAAATAGTTTACAGCACCAGCATATTGCTCCCAACAATCTGGATCTTCATTTTACCAACCTGAGAAGGATAGAAGGCTAAGTCAACATTAAGCTGGCCAGGATCAAACTCCTGGCAATGGTCAGAGTCAGCCTGCAATACTGCATTCTAACCACTGGTAGCTATTTTCCAATTTCTCCCACGTCTCCACCTTAATCCTTGGTACCCCTTCTGTTCTAAAATTGGAATGTGAAGAGAATTTGGTACTTTTGCATTGCCTGGTGATCTATTTGGTATGTATTAAATTACTTGTATCCTACTATCAACTGAGCCAATGTTTAGGCTTCCTCTAATAAGGACTTGTCACTGGACTAGGAATTGTTACACACATACACATACACACACACAGGAGACACTGTGGCCTGAAAACAGGAAAACAGAGAAGAGAAACGGTTTCAAGTAGACTCAGCCCAACTCATGCCAGGGGAATGAAGCACCTTCCTTCACATGCATTTGCCATCAATTTTTTTGGCAGTGGACACAACTTCGCTCTCTGTTATGTTTAGCGATGTTAACAGGTGATAGTCAATCATGAGGTGAAATAAAAAGCAAGGAAACCATTCATTCCCAAGTCATTCTTCTGGTTATTTTGCTACCGTAAATTTCTCCTGGATAGTTTAAACATAGTCGCTTTATTCACAGAACATGTTACATCTTAAATCTGGGTTAAGAAATCATGGTCGTTGGGTTCACATAATACACTATTCTCCTCCTCCTCATTTATTGTAGCCAAGGGCAGGAATATTAAACACTGGGAAATAAAACAAAACATTCAGAGGTGTAACATTAAGTGTTGCAGATGTCCTTATAGATGCTACAGTAAAACAAGACATACTGAGCTGTTTTCAAATGGCTGATGCCACTTGAGTAATTTTTTTTTGTCTTATAAAGACCTTATAGTACTTTCCCAGTGATAGCAAAACACTATGTCTAGCCCAGAATACCGTACAGCTTTCCTTAATTTGAGAAGTGTAAAGGAGAAGAGAACTGAGCTACTTCCCAAATGCCCTTTGTCATCCTAGCCTGTTTTCATGTGCCATTCTATTTACTACCACCTGAAACTTGATATTGTTTAGTACCTGCAGAAATGTATGCGTATGCTATCCTCAAATAAATAAACCACACGACAACCTAATAGTTCTTATAATATGGTGAAACTCAGAGCATCAAGCCCTTTTTACCTATTGCAAATCTAGCTAGCATTATACCAAGGATCATGTTTCAAAAGTTTCTTCCTCAAAGATTAAGACTTGATCATATCTACCACTCCCATAACTACACAGAGACTCACAGTGGTTTTAACAATAAATTGTTATAAGCAATAAAGTTGTGTCCTTGGCAGTCTCTCAACTTGATTGTTTTCTTGTAGATGTTTCATTACCAAATTAGGTAATCTCATCAGAAGCAACCAAGCTCAGAGACCACCAAGGAACCCACATTCAACCGTGAGCTACAAAGCTTCTCTTCTATCAAAAGCAATGAAGTGTTATCTGAGGGATTCACACAGGTAGTCCTTGATTTATGTCTGGTTGCTTAACAATCACTCAATGTTATAACCAAGTTGGAAAAAGCTACAACCCATTCTTACAGTTACAACTGCTACACCACACCCATGAGTATATGATTGCAATTGTAGCACTTGGTAACCACCTAACATTTACAACTGGTTGCAGCTTCCTCTGGTCACATATTCATATTTTGAGACTTTTTTAGTGTCTTTCAGCAAAAAACACCAATTGGATAAGCCACAGGGCCTTTTCAGATATTGCCCCCATCTCCAGAATAGCATCCTCCCAGAAATTAGATTGACCCCACACTTCTGAGTTTTAAAAAAACTATAAAGCTATAAAGACCTGGTTCTTACAGTTATGTTACCTGGTTTCTTCCTATAGAAAAAATATCTTTATTTGAATGTTTAGATACAGAAATGATGCCTGGGTATTTAAGTTTTTATTTTTATGTACTATTTTAATCCAATTACTATATTGGGTATGTGTGCTATTCAAAGCCTACTGTGATGTAATCTATAAGCCCAATAAATAAATTAGACCCATAAAAAATAGAATTACAGATTACAGATAAACAGAGTTGGAAGGGACCTTGAAGGTCATCTAGTGACTAGTCCAACTCTCCGCCCAAGCAGGAGACTAATTTTCTTGCCTTGTCTTCTGATGCATTGGATCCCCTCTTCTTTGTGGCAGCCCCTCAAATATTGGGACACTGCTATCATGTCACCCCCAGTTCTTCTTTTCACTAGATTAGACATATCCAATTCACAAATTTTTTAAAAAAATCACAAATTCATCAATCAAGGAACAGATTTATTTATTACACTTATATGCCACCCATCTCACAGAAGTCAACAGACAGATGACATCATTCCCCAAATGCCCTCAAACACAAACCATTTTTTCTAGCTTGTGGGAAGCCATCAAGATGAACACTAGCCTAGTCTTGAGGGGAACGTGACTGCAAAGTACAGGGGCCACCAAAGACAGAGGCTAACCGCGAACCCCAATTTTCTTTACCTCCTTCGCCTGGTACCATTAATAGATTTGGCCTGCATTGCATGGGTCACTTCTATCATCATCATCTTTTAACCACCCCATATTCCCTTACGGGGTGGTGTCTGGGCAACTGAATGGAGGTGAGCGTTTACTGGCTGGATGCCCTTCCGGTCACCAATGTGGAGCTATATTTAGCAGACATATACTCATCATGCCCAGAGAGAGAAATATCTGCCTCAACCTAGGATCGAACTCACCGCCTCCCGATTGTGAGGTGAGAGCTCCACTTCTAGGCCACCACACCATTCTCATGGGTCACTTCTATGTGGAAAAGAAACCCTCAAGATATAAGCAATTAGTTCATATATGGACAGTAAAAACAGGATTTTGGATTTCAGCTCGAAACATCTAGATAACCAGTGCAGAGCCCACAACACAGTTATAATTTGGGTATGTGTTTTATTTGCCAACCTGCAGGCTGCTGCATTTGAGAACAACTGAAGACTATTTTAAAATGTCTTGAATTCCTCTCTCCACATGGATGCTACCCCTTGTATTTTTCACAGGTTTCAACTTGCTGCTATGACCAGAAGGGTAGTCTCCAGCCATCCCACTTTTACTTACCAAGCCTGCGGCTTCCTCTTCACCATGCCCTGGCGTCGCCATTGAGAGTGGGGGCTGAGGTGGTATGTCAGCTGCCTGCAGAGCTTCTCCATAGTCCCTAGTGAATCCCCCTCCTGCGGGGCAAGAACAAAAGTAGAAGAATCATTACTGACAATGCAGCCATCGCAAGGAACTAGCCTGAAGGGGACTGTCTGTAGACAACGTGCATGACCTCTTGAGAAGCTAGTTGGAGGAAAAGGAGACTAAGCACGGAATAGCTTCTGCAAGACTTGGGCCTCCCTGGATAAGCAAGCAACCAGTTCTTAGCTGACTGAATGGGGAGGAAAAGGGTTTGAAACTGACAAATCCTCTCTCCCCCTCATGATGAATCCCACTCTTCTGCAGACCAATTAAAATTTTGATATATCAAATCCTCAATTTTACTGCAAGTACTCAAAACTCTGGTGGGTTAATTGAGCCAACAGGATTGATCCATCTCTCACTGTCACTACTGTTTCTTCCACTGTTAATTAAGATTCTTAGCATGTTAACCAGCAGTCTCAGATTGCCCCAGACAAGCCCAGTGAAATACAGCCAGTGGTAAACATTCAAGCATCATTATAGATCAGGCAGTAACTTGCTACCTTAAGATGACACAAGATTCCTAGAATGATCCACATCCATCTAGTTCTTTCACTCACTGTGAAGCATGCAACAGAGAAATGTTTAGCTCTGTTCTGTCATTGATTCAGGGAGCTCTGCAGCGAGGTTAGTATGCATAACATGTTTCCACTGGAGAAGAACTCTAGCCCACAGCCTCAGCAATGACTCAGGAAGTGCAATTACTTGGCTTGGCTTGCTATCTTTCACACACGAGTTGCTGTGATTTCACCCGGCTCCCAACCATTGCGCTTATTATGGGTCGTGCACAGAGTGGATTCTGCATGCCAGAGAACACCCTCTGTGTGCAGTGAGAGACTCTTTGCAGATCTCTGCAAAAGCACAACAGAAAGATGGGCAAAGCAAATCTGCTAATCAAACAGCCTCATTTACTTATGGAAAGATTCTATCGCTCTGCTGCACTGCAAATAGCAGTACATTTTCTCACAATCCTTGTAAAAAAGCAGCCAAAGGAAACAAGAGTAGATCCAAGACAAAACACACATGCACACTTACAAATCCACAATGTGGCAAGTTCAAAAGGTGAACACTTTTATTTTAAGCAAGCTTTGGGATAGATGCGTATGTACCCCTTCTAAGCTGCATACACTCCACAAGCTATTGCCAGTGGAACACCTGGGCGGGTCTCTTTATCTGGCAGCCCCCATTATCCACTGCCAAACAAGTAGCAACACAGCACTGGAGCAGAGCTAGAGGGGCTATGCCTCTCATATGCTGACCCAGCTTCCTCTTCTATTAACTACTGTCCATATCAACTCTGTCCCTGCTGTCAGTAATAATATAATCAGATCATATTTTTAACCTTTTCCTAACGATGCCCTACCAAAAAGAAAGCAAGAAAAGAAAACCCCATCTGATATTTGCAGGAACATGGCTAGTAGGGCCCAACTGTGTCTTTTGACTGGTATATATAGTTATTCAAGAATATGGGGTAGGTGGTGGACATGTTCAAAAGCAAAAAAAAAAAAAAAATGTGGATGAAAATACACACATGGTTAGAGAAGATTTTAAAGCAGCATATAGATTTAAAGCCAGAAACATTTTTTGCTAGGTATACTACAGAAAAATATGATAAAGGGAACATGTATTTAATATTACATGTCTTGACAGCAGTGAGAATTGTATTGGCACACAACACTGGGAAAATGAGGAAATACCTACAGAAGAAAATATAATTACAAAAATACTAGATTGTGCAGAAATGGATAGGTTGACATTAAAAATAAAGAAGATACAGAATACTTTTTAACATGGGATTTGTTTTATCAATGGTTACAACAATAGAGGTAGAAATTAGAAATTGGGAATTATGACTATGTATAAGTAAATTGACCCAGATAATACACTGTTTACTAAGCACTTATGTATGTTAAAGAAAAATGTATAAATAAAATAAAAGTTTAAAAAAATATGTGGTAGGAAGAAAGAGGTAACCATGATGCAGATGTGTAGTTGCAATCAAATCAAAGACCATAAATATGAGAGCAGGATGAAGTGAATAGAGGCCAAACAGGAAAGACAGATTGGACTGTCTAAGCCAAAAAAAAAGTCCAAGCAGCAGAACTTCCAATAGAACAAGTCTGAGATTAAGCAAATGAGTATAAAGCTACCTCCTATTAAAACCAATGACAGAAGAAGAAGAAAAAACAGCAGAGCAGTATTGAAAGAGGATTCAGCTCAACTTCCTCCAACAGAACTTGCTTTTTTACACAAAGGCTGCAGACGATTTATTAGTATTTATTTGTCTTTCCTCCAAATGCCCAAGCATCATATATTGGTTTTACCATTGCAACAGTCCTGTTCATTTGAGAGAATGATCTGCCCAAGAGCATCCGTGGCCGAATGTGGATTTGGAGCTGAGCCTCCCAGATTCTAGTCCAATACTGACATTCCTGTCTGATTTACCATTATTCTCACCAAAGTAGCCATCATCTTCTCCCTGTGTCCATTTCTGCTTACTGTCCCATGTCCAAATAACACTTGGAGATAATGTTTCCTATTTTAATCAAGGAATCAGAGCTGCGTATTCGAAGCGAATTAAAAAGTCTAAGTAGGGGCTCAATAGCTGCCAAATGCTAAGCCCCGGGAATGTGAAAAACATTTGTAAAGTTTCATGTTGTCTGTGGTTGTTTTGATTTTATATCAGGTTGTTCCAATCTTATTGGAAGTTTTCCAATGCTGTCCTCACTATTCTGAAAGTGTTTCACGCTCAAAACAGGGCCATTTGAGGCTCTTAACCCTTCTTGAAGGTCAAAGCTGCTTTGGAACAATTCCAGGAAAACCAAGGCAGTCCATGTCAAATTATGGATATAGAATTTTGAATCTAAAAGTTAAGATGATAACTACTTGGCTTGCTTCCATCTTGTTTGGTGGGAAGTATAACAAAACTTGTCATTTAAGGCTTGCAATTCCCAGAGGTAAAACCCCAACAAAGGGCCCCTGGGGGAATTCTAGTTCTATGCCTCCCAGTCTATAACTCGCTTCCAAAATTGCCTTCCTTCACTCCTTTAATCTATCATGTTGAAGTGTCACAACTAAAAATGGCTGTTGGAATGTTATCAGTATTGGGAACTCAATACAGCAGAGCTGCAGCCAGTAAAATTCTAGGCATGCATTGAAGCCTGTCTGGCTTTCCATATTAGGGGGTAGAGAGGAACCCAGATTTAGTCACATGCCTGTCTTTTTGCTAGGTTGGCAACAAGTAACCTCAATACCCATACCCATGGTCTTATACTTATAGCATGCTGTCTGTCTGGGTAGTGGGGGAACATAAACATTACAGAATGTCCTGGTTTTCAGCAACATTTCTGCTGTTTGAACAGTCTTTAGTACCAAACCCTGTTATTAATTCCTTCTACTTTGGACCGGATCCATCCTCCTTTTAATCGCAGGGAATTTGTAAAGCTGAAATTAATCACTGCCTTTATTTTCAAATCAAAGAAAATGATGTCATAGGGAGGCTTTAAAAGTCCCTGCTATGCTAGCAATCTACTTGGCAGGTCATTTTAGTGAATTTAATTCATTCTGGGAACCTGGAATGCTAATCCCAAGAGAAAGAGAGGGGAGGGGACTTCGGCTGCTCAGAAGAGTTTTGGTTTATGGCTAGAAATACTCTATAACATGTTCAAAGATTTAAAACTACGTGATCTATAGCCGAGAGCTGACTTACTTTGAGCTTCATGCAGAATCAACAAAGTCAACTTCTATGGGAGCTTCTCAGTCTGTTTCTAACACACACACACACCCGTGGAAGGGAAAAGTATGAGCAGGAGATGCTGGTGAAGCCAAACTCCCTTAGCCCGACATCCACTCCTAGGGAAGTTAACTAATTACTCTATAGGATCAACCCCCTACTGAATTTGGACATTAATTATTTATCAGATTCTGTAAAATATTCATGGTGACCTATTTTACTTAACAAAGTAGGCCCTTGCTGGGGGTAGCTTAGCAGCATACACCTATGGGCTATAAACCTGATCTGAAAAAGTATTTTGGAGAATGGGCGTTGGTTCTTACCTGATACGCCCCTTCTCGGCGAGCCGCAAGGAGCATCCAGAGAGTGGGATGTGCTTCCGAGTCCTCTTCTTGCAGGCTGAGCTTTAGCTGAGGAAATGCTCCGCCCCATCACGTGACTCCACGTAGCATTCCCCCAGTTTTTTGTGATAACGAGAAGAAAGGTTAAGAAATCCTTCTAATCAACTATTGGCTCCTTGGCTGAAACTAGAGTACCCACCAGACGGAGGAGTTAGGGTGGGGCTGGATGCTCTTCGCGGCTCGCCGAGAAGGGGCGTATCAGGTAAGAACCAACGTCCATTCTCCCTCGAGCCGCTCGGAGCATCCAGAGAGTGGGACATACCAAAGCTTGGCTGTCCTACCGGTGGGACTCCGTCTGGGCCGGTAGCCCCTTCGGGTCACTGATGACCCTCTGTAGGACTCATCGGCCGAAAGAGGCCTCTGCTGAGGTGTATAAGTCTATTTTGTAATGTCTGAAGAATGGGGACGGAGAGGCCCAAGTGGCTGCCCGACAAATGTCAGCAATTGGGGCTTGTGTGGCCCAAGCTGCCGAAGTAGCTGCACTCCTGGTGGAATGAGCGGTTATTCCCCCAGGAGCGGGCAGAGATTGTGATAGGTAGCACCTGGCGATAGTCGCCCTGATCCAGCGACTGATGGTTGAGGGAGAGACTTTGAACCCCAATGTCCTGGGCTGAAAGGAGAGGAAGAGGGATTCTGATCTTCTCAGGGGTTTCCCTGTCCCTCGAGGGTCTGGGGCAAAAGTTCGGGAGGACCAGTTCCTGAGACCTGTGGAAGGGTGAGTTAACCTTAGGTCAGAAGGTGGGGTCGGGGCGAAGGACCACCCGATCAACATGGAACACGCATAAATCGTTTCTGATTGACTGCTACTATTTCCGAGACTCTACGAGCAGAAGTAATGGCCACTAGAAAACTACTTTAAACGTTAGAAATTGAAGGGAGGACTCCCTCAGAGGTTCAAATGGGTGCGTTGTAAGCGAAACGAGGACCTTGTTGAGGTCCCATGTGGGGAACCTGTGAACAGTTGGAGGGCACAAGTTGGTGACACCCCTGAGGAAAACTCTAACCCGGGGGTGATGAGAGAGAGAACTGAAGTTATCAGAAGAAACAACGGTTGAGAGGGCAGCGACCTGCCGTCTCAGGGTGTTGGGGGCAAGCCCTTTACGTAGGCCTTCTTGAAGGAATTCTAAGACCTGCGCAATAGGGGGAGAGAGGGGGTCAACTTGGAACCTGCTACACCACTTGGAAAAGCCCTTCCAAGTGGCATCATAAAGTCGTGTGGTGGAGGGTCACCTAGCGGCCAAAATAGTGTCGATTACTTGACTGGAGAATTTTTATCTTGTCAAACGGATCCATTCAACCTCCAGACGGCTAAGCGGAGCCATTGGGGCTCCGGATGCAGAAGGGGCCCCTGAGAGAGGGAGATCCTGTCCGGGGGGATCCTCCATGGGAGCGCTACCGAAAGATTGCGGAGGACCACGAACCATGGTCTCCTGGGCCAATAGGGAGCCACCAGGAGCAGGTCTGCTTTCTCGTGAATGAGTTTGTTTATGACTTTGGGAACTAGCGGCAGCGGAGGGAAGGCATATAGGAGCCCTGGGGGCCATGGGCAGCTTAGCGCATTGTGGTTCTCTGACCCGTGAGACAGGTACCTGGAGAAAAACCGTGGAAGCTGTGCGTTGGACGGGGAGGCGAAGAGATCCACCCTCGGGAGGCCGAATATTCTGGACGCCTCTGTGAATAGGGATGGATGGAGGCGCCATTCTGCTTGGTCCACCGTAGCCCTGCTCAGCCAATCCGCCTGGATGTTGGAGATTCCGGAGATGTGTTCAGCTTTTAGTGCAAGGAGGTTGGATTTTGCCCAACGGCAGAGGCGCTCGGCCTCCCTCATCAACTGAATAGACTGGGTGCCTCCGTGCCTCCTTGCAGTGTCGTCCGTGAGAATAAGGACGTGATGCCCGCGCACCAAGGGGAGGAATCTGAGCAGGGCCAGGTGGACGGCGTGAAGCTCCAGCCAGTTGAGGCTGCATCTTAGCTCGATCGGCAACCACTTGCCCTACGCCAAGAGCAAGTTGATGTGAGCGCCGCAACCTGATAGGCTGGTGTCTGCGATGAGGGTTAGCCGCTGAGGTTCTGAGAAGAGGTGGCCCCTGTTGATGGCAGGGTTGGTCCACCAGAGGAGGGACATGAGGACCCTCGGAGGCACCTTGACTCTGGACTTCGAGTTGCTTCTTCCGGATCTTTGGAATGGGAGCAGGAACCACTGGAGGGATCTGCTGTGTAAACGGGCCCAGGGAATAATTGAGATGCATGAAACCATCTTACCCAATAATTTAGAAAGGTCAAGTAACGCCACCCTCCTTGATCGCCTAATCTGTTTGACTAGAGCTTGAATGCTGAGGAACCTCTCCGAGGAGAGGAAGACCTTTTCTGTAACTGAATCAATTATGGCTCCCAAGTGGATGATTCGGGTGGATGGGACCAGTTGACTCTTTTGCCAATTGATGAGGAACCCGTGTGCCAGGAGAGCGGAGAGGGTGGCTCTGGTGTCCCTGACTGCCTGGGTCTTGGACGGGGAGAGAATAAGGATATCGTCCAAATAGCAGTGATGGCGGATGGGAACGCTCCTGAGGTGAGCCTCCAGGGCTGCGAGGACCTTGGTGAAGGTCCTGGGAGCCAAGGCCAGACCAAAGGGAAGGGCCACGTATTGATAGTGAAGGTTGTTATAACAGAACCTAAGGAATTTGTGGTGAGAGGGCCAGATTGGAATGTGTAGGTATGCCTCCGAGAGATCTATGGGGGATAACCAGTCACTCCGCCTCGCACCCAAGAGAATCAATTGCAAGGTATGCATTTTGAATTTGCGCTGGATAAGGTGGCGGTTTAGCCGTTTTAAATCTAATATAGCTCTGCATCCCCCAGAATGCTTGGGCACCACAAAGAAGTTGGAGTAGAACCCTCGTCCCCTCTGGACCAGTGGAACGGGTTGAATGGCCTGAATGTCAAGCAGGTGTTGGATGGTTGCATCCATTAGTGCATATTTGGCGGGATCTCTTGAGGTGGGGGATGTCATGAAGAAATCAGTGGGGGGCGGATCAGAACTCAGGGGCAAGACCAAACCTGACGGTGTCCCTAACCCGTGCATGGGAGTGGATTGTCCCATTGAGCGGCGAAGTGTCTAAGGCGGCCGCCGATGGAGAGGGAGGAAGAAATTCTATCTGAGTCGGCGGTAGGGCCTCCCCCCTGATCCCCTAAAGGCCCTCTTATGGTTGCCGCCCCATTTGTTTCTGTCGCCTGAGTCCGAGCTGTCCTGAGACCGGAAGGAAGGGGGTCTCGGGTATCTGGGTGGGAAGGGGAGTTAGTAGAAGGGGTGGGGGAAGCCCCTCCGAAAGGGCTGAGGGCCTTCTGTCTCTGGCCTCCGAAAAAGGGAGAGCTGGTACTTCCTCTTGCTGTGGCCCTCAACCAGCAGGGATTCCAAGGCCAGGCCGAACAGTTTGTCTCCCTGATGGGAGCAGTGGCCAGCTTGACTTTATTTTTACATCCGCCTGCTAGTGCTTGAGCCGCAGTAGGCGGCGAGCCGTGACATGTGATGTTATCGCTCTGGAAGAGAACCTTACCGATTGGTAAGTGGCGTCAGCTGAAAACTCGGCTGCGGCCACCAGTTTCGCTATGTCTTGGTGCGCCCTCACATTGACGCGGGGACGTTCTCTCAGCTGCCGGAGCCAGCGGATAGAGGACCCTGTGAAGAATGAAGCGGCCCTAGCCGATTTAATGGCCCAAGTGTCAGATAGATGGGCCCAGCGCAACGCCAGTTCCGTCTGCTTTTGCTCAGGTTTCAAGGCCTCTAAGGCCTCACTGGGGATAGAGGAGGAGGCAAGGCCCACAAAGGGGTTGTCAACCTCCGGGATGTTTAGAAGAGTAGACATTGCCGAATTGAGATTAAAGAATCTCTTGTCTTGGATAGAGGGTGGGGGGGGGGGGCTCCCGTGGAAGCAAGTTGCTTCGGTTGGGATGACCTCAGCTTCCACCACTGGTTGTGTGAAAATGGAGTCCTCTGGTCTCTCTGAGGCGGGGGGGAAGTCAGAGGGAGACTGGGGAAGAAGACCAGAGACATTCTTGGCTTTAAAGAGGAGGGATTTGAACAAGCGTGGCTTGAACAGCCCCCCGAATACAGGTTGGTCGGGAGAAGCCCCCTCGTCCTCCGACATCTCCCCCTCTATGAGGTTTGCCTCTAAGGGGGGCTCACTATAATGGGAGGATCCCATCTGGGAGTCCTCTTCCTTTTCCCTGAAGTCACCAAAGTCTCCTTCCTCCTCCTCCTCCTGGGCCCCTACGGGAGGAGGGCTGTCCCTCTTAGAGACTACCTGACCAACCGGGGGATCCGGCTGTGGAAGGGATCTGATGGATAAAGAGTCATGGTCGGGAGCCCATGGAGAGAAGCCTGATGTGGACATGTGCTGCAGGCCTTCCGCAATGTCCTGGCGGATAGTCGATTCCATCCAAGCCTTGATGTGGGCTGGAACCTCAGATGTAGAGGGTTCTTCCTGACGCAGACCAGTGGCTGTAGGTGTAAAGGTAGCTTCAGGGGTCTGTCTGGTCAGTGGTCCCGGGGTCAAGTGACCCTGAAGTGGGCTGCGCCTAGATAGGGAGAAGGAAGGGCTGGAGGCCCCAAGCGGGACTGGGCGTTGGTTCTTACCTGATATGCCTCTTCTCGTAGAACTGCGTAGAGCATCCAGAGAGTGGGAGGTGCTTCAGTCTTCACTTCTCACAGGCTGAGCTGAAATTGAGGAACGCCCTTCTCCTCCACGTGACTCCTCCATGCGTTCCTCCCAGTTTTATCGAAGACGAGAGGACAAAAAAACCCCCTCTACTCTTAAGTATTAAACAACATGAACTACAACATTAGAAATCATTGGCCGAAACAGGTTTTCCCCCTTTACAGATGGACCAACAGGGTGGGGCTGGATGCTCTACGCAGTTCCACGAGAAGAGGCGTATCAGGTAAGAACCAATGCCCATTCTCCGTAGAACTGCTGCGAGCATCCAGAGAGTGGGACATACCAAAGCCAGTGTGTCCTACGGGTGGGAGTCCGTCTGGATTGGAACTTCCCCATGATCTCTAACCACTTGCTGCAAAACTCGCCTGCCAAAAGATGCTTCAGTGAGGCGTAAACATCAATCTTATAATGTCTTATAAAGGGAGATGGGGAAGTCCAGGTGGCCGCCCGGCAAATATCAAGAATAGACGCCTGAGTAGCCCAGGCTGCCGAGGTAGCTGCACTTCTGGTGGAGTGAGCGGTAACCCCACTGGGAACTGGAATAGCTTGAACTAAATAGGCTTTGGATATGGTAGCCCTAATCCATCTGCCTACCGTGGACGGAGAAACCTTACAGCCTAGTGTCTTTGGCTGAAAGGACAAAAAGAGAGACTCTGTCTTCCTGATGGACTGCGTGCGAGAAATGTAAATACGCAAAGCCCTTCGAACATCAAGGGTGTGCCACTGCCTCTCTTGCTCGCGCAGAGGCTTCGGACAAAAATTAGGCAGGATCAACTCCTGCGCCCTGTGGAACGGTGAATTAATCTTCGGCATAAATGCTGGGTCTGGTCTCAGAACCACCCGATCTGAATGAAAAATGCACAGATCTTTTCTCACGGATAGAGCTGCAATTTCAGATATCCTTCTAGCCGAAGTAATAGCCACCAGAAAAACTGCTTTAAATGTAAGAAATTGAAGTGACGCCTCCCTGAGAGGCTCAAAAGGTGATCTAGTCAAGGCCAGGAGAACTTTATTAAGGTCCCATGTCGGGTACCTATGCACTACTGACGGGCGCAAATTAGAAGCCCCTTTAAGAAAAGCCTTGATTCGAGGATGGTGGGAAAGGGGACCGAAAGGACTGCCAGCAACCACTGTTGAGAGTGCCGCTACCTGCCTCCTTAAGGTGTTAGGTGATAAACCTCCATCTAGGCCATCTTGTAAAAAGGCCAGGATCTGAAGGAGAGCGTGGGTCGATGAATGATTTGTGGCACCAGTTACAGAAACTTTTCCAGGTTGCTTCATAAATGCGAGTGGTAGAAGGTCTTCTAACAGCCAAAATGGTGTTAATGACCTGTGCTGATAAGCCTTCCTCAATCATCCTTTCCCGCTCAACCTCCAAACGGCCAACTGTAGCCACTGTGGCTCTGGATGGAGCAGCGGGCCTTGCGACAGCGAAATCTGATCCAACGGAATCCTCCATGGCGGAGATACTGACAGATTGCGGAGGTCCGCAAACCATGGCCTCCTGGGCCAATAAGGTGCCACCATGAGGATCTCTGCTTTCTCAGCTATCAATTTTCGAATCACCCTGGGGATTAATGGAAGCGGAGGGAAGGCGTACAGTAGCCCGGGAGGCCACGGGCAATGCAAGGCATCGTGATTCTCTGCTCCGCTGGAGGGATAACGGGAGAAGAACCTCGGTGTTTGCGCGTTGAGCGGAGACGCAAAAAGGTCTACTAGGGGATGACCGAACCTGTCTGCTGCTTCTCTGAACAGATGTGGGTGCAGGCGCCACTCTGCCTGATCCAGTGTTGCCCTGCTGAGCCAGTCTGCTTGGACGTTGGAGGCCCCGGAAATGTGCTCCGCTCTGATGGATAAGAGGTGTGCTTCTGCCCATCGACACAGTCGCTCGGCCTCTCTCATGAGAAAGAGGGAATGGGTGCCCCCTTGCCGATTGATGTGGGCCTTGGTTGTAGTATTGTCCGTTAGGACCAGGACATGGCGCCCCCTTACCCGATGAAGAAATGTTCGCAGAGCCAGGTACACTGCACGAAGCTCCAACCAGTTGATGCTCCGACTTCGCTCCGAACGGGTCCAAACTCCTTGTGCTGAGAGAGATTGTAGATGGGCCCCCCATCCGGAAAGACTTGCGTCTGTCGTGAGAACAACCCTTTGAGGTTCCTGGAATAGCTGACCTCTGTTGACAGATGGTCGCATCCACCACAGGAGGGAGGCGAGAACTTTCAGCGGGACCTTCACTATAAACCTTGACGTGCTCCTTCCTGAACGCTGATATGGCAGGAGGAACCATTGCAAAGATCTGGAATGCAAGCGAGCCCATGGAATAATGGAAATACAGGAAACTAGCTTCCCTAGCAGTTTGGATAAATTGAGCAACGATGCTTTCCCGGTCCGCCGGATATCTCTGATAGTGGTGCAGATACTAATAAGTCTCTCCTGAGAGAGAAAGACCCTTCCTTCAATAGAGTCAATCACAGCCCCTAGATGAGATATACTAGTGGAGGGAGTAAGCTGACTCTTTTCCCAGTTCACTAAGAACCCGTGGGACTGAAGTACCGAGAGGGTAGCGCTAGTATCGCTCTCGGCTTGATGTCGGGAAGGGGATACAACCAGGATATCGTCAAGGTAACAGTGGATCCGGATGGGAATTTGTCTAAGGTGAGCTGCAATAGCCGCCAACACCTTAGTGAAAGATCTCGGGGCTGAGGCTAGACCAAAGGGGAGGGCTACATACTGGAAATGCTGATTATTATAACAAAATCTGAGATGTTTAGAATACGAGGAATGAATGGAAATATGGAGATAAGCCTCGGAAAGGTCAATTGACGTAAGCCAGTCTCCTTCTCTGATGCCCTGTAAAATCGACTGCAGAGTCTGCATTTTGAATTTATGGCGTACAATAAAACGATTTAACCTCTTAAGATCTAAAATGGGTCTCCATCCCCCGGAATGTTTAGGCACCAAGAATAAAAGTGAATAGAAACCCGAGGAGAAGGCGGAGCTTCGTTTTGGCGATACAGCTGCGATCTCGGGGCTCTGAGATCGCAGCCGATATTTTCGCCCCTGGTCGGTCCCAACGGACCTAAACCGTCCCGTAGAGACAGGGATTGAGAAGGGTACTCTTCCAGGATCCCAGAGATATCGCAAAATCTCTGGTTTGATCCGGAAGAAGCCCTTTTGCTGGCGGCGGAGAGGCAGCCTCTATAGCTGCTGAAGTCAGGACAGCTCCGGAAAGAAAGTGGCTGGAGTGAAAGTGTATCGGCTGGGTGAGAAAAACTCTTTTGTGTTGTAAATTCGCTGAGGTTGGAAAGGACATCCTGATCAAAGAAGAAATCTGTGAGACTTTTTTTTTGACTGAAACTGTCTGAGCGGCGTTTTTTAAAGTGGTGTCAAATTGAGGCTTGGGGTTTTTTTTTTCTTTTCTCTATATTTTTTGGGGGGGACTTTAGGGTGACTTTGTAGGTAACCAGATTGAATTTTCTCTTATATATATTTTTATGCTCCCTTTGATTTTTTAACTTTCTTTAGGATAGAGGCTCCCTTTGGCTATTTTTTTTTTTTTTTTGTCTCTGTATATATTACTCCTTTTTTTCTGGCTGGGGGGGAGGAAGAGCATTAAGAAACTTTGCAACACTGCCAACTAGAGGCTTGAAAGTATTTTATTTGAATTGGAGAGAATTGCAAAAAGACCTCTTCTCAAGGACATTTTAACGTGATAAGATAGAGGGAGAGCACAGCAAAATATTATTGCAGGTGCTTTCCTGGACTGTTATCAATAATTCAACACTTGAGGTTTGGCTTTGAAGCTGCTGGAGAAGAGAGTCATAACAAGAGCCTTGGATAAATAAATAAAGTGCAGTGTCAACGTTTCAGCAGAATCTCATCTGCCATCATCAGGCTTCTGTATGGTGTTTCTCTGTGAGTCAGACTTTTACAGTGGTTTCGGATTTAAATTTGGGGCAGCCTATTGCTGTGTCAGAATGGTTTTTTCTTCCTCCTGATTGGTTGAGAGTCTTGGTCTGTGTTTATTGGTCTTGGAGTTTGCTGTGTTCTGCTACTAGTATCTTCTGTCTGTTTTTTGTTGTTGTTGTTGTTGTTGTTGTTGTTTTGGGGGGGGGCTTTTCTTGTATCTTGATTGGCTGGCAACATTGTGTTACTTTATTGGAGGCCTTTAGTGCAGCTTGGCTTCGGGTAAATGGACGGCTATCATTCGTTAGGAATTCCTCAGGAACCCCAAAGACAAAATTGACCTGGAAAACCAAGGCATATATGAAGTCCCCTGTGCCTCATGCCCAGCCACATACATTGGACAGACCAATAGAAGAATAAGCACCCACCTGGATGAACACAAAAATGCAGTCAAAAAGCTGGAACACACTTCCTCACTCGTCCAACACATGGAAGCCAATGGCACCAAAACCCTAGCCACCATAGAAAATCCCAGCCACAGAATCATCAGAGAAGCCATAGAGATTGAAAAAAGACCAGAAAGCATGAACAGAAGAGATGATTCCACCAGGCTGTCAATCATTTGGAAGCCTGCACTCACAAACAAAAAAATCTCCACACCACAAGCCAGGCAAACACCTGGGCACAAACAGATCCCCCCTGATACCTCCAGCTCAAACACACCCCAACCAGGCACCCAGATGAAACTCAGCTTCCTAACGAATGATAGCCGTCCATTTACCCGAAGCCAAGCTGCACTAAAGGCCTCCAATAAAGTAACACAATGTTGCCAGCCAATCAAGATACAAGAAAAGCCCCCCCCCAAAACAACAACAACAACAACAACAAAAACAGACAGAAGATACTAGTAGCAGAACACAGCAAACTCCAAGACCAATAAACACAGACCAAGACTCTCAACCAATCAGGAGGAAGAAAAAACCATTCTGACACAGCAATAGGCTGCCCCAAATTTAAATCTGAAACCACTGTAAAAGTCTGACTCACAGACAAACACCATACAGAAGCCTGATGATGGAGAATCTCATCTGCCATCATCAGGCTTCTGTATGGTGTTTGTCTGTGAGTCAGACTTTTACAGTGGTTTCAGATTTAAATTTGGGGCAGCCTATTGCTGTGTCAGAATCACCACTGTCACCTGTCATTGCAAACCTGTTCATGGAAGAATTTGAATCCAGAGCCCTGGCTAATGCCATACTCAAACCCAAACTATGGTTAAGATATATCGATGACACATTCGTGATTTGGCCCCATGGACAAGAAAACCTAAACAACTTCCTAACACACCTAAACAGCGCACACCCCAAAATCAAGTTCACCATGGAAACAGAAACAAACAAAAAACTACCATTCCTAGATGTACTAATCTACAAGAAAACAGATGGCACACTAGGACACACCATATACCAGAAGAAAACACACACCAACCGCTACCTCAACGCCCAATCCCACCACCACCCAGCACAGATAAACTCCGTGGCTAAAACACTAATTACCAGAACCAAACGCCTGGCAGACAAGACACACATTAAGACTGAACTATGCACCCTGACTAAAATATTGACAGCCAACGGCTTCCACAAAAGCAATATCACCAACTTAATCCACAAAAACACACTGAGACATAATAGAGACCCAGAAGATGAACAGACCTGTGGAACAGCTGTCCTGCCCTACATAAGAGGCACTACAGACAAAATTAGTAAGATTCTATACAGACACCACATCAAGACTGCCTTCAAAACAGACAGAAAAATAGCAGCCATCCTCAGGAACCCCAAAGACAAAATTGACCTGGAAAACCAAGGCATATATGAAGTCCCCTGTGCATCATGCCCGGTCACATACATTGGACAGACCAATAGAAGAATAAGCACCCGCCTGGATGAACACAAAAATGCAGTCAAAAAGCTGGAACACACTTCCTCACTCGTCCAACACATGGAAGCCACAGGTCATAACATCAACTTCAATGGCACCAAAACCCTAGCCACCATAGAAAATCCCAGCCACAGAATCATCAGAGAAGCCATAGAGATTGAAAAAAGACCAGAAAGCATGAACAGAAGAGATGATTCCACCAGGCTCTCAATCATTTGGAAGCCTGCACTCACAAACAAAAAAATCTCCACACCACAAGCCAGACAAACACCTGGGCACAAACAGATCCCCCCTGATACCTCCAGCTCAAACACACCCCAACCAGGCACCCAGATGAAACCCAGCTTCCTAACTAATGATAGCCGTCCATTTACCCGAAGCCAAGCTGCACTAAAGGCCTCCAATAAAGTAACACAATGTTACCAGCCAATCAAGATACAAAAAGAGCCCCCCCCCAAAAAAAACAGACAGAAGATATTAGTAGCAGAACACAGCAAACTCCAAGTCCAATAAACACAGACCAAGACTCTCAACCAATCAGGAGGAAGAAAAAACCATTCTTACACAGCAATAGGCTGCCCCAAATTTAAATCTGAAACAACTGTAAAAGTCTGACTCACAGAGAAACACCATACAGAAGCCTGATGATGGCAGATGAGATTCTGCTGAAACGTTGCTACAACTTTAAAAGCACCACTATTATGACGTGGGAAAATACCCGAACAAAGCTGAATGCCAGACATGTAAGTACCCGCGAAAACTTAAGAAAACACATATATATATATATCCTATTCGCCAGCCTTTTTCTAAATTTCAATTCTAGTAATATTTTTATTTCTGCCTTTTATTTTAAAGGGAAAGCCTCAGAGTTTTTTCTTTATTTTTCTTTTCTTTTTTATTGGGACTTTTTTGCTTTTCCTATCTATGTTTTTGGACCACTTTGTTTTTCTTTTTTGATTATTGAGACTTTTCAACTGGATTAAGGTGTGAAGAACCTGAAGGAACTTTTTGTTTTTTCTCTTTTTGCTTTTTTTTTTCTTTTCTTTTTTTGCTCTTAATCAATATTATTATTTTTGGATTTGTTTGTTTTTTTCCTTTCTATTTTTTCTTTTTTATGGTGGACTACTTCGTAATTGGATTAGGGTCTAGAAGAACCTGAAGATCTTTCTTCTTCCTTTTTTCCTGTTTCTTTTTTGGTTTCGTGCCTTTTACTATTGGAGTTTTCTATTTTGGATTATAATTGGCTGCTCTACCAGTTGGATTAAAAGTCAAGAAGAATTTGAAGCTTTGGAAGCATTGAAATGAGCAGGAAACCAATACCATCTGGCATTTCTACTTCTACCTCTGCTTCCCCACCAGCTGGAGGACAACTTTTAATTCAGACAATGTTGAAGCAAGATAAGGAACAAGAAAGAGTAACTTTACAGATGATTATGCAAGGAATCCAAGATCTCAAGACAAAATCAGACATCATTGAACAAAGAACAGGAAATATTGAACAAAGAACAGAAAATATTGAACAAAGAATAGAGAAGACTGATGAAAAAGTGGAAAATATTAAACAAATGATGGTCAAGTATGAGGAGAGATTCCAAAAAATTGAGGAAGAAGGAAAACAAAGAGAGAAGAAGATTGGAAATATTGACAGTAGATTAACAGCGGTTGAACAAGAAAAAAGTGGGATGTTGAGGTGGGAGATGGAAATGTCAGAATTTTACCTCAGATTTCAAAATATAGAAGAGGAAAAAGGAGAAAATTTGGCAGCGGTAATGATAGAAATTTTGGCAGATGCTTTGGAAATTACAGAGGAAAAGATGATGGATGGAATAGATGAGATATATCGAGTCTATACAAGGTATGCGATGAGAAATAAATTACCCAAGGAAGTCCATATTAGATTTACCAAAAAATCCATTAAAACGCATATATTACAAGTAGTAAGAGAGAAAACATTGAAATACAAAGGTAAAGAGGTTGTGGTTTTAAAACAAATACCCAGAAGAGTGAGAGAGATGAGAAGAGAATATCAATTTCTGACCAAAATGCTATTGGAAAACGAAGTGAATTATAGATGGCTGATTCCAGAAGGACTAATGTTTAGGTGGCAAGAGCAGAGATATAGAATTGATTCAATTGAGAAAGCGGAACTTTTCCATGCAGAATTTTTTGGAGGAAGAAGAGAGGAGGCAGAGAAAGAGGGTTCATTAATTGAGTTTCAAGAGGAACAACTGGAGACTGAAAAAGAGAAAGGAGCAGTAGGGGGACAGATGGATAGCAAAGAACAGTGTGAAGTGAGATCCACAAGAGCGGTTAGACCTAAATATAAAGCATAATCATGGAAGAAAAAAAACTGATTACAATGAATATAAATGGACTTAATTCAGCTGTTAAAAGAAGGAAAACTTTTTATAAATTAGAGAAATTAAAATTTGATATAATTTGTCTGCAAGAAGTTCATATTAAAAAACAACATGAACAATTGTTAGTACAGCCAAAATTGGGGAAAATATTTACTTCTTTGACTCAATGTAAGAAAAGAGGAGTGGTTCTAAACATTAAAGAGGCTATCCCAGCAAAATTGATTTACACGGATGAAGATGGAAGAGTATTAATGGTAGAAATAATGGACAATAATATAAAAATACTCTTGATTGCAATTTATGCTCCGAATGATAAACAAGAAGAGTTTTATAAAAAGTTACACATGAAAATAATTGGGCTGGACTATGTTAATATAATTATGATGGGAGATTTTAATGGAATTGTGGACAATAAATTGGACTATATAGCAACAACAACAAAGCAAAATAGAAAGGCTCTCCCAAGGTCTTTTTTTAAAATGACAGATGAATTAACTTTAAAAGATATTTGGAGAGAAAGAAATGTTAAAGCTAAACAATATACTTTTTATTCAAATAGACATCTATCATGGTCCAGATTAGATATGATTTGGATCTCAACAGAATTAATATCCAATATTCAAGAAACAAATATTGAAACAAGTACTTGGGCAGATCATAGCCCAATGACAATTAAATGGAAGGGACAAAAAAAAAAGATCGAGATGGACATTAAATAATACTATTTTAAAGGAGAAAGATTTTATACAATGGATGGAGAAGGAATTGGCTTTTTTCTTCAGAGAAAATAAAAAAGAAGATACTTCAACGCAGAATGTGTGGGATACAATGAAGGCATACGCTAGAGGTTTGATAATAGATTATACAAGAAAAAAGAATATTAGGAAAAGGCAAGCTTCTAAGGCCTTGGAAGATGAGTATAAAATTCTTGAAAAAGAATTACAGAAAATGCCACAGAAAAAAAGATATTAAATTGAAGCTGGATGTAATTAAACATAAAATGGAATTAATAGAGAAAGAAGAACTGGCACAGAAAATCAGAAACTCTAAACAGAATTATTTTGAAGATGCAAATAAACCAGGTAGATGGCTAGCATATAAATTGAGAAAAGAGAAGGAATCAAGAAAAATATTGAAGTTAATAGATGAACAAGGCCAAGTTTGTTATGGGAATAAGGAGAAAAAAGAAATTATTCGAGATTTTTATGGGCAACTATATAAACAAGAGAATATTGATGAGGAAAAAGTCAAACAGTATTTACAGGAAGCTAATTTACCGAAGATACCTAAAGAGACTGAAGAAATGCTAGAAAGCAATATAACAATGATGGAACTAAATGAAGCATTTAGGAGACAAAATAATGGGAAAGCACCGAGTCCAGATGGGCTTTCAGCAGAATTCTATAAAATATTTCAAGAATCTTTGAGCACCTCATTGTTAGAAGTTATGAATGAAGTTATGTTAAAAAAGATGATACCCAAAACATGGTCAGAGGCTTATATTACACTTATACCGAAGGAAGAGACTGACCCACTGCAAATTAAGAATTATAGACCTATTTCTTTATTGAATGCAGACTATAAAATCTTTGCTTCAATCTCAGCAGAAAGACTTAAAAAATATTTAAATAATTTTATTCACCCAGATCAAAATGGATTTCTGCCAAAGAGACAAATTAGAGACAATATGAGAGTAATCTTGGACACTTTGGAATACTATGAGGCTCATCCTGAAAAGCAAATGGCTTTGATATTCCTAGATGCTCAAAAAGCATTTGACAACGTGAACTGGAGATTTATGTTATTATTATTGGAGCAGATGGGTTTTGCTAAAAAATTTATTCAAGCAATAGAAGCCATATATAATAAACAGACAGCAAGGGTAATGATGGAGGGGGAACTTACAGATTTTATTAATATAAGGAAAGGCACAAGACAAGGATGCCCCCTATCTCCTTTGCTATTTGTGTTGACCTTGGAAGTGTTGAATAGAAATATTAGGGATGATAAAAGCATAAAAGGAATGAAAATTAAGAAGGAAGAATTTAAGCTACAAGCTTTTGCTGATGATTTAGCTTTTATTTTGGAAGACCCGCTAGAAACAGCTCCAAAGTTATTAGAAAGGATAGAGACATATGGAGAGGTGGCTGGTTTGAAAATAAATAAAGATAAAATAAAGATTTTGACAAAGAATATGCTATTGAGACAGAGAGAAGAACTGGCAGATCTTTTGAAAATTCAAGTTACAAATAAGGTTAAGTATCTGGGGATATATTTGACAACAAGATGTAGCACATTAAAGGAGAATAATTATATTAAACTTAAATAACAGATAACTACAGATTTGAAGAAGTGGGAAAACTTGCAATTGTCATTAATAGGGAGAATTTCAACAATTAAGATGAATATTTTACCTAGAATTTTATTTTTGTTTCAAACAATACCAATTAGGCTTGGAAAAGACTATTTTGAAGATTTAAATAAAATTATGTTGAAGTTTATATGGCAAGGGAAAAAAGCGAGAATAAAGCTAAAGCTTTTGCAAGATGCTAGAATTAGAGGAGGTTTTGGCCTGCCTAATTGGGAATTGTACTATCAAGCTGCAAGTTTGATGTGGGTCAAAGAATGGATAACATTAAGGAAACATAGGTTGTTGACATTAGAAGGGCATGACTTGCTGTTGGGCTGGCATGCTTTTTTAAGGTATAAGGGAACTAAAACACAGGGTTATTTTAGAAGACATTATGTACGGGAGTCTTTGTGGTTAAATTGGGAGAAGATAAAAAGACAATGTTATTTGAAAATTCCAGTTTGGTTATCGACCATTGAAGCATTTTCCTATCCTATAATCTACAAGAAGGAACAAACAGTTAGATATGGGGAACTTTTGGATGAAAAGGGTGAACTTAAATCGATCCAAAACTTAGAGGAACAAGGTATAAGGATGAATTGGTTTTCATATGCACAAATACATTCAAGGTATGATGAAGATTCCAAAACGGAGGGATTTTATGATAAGCAGACTGATTTAGATAAGATCTTGATGGGTACTGATGAGAAGGTGATTAAAAAATTATATGGTTATTTACTGGGAATGAAATTAGAGGAAGAACAAGTCAAAGAAACTATGATTGTTTGGGGGAAGAATTTTGGATATGGGATTGATTTAGAGAAATGGCAGAAATTGTGGTCTCAAAATTATAAAATGACAATGTCAACAGCATATAAAGAAAACTTGTATAAGATGTTTTACAAGTGGCACTTTCCTCTGACAAGAATAGCAAGAATGTTTAAGAACAAATCTGAAAAATGCTGGAAATGTCATCAGATACCCGGCTCGTATTACCATATGTGGTGGACTTGTGAGGATGCTAGAAAATATTGGACTATAATTCGCATGTGTCTGGAAAAAATGACAAAGAAACATATAGACTTGAAACCAAAGATCTTCTTATTGGGAATTTTACCTGATATATATAGTAAAGATTTGAAATACCTGATTGTAAATGTATTAACAGCGGCCAGGATTGTATTTGCTAAAAATTGGAAGAATCAGAAAATACCATTACAGGAAGAAATTATTAAGAAAATATTGGAATGTGCTGAGATGAGCAGATTGACATTTGAAATTAGAGAGCAAGAGGATAAACAATTTTATGAAATTTGGGATCTTTTTTACAAATGGCTACGTGCCTGCGCTTCTGAACTAGCTGCGGGCCAAGGAAGAAAGCCAACAATATTAACTCTAAGAGAGACAGCAGGGCACAGGACCACAGTGCTCTCTCAGTAAAAACAAAGGCTCCACGCGGCCTGACGGTCCCGCTAAGGGCCTATAAAAAAACCTCGCAGCTCACTCTCAAACTAAAAAGAAAAAAGGCCTTACTTGTTAAGAAACAAAATGGCGCCGGCCACGAGGCGTGCCCAAAATGGCCGCCCGGCTCAGAACGCACAGCTCAGAAGCGCACCAGCCCACCGCAACTTCAAAAGAGAGAAGGAAAGAGCTGGGAGAGGAAGCGCTGCCTCCTCTGAGGCGTTCTAGGGGGGAAGACGCAATTTGCGCTTTTAAAATACAGCATAGGGACAAGCGGCTGAGCCCAGCACGCTTGGAACGGCAGAGGATAGATTAGAAGGGGTGGGGGGGGACAAAGGGCTCCAACCCCTTACTTCCCTCCTGGGAGCGAAATCGCTCCACCAACTAAATTTGGGATCGCACTAGCCTTGCAGGGAGAGGAAAAAATGAATCAAACTTGATCCAACTCTCAACGATCACCTGAAACGGCCAAGGAACGAGAAAAAGCTGCCTGCTTCTCGAAGGCTGAGCTAAAACTGGGAGGAATGCATGGAGGAGTCACGTGGAGGAGGAGGGCGTTCCTCAATTTCAGCTCAGCCTGTGAGAAGTGAAGACTGAAGCACTTCCCACTCTCTGGATGCTCGCAGCAGTTCTACGGAGAATCCCTTGATCGCCTATCCAACTCCTTTTCCAACGCCTCATGGCGCCTTCGGGCGTCTCGTTGGGAGGCCTTGGAAGGCTCCTTGTCCTGCCTGCGCAAGTAGTGGGACTTTGCCTTAGCCTTCAAGGAAGGTCGTTTAGAGAGATTGCCGTCTGCCATTTTGATAATTATAATAACATAAGGTTCCTTGTCCTGGTGATAATAATAGTAAGAAGAGTAAAGGGCGGTTAGCTCGCCTGGAATTTGCCTGAGTGGGGCCGAGTGAGGTTTGAGCTGGCCCGCTCCCCCTTTTGGAATTTAATATGTACAGTGGTAACCAGTAGTAAGGAATAAATATATATATATAATATGTACAGATGAGTAATCCTCTGATTTTTATTTTTATTTATTTATTTATTTATTTATATTTTTTTATTATTATTTTTATATGCTATCTGCATGTAAAGGTTATCTATATATATACGTATAAAAACGTATAATTTCGTTTGTAAATTTTTCTCTCTTTCATTTCTTTTCTCTTTTTTTTTTTACAACAGCAGGAAAGGAACCAAAGAGGTACCACAGTACAGGCCGGATTTACCAAATAAACGCCTGAGGCCTAGAAGGAGAGAGGCCTCTGGCAGCAAGCCTCCAGCAACAAGCCAGAGGGGGGGTGTTGCAACCTCGCCCCAATAGAGGCTGCGGGAGACCAACAGAGACAATGAAAGCGAGCCCGAAGGAATGCTAAAAGCAACTAACTCTTGACCCAGGGGGTCTTGGACTTTTACTTCCACCGCAGCAGCAAGGATCAGAAATAACAATGGCGCCCGACCACGATGCGGCCCCAAGATGGCGGCCACGAGCTGAGCTATGTCGGGCGCCTTCGGGACGGCAAGGAGGGCTTGTCTGGTTAGCTCAGCACGCCTGGTACTCTTAAGGAGCGACTAGCCCTCCCGGTCGGCGTTTAGGATGGGGGGGAATCCAGTGAAAGTTGCACACCACAAGGCAGCGCGGAGGCAGCGACGCAATGTAATAATGGGGGGGGGGGGTCACGCGAAGCGCTGCGAACCCGCCCGCTTGGCCCCTAGGAGTGAGGGGATACTTCCCCTAAGTCCCAACCCTTTGCGCAGGAGGAAGGAAAGGAAATATCAGACCTGAAGGTGAGGAAATTAGCCAGAATAATATACGTAGTATAAATCAGCCAAGGAGCTCCTTCCAACAACAGCCTGACTCTTCGAGGCTGAGCAAAAGACTGGGGGAATGCTACGTGGAGTCACGTGAGGGGGCGGAGCGTTTCCTCAGCCTGCAAGAAGAGGACTCGGAAGCACATCCCACTCTCTGGATGCTCCGAGCGGCTCGAGGGAGAAAGGGAATTGATGTTTTGGAGAACCATTATAAGGCATGCCAATATCATTTCTTTATTACTGGCACTTTTTTAAATTAAGGTCAGCAGCCGCTCACCATAAATACTTGTCACTTGTTCCTACATTTGTAATGACCCTAAACAATTCAAAGTCCTTCAGCCAGTGAGTTCAAGCATCTGTGCCAACTGAGACAGAATTCTTCAGGCATTTGGCACAGCTGCTGATTGTAAGTCTCCCAAATAAGACCTTCCACTCCTCTTATATGAGATTGCCCCCTCCTAGTGCCCACTTACTCCATTTTACTCAAATAAAGGTACACAACAGCACATAATTAAGTGTCCTCAAGCAAGACGGTGTTGCCTTGTGGTGAGATGGGCAGCAAAGAAATTTTATAAATAAACAAATAAATACATTTCAAATTTGAATGCATGGATAGAATCTGCCCAGAATTATCTGTTTCCCACCACCACCACCACCAAATCTGGCCTCTCACTGGTGCATTCACTGCTGCTGTAATTGTAACTTGTCTCTTCTTCTTTCTCCCAATTTTTCCAAGCATCATGGATTTCTCAAGGGAGTTCCATTTCCTCATAGTATGTCCAAAACATGCTAGTAAAATGCCAGAGGGCCTAGACTGTATTGTGGTTAGCCAGAGGCTCAGAAGCTTCTTATTTAAATTCTAATAGTCTTTTTTGACTATGACTACTAGATACTGAAGGGCTAGAGTCTTCCAGAATTTTTGAGGCCTGAAACAGATGAAAACAGTAGTATAAGCCCTAGTATTACAAAAATACTGCAAGATTTCTGAGATAAGATTGAGGATTACAAATCCCATAGACCTATCTTCTCCTTCTCCTTTTCCTCCCTCTCCCTCTCCTTCTTCCTCTCCTTCACATTTTTTTTTCAGGAATTACATGGATGTAGGTTTATTGTTACTTTCATTTCTCAATTTTTTTCAATTTCCAGTTTGATATGCATCCACAGCAGGGGCGGGATTCAAATTTTTAACAACCAGTTCTGTGGGCGTGGCTTAGGTGGTGGGCGTGGCTTGGTGGTCATGTGACTGGGTGGACATGGCTTGATGGTCATGTTATTGGCTGGGTGTGGCCAACTCAATATCACATTGAGGCACACATCTCCTCCCCTGGCCTCTCATGACTGTGGGGATGCTGCAACAGTTGTAAGTGTGAAAAATGGCCATAAGTCACTTTTTTCAGTGCCATTGTAACTTTAAATGGTCACTCCACACAAGCAAAGTACCAGGAAAGGAGGGGGGAAAAACTCCAGAGAAGTTCCTGAAACAGGAAGTCCAGTCCTGCCAAGAATGTAATAAGGGTTAACGGAGAGGCAGTTTCTGTAAGCAACACCAGAATGTTTCTTTCCTGCCTTCCTTACAGGATTAGGCCAGTAATTTCTTCTAACAACCGGCTCTCCGAACTGCTCAGAATGTTAACAACCGGTTCTAGCGAATAGGTGCGAACTGGTAGAATCCCACCCCTGATCCATGGGATTTTCACCTAGTACAAATATGGCCCATCCTGATAGCCCTGTGATTGCGAACCTATGGCACGCATGCCGGAAGTGGCACACAGAGCCACTTCTGTGGCATGCAAGAAATTGCCTGGAAGAGCCCCACTGCGCATGTGGCGTGTGCCGCCTGCCCGCCAGCTAATTGTTGAGTATCTGGAGTGCATGCGTGGGGGACGGCATGGGAGATGCATGCGTATGTACAGAGACGCGAGGGGCATGCTGGGGGTGTTTGGCGCGCATGCGCAGAGATGTGCAGGGATTGCGCATGTGCAGAGATGTGCAGAGATGGGGGCCCCTGCATGTGCATTGCCTTCTGGGTGCTGGCCTGCGAATGTGCGCATGTGCAATTTTTGGCACACGAGCCCAAAAAGGTTAACCACCACTGTGATAGTCTGTGACTTTCAACTTAGTGCTGCCACCTAATTAATAAGTTCTAGACCAGGGGTGTCCAACCTTGGCAACTTTAAGCCTGGAGGACTTCAACTCCCAGAATTCCCCAGCCAGCTGGCTGGGGAATTCTGGGAGTTGAAGTCCTCCAGGCTTAAAGTTGCCAAGGTTGGACACCCCTGGTCTAGACAGTCAGACACACACACACACACACACACACACACACACACTCTGAGCCATGAATTTGTTTGCCAGTCCCAAGCCTGGATAAATGCGGATGGCTGATATAAGACCGGCCAACCTATTGTGTAAAACCTCACCCAAAAAATGTTATAGAAAGCCTCTCAAATGAATCAGATATGGCGTCAATGATAGGACCCCCAAGTCAGAAGCTATCCAACAAGCTACTGGGAAAAGAGCAAGCATCTGCAGTGAGTAGTCAAGGCATCATTGGTGCACCTAGGGCAAATCTAACACGCATTGCTCAAGCTGCACAAAGACACATTGGGTGGCAATGTGGAATGTTTGAGGAATGAGCCAGGGTAAATTGAATATCATCAAATGGGAGAGGGCCAGGTGGAAAATTGACTTCCTCGGCATCAGTGAGCTACACTAGATTGGCTATTTCCAATCTGAGGAATTCACTATTTATTACTTAGGACATGACATCAGGAAAACAAATGGATTTGGCATTTATCACAAGCAAGAAATTCATCCAAGCATTGGAAAGCTACTTGAGAATTAATGATCATGTTATAACCATCTGAATCTGTGCCAAGCCCCTCAGAATCACAGTTGTCCCCAACGACTCATGCAATGGAGCTTGAAATAGAGAATTTCTACGCCAGCATCGAAAAAATTCTGAAGCAAGTAACCAAAAAAGATATTGTTTCCATACCGGGTGATTTCAATGTAGAAGCTGGCACCCAAACAGTAAAAGGGCATCACTGGCAACTTTGGATTTGGGGAGAAGAATGATTCAGGCAGTAGTTTGGTCAATTCTGCCATGAAAATTGATTTCAGATCATGAATACCAGGTTCAAACAGCCCAAGTGTCGCTTATATGCACTTGGACTTCATCAAATAAGCTGCACTGTAATCCGATTGACTATGTCCTTGGCAGCCATTGATGGACCAGCTCAGCTCTCACTGTTAAAGACATATCCAGTTGCTGGTTGCAGTGTATATTATGAATAGTTGATGGCTCAGAGCTGAGTCAAATTATGAAACACCAAAAAGACAACACTACCAAAGAATCTGATATCACCAAAATCCCAACCATCTATGCAATTGAAATGAAAAATAGGCTTAAATTGCTGGACACTGCTGAGAAGCTGTTTGACAAACTGTAGCCAGAAATTAAATTGATCATCACTGAAACAGCTGTTAAATACAAACTATAAAGCTTAAGAATGTTCTGTCCTGAATTTGAATACTCGAAATCCCCGCGCCTTGATTGGCTAAGGCGCGGGGATTTCTGATTGGCCAGGCGAGCCGCGCTGATTGGCCCGATTGAAGTCTCCCGCGATTGGCTCGCTCCAAGAGCGGGAGACTTGAATCGCTGCCATTGGCCGCGGCCGCCGCAGCGAAAAGGATAAAAGCCGCGGGCTTTTTCCTTTTCGCCGGTTCGGTTCACAACAGTTTAATAAAGAGCTTGAATGATAGTCACAGACTCTGAGCGTCTTTTTGCGGACACGACACTGGCGACGAGGATGGGATCCCGACCCTGAACCGAATCGAAGAGGTCGTAGGTCGAGGACCAACTGTGCCGGGTGCGGCGGCGACCACCCCAGGTCAGAATGCCGATTTTTTGACTCTATTTGTAGGCATTGTGAACAACGGGGTCACATCGCTCGAGTTTGCCGCCAAAAGAAGACCCGCAGCCCGCCCAGATGGGAACAACACGACCGGAAGAAGGAAAGCCCCCCGCCCAAGACCAGAGAGCGCCAACCGGACGGTCGGTGGGACCGTACCCAGCGATCTTCAAGAGGCGGCGACGGTCGGCGAAAAGAAGAAACACACCAGACGGTGACCATCGGCCACGCCATCTCCGACGGCGCCAGAAAGGTACACGTTGAAGTCCATATTGAAGGCCAGCCATGCAAGATGGAAGTGGACTCCGGGTCCTACCTCTCCATGATTGCATGGCGCGAGATTAAGCGGCTTGTACCCACCCTCCATAAGAGGAACATTCATACCCAGAAAATCATCATAAAAGACTACCAAGGGAACCGCGTCCCGGTAGTGGGCACCAAGAGCTTCAATGTAACCTACAAGGGCCGCACCGAACAACTGCCACTCACCATCGTCGATCGCGACCGCCCAAGCCTACTGGGTTTACAATGGTTCGCCCCGCTTGACATGGCGCTGACAGGAGTCAACCACGTCGCCAACGACGGTTGGGAACAGCGGCTAGCCCAGGAGTTCCAGGAAGTTTTCGATGGAAGCTTGGGCAAGTACCAGGGGCCCCTTATTTCGTTTGACCTAGACCCGAAGGTTCCCCCCAAGCGGCTTAAACCTAGGAGGGTACCATTCGCCCTGAAGCCTAAAATTGACGAGCAGATCAACAAGCTCGTCGAACAGGGGGTGTTGCAGCCGATAGACCATGCCCAATGGGAAACCCCTATAGTGACCCCAGTAAAACCAGACGGGTCCGTGAGAATTTGCGGGGACTATAAGGCCACCCTAAATGGCGCATTACAACAAAGCGCCTACCCAGTCCCAATCGTGCAACATCTGCTGCACTCACTGGGAGGGGGCAAGGTCTTCGCCAAGCTCGATCTCGCCCAGGCATATCAGCAGCTACCAGTAGATGAGAAAACGGCGGAAGCCCAGACCATCGTGACCCATCGGGGGGCCTTCAAGTGTAACCGACTCCAATTCGGAGTCAGCGTGGCACCAGGCATCTTTCAAAGCCTGATGGAACGTTTGCTACAGGGCATCAAGGGGGTGGTGCCCTATTTTGATGACGTATTAGTAGCGGCGCCAAACGAAGCCGAATTAGAAAACCGACTCAGACAGGTCTTAACAAAATTTAAAGTGACAGGACTTAAAGTTAAACGAGAAAAATGCCAACTTTGCACAAAGCAAGTGGAATTTTTGGGCTACCTTCTAGACCGGCATGGCATTCACCCTACAATTAAAAAAGTGAAAGCCATCAAAGAAGCCCCTATCCCAAAGTCTAAAACGGAACTACAAGCGTTCTTAGGATTGCTGAATTTTTATAATGTTTTCCTACCCCAAAAGGCTACGGCGGCGGAGCCTTTGCATAGACTCCTGGATAAGGCGGCAACCTGGACTTGGGGGAGACGAGAGCAAGCCGCCTTTCAAAAAACCAAAGACCTCCTCACCTCCGACGCCGTCCTGATTCAATTCAGCGAAACCTTGCCCTTAGCTGTCACTTGCGACGCATCACCTTTCGGCGTCGGTGCTGTCCTCAGCCATACCCTCCCCGACAAAAGGGAAGCACCCATCGCTTTTTTCTCCAGGACTCTGACTAAACCAGAGCGGAACTATAGCCAGCTGGACAAAGAAGCCTTGGCTATAGTTGCCGCCGTTAAGCGTTTCCACGAATACCTATATGGCCGCCCGTTCACCATTGTGACAGACCATAAGCCATTGCTGGGAATCCTCGCCGGAAACCGAGCCACCCCGAACATTTTATCACCCCGGATGACAAGGTGGTCCAAGTTCCTGGCAGCCTACAGCTACGAACTGTTACACAAGCCAGGTAAGAAAATTTCGCACGCGGACGCTTTAAGCCGTTCCCCCTTACCAGACTCTGATCCTGACCCAGCTCCAACAACAAACACCCTTAGCATTGAGAACCTACCCATTACCGCATCGGACATTGCCAGAGAGACTGTTAAGGATAAGCGTCTGGCGCGAATCCTACATTGGCTAGAAAGAGGCTGGCCTGAAAGGGACAATGACGAATCCATTAAAACGTTCATAAACCGCCAGACTGAACTTTCACTACTTAAGGGATGTATCTTATGGGGTGACAGGGTAGTCATCCCGGACAGATTGCAAGGGAGGGTCTTAGAGATGCTGCATGAGGGTCATCCTGGCATCGTCAGGACTAAAGCCCTGGCCAGGAGTTACGCTTGGTGGCCGGGGATGGACAAACAGATTGAGCAATGGGTCGCCAAATGCCATCGATGCCAGGAGACCAGACCCAGCCCACCCGCAGCACCCATCCGGGACTGGGAAATACCAAGGGGGCCCTGGTCCAGAATCCATTTAGACTTTGCGGGTCCAACAAATGGGCATACTTTTTTGATCACAGTCGACGCTTACTCCAATTGGTTGGAAGTAAGCGATATGAAATCCACTACCACGGAGGCTGTCATCAAAGAACTGTGTAAACTGTTTTCCACGCACGGCCTCCCAGACGTCGTCGTCTCAGATAACGGGCCCCAGTTTACTTCCCTCGAGTTTGAAAGGTTCTTGGCGGAGAGGGGCATCCGCCACGCATTAACGGCACCGGCGCATCCGGCGGCGAACGGTAGAGCGGAACGGATGGTCCAGTTTACTAAAAAAACCCTCCGGAAAATGGACCACGGGGAGATCAACGACAAAATCAACAAACTCCTCTTCATACAACACATCACCCCAAACACCACTACCAACAAAAGCCCAGCCGAACTGTTAATGGGCAGGAAGCTGAGGTCCCCACTCGACAGGTTGCACCCGACTTACAACCCGGAGCGGCCCCCAGACTCCAGCTCCAAATACCGGACATTTGCCCCCGGCAACTTAGTTTACGCCAAAAATCTGACGGGGGACCCCCTATGGATCCCAGCCGTCATCACTCAAATCACCGGTCCACGGTCGTACCGGCTCCAAACCACCGACGGGCGAGCCTGGAAACGACACATCGACCAGCTCCGGTCACGTACGGCAACAGACCTCAACCCCCAAGACTCGAACCAAGGGGGGAGGGAACACCCGAATAAAATAGCGCAAGAAAAAATCCAAAAATACTCACCGGAACGCAGCCATCGCGAGTCCCCTCCGGAGAAGAACCACCTGGCCAGCTCAACCGACTCGGAGAAACCAAGCAGGAGCGGCGAAACCCGCAGCTCAACCGACCCGGTAGGCCCAGGCGGGAGCCACGGAGAACGAACCGGCCCGATCATCCAGCCGGTTCACACAGAGGGAGGAGCAGCCAAAAAGATGACCGCTCCGGCCGAGGTACAGCTTGAAACTGAGTTGCGCAGGTCAACTAGGACTAGACGGAGCCCCGCCTACCTGCGTGACTACACTACGTGATGGACCATACCAAGAGGGGAGGGGTGTTCTGTCCTGAATTTGAATACTCGAAATCCCCGCGCCTTGATTGGCTAAGGCGCGGGGATTTCTGATTGGCCAGGCGAGCCGCGCTGATTGGCCCGATTGAAGTCTCCCGCGATTGGCTCGCTCCAAGAGCGGGAGACTTGAATCGCTGCCATTGGCCGCGGCCGCCGCAGCGAAAAGGATAAAAGCCGCGGGCTTTTTCCTTTTCGCCGGTTCGGTTCACAACAGTTTAATAAAGAGCTTGAATGATAGTCACAGACTCTGAGCGTCTTTTTGCGGACACGACAAAGAACATGGCTCTCAGATGCAACCATCAGAATAGTTGAGTGAAGAAAATCAGCCAAAGCAACAGGAAAATGGGAGGAAACTGAATACAGATTTCCAAAGAGCAATAAGGAAAGACAGCAAAGAAAGAAGAGGAATACATCTGTGTAAGTCAAAAAGATTTGAATGCCATTTACTGCTGATAAAAACATCATCACAAGCAAGTAACTGAAAGAATTGTCTGACCAACAAGATGGCAAGAACATACAGAAGAGCTATACGCCAGCAACAGTTTCAGTCTCCTCAGGATGATGAAGAAAGGGAAGCAGAACCAGAACCAGCCGTCCTTTAGGAATAGGTTTTATGGGCAATAGGCCAACTAGGCCCCAAGCGTTCATACAAGCCCCACAGAACTGTGAGGCCTATATTACCACAAACATCACAGCCTTGTTCCAGAAAACTTAAGAAATGAATACTTGGCCATAGGATTAGAAATGATCGATGTTAATTCCATTCCCCAAAAAAGGGTGACTCCAAAAATTGCTCTAATTGGCACATAATTGTCCGCATCCTCTTAGCAAGATTCTCCTTAAGATCATAAAACAACATCTGGCACTGACCATCAAAAGGAAATTACCAGATATTCAAAATGGCTTCAGAAGGGGTCATGACACTAGTGACTTTACATGTGTGCTTAATATAAGCCCTACCCACCCAAATAAGCTCTAATTAAGATCCCGCCTACTCCAGGGTACAATGGAGGAAATCTGTCTATAACTGCCTTTTCCAGCAAGTTTGAGAACATGACATGGCTGAAGCAAGTAAGACAGATATGTTTTTATTTTGCCTTCCAGTGATCTGCATAGTTTTATATATGTTCCAGTATTTGTTTCTTTGTCACCTTTGCTGTCTAAGGAATGTGCAGGAGCCTTCTCCAACACCACAAAAAAACTGTCTAGTTTTTTTCATGGCCCAACTTTTACAATCATAGGCTATTACGGGAAATATGACAATAGAGACTAATCTGCCGATAGAATAGAATATTTGTAGATCGGAGTTGAATTGGGGTCCTTGGCACTTTCTGAGCTTGGTGGTTTTCTTGCCAACATTTCATTACCAGACTAAGTAGCATCATCAATGCTAGAGGGGAATGGGGTGTGCTCCCACAGTTTTAATATACTAGTAATTGCCTTGTCAGCGTTGAAGGAAGTTTTTTGAAGTTTGGCCTGAGGCTCATGATTTAATTAGAGCAATGCTGAAATTATGATAGGTTCCTTGATTAGACTGTTGTTTACTATTCGCTTGTTTATCGGCATTGGGAGTAAATCAAGCTAGGATTTACTTTCAGGGTAGGTTTTATTATCAGCGAAATACAGCAATTCTCCTCCTCTCCATTATAGAAGATAAGAGTTTTTATTTAGGAAACATTGCCTGAGATTCTCAGAGTGCACTTTGCTTCAATGATGAAGATACTTCCTGGCAAACCATAGGTCTCAGGTTAATGCCTGTCCTTTCCAGATAGAGCTGGGTCTGTGACTTTGGATTAACTGATTCTAATCAGCACAAAGATGGACCATTGTTTGACTAGGCATGGAGTAGTTTCCCCTGTTCCTATTTTATATCAAGAAAAGATGTTAAACTTATATTCAATACATTGTTGTTACACTGTATAATTGTCATGGAACATGACATAAAGGAACAAAGCTAATTAATATACCAGCAACTTGAAATGCATTTCGATACACACAAAATGCAACTGTATTTTATACTGACGCTTTGCTCTATCACTTCCTGGGAAATAGTTTCTACAAATGCCTGTGTTAACACTAATTAGAGCAGCCGACCAGATCTGATATACTTTAAAAAAATTCTGGATTCCTCTCCTGTTATTGAGGGCAATGGCACAGATTTAGTTCTATTTACCAGGAGCAGCTGGGAACCTGCTACTACGCATCAGCATAAAGATGTCATCACAACATCTCCTGTTATTAACAATAGCCTTGTGAACATCCCATCACTGAACAAGCACCTAATATTTTACAGTTGAGAGGAAATACTGAGAATACAGAGAAGAGGAAGAGTTTATAATATCTGATGCCTATCAAGATCAAATCAGGCCTAATGGCTGATTTTGAAAAAAACCAAACAGGACCAAATCTAATCATAACTGGGCTTCCCAAAGATGCTTTTTCAGGAGGCAACTGGACTTTGTTTTTTCTTTGAAGACTTCTTATCCAAGAAGCTTCTTCAGTTCTGACAGCATAGGGGAATGGAAGGATTATTATTCCCTGCAGACAGCTGGTGATTTGCATCCTTTTAGAGAGTTGTTGAAGAACTTGGAAGTTTATCTGTTTCCTCAGGGTCACCTGAGTAGTGCTCCTGAGGACACAGATAAACCTCCAAGTGCTTCAACAACCCTCTAAAAGGATGCAAATGACCAGTTGTCTGCAAAAGGAATATAAATCCTTGATCGCCACTATCCTGTTAAGAGTTGAAAATGCTTTTTGGATGAGAAATGAAATGTCTTGAAAGAAAAAACAAAGTCCAGTTACCCCCTGAAAAAACATCTTTGGGACAACCATGATCTGGATGACTAGATGAATCTCTACAGATTCATTGCTGGACAGAAAACTATCAGGAAATTCCCAAATTTTAGGTTAGACTAGAAAGACACAAACATCCCAAATGAAACCAATGGCCAATTGTCAAGCAATCAGTGTGGAAGGTTCATGTAGCCACCAAGAGATGAGTTCATTCTGTTATTTGTCTTTACATTTTTCTACACTCCATCACTGCAGTAACTAAAGCAGTGTTTCTGAACCTTAAAATTTTAAGATTTGAAGTTTTCAGTTCCCAGAATTCCTCCAGCAAGCAACTGACTGGGGAATTCTGGGAGTTGAAATACAGACATTGCAAAGTTGCTAAAGTTGAGAAACACTGAGCTAGAATATTGCTGAGAAGGACAATGATTAAAAGTGACAGTTTAAAAGCCTGAAGCAATTTTATCTGAGCATCCAAGGGCAAGTGCTCAGTACCCTCCCTTCCAAAGCCGAAAGAGAAATAGTTCAGCCAGAAACATCAGCAGATACCTTCCTGAGACATAATTGTACCCATAGCAGGTCCAAGCCCTATCATATTAGAAAGTTGATTTAAAACTGGGGTGTAATCAATTCCTAGGGCTTCTGTGAATATATACAAAAAAATGACTGATGTTCTTTTTTCTTTTTCTAAATAAGATGAGAAACAGTATACCGTATATACTCGAGTATAAGCCGAGTTTTTCAGCCCATTTTTTGTGCTGAAAAACCCGCCCTCGGCTTATACTCGAGTCAGATTCCCCTCTGGAAAAAAAATGACCCACCGCCATGTGAGAATGCTCAGACACGAAATCTATCTGACCGAAAATAAGTGTGTGTATGTGTGTGGGGGGATTTTAACAGAGGGAAGATGTAGGGAGAAGGCAAAAGCGACGGAAGATCCTTCAGGGGAAACTGAGGGGGAGACTCACTCGGGAGGAGACGGAGGAGGAGGTGGTGGTGGCGGCTCTCTCCCTTGCAAGAAAAAAGCAAGAGCCGTTCTTATGATCTCTCCCTCTCTCTCTCTCTCCCCGTAATACAGTCAAGCCCTTTCCAGCACGCGGGATCCGCCCCCGCCGCTTTGCACCTTGCAAATGCAAAAACCCCAGGATTTTGCATTTGCAAGGTGCAAAGTGGCGAAGTGAGTATGTGTGTGTGTGTGTGTGTGTCTGTCTGTCTGTCTCTCTCTCTGTGTGTGTGTGTGTGTGTGTGTCTCTCTCTCTCTCCCTTCCTCGCACCAGCGCGCCTTCCTTCCACTGCTACGCGTTTGGGCTGCTTTGTGCCCCCCTCCCTCCCCGCCGTCTTTTATTTTCTACTTTCCAATGAACGGGAACGAACAAACCAGGATTAGCTTCAAGAGCCCCGAGGAGCAGCAGCGGCAGCAGCAGCACCCAGCATCCTCAACTTGAAAGTTACTGCTGGGTAAAGGAGCCGCTCTTGGAGCTCGGTGGCACTTTGCAAGAAGAGCGAGAGAAGGAGGTGAGGCACGGCCCAGCTCGGCTCTGCAAAAGGCTGCGCCTGCAATGCCGCCCCGGGCGCTGAGCGAGGCTGACTAGCGGCGCCTGGGCTGTTCGGGAGTGGGAAGCGGCTGTGCCCCTGGCCGGCCAGGGGAATGGGGACCCTGCCTGAGTGGAAGGTGGCGGCGGCGACGGTGGGGTCTTTCCAGTTAGGATCCAGGGGCGGCAGCCGCCCGGGCATCCTCCTCTCGGCTTTCAGCCGGCCGTTTGCAGGGCTCAGCGAGTCTGCGCCAGGAGTTGCCCCGCCGCCGCGCACCGGGGAAGTGGTGGCTGCTCGCCTTCGCTGCAGTTGGAGCTCTTTGGGGGCACCCCTCGTCTCTGTCTGACCTCGCGGTCTCTGCTGTCGCGGCTGCGATCGCCTCCCGTCAGGGCGCTCGTCTGGAGGAGGCGGCGGTGGCTTGCAGAGCCTCGGCACAAACCCCTTTTCCCCGCACTTCCCCCCCCGCACCCCTCTGGCAGCAGCAGGCGGAGAAAGCCCCGCTTCCCCCTGGCCTGTCTCGGGGAGAGGAAGCGAAGGGCCCCGTCTCGGCTCCCGTCCTTCTCAGATACCTCTGGGTTTTTTCCCCCCTTCCAACTGGACGATGGCGATGTCCTTGAGCAAGTCTTAAAATGCCGGTGATGAGGGGCCTCCTGGCTCCCCAAAACACCTTCCTGGATACCATAGCAACCCGCTTTGATGGCACGCGTGAGTTGGCTTCCCACTCTTTTTTTTTAACTCTCCTCCTCCTCCTCCTCCTCCTCCTCCTCTCCTCTCCCCTTGTTGTCTGGTCTTCCCTAAGGAAACTCGAGGGCTCACACTTCCAGGTGTTTCTCCCTGTCTTTCTCCCTGTCAATGATCTTTTCTTCCCTTCCCTTCTCTCAGCCCCATCCTCCTTCACCTTTGTCACCACAATCCTGAACAGATGAAGTTTGTACTTCTCAAGAAAGGTTGGATGTTCCTTTTGAGGAGGGAACCTAGTGTGACATCTGTATGTTGACCTACTACTGAGCCGTGGCATGTGTGCACATGCAATGGAGGCATGAGGGAGAGCTGTGAAAGAGATGGTGGCTCTCCAAAACAGGATGTACATGCAGCACATACACATGCTTTTTTCTTGCAAGGGAGAGAGTGACTCTGTTTGGACATACAGATGAGGAGGAGGAATCCAGTTTTGAAGGATTTTAACTCTTGTGTTTTAGCTTGGTTGCTGATTGAGCTAAGGTTTTTGTACTTTTAAAGTTATTGTTGATACCATATTGGTTTTGCTGGCTCTCTTTTCCACTTACAGAGCTAGTTTACTGTTTTTCTTTGAAATAAATATTCAAAAACATTTAACCTACTGATGCCTCAATTAATGTAATTTTATTGGTATCTATTTTTATTTTTGAAATTTACCAGTATCTGCTGCATTTCCCACCCTCGACTTATACTCGAGTCAATAAGTTTTCCCAGTTTTTTTGTGGTAAAATTGGGTGCCTCGGCTTATATTCGGGTCGACTTATACTCGAGTATATACGGTAATTAAGCAGACGCCACTAAGTTGGGTTCTACATCTGGTGATCAAATGGGCAAAACAATCACTATTTCAACCTGTTTGTAGTATATATAACTCTAACTCGCAGAGCTTCCAAAACAGTCTTTGATTCTATTCTTCCACCCATCTCCCCTTTTTTTTCTACTTTCCTTAATTTTGCTAAGCATAATTGTTTGTTTCTAGTCCATCCGCCTCATATGTAGATCACAGTATGCCTGAAAAGGGAGGGAGGGGGAGAAAGATAACATATTCTAAAATGATGCCTTAATTAGCCCATGGCAAAATAAAAATAAAAATCCATATGGTCCACTAGTCTGTAAGTAATTAACTATTGGTGGGGAGCGGGAGTTAGAGGAACTCTATGTTGGGATCAAGCATGGTAAAAATATTACTATGCTACTACAGAGACCAAGATTATCACCAGGCCTGAACTCTCCTTCTGACTTCAGTTCCAAGTGGGGGGAAAAGACACTGGAAACATGGAGGCTGTTTGGAAGGTTTAATGGTGGACAGGAGCACATGGCCTGGAGCTCCAGAGTGAAAAGGATGGCTGATCACATGCTTCAAAGTGAAGGAGGAGATCAAGAAAAAGGACTGAGGTGCTGAGAGTACCTGGGTTTTATACCCTCTGTTGGGATTTGAATTTGAGCTTGTATTCTGATTGGTTGTCAGACTCCCAGGGGCAACTCCGTAGGCTGTCCTGAGTTCCAGGTTTGGTTGAGCCTTGCTGGATGATGCACTGAAAGGGCTTTTGAGCAATTGCTATAGCTTTACCTGGAGATCTTTGTTATGTAAAGTATTCTGGCCCAGGCCTTAATGGCCCACCCATTAACAAAGGTGGGGGTCAGCTTCTGCTTCTGAGGTGAGTTTCTGCTTCTGAGTTTCTACTCTTTTTTAGAGAAAATATTCTGCCTTAATATTTCCTAGGAATTAATATTTCCTAGGAAATATTAAGGATTTCCTAGGAGAGGGGTGGGTGCTAACTTCCTACAGCTCAAAGAAAAGTACTGTTTTGAAGCTAACGTCATCTGAGTCAGGGGTCTCCAACCTTGGCAATTTTAAGACTTGTGGACTTCAACTCCTAGAATTCCTCAGCCAGCTTTGCTTTATTATCTAACATAATAATGTAAATTATTAGTCTCTTGCTGCGTAGAAGTTTAAAGTTGCCAATGTTGAATTCTGAGTAATAATCCAGCTGTTCAAGTATTGCAATATGTGTCTTTTTAACATTGCAAACATCTATTATCCATGCTGTTAGGAAAACTTGGAGAGCTTGTAAAGCTAAATAGAATCCAAATACCTACCGAAGGTTTAGGGTAGCATTAGTATTCAACCTTGTGAGAGTTTTGCAATGGGTGCAATTAATTTATAGTTACCATCTGAAAGCAGCACCATCAAATAAATAGTGATTTAACCATTCAATGAAGTAAGCCCATTAAAAAACAACAACAGTGGAACTCATTTCTAAATCAAGGAGTTTTAGCAATAATTATCATAAATGTCCACTTAAGTAATGCACCGGATTGCCTAGCAATCAAGTTTTATCATATGCCTTAGCTTGGAAATGTCTCTCCAGGGCATGCCTACTTGCAAAAATCATGCCCTAGGTGTTTTTGTGTGTCCCCCACCCCAGCCAGCATACACAACTTTCCTTTTGCTTTTCCCCTCTGCTGGGAAGCATCTAAATGCACCTGCTGTATTAAGTCTTTTATCCCCAATTCAATTTTCTCTTCAGCAGTTTATGTGTTTGGTCCTTGTGACAGAGCAGAATAAAAATATTTCAAGCATTTAGGGAAAGCTCATTTCTAGGTAATTTACACTTACTATTGTCAGGAAGAAGGGCTCCTATCGTCCTTCTTTCATATGTAGAAAAACATATGCTCAAGAGGGAAAGAATCAATAGGATTGTTGTCCATTCAGTTAAACACAATCTCCCCATCTTAGATGTTTGAAATAAGTACTCAAATGGCAATTATTCTTCCAAATCATTAATAAACAATGCAATGGTAGTTACAAAACGACTATGTTCTCCACGGAAGAGCAGCTTTTTTTCACCTGCTTATGGACACAGTTTTGGTCACCACAGTATAAAAAACGAAAAGACTTTAAAAAGAGTGCAGAGAAGATCAAAAAGGCAATTAGGGGACTGAAAGCTAAGTCATATGAAGAACACTTAGCACGTATTGGGTATGTCTAGTTTAATGAAAAGAAGGACTGGGTGTGTGTGTGTGTGTGTGTGTGACATGATAGCAGCGTTCCAATATTTGAGGGGCTGCCACAAAGAAGAGGAGGGTCAACCTATTCTCCAAAGTACCAGAAAGCAAGACAAGAAGGTATGAATGGAAACTGATCAAAGACAGACTCAACCTAGAACTAAGGAGAATTTTCCTGACAGAACTATTAGTCAATGCAATGACTTGTCTCCAGAAGTTGTGGGTGCTTCAAAATGGGAGGTTTTTAAGAATAGTTTGGACAAATATTTGTGTGAAATGGTATAAGGTTTCCTGCTTAAGCAAGGGGTTGGACTAGAACAGGGGTCGCCAACCTTTTGGACCTCAGGGACCACCAAACTCATAATTTTAGATCCCAGGAACCACTAACCGGTTCTGTGGGTGTGGCCTAATTTGTGGGTGTGGCCTGGTGGTCATGTGACTGGCTGGGCATGGCTTGTATGTAAATATTATAAATATGTATATAAATATTGAATTTTTTATAAAAAAAGGGCAACTTTTACCCAAAATCAGGCAAAGCAGGCAGGCAGATTGAGTTGCTCACAGAATCACAGATTCATTCAGAGATCTATCTATCTGCCATTGGCTAGCTCAGTCTGTCACATAAAATTTGCTTGTAAGCAAACTCATGAAATTTTCTAGCAAGCAAGCTCACAAAATTAACTCACAACATACCATGCATGTAAATATTAAATTTTTTATAAAAAAAAAAAGAGCAACTTTTACCCAAAATCAGGCAAAGCAGGCAGATTGAGTTGCTCACAGAATCCATTCAGTGATCTATCCATCTGCCATCGGCTAGCTCAGTCTCTCAAATTTGCTTGCCGTGAGTCTGCACTGAATTTGCTTGCAAGCAAACCTTCAGTCCTAAGGGAGGTTTGGCTGTGCTGAGCCGAAGATCTAAAGACTAGCTAGAAAGCAAGAAATCCAACCATTTCCTGCTTCCTAGCTAATCTAAATCTCCCAGCACAGCAAAACAGATGATGGTCGGAAAAAGGAAAAATAGCAATTTGGCAGGCAAGTTTACCGGGCAAGGAGTGAGTGGGCGTGGAGGTTTCCCGTGGGCCATGTGGGCAGCGCAGCCTTGTGTTTCTGCACAGCCTGAATTAATTGCTCTGGGGGTGAGATTTCTCTGCAGCCCACCAAAATTTTCTCGTGGCCCACCGGTTGATGACCGCTGGACTAGAAGACTTCCAAGATCTTTTGCTGTTATTCTGTTATTCTAAAAAAGCCAAGATGTCCCATTATTTCAGTAGGAACACATCCTTGGTTTAAGGCTACGTTTTGATCTTGGCAAACATTCCAAGAATGTTGAAACCAGGTCACAGGCACTCCTAGTCACAAAACAATGGCCCGACTGGATTTGACAAAGTGCTATTTCTTAGAAATTGGCAACATTGCTTCCTAGCCCCAGAGTTTACCTTTGCCTAGATGTCTTGATAGGGGTAACAATTCCAGCAACAATATTAGACTGCAATTACTAGTTTTATTTTCTAAGGAGGCCTATGGGTAGAATTATAGCAATTATTGAATGAGCAAGGCCCAAACAAGGAAACAAAAATTTGGGGCCAGGCTGCAATAAATCCTTGGGTTCTCTCTCCTGCATTAAAAAGGCCAAATTCCCACCATAAATGTTCTTTGCAGGCAGGCAGTTGGAAAATGTCCAATGACAAATATAATCTTATTGGAAACAAGCAATGAATATCCAGAGAAAGGAACACAATATCCCAAAAAGAGAGAAATAAGCCCATTAACAAAACAAATAGAAGCAAGGAATTCCCCATGGCAAATAAATATGCAATTCTGTTCAAACAAGAACTACAGTACTCTGCTCAAGAACAGCCCTAGAATCAGATATTGAAGGATGGGAGGAAAATGGAGGGAATGTTCCTATTTATGCCTGTTTCTGCATAAACCATTCCGTCAGAGCCAGAGAGAAATTGTGTGCTTTGCATACACGCCTAGATATTGTGCAGCTCAGACAAAGGCAAATTCTCGTCCAAGTCAGGCTCAATATCTGGCAACTTGTAGTTTTCTTGGCAACAATACAACAGTGGTTTCCAATTTGTTTCTTTTAAGATTTTTTCCACAAATTTCCTAATCTAACTAACTACAACCTTGGATTTCATGGAGTCTTTTATCTAAGCACTAAGTAGGTCTGGCCTTGCTCAACTTTTCAAAATCAACCAAGGTCAGCTAGATTCTCCACCCACCTGATTTCTGTGGATTGTACAAAATTTATTGTGACATAAAAGTTAGATATCAGATGAAAATGATTACCAAGATGACAGAGTGGCTGAATTAACACACACTTATCCTGATTTATAAATTAACCTGGCTAATAATATATCAAACCATAAACTAACATAAACTTGCTCAATAGTGGTGACTGTGAGAGGGATCTTGAAGTCCTAGTGGACAATCACTTAAATATGAGCCAGCAATATGCTGCAGTTGCCAAAAAGCACAGTTCTAGGCTACATAAACAGAGGGATAGAATCAAGATCACATGAAGTGTTAATACCACTTTATAATGCCTTGGGAAAGCCACACTTGGAATACTGCATCCAATTTTGATCGCCACGATGTAAAAAAAGATATTGAGACTCTAGAAAGAGTGCAGAGAAGAGTGACAAAGATGATTAGGGGACTGGAGGCTAAAACATATGATGAACAGTTGCTAGAACTGGATATGTCTAATCTTATGAAAATAAGGACTGGGGTGACATGATAGCAGTGTTCCAATATCTCAGTGGCTGCCACATAGAAGAGGGAGTCAAGCTATTCTCCAAAGGACCTGAGGGCAGGACAAGAAACAATGGGTGGAAACTAATCAAGGAGAGAAGCAACTTAGAACTCAGGAGAAATTTCCTGACAGTTAGAACAATTAATCAGTGAAACAACTTGCCTGTAGAAGTTGTATATGCTCCAACACTGGAAGTTCTTAAAAAGATGTTGGACAACCATTTGTCTGAAATAGTATAGGGTTTCTTGCCTGAGCAGACTAGAAGATCTCTAAAGTCCCTTCCAACTCTGTTATTCTATTCTATTCTAAAACAGACTGAATTTATACTGTATGATAAATAATCCATATATAAAATCAAGGTTAATGATAACTGCACATAATATGTTATGGAATGTAACTGGTCGTTCTTCATTTAACCTGCTTAAGCAAGTTCTGTGGATACAACCTAGCTACCACAGCAAGAGTTTTTCCTTCCTTGTGCTAATGACTTTTGAACTCATCATTTTCACCCATTTTGGTCCAACAGAGTTTCTATCACAAGCCCAAACATTTTGCTCCTGTCTAATTACAATTATTTTCACACTCAGTAGCCCTTTTTGTAAATACTTGTCTCCCAACATCCACCAGTGGCTGCTGAAATACTCCTGGATAACTGCCTGCATCCTATAAATTCAGCCCCAGAATCACTCTCTGGTTCGCCACTACACAAGGTAGAAAAGTCGATCAAGATATGAGCCAGTTCTCAGATGGTTCAATTAGCAATTCCTTCTAAGAGATGTGAGCTCTAGCAACCCTTTTGTTATAGGCAGCAATTTTACTCTTTCCTCAAACAAACCCAAACAACTGCAAGTGAGTACTTACTGGTTTAGGGCAATGGATGTATCTGGCAAGGCTGATGATCAGGTCATGGGTGATTGGGTCAACAAGGTTTCTAAAGCTGGCATAGCGATATAAGACATCATCCAGTGAAGTTGATTCCATTCCCAAATCCTGCAGAGGAACAAGTAAATAAACATTTTGAAGGCATCAATGCATACTTAGCTTCCTCTGTGACTGGATGTATTGATGGATACAATCCTGCAAACAGGCAACAATCCTATCACAGTACCATTTCCATCATCTCGAGGGTTTGAAATTCCCCAGAAATAAGAACTTGCACAAATATACATATGCACATATAAACAAGCAGATGAGGAAACAATCATACATTATTGCTTTGTTCAATCAACCCATCAAGTTTGGGATCTCTGGAGATGCCTTGCATAAATGAAAGATTGCGATTATGCTAGTTATTGAAGTAACACATATTCTGATCACATAATACTAAACCATAAACTCATTACATTGGGTTTTGACAACATACTAACCTACAGGAAAGGAACCAACACAATAAATGACCTAGTTTAGGATGTTGTATGAATTTAGCTTCAATGTAGCTGAATTGGAATTGTCTGGAACAAAGAATGTCTTGGCTTTTCTCTCCCTCATCATTCATACTCCTTAGCTTCGCAGAGAAAAAAAACATAATAACTGCCCTTTTCTTTATGGGCTACATTAATACCCAATCATCTGGCTTCCTCTCCTAGCAATTTGACTGCTCCGCTTGCATGGAGTGCACGAACAGGCACTGAAAGAAGATAAGAGTTCTGCAGAACAACTGTTTTTCCTGTGATGGGGAACTTTTTCATGGCAGGATGACTCATACTCAACATGGGTCCAAGCCAGATATATACTAATTCAACTTCTCTTCACATTTTTGTAACAGAAGAATAAGCTATAATTTATTTAATGCTTATATCTATCATTTTTAAGCTGAAGACCCTCCAAATATAGTGCCATTCCTCAAATCCCCCAGCCAATATAGCCAAATAAATCCCAACAAACTTGGAAAATGCTGGTTGGGAAAGATAATTGGAATTAATATTTATTTGTCCTGATCTTCTGCTTAAATCTCAAGTTTCAGAGGATTAGTTTGATTCCAAAATTATGAAAGAGGGAGAAAAAAAATCATCTCCAATTATTTTTGTATGCAATGTATGACTTTTTACATCTCTACCATGTCCCCCTTCCTCCTTCCTTTGTTGGAGGTGAGATCCATTCCCATCCTCTTGGATTTCTGAAAAGGCCTTAAATCTTTGGCTCTGCTGGGCTCCTATGAGGTGCACTATATTGGAGGTGGTTGATTGTGTAAAAGAGAAGACTTCCCTTCACTACTGTTTGTGCTCTTAGTTTTTGTCTCTTTAATTCTTACTAATTTTAGTTATTTTTCAATTTATTCTTTTTTCATTTAGTAAGCCTCCCAGAATCACTTAAACAATCAACTGAGCAGCATATAAATATAGTAGATAAATAAAATAAACAATCTTTGTATTAATTCATGACTAGGATTGCGCTTGGAGGGTTCCTTCATAACTACATAGCCTACTTTTGATGATAAATTCAGCATTATTCAACCTTTTGAACTTTAAGAGTCTGAAACTTCTATATTACTAGTACTATATCTAGAGCTTTACCAATGAGAAAGGCATAAATTCAAGCCAAGGCTGGAAATAGCTATGCATCCATCAAGCAATGAGATCATTTCCACCTTTATTTGTGGCAAATTTTCCCTCTCCAGCATGGAGCAAATACAAAGCAAATCAGACCTGAATGGGCCAATTTGCCTTTCAGAGTGAATACATAAGCCCTCATTACTGTTCAGACTCCCCTGATGTGCCTCAGGTGGGTAGGGAAGGCTATATTGCTACTCCGGACCATGAGAGCAGAGGTGGTTCTGCTCAGATTCTGACCAGTTTTGCAGAACCGGTAGCGGAAATGACTACTTGGCACATTTAAAAATGAAATGCATATAAGGACAATATTCAAAAAGCAACTTCTTTTATGCCTATATAACTGACAGATACAATAGCTTTATAGAAGTCTTCAGGAATAATATAGTTATTGATACAAGCCCTTGAGGCCCACTGTTTTTCTTTTCTTTTTTTTTAGGCAAAGCAATTTTGCTTCAAGTCAATTTTATTTACAAAAATTCTCAGAAATTGAGGTTATTCAACAGGAACAACAACACACAGCCTAAAATCTTGCTTTTTCCCATAAGGTACTAGGAAACAGCAATCGGGGTTGCCTCTTTACAAAATATCCTGTGTTTAACTGTCTCATAAGCTTACCATCCTATAAAGCAGAAGAGAATGATGATAGAGCCTCATTTACTTAGTGAAGTACCAGCTGCTTTTTTGAACATAAGCAGTGTGTTGCTGGATCGGACCCCTGGCTGGCCCATCTAATCCAGCAGACTGTTCTTACGATGGCCAACCAACTGCAGAGGAAGCCAATCTGTATTTCCCCAAAATATTTTCTATGTTTCATAAGTTTATTAACAACAGATGGCAATTACAAAGACAATAGTAGGTAAGATAGGAGTTTTAAGCCATTTTTAACCATAATTGGTTATCTTTAGAAAGTATATGTGTCACTCTGCTGAGGTAAATCTCATCTGAAAATCAGCTTGATTTTATTGAGAGCACTTTCAATTCAAATTTTTCCAACAACCTTCAGCATCACAGATAGAGGACTTCAAACTGGTTGTTTAAGGATTGTTGGAAATTATGACAGCCCATAAAACAGTTTTGGCTGTCATAAAAAGACTCCCTCCCAATCACACAATCACAATCTGGATGCCTGGTTCATTCTTACAACTGGCTGCCAAGTGCCCTACAATCATGGGATGGCCATTTGCAGTCTCCTCTGTCAGCTTCCCCAGAAAATCATTGGGGAAGTCAGCATGGAAGGTTGCAAGCTGCCACCTGCCAAGAGGACTCATCTCTTGGGACTCGCTGAAAGAGCTGCCTGCCAAAGGTAGCTGAACTCCCTCCGTGGGGTGAGAAACAAAGCTCAGATCTTGATGATCTGAATGTTTACGCACTCTGTGGAAGGAGTTCTCTTCTGCATGTTCTTTTGGTGGGGTGGTGAAATGGATCATGAAGATCTGAGCCCCATCCCTGCACCCCATCAAAGGCATTCCCTTCCAAGCACAGAGGGGAGGTGATATCCTTCAGCAGGCAACCCTTTCAGCAAGCCTCTAGTGAAGAGAGGGAGATGAAATCCAAGCAGAGAGTGGAATGCAGTAAGGTTAAGGCGCATGACGTGCCTCAGGTGGGTAGAGAAGGCTATATTGCTACTCCGGACCATGAGAGCAGAGGTGGTTCTGCTCAGGTTCTGACCAGTTCTGGAGAACTGGTAGCGGAAATATTAAGTAGTTAGGAGAACTTGGCAAATACCATCTCTGACTGGCCCCGCCCCCATCTATTCTCTGCCTCCCGAGTCCCAGCTGATTGGCTGGCTCTTCTTTTGTTGCCCTGCACAGGAGAATGGAGCTGGAAATCAGGTTAGTGGGATGGGGAGGGAATGGGGATTTTGCAGTATCCTTCCCCTGCCACGCCCACCAAGCCACGCCCACAGAACCGGTAGTAAAAAAATTGAATCCCACCACTGCATGAGAGAGACCCTGTCCAAGATCTTTTCTGATATTTGGAAGCTGTCAGGGTCTGGAAGATAGAGAACAGAATGAAACTGATCCTTGATCAATTGCTAATTTTACACTGAGATTCTTAGATCCAGCCACAGTTGTTCTTGGATGGACCTTTACCCTTGAAGAAGCGGGTTCACAAACGGAGGTTTCTTCTGGACTCACAGCTCCCACTGGATGAGCAAGGTGAAGGTGATTCCCAGAAGGGCCTATGTCCAGCTTTGCTGAAGTACCCATTGTGACAGTACTGGGCAGGAGGATTCATGTGTAGGAAATGACCAGGCTGAGCCCAAGGGATGGATCAAGCAAGTTATTAATTTGGAATCTTTTCACGCCCATAAAAAAATCTAAATCCAGCCCTCCTTGAATTCCGTTTACTGTTACCTACTGCCTTGCCTTGATCGTTGGTAGTTCAGATTTTTGTTTAGAGGATGCATGAAATAAACTTGTACTCGTTTTGGATCTAATCCTGACTCCCGATTTCTTGTGCCTGACCTCATGCCCTCATCGCCCATCCACTCCAGCTAGACTACTGCAATGTACAGGTAGTCCTCGACTTACAACCACAATTCAGCCTAACATTTCTGTTGTTAAGTGAGACATTTGTTAAGTGAGTTTTCCCCCTTTTTACAACCTTTTCTTGCGAAAGTTGTTAAGTGAATTCCTGCAGCTGATAAGTTAATAACCTGGCTGTTAAGTGAATCTGGCTTCCCCATTGACTTTGCTATCAGAAGGTTGCAAAAGGTGATCACATGACCTTGGGACACAGCAACGGTCATAAAAATGAATCTGTTGCCAAGCATCTGGATTTTGATCTTATGATCATGGGGAAACTGCAAAGGTCGTAACTGTCAAAAACGGTCATAACTCACTTTTTTCAGTGCCGTTGCTGTTGTAATTTTGAGTTGTAAGCTGGGGACTACTTGTACTCGACTTGGAGCTGTCCTTAAAAACTACTTGCAATTAGACCAACATTGAATGGATAGACTTTCTGGTTCCTGCCATTGGGGACACATAATTCTAATTTTGCAGATCCTGCATTGATTGCCAATTGGTTTCCAGATACAATTTTTGACCTATGAAAATTCTTTACAACTAGGTACTCAGATATCCACAAAACCACCTACAACAATCAGTATCAGCCCAACTGATCAGATTAAACAGGAGAAACTGCTACAAATCTCACATTTTTCAAAACGAGAGGTACTGAAGTGAGAAAATACTGTTTTTCTTTTGGAGCACTGATGCTGTGGAACCATCCTGTTGGTGGAGATTAGACCAGCCTACTCTTTGTTAATGGTTCAAAAACTATTATAAAGGGAATTGTTTCGGTGTCTTCCCCTGATTTTATGATGCCATGTTTAACTTTCACTTGTATTGTCCTTACTATTGCTTTTGTTTCAGGACTGCTTTTTATTGCTGTTATTTATGAAGTTTCAGTGTAGTGATGTTACTATGTGTGTATGTTTTAAATTGTCTTAAATTTTGTTTTAAATTTTGGTCATCACATTATAAAAAAGATGTTGAGACTCTAAAAAAAGTACAGAGAAAAGCAAGCAGGATGATTAGGGGACTGGAGACTAAAACATATGAAGAACGGTTACAGGAACTGGGCTTGGCTAGTCTAGTGAAGAAAAGGACCAGGGGAGACATGATAACAGCCTTCCACAGAGAGGAAGGGGTCAAGCTATTTTCTAAAGCGTCTGTAGGCCAGACAAGGAATAATGGATGGAAACTGAACAAGGAGGGATTTAACCTGGAAATAAGGAGAAACTTTCTGAGAGTGAGAACAATCAACCCATGGAACAGCTTGTCCTCGGAAGTTGTGGGAGCGCCATCACTTGAGACTTTCAAGAAGAGATTGCACTGCCATTTGTCAGAAATAGTATAGGGTCTCCCGCTTGTGGGGGTTGGACTAGATGACCTACAAGGTCTTTTCCAACTCTGATGATCAGTTATCTGTCTTTCTATATTATATGCAACTCACCAAGGGTTTTTTCTAATGCAGTGGGATAGAAATGTATTTAATTAATAATAATAAAGCAAAATAAATCAGAGGATCACAAATAGCACAGGCAGTAACTCCTCTATAATTTGGCAAGCTGCAACAGTATATCTTCCTATTATCAGGAAGAAAACCTTTTTAAAAATTGAAATCACAGACGACCATCGGCTTAGATTGGAAAATCTATTCTGAGAAGTCAAATATTATTGTTAAAAGCATATCTAAGGCTTATAATTAGAAGATCTTATAAGGACTGTGTGGGACTGAGCACAAATTGAATGCTGAAAGGAAACAAAGTTATAGATAATGGTTCTTAATCTGTCTCTTTCATTAATTTCTTCTGAGCTGTTTCAAAGGTTCCAAAACAATCACATAACAACAAACTGTCAAATTTTCATCCCACAAGTTTTTAAATGCTTGAAGCAGACACATAACTTAGGCATATAATTAAATTAAAATGGCATTTAGGAAACAAAATCATAGATGGGAGGGCACTTTAACAGGAAATGTTGAAGCTGGGCTGCTCTGAAAGACACTAAGGCACTTTAAATTAAAACATGCCTTTAATTAAATTCCAAGGGAGTCAAGTTTAATTGCACCCTGTCTTTCTGCATACACAAGCAATGACTTTCCTCACAAATTTGGGATAGCTAAATTGCCACCAGGAACAACGTCAATCAGAAACATAAAACAGAAGTTCCATAAAGGACACCAATTGTACCAAGCTTTCAAATGTTTACCAGTATTATGGTAGACGTATGATGGTTACTTCCATAAAAGCTAATCATGCTTTGGCAAGCATTCATACTGAGTGTTTACCAGAGCAGAAAGGCGGTGTATAAATCAGATATAAATAAACAACTTTTTGTTTATAGCTTCAATCCAGTAGATGCTCCTAACATGAATAACTATACAACAGCGACACATAGGAACATAGTGTTGGAGAAGGGCAATAGTGGGATTCAAAAACATTTACTACTGGTTCTGTGGGTGTAGCTTGGTGGGCATGGCAGCAGAAGGATACTGCAAAATCCCTATTCCCTCCCCACCCTCCCCCTCCCCACTAACCTGCTTTCCAGCTCCATTCTCCTGTGCAGGGCAACAAAGGAAGATCAGCTGAGACTTGGAAGGCAGAGAATAGCTGGGGGCAGGGCCAGTCAGAGGTGGTATTTTCCGGTTCTCCAAACTATTCAAAATTTCCACTACCGGTTCTCTAGAACTGGTCAGAACCTGCTGAATACCACCTATGGAGAAGGGTGGAAGTGACACCAAGAGAAATGGCCAAAGCTATGAAAAGGGCAGCAACCATAATACGAAGCAGTGCCCTGCCATCTAAGACTGAAACTATACTAAACAATTGCAACCAGCCTGCCTTCCATTGAAGACATGTATACTGCACAAGACAGAAACAGTGCTGAGAAAATATCTATAGACCCCTCACATCCTGGATATAAACTATTTCAACTTCTTCCCTCAAGATGACACTATAGGACATTGCACGCCAAAACAACTAGACACAAGGAAAGTTTTTCTCTCATGCCATCACTCTGCTAAATAACTAATTCCCACAATACTGTCTTATGCTGTAGGATGTCAAACCACGTAGTAGGGCTATATTACTATTATCCTTTTCATCTTTCCTGTTACCTATTCCTTTAGCATGTTATGACAATTGTTGCTTGTATCTTATGATTTATGCTGATTGCCTTATTTACCATCCTATGGCTATCACTGAGTGTTGTATCTTATAATTTAGGATTGTATTTTATTATCATGATTTATCATGTTGCTTGCATGTGCACTGAGAGCTTATGCACTGGAGACAAATTCCTTTTGTGTCCAATCACACTTGGCCACTAAAGAATTCTATTCTGTTCCATTCCGTTCCGTTCCATTAAATTAATTATCTCTGATGCAACACACGGTTGAAGGTTTTTGATTTCCTTCTCACGCAAGTCAACAATCAAATGCTCTGAACTGTGGGAAAAGACGTAAGAATATATTCATAAAACCATTTCAGTCATCATGACCTTTAAGTGCTTCTTGAGCATCAGGAAGTGAACTGACTCTTAGATTGCTAGACTGGGGAGAAAGCAGCACTCATGACAAATTGTATAACAAAGATGAAGAAGTTGCATCCTCCTATGACCACTATTGGGGAATATTGGTGTCACAAGTTCTCATTTTAAATCCAGAAGTGCATAAATCTCTAATGAAAAAGATGTATTAGGTACAACATAATTTTAAAAACCCAAAGGCACATCCCCATTCACACCACCACCCAATTTACATAATTGGGCTCCTAATAAATATTAAGAGAAACCCCCAGCTGGCAAAATATTGCCCAGTCAGGGATTGGACTGGGACTGGTTTAAATCCACCCTTAGCCATAAAAACTCACTGGGTGACTGAGCCAATCACTCTCTTTCTCAACCAGCCTGTCTCACAGGGTCCCTTATGGCAATGAAGTTAAACAAAATGAAGGAATGTCTCTGTTAGGAATATAAGTCACCTAACTGGTATTTGGGTTAGAAATATATAAGCCAGGATAGACATTTTAGTACTATATCTTTAAGAGATTGAAAAAACTGCAATTGGATGTGGTTTTTCAAACGACCATAAGATGGAGCCAGAAACCTGGTTGTTTAGCCTTAGTATCAGAAGAGAGTGTGTCTCAGTGAGTCTCTTTTTCCTTCTGTTGGAAAGTATTGCCGTTCCTCCATTTTTCCTAATTGACTGCTATTTCTGGATTTCATGTAAGTCTAATACTGAACTGTTTTTGACACTGGATTTTCTAATTGGATTATCCCTGGATTGAAAACTGACTGATTTACCTGGGAATGAATTTGGATTGCTTGTTTGGACTTTGCTTAACGTTTCTGGAAGTAAAAACCTACATTTACCGTACAGTGTATCTGTGTGCTCTGTGTGTATTATTCCAACACTACTCTCTATACATCTCCCTGTATGTGCTCATTCTCCTGACGGGGAATTACCTCAACAGACTCCATATAAACTGCCTTCAGCTCCTGGAGGAAAAATGGAATAGAAAGTTGGAGAAAAAATATAAATAAAATTCCATGGCTTTGGTTAAAACAAGGGAAAAAACACCTTTCAGTAGTTCTCTTGCCTTTTTTTTTTTTTTAAATCTAATATTCTACTGTGCCTCATAAGAGTAGGCACAGTGTCTGTATTAGCAATAGCTTGCTTCAGGATTAAAATGAAACAACTCTTTCATATCAGATTAGGAGGCCCATCTTGTTTCATTATTAGACATTACATTCAATGCCCAAGTTTGTTCTGGAAGAATTATGTCTTATGTAAAAGGACATAAAATTAGAGAACATAAAACTAGCAAATTTACTTTTCTGGAATATATCTTAAACCAGCTTGCTGAGTTGATATTAGACAGCCATCTTTTAGCCAAGTTTACATGACGTAATGGCCTCTTAACAATAATTAACACTACTGGGGGATAACGCAGGCTTTCTCAGCCATACCTACCATATATATGGGTTTCAACTCCCAACGTATTCAGCTATGACTGTGTTGAGAATAAATTCTGGGAGTTGAAAACCACACATTTGGAGAGTATCGCAGGTTGAGAATGTTCACAATAGATGAGTCATGCCACTGCCACATCACACCAGGATCTGCATATCACCCCAAGAGTATGCATTAGAGTGCAATATGAATTGGGTCTCTGACTATATCAGTGAATGCAAATAAAGTGGCTGAGCGAACTATTAGAAATTCCAAATTGAAAACTTAACTAGTCCTACAGATGACTTTTTCAATAGCAGATCTGATAGCCTGTTTACTAAATTCAGGTTTAATATGAACTAGCTGATAACCCAGCATTGCCCAGGTATTTATTTATCCCAATCCTGTATTAGACAGGAAAAGGAATGAATTATATCTATAGTGTCAAATCAAAGTAACTTTATTTACAAGATTTTAAAAGTATAAGTAGAGTATACAAATTATAAAGGAAGCTGTAGGTGTAATAGCTCACTCTCTCATATAGTGTAATCAGGCCTCACGTTGTTGAACTGTCTCTGAATGTCTAGATGTAGCAGCTCTCTTGCACAGTGTCACAAGTCTTCTATTCCTCTCCTCGGGAGTTTCTTGTCTACACTGGTGTTTCATTTTTGTAGTCTTTGATTGCACTTGGTCAATCGTCTGACCTTTCCTTGGAGACATCTTGGGTGTGGCTGTTACCTCAACCACTGTGGTGAAAATTAGAGACCTAATTGCTCTGGCCAACAGCCTTGGAAAAATTCTACACGGAATAGCTTTTGAGGTGATTATCTGCATTAGCAGGCACCTCCCCTCAACAACTTGCCCTCTTTACTTGAACCAGAGGGAGCCCCCTTGTTTTTTTGTAAGAACTAATCCCCTTTATCAGAGGGAGCCCCCTTGTGGAGTACTGTGAAGCTGTTACTATGGCAACTCCACTGTGCTGTACAGTAGAAGCCATTTTAAGGCATGCAGTCACACACACACACACACACACACCGAGGAGTGTTAGGGATGTCTTACCCCCCACAGTATTTTTTTCCAGAGGGTAAGTCATCTGTGTACCATGTTTGGTTGAAATTGCTCAAGGCATTCCAGAATTATGCTGGAACACACACACACACACACACACACACACTATATAGAAGATTAACCCAGAATATTTTCAATTGCCAAAAAATTTGCTCAGCAACATTTCAGGACTTCCACTAATATGTGGAGCAGAAGACAGGATGCAAGAAAACAAAGAATCTCAAAGTTAAGTGTGCATTTATTTTATTACATCTGGAACCTTATTCACTGAGTTTCTCATAAGAACATCTTAAATTTTAAAACATATTATTAACTTCCTAGAGGCCACAACATGGATATAACAGAAAATCTCATTCTGGTCCTTTTTTTTTTTTTAACTACCGTAGATGTTTAGAGGCAGAGCAGAATCACTCCACATAAAAGGGGCTTTAGGATAGGAGAATAGTAACCAATTCTAGAGGGATAGATATGTTTGTGGTGGGTACATTTGGATGACACAACAAGCCAGGCTTGTGGCTTAGCCTAGAATGTGCCAGGTTATACCCTCTGATTCCCCTGTGCCCAGTTCAGAGTTTTTGTCATTATTCATTCTGTAAGCTTGTTATTTACTGCACACCACTGTTGGGTTGTGCTAGTTTGTGTGTATGCACCACACATTCCTTTATTGTACGTCTGTGTAGGGGAGTAGACACAGAAATGCAAACACTCGAATACATCCTTTACTGAATGTTTGCATTTTTCCCTCTGAAAGTTTGCTTTTATTTTTGTTCTTCCATTTGACTTTCATTTTGGGTCATTTTTTTGAGCTAGTGCCTGAGGAGGAAAAGCACATTGGCCTTATCTCTGAAATAACTCTGAACAAAGACATAATTGTTAGTTATACAAACTCTTCAGGATAATTGAGCCAAAGAAGCCAGAAATCATGCCTCTCCCTAGCCTTGTGGTTTCTTCCAACAGCCTCAATAGCTCTTTCTAAGTCATATAGGACAAAGTGGAAGATAGATGAGGGCAAACAGAACTTTCCCACCAGTACTTAAAAGTCTCAGATTTGTTTTCATATGTGGCATAGATGTATTATCAGATATAATGCAGAGCAAGGATGTCAGAGAATTCATGGTAACAAGCCATGCCATGTGAGGCAGGGAAGAATGTATTTTCGACATACATAGCAAAAACAGAAGTTGCCAGGTGGCAGATGGTGTTGCGACCCCACTGCACAAACCAACAGGAAGTAGGAAGTGCAAATGAAGATGGCTCAAGTACTCTCCAGAACCATAAAGCCTACAAACCTGAAATTTGTTCCTCTTGGCTTCTAGGTACTCACTAAGAAAGGATTTTTTGAAATGATCATCACAGCATTAGTATTTTGTATATTATTATTAACATGCTCTGATGCTAAGGAGTTCTATCCCACTCCGCACCTGAAAAGAAATCTGTTCCAAATGCAAAACACAAGCAGAGGAGAGGAGTTTCAGTTTCAGTTTCACAGCACCAAGCAGCTTTAGTACAGAACAGTTGAGTGAAGCCATGCCTAAGATCCTTGCGGTGTCCTTCTTGCTCACAAAGCAAATACAGTTTCAGTTTCCAAACAGCCCTCAACTCTCTCACACACTGACAGAACGTTAGCCAGATGAATACCGGTGGATGCTGGTAAGCAGAGGCAGATTTTTTTCCTTATTTTTCTCCCCAAAAACTAAGCCCAACCACACAGTTTTGTAGTGTATGAAGCAAGTTGTAGCATAAGGAAAACATTTACTTCATCTCTAATTTCCTGACAATGGTTAGCTCCTATTCTTCCCCAAATTTTCTACGTATCATTCTAGTCATATTGAAGCCAATTAGAAAACCAAAGTTCTTTGGTTCTCCTTGTAGTTTTTGAAGTAGCCTTGGAGAACCCCAAACTGCTTAAAACAGCTAATGTGATGAAGTTTATGACTACCACTTCAGATTCTACAGCAGCTGGACATAATAATATTTGCATTCATACCACCCACTCAGTTACATTACTGAAATAGGTTCCTAAACCATAACCTCACAAAATAAACATCTGAGCAATACATTAAACCACATACATAACAATAACCAGAATAACATTAGTCGTGTTTTAACATTTTGTGTGAAAACTTCTTCTAGGCTTTACCTGACCCAATTAAGCATGTTGTGTGAATACAGCCTACCGGCACCGTCTGCTAGCTTGTCCCTTCTTTTACTTAAGTATAATAAGGAGCTCTCCCACCTGAGGATGGAGATTGTATCACATTTCATTACAATCCCAAATCATTCTACCAGCAAGGATTTCTTTAGTAAGAGCTGCTGCTTATAGCTGAGCATTTCATGGAAGGCAGAGAGTAGTATTTGGTCTCCATTCAAACTCACAATGACTCCCCATTCCCTGCCACAAGCTTTCTCCTACATTTTAGGGAAATATCTCTGAAAAGTTTCAGGCAAGATAGGTGTTCCTACAAATCCCCCTTTTTTTTTCAGGCAGAGCTTAGCAGATTGTTTATCAAAGCAGATTTAGATCTGACGTAGAAAAAAGCATATGGTCCACGCAGTTCTGGGATTATATCATTTCACCAAACAGCTCGAAAATATAAATTCTTCCCAACACTGATTCTTTCTGGCCTGCCAAAATCTAATCTGCCTAGATAGATTGTTTAAAAACAAAACAAAACAGGAATTCTTCCAAATCTAAGGCGATCCTTACTGAGGTTCCGGGTCTCACACCACCATTTCAAACACATCTACTCCAGCAACTGCTTTACTCCATACTTTATCACTATCAATATCTTCCACAGGCATTGAGAGCAAAGGAATGGACACAGAGGAGTAACAGGTAAAATCTAATTCATACGACTTCACTCACCAATCTGATAAGAATGGATTGTGATCCTTAAAAGCTTGCATGAAAATAAATTTATATGCTAAGATGCTCCAAGGGTTTGGGTTTGGGTGGAGAAGCAGAGACTGCAGCAATGAACAAATGCAGCAGCTACCTCTTTTAGGAACATCGAAGGAAGTTGATTCTTGCCATGTGGATCCAGGAGTGGAAAGGCACAGTTTTTTGGGCATCAGTGGAAAAAACTGGATAAAACAAGAAGCCAGAGAGGTCTGTTATATGTAAGGGGATGAACTGGCGGGCAATTTTCTAAGAGAAAGATCCTTTCAAGGATCTTTATCCAGGTCAATTGGTGACTTTAGCAAAACCCTTTTTTTAAGGGACTAAGAAATTCATCCAGATCTCCCTTATTCTCTATTATGGCATCCAGGGAATGTCTGTTCAGTTTGTTCAGCACTGAAATATAACCTATTCCAATATTTTGGCACTAGGGAGAAAAGGAGTGGGTGGAGGAAGGATACCAAGCACTTTTAGAAAGGCAGAATTTGAGGGGAGGATATGAAAATATAGTTACAAACCTTAATTTGATTTTTATTACTTATTACATAAAACGTAATTCATGACACAACAGATAAAATTGCACTATCATTCCTTTTCAGAATATATTCAAGTAAATATCGCATAGGCCAATCCTTCACTCATTATTATGACTTGTTTAGTTCTACTGGATTTATTCCCAGGAAAATGTATTAAGTGAAGAGAAACAATCTCCAGAATTGCAAAATTAACTTATAGTTAATTAGTTAGTTCTATTCACTTAGAGTAAATAAAGCTCAAATATTGTTGATAGGATAAAGAGGGAGAGAAGAACTTTACATAGATTTTCTGCTGATATGGCCTGCAGTCTAATCCTCAAGGCTAGTATTTGTACTTGTGGATTTGCTGAGCAAACATAAACCATCACAGCACAAATGACTGCAAATCTAGCTACAGACTGAGTACATGTGAATATAAGTACATATGAAATCACCACTCATCTCAAAACTTTGCTCCTGTTATTTTTTCACTTAGGTTGAATTCTGATTCCTTCTCCTGGAACAGACATTTGTTCCCGTCTCTTTCATAGCATTGTTCCCTTAGTATTTGACTCATTTAAGTGCCTTCAAAACTTCAATGGTTCCATCTTTGACTTTCTCTCTATCTTGTTCCTCTCTTATACTCCTCTAAGAGTTTCCAAATGCTTCCACTTTCACACAACTGATGAATCGGCTGGTAGAAAACCAGTCAACCTAGCAACAGCCAAGCTGGCTTTCTGATCTCCGCCCCACCTCCCAATCAGCATTTCTTCCCAAGAACACAAAGAATTAAGGCATAAGATGGTGTGAGCATCTTGCGACAGGCATCTGGAAGATGATGGGATTTCCCTGATGCATCTCACATTGTGTAATTGCAAAATGGATAGAGCCCACAAAAATCCCTGCCCCCCCCTTTTAATTAATTTTATGCAGTCTTTTGCTCACCTTCCCTTCGTTTTATTAAGAATTAATATTTTATTTTCATCTGATTTGACAAAGAGCAAATTTGCACAATGGTATACAGGCTTTGCAACTTTCACAGTACATGCTCTGGGCTGGGCCTTTTAAACTCTTGCCTACCCAAGAGATGAGGGGAAACAAGTAGCCAGCAGCCACTGTGTCAGGTTCAACACCTTAGAAAGAGCATTTGTCCTAGCATTTGGAATAGACATTGCCCAGTTTATCAGCAAACATTGAGAATAAATGGGCCAACTGCTTCTAAGGGTGCTATTTCACATGGGTGGGCCAGTTTTTGCAAACTTTTAAACATTCCACACCTTGGAATCTCCAACCAATAAAGCAAATAATCCTACAGCTAGCCTGTGTCACTAACCGCATTTGAGGAGCACTGAATACAGAGGTGAGATTTCAAATACGAGCTGGAAAATTGCTGTGCTATAATCAGTAATAATTTAATGCAATCACAGCAGGTATAAGAATACCTGAAATACATGAAAGAGTCTTCCCAATTGGGGATTATTCCTTCCAAGCAACAATCAAAACACCAGGAACCATAAAACCAAATTAAAGCAGCCGCATGGCCACTCTATAAAGGGAAAAGGAACCTGCAAGGGGCATCTATGTATGGAGTTTGCTATAAGTGGGGATGGGTGGTAAAGAATAAAATAAGATTAAAGGATACTTCCTCCCATATATACACACATACACTTTGAATTTTAAACAGCTTAGGTGAGGAGAAAGCAACTTAAGCCTATGGGCACCAATTTGCCCACAGTCAGCTTCTATGGTATTTGTTAAGCTCCTTGCTCCAAATTATTTCTTTCTTAAATATTTCAAGTTTTAAAGAAATGGAAATTTGGCACATTGCAAAATCCCTGCATTATTTCCAGCAGACGTTTGGGTCCCCACAGGAATTCTTAGAAAATAGAACCAATGAATGCCTGCAGCTTAGTGCTCTTCTTGGGAAGTTGCTCATCTGGAAAATTAATGTTTTGTAGCTGGTCCCATTCACTATGACAATCCCTCTGCAAATGCCCAAACATCTCTCCCTCATGGAGGTATTTTATTAACACATTATCATAATTCAACCATTTCCTAGCCTTCATCGCAATAATATTAACACATCTGTTGCAAAACCAAAGTTTGGTTTTGGTCCCAATCAACCAGAATAGAGCTGGAAGGGACTTTGGAAATCTTCTAATACAACCTCTTAGTCAAGCAGGAGATCCTATATCATTTCAGACAGATCGCAATCTAGTCTTTTCTTAAAAACCTCCAGTGATGAAGCACCAGCACCTACAACTTCTTCTTCTTTTTTTTTTTTGGTAAAAGTTTTATTGATTTTAACGACAGACAAAAAACATATAAGACATAAAACATAACATAAAAAGATCATTCTTCATAAATTTACAGTGTATCGGTTGGTTTACCACTCCCTTTTGTGCATCCATTTCATAGTCATCAAAATAATTATATCACATAATAACTCACATTATCAATCATCAATAAAATATCCCAATATCATTATTAAACAATCATTTGACTATAATTTTACTAATTCATGTTTAAGCGAGATAACTATAATTAAGTTAAATTATTTTATAACAAATCATAGAATCATACCAAATCTATCTTAATAAAATATTCTTGAAAATTATCAAAACCAGGAAAAATTATATATTCATTATTTCCTAAGTTTCTAAATATTCTATTATAATATTGTATTATCTAACCATTGATAAAAAAGATCCCAAACTTCATAAAATTGAAAAAAAAAAGCACCTACAACTTCTGAACTTAAGCTGTCCCATTGGTAATTATTCTCACTCTTAGGAAGTTTCTCCTTAACTCCAGATTGCTTCTCTCCTTGAATAATTTCCATCCATTGCTTCTTGTCTTGCCTTCTAGTGCTTTGGAAAATACGTTGATCCCCTCTTCTTTGTGGCAGCCCCTCAAATACTGGAATACCACTATCATGTTACCCCCTAGTCCTTCTTCTCCATGAAAGGAGAAGTATTTCTATAGAATCTATCTTCTAAGGATCCCTGTAGCATAGTGTTTAAAGTGTTGGAAGGCTTGGACTTGAAAGACAAGGAGGAAGTCTAGATTCAACTACAAAGTTCAGAAGGTGAGTGAACTGTCATTGCCTCTCAGTCCAATTTACCTCCCACGACAGTTATGACCATAAAATGAGAGGGACTTTCATGTATACCAAGTTCTCAAGGTAAAAGTGTTAGACACATGTACTAAAATACATAAAAGGAAATGCATTTATTCAAACCTCTCTCACAGCCTTAGATTAAGAAAACCATAAGCCTGCAACAGGTTCCAAGAAAGGGATTAATTTTTTTTGCATGTAAACTGAACAAGGAAGTAATTCTTAGGCTCAAAGAAGAATCATTGATGACACTCTTTCCAATCATTGGACCTCACAATCCAATCCCCACAATGGCCAATTCTCCACAAACTCTTGGCTAATACATTTCATTTCTGAATGGTGGTTTGCAATAGGTCTTCCATGGCTTGAGACTAGCATAACTGAGCAAATGTTTATCACACACCAAAATATCTGCACACTGTAATAATCAGTGGAAATCAAACAAAGTAAGACAACTGGAGGAAAGGGCCCTCTGAAATGTTTTTGGGGGGTTTGGAAAGTTCTTCTGGGGCAATAGGCCTTATAGTTTTCCCACGTTCTAAACAGCCTGTTATTTTTCTAGGTTTTTTTTTACAGCTTTTATGATTCTAAGTAAAAAACTCCTTTAAATGGAACTTGATGCTTAATGAGTAAACAGATACATCTATGTAGTTTTCTATAACAATGTAGGCATGCTTTCCTATTGCCTTTTTTCAGACTGTTTTTCCATTTTAGTGCAGTCTGGAGGGGGGAAAAATCTATCCTAGAATTAATGCTTTAAGAAATTCAATAAATAAGAAGTCTTCCTAAGGAGCAATTTCCAAGCTGAATTCAAGAAACCACCCACAAAAAGAGGTTTTAATAGCCAGACAATCAAGAGATTTGGATATCTCTGATACTGTCAGTTATTATGGTTCCCACCAGAACAGAGCTTATTTTGTTAATACCATCATTTGTATTTCCTCTCTGGAACATCCAATTCAACTAAAGCTGGTGACCCTTTGGCTAAAATCTCCCAAAGGAACATAACAAATTAAAAAACATTTTTTGCTCTGGAGGAAAGCTGGAAACTATAACAGGAGAGGGACAAACAGTATCTATCTGGGAATTCTCAGCATCCAAAAAAGATAATTTCCATAAATGGGGGGGGGGCACTGAGGTTAATTTTAAATGGGAGAAATTAATTGTATTAACCCAACTTAAATGAAATGTACTCCTGTGGGGCTTGGTGCACTGCAACGGTGCAAGGAAATATGCCAAGTAATCCACGGGGTTTACTAGGCCAGTCCAGACTCCCTTTAATTAATTCTCAGCAAATGTAATTCAATTACTGCCAAGAAACATCGGGCAGCAGATTTAAACATGTTGTTAATCTCTAAACTGTAGCAAAAAAAACAAAGAAAACAGAAAACAATTACACCAGCATTTGCATTTGATCTTGGCAAATATGGCATAAGATTTCCTGGCCTCCAATTCCCGCCCCCATCTTTATAACTGATATGCAAATAATCTTCCATATTAGAGTCTTTTTCCCCCTGTATATTCACTTGCGAATCAAACTGGGCTACCTTTGCTAACTGAAGAAAAATGTGCAATCAACACATCTAGATAAGAAAGAAAAACCTGAACATAGTGAGTGGCAGAATTTCTCTCTGTCAGATGCCGAACAAAATCAATCAAATCCTTATAATCCTTGCTACTCTTTTCACATACCAGGTCAATTGATATACATCGATAGGTTACATGTAGGAGTTTCACTGAGCAGATTCTGCAGTCCAACTGTTTTCAACCCATCCATCTGCCAAACAAAATGTTACACTTTAAATCTGGACACTTCCTTTATTATTGCTTTTAGTGCTGTGCAGAGGTCTGGATTCGAAGAGAAAAGGGTAATCCAAAGGACCCATAAATATGCATGTAGCATTTGGAAATCCTTCAGGTTATCTTTTCCTTGAATCATGCAAACAGCTGTGGAGGGGAGCCATGTAAGCCCAAGGGAAAAATATGGCACCTTTAAGAAGCTGCCAACAGGTGCTACATGTGCACCCACGGATGTTCTGAATCACTTCCCCCTTCAAATCTGGATCTCTGCACAGCCCTTAAGTGCCAGACAGGAAAAGTTTCCCAGACAATTCTTCCCAGGGGTCCCCAATCCCACCAATGGTAAGGAAACAATGACTGAGCTTAACCATGCTTTATTGTGCCACAGATTTTAGACATCAGAAAAGCTTGGTTTGCAACTTTTACTGGTTCAGTCAAAGAACTGAACTATATCACAGCTTTGAAGAGAATCTTCTTTTCATCTCCTAAGGTGACTTAGCAGGAGTTTCAGCATAACTGAGACTGGCTCCTACGGTCAGCTCCAACCCACCCGAGTTTTTCTGCAGAGCAAGAAAATGCAAAAATGACTATGCTGTGACGGAGCTGAGAACTGAACTGGTGCAAAGATTGCTTTGAAGAGACTTATGTACAAACAATATTTGCTCACCGAGGTACAATATCCTATTTTGATCTTACCAAATGTGGAGGACATTCTTTTCAGGGACCTCCAACTCTTCTTCACTCAGATTAAGTCATTGAAATCCCCTTTGAAAATCCCTTCAAGAACTGTATCTCTTGGCTTATGTCCAAGAATCTTCCTGGCTCCAAGTCAAATGGAGAACTTTGCCAATCCGTCCAGTTTAGGATGTAAATTTCACATTGGCTAATGCCTCTCAGCCAGCAACTATCCCATCTTAACCATAACCCACTCCTAAATTCTCATTTCCAAATCCTTCCACTTCAGTGGGTCAAACCCCAATTCCATTTGTTCAATTAGAACAATTCTCTGGCTTTCTCGGTGAAGTAAATACTAAAAAGCCAAGCACCCTCAATATGCCGAGCAGGAACTAAGTAAGGTCCAGTCCATGCATCCAGACATCTGCTGCTGTTGTTGGAGAATGTCACCCCCACCCACCCCCGATTCCTGCTGCGATCCGACCCTCTTACCTGGCGCAGGTGCTTCAGCAGATCAGTCGCCTCCTCGTGCCTGCCTTGTTTCACCATCCTCAGCATATCTTGGATCAGGACGATCCGGCGATGGTACGGGGGGAGGCTACCGCCGCCAGCCCCCTTGCCAAACTTTTCACTCGATCGTACTACGAGGGACGCCAAGAAGTTTCCGCGCTCCCGAGAAGGCAAAATCCGTCGGCGGCTGGCGGAGAGGGGACCCTGGGGGCTGCTGCCGCTGCTGCTGCTGCTACCGCTACCGGCGGTGCCGGGCAGCGAGCAACCCTTGGTCTGTTTGGCGCCCATACTGAAGCAAAGCCCAGCCTTCCTCTCCCTCTCCCGGCCTTCAGGAGGACATCCTCGGCTCCTGCCCAGAGAGAGAGGCTAACGGGAGCAGCCGCAGCGCCGAGAGGACAGAAAGGACGGCGTCTCCGAGCATCTCCTGCCAGCAGAGCCGAGGAAGGATGGAGGGATGGACGCCCTCTCTGGCTCTTCTCACGGGGCAAGCTGCCTACCAGCCCGGCTGCTCTCGTCCTTCCAGCCTTTCGCTCAAGAACCTCCCGCCCGTCCGCCTGCTAGCTCCGGGCGCAACTTCAGGGAAACTGTTGCACATCCGGACCGAGCGCAGAATGGGCGTCGCCGGAGTCGGGAGGAGGTATGTGCGGGCCAGGCGAGGGGAATCGCAGCCCAGCCGTTCCGAGCCGCCAACGCCGAACGAGCCAGGCCGTCTCCCTCCTCCTCCTCTGCTACGATCCGCCTCGAGCTGCAGCTGGGCTGGGCCAGTCACAACCCCTTCCTGGCTGGTCGCGTCTCTGCCTGCGCGCTCCCGTCCTTCTGGCTAGCCTCCTCGCTCCGCCTGCCGAAGGGGGTGAAAATGCACAGCCACCGCCCCCTGCTTTGCCCGGGAGCACGTGACGAGCTTCTCTCTCTCTGAGCACGTGCAGAGCGCGCGTCCTCTCTGGCGCGAAAGGAGCCGAAAAACGAAGCCGGTGGGAAGGCGGGGGAGGGAGAAGGAGCGACCGAGCAGGTTCCCAGCTCCGTTTCTGCCGCCAGCGAGCGAGCGAGCGAGCGAATGCCTTTTGGCTGCGCGCCGCTCGCCGTCTCCGAAAAGTACCGTCTGGAACAGCGGCTGCACGCTCTGCCTCTCGAACTCCCCACCCGAAGCCAATTTCCCGCCGTGCGGATCGGACTGGCAAGTGAAGCGGGATGGTTTGGAGCAGACCCGCCATTCGATTTAAAAGAACAAAGAAACAAAACAGGTCGAGGCTTCTGGCGTCGCAAGGACGTTGTGATCTCTCCTAGCCCCAAGACTATGAGAGACACAACAGGGGGCCGTCTGCCAAGGGACCTTAAGACAAGATGTAGTATTTTGAGTAAGTCCAGTGACTATGTCGTCCAGGTCGGGGTTGTCCCAAAGTGCTTTTTCAATAGGCAACTGGACTTTCTGTTTTTCCTTTGAAGACTTTTCGCTTCTCATCCCAGAGGCTTCAGAGAAAAGAAATCCAGTCCTGAAGAAGCTTCTAGGATGAGAAGTAAAATGTCTTCAAGGAAAAACAAAGTCCTGTTGCCTTTTGAAAAAGCACTTTGGGTTAGGTCCAGTGAGTTCAGACAACCACCTAACCCTGCGTTGCAGAAAAATAGGTACTTGTTAATGCTGAACCACTTGATTTAATTGCTAAGACAATTTTTGGTTTCCCCCAAGATAACCAAAATTACCCGAACTCATTTTAGCCTAGATTAGTAGATGGGGCTTGAAATCCCATAGTTTTGTGGGCAGATTGCTATTTCTTATCTCTTAAAACTAAGAAGTTCTATTTGTCCTCCTTCAAATAACTCAGGATGTTACAACCAAAGAGTTTTCCTTCAGAATATTGTCTACTATTCTTTGTCTCTAAGTTAATGGTTTAATCTTACAAATCAGTGAGCCACCAAAACAACACCTTTTGAAACCTTTGGGTTTCAAACTCCCCAGAACTGCTGGAGAAGTCTGCATTTTTCCTGCAAGATTTCAAAAGTGATTTGATATTTGAATAAGCTAGAAATTAGGATGTGTGGTTTTTTTAAACAGATGTCTTCTAACTAGTCTTAGAAGAGTTCATTCAGCATTGCTGTGTGGTTTAGTGCTCTAACTATAGTGTTACAACAAGCCTTAGAGAAGAGGCTTCTCTTACTCTTCAGTTTCTTACAGATTTGCAGTTTCTCTGAGGTTTGCTTTTAAAAATGCTATTCCAAATACCATAGAACCTCCTTTCACTTTCCTAGCCAGACTAATATATTGCTCATACTTATACACAAGAATCTAGTGAACTAACAGTCAGGACTAAATTGGTGTTAGATAAAGAGTTAATGGAATTCAGGGGCTGCTGGACTTGGGTTGCTTGTGGGAATATAAGGACTCCAGGCTCTGCCTCTTCTCTAACAAAGACTTAGCCAACCTTGAGTAATGTCAGAAAGCAGTATTGGCCTTGGATAAGAGAATTACATAAAACTCAGCAACCTTTGCTAAATAGTGAGATTAAAAAAGCATGTGAACAAGCCACTGGCAAAAAACCACTTCTGTGTTGGTCCCTGGAAACAATATGGCTGTGTTCATGGGTACAGAACCATATATTTTATGTTTATGAAACACAAATCTTTATAGGACAAAAGCTTCCAGTTCTGGCATCTACTCCCCATTCTAATGTTAAATGTACCTGCAGAAATTACTTTCAAAATCAATAAGAAACTTATGAAAATATTCAGAGGCTGACACAAAACTATAATTATAAGCATCACAATTAATATTTGATCCTTTAAGATTCTAACTATGACAGTATTCTGAGACTCAAATACAATTGTGTAAATATAATCAATTACAAAATTATACTGAGGTTTAAAAACATTAATGCCATATTAATTCCAAGATCCCAGAGGATTCTCCCCCTGGTTTTCAGAGGAACCTATGGAGTTGAAGTGAAATAAGACACCCAGAACACTTCCAGAGAAAGAAAAAGGGCAAATTCAGCCAGGAATAGTTTAAGAAACTTTATTAAGGTTTACACCATGAAAATAAGAAAGGCAAAACAGGTATTTTCCACTCTTTTTTGCATCAACAAATTGTTCTCTGGCAGTCCTGTGTAAGGTAGCCCATTCTTCCTAAATAAGAGACGGTCAGATCATTTGACCTTTGAAAGGACTTTTTGAGAAATCTTATCGGATAAGGTTGTTTGGATTTACTCTGAGTTGAACTTTATCCATCCACGTCCTGTGGTTATTTGTAATGAGTTTAGCCTATTTGTCCGAAGGAATGGACAGAATTCTCGAGACTATGAGTTGTATTAAATCCATGTCCTTCCAGGATGGCTCAAGGCCTCCCAGGAAATTATCTAGTCATGGTGAATTCATACTTCAATGAGGTTTACCTCCTTAGGAAATCAGTTCTGAGCTGTTTCCAATTTTCCCTTGGGCATGATTGTGGAGAAAATGGGTAGGCTGCAGCTTCAGAGTGATTTAAATCCAAGGTTTTCTGGATCTTTCAGTTGATCAAAACAATATTGATCACCCCCCTGGTGGGACTAGGGTATAGCCAACCTGGCCTTCTTTTGATTTCTTGATGACCTTTGATACAATCAGTCATGGTATCCTTCTGGATGTGCTTGATTTTACGAGTGGAAGACATAATATGATTCCTTTTCTCCAAGTTGGCTCCAGATGTTCATGGGGAAATGAGAATCATTGACCCTTGCTTTGTGGGTACAGGTTCCTCACGACTTGATTCTTTGTGCCCACTTAACATCTACAGTACATCACTAAATAAGGTCACTGGTATAGTTAGTTATCATCAGATATAGACAGATTGTCTAGCTATCTCAAGAAATATGTATCAGGAGCACTGAGAAAGTTATCAAGACTGAATAATTACGAATTTTGAGGCCTCTTGGATCTAGGGATTTTCTCTGGTTCTGAATGTAGTGGTATACCCCATTGGCCTTACCATTAATTACACTAATAGATCTAGTATACATTTTGAGAGTATTCCTAATCTCATAATTCCTCTTGAAAGATAAGTGGCAGTCATGGCTTGGGGATCTCCACATAAATCAATCTTATGCATCAGCTACTCCAATTCCTGGATCAGGAGGTTGTACTCAGTCCCTCATGTTTCAGTTCCATTGTCTGGGTTCCCTTGTGCTGTATATTGAAGACAACTTTGAAACTACAGCTGGTCCAGAATGCAGCAGCATCATTAGATATAGCGGTATCTTGGTATGCCCACATAGCACTGCTACTTTGAGACTACACTGATTGCCAGCAGGTTTTCAAGTGCAAGTAGCTGGTTATCAAAGCACAGAGCCTGATTATTTGCAAGATCACCTATTTCTAATTATTTGCACCTGTTGAATAAAATCTGATAAGCTTGGCGTGGTCAGAGTCCTGTTATACAAGTAATCTGGTGGGACTTAAAATGCATGCCTCCTCTACTGGTGCACCTGCACTATGGAATCTATTCTTCAGAACATCCAGATGGCCCCAACATTAATTTTTGTAAGGTTTTGACTTGGTTATTGCCTCAAGCATTGGATGAGGTCTTGTGAACGTATCTGGATTGTTTTTTGTTGTTGGATTGCATCTGGCAAAATTTGGTTTTGTTTTTGTATTATTGTATACCACTTTGAGTTGCATGTCAAGGGCGCAGTTTTAAAAAGTGACTAAATAATTTCCCAGGAGCAACAATATGGATTCTTTTTCTATAGCAGGGGTGGGCAAACTACGGCCCGCGGGCCACAACCGGCCCGTTGGTCTGTCCAATCCGGCCCGCCCCTGAAAAAAAATTGCTGGGCGTGGCGTATTGCCCTGCGCCGCGTGGCCCCCAAAGCTGCAAAACAGGGCGGAGCGCTCTTGGAGTAGGAAAGAAAAGAACTTTGCAAAGGCCTCGGCTGAGAGTTTGAAATCACCTTCGAGTGCGACCTCTCCGAAGGTGAGTCCCCGCCGATCCCCCTTTTTTTTCCGGGGCTTCCAGGCTTAAACTTTGCAAAGGCAAAGTTTGCAGGCGGGAGTGTCTTCCCGCCGAGGAAAGGGAAGGGTTCTGCCCGGCAGGTGGGTGGGCAGGCTGCTTGGAGGAGGTGACCCAGCGGCGTTCTGGGTTTCCCCTCCGCCACGCTGTGCAAACTTTAAGCCTGGAAGCCCTTTTGGCTTCCTTTTAACTCGCGGGCACTCACGCCTGGCCCTGAGCCGCGCAGCAGAGGGAAGCCTGGAGCACGGCCGGGTCGCCTCCTCCAAGCAGCCCGCCCACCCGCTAGGCTTCCCTCCGCCATGTGGCTCGGGGCCAGGCGCGAGCGCCCACGAGTTAAAAGGAAGCCGAAAGGGCTTCCAGCCTTAAACTTTGCACAGGCAAAGTTTGCAGGCAGGAGCGTCTTCCCACCGAGGAAAGGGAAGGGTTTCGCCTGGTGGGCGGTTGGGCAGGCTGCTTGGAGGAGGCAACCCAGAGGCGTTCTGGGTTTCCCCTCCGCCGCACTGTGCAAAGTTTAAGCCTGGAAGCCCTTTCAGCTTCCTTTTAACTCACGGGCGCTCGCGCCTGGCCCCAAGCTGCCCGGAGTGCTGCCGGGTCGCCTCCTCCAAGCAGCCCACCCACCCGCCGGGCAGAACCCTTCCCGCTCATCCCTTGGGTGTCTGCCTCATTCCTCTCTCAGAAAAGAAAGAGAAAAAGAGGTAAATAGTTATTATTCTCAGCCGAAACAACCAGAAACGAAGGCAGGCAGGCAGAACAGAGCACTGGATTGAACCATGGGCGGCTGCGTGGGGGTGAACGGGCGCTTCGGAGGAGCTGCGCTGATAGGAAGCCACCCTGCCGGCTTCTTTGAAGCAGTTCCTTCCTGGGCTGGTGGAGGAGCGAGAGAGCGACAGAGAGGAACGAGGCAGACACCCAAGGGATGAGCGGGAAGGGTTCCGCCCAGCGGGTGGGCTGCTTGGAGGAGGCGACCGGGCGGCGCTCCGGGTTTCCCCTCCACCGTGCGGCTTGGGGCCAGGCGCGAGCGCCCAAGAGGAAAAAGCAAACTGCAAGTTGCTGGGAAGTTGCTCGGATGCTGGGAGCCACCGTCGTGGTGAGCGGCTTATCGGGCACGTACGCGAGGAGGAGGGCTTTTAAAGTGCCACCCGAGCAGGACCACCGAGCCGGGAAACGGGGCACCAAGGCAGGGCAAGGCTCCACCAGCAGCGGCCGAGCTTTAGGTGGGCTTGGATGCCCCTGAGCGCGGTTTGCTGTTTGTTCTCTCCTGGGACTCGCGTTTGGAAAGCGTGGAAAGTAGTAGCAGGAGCAGCCGCGGTGTTACTTTTTCATATATATATATATATATATATATATATGGATCTTTGGTTATTCGGGTTTTCTCCCACGTAAGATTGGAAGAGCTAGGCAACGTTTCGATGAAGTCTCATTCATCATCTTCAGGCTTGGTCTTCAGCTCTGTGCTTCTCAGAGTGATCACTCTGAGAAGCACAGAGCTGAAGACCAAGCCTGAAGATGATGAATGAGACTTCATCGAAACGTTGCCTAGATACTTCCAATCTTATGCGGGAGAAAACCCGAATAACCAAAGATCCACATACAAATACCCGCGAGAACCTCAGAAAACATATATATATATGAATATTGCATTTTATAATGGGCCCTTTATAAAATTGGTTCGGCCCTCGAACACAGATCTGATTTTCCATGTGGCCCCCGATAGAAATTAATTGCCCATCCCTGTTCTATAGCCATAACCAACGATCTCACAAGTAGATGATATTTAGATGTCCACCATCAGTCCAATGTTTGATTTAGCAAGTCCCTTGGATGAAACCGCTGAAAGAATATTATGAAGGTGCTTTATCTGGATCAAAGCCACAAGTGGATTGCAGAACTTCCAAAGTAGCAATGTTTCTTAATCATGAGTTTATATTGGAATCTCCCATTTCATATACTAGGTTTTTCCTATTCCCCTGGGTCCTGACTAAGCAAATTTGGGACTTGGGCAATGTTGTCCAATTGTTCCAGACCAGGAATCATGCACTTTCTTGTAACCCATAATGCTGCAGGCAATGAAGTGGATGCTAAAACACTGCTTTGAAAAAATTCTCAACTGCATTGTGTATTTTCACCATTTACACCTCATTCTTCTGTGCACCAAAAAGGGACTTTGGATATCTTCATTTGTAAAAGGGGATTGGTCCAATTCATGAAAAGTGTTTTTTTTTCCAGTGAATAATAACCAAAACCTGAAAATTGATTTCCCATATATATCTTGCTACAAAGTACAGAGCTGGTCAGAACTCAGTAGGGAATGATAGCTAGATTTTTTAAAAAGAACTTTAATGTTTTTTGCTATTCTGTAATTTCTATTGCATTAATCATAGTTACTATTGCTATTCCAAATATTTATGTTTTGTAGTTCTACTCATTTTAATCTTGTTTTAATCTAGGTTTATTTTTGTAATAATTTAACTATCATGTGCAGAGTTCCTGTCATGGCATGGTAAAAAAGCACAACATAAACACTGAGAAACATTTTCATTTCTGTAATGGAGAAATTTGACATAAGATTTCCTTTCAACAAACCTGACCTGAACTTCTTCTAAGGAGATTCATTTGTTTCTCAGCTATGAAGAGTAGACTATAACACGAACAAACAGAATGATCCCACTCATACTCAATAAAATGCTTCAGGTTCCCATTTTGTCAGTAGGATTGATAATAAACTTTATTTTTGCAAAGCAATATCCACATCTTACAAACACAAAAAAATTAGCCTAGGAGAAAAATTGCATTAACAAATCACTGACCACCAGGCTCAGAGACAAATTAAATGCCATTTTAATTCTGCTGAGAAGACTGTAACCTGCAGTGGGAGGCTAGGGGGAGGAATCAACATTGGGAACCTTCATATACTGCAGGGTTTCCCAACCGTGGCAACTTTAAGATGCGTGGACTTCAACTCCCAGAATGCCTCAGCCAGCCATGCTGGGAATTCTGGGAGTTGAAGTCCATGCATCTTAAAATTGCCAAAGTTGGGAAACCCTGATATACTGTTGGCCAAAGACCAACAGAAACGACAGATTCTAAAAGAAAATAAAGAGAATCAAACTGATTCAAGTAATAAGCGAACATGAAAAAAGAAAAAAGGCAAGATCAATATGATCCAAACAACCACTGCAATATTCCATTTGTACCCTCTTGCCTGGATTTTTTTCGCCAAAATCTTATAAGCCATTGTAGCCCTCCACTGCCTGAGAATCATTCCTGAACCGTCATTAGTTCCTATCTAGAATGGACCATAGAAGCAAAAAGTAGAAATATAGTATTATTTTTTCCCTCCAATTCCAGAATCTATTTCCCAAGCTAGCACATTTAAAATCATTGGAAGGGAATTCTATTAAAAAATGCCACGCCGCCTTTATTTCAGCCCATTCGCTATTCAACATTAGAATGTGGACGTCTCCCCCATCTTGGAAATATATCAAGGTACCAAGCAAACAAATCAACTCAATAAGGAATCTTTTTCTGAACAAAAACAAGTGATGTGTTATTTGATGGAAACATTTGAAAAGGACCTCTACTGTGAGAATCATCATAACAGAAAGTGCAAACAATTGCCAATGCGGGAAGATGCTGCTATCAAATAAGAAAATGGAAAAGTCATTAAGGCAATTAGCAGCGTTTTCAATGTAATGTCAAGATATAATATCCTATATTCCTTGAAAGAAGGAAGCTGACCAAAATTATGAATGATAAGAGTCAGGATGGGGGGTGAAGAGTTGCAAGGAGTAAAACTTGTGCATGTCCAGAGGTGAACAGAGTTCATCTGTTCTCCATAGCTCCAGACAGTTTGTCACCTTTCTTCACAAACAAATCTGCAGAAAAGTGCTTCAGGATGCGTCACGGCAATAGTTTGGCCCATCCAAAGAGACCACCTATCCTTTTACATCATTTACATCACCCTCAAAGCCAAATTGTAATTTTAGAGAGCAACAGCTAATCTACACATATAGATAGAAGAGTTTCATTTCCCAATGCTTTCCTACATTCAAATGGTGCAAATATCTGGACATTCAAATACTTTGTGTTCCATAACCTGGAAGATTCTAGCGAAGGCAAAACTTACTCATCATTGATGTACTGCAACTATGTCATGTAATTTATTAGTATATGCAACCCAACACAAAAGGTTTCTCTGCAGACAATAGTCCTAACTTGAGATCTGACATGAACAATGGATAATCAGTCTATTCTGACTTAGAAAGTTTACTGCTGCTTCAAAAGAAAGAATTGGAACACTGCCTTTCTTGTATTTTTTTTCCAATCCAAAATGACGGGCATCATTATCTTTCTTAACTAATATTAAAATGTGATTGAATGCTGGTTGTTTGTGTATGTATTTTTTAAAAAACAAATCTAGAAAAGTGGGTAACTTTTTGCAAGCAGGATGAAAATGGGAAGAAAAAGCAACCCTCCCTCTCTCTTTCACACAGACATACACACACACACGCTTCAGTGGAACCATCAGTGACTTTGGAATTGTACCATCATAGTAGAGATGTGCACTGTCTGGAACGCTGGATAGATCACTGGGAGAAATAAGGTGCTTTGTTTTAGACACCCACAAAGGCATCCATACTGTCCCAATGCAGTAAGACATCTTTCCAATTCTCATGTAGAGTCACACGGACACAAAACATTCCAATGAAAACAGAAAAGGACTCCCAATAATCTTAGCTGCGCTGGCATAATCTGGTCCAAGGATACTCTTTATATAAATAACCATTACAGGCACTTTAAAAGTCTTTGGTTGGAATAATCCAACGTCTCATTATAAATCCATAACCAATCAGGACCCATTTCTGGGTTCAGCAGGCAATGATTGCAGACTTGGTCACTTTTGGAGGAAGGAGGCTATGGATCATGCTTCTGAGAAAGCAACCTGGAGTTGTGGGAGAGAGAGAAAAGGAGACCATATGGTCAGATTTCAGCTATCAGTTGTATAAGGTCATAACAAGTCACTGTGTGATCTGAAGTGGGAAAACGATGAGGGAGAGAGGACATATGGAACGCCTCTTAGATGGACTTTGACATATGGAGCTGCTATAAAGTTAAGTCAGATCTTGACTTGTCGAACTCCGTAACTGTCTCTGTTGTCACCAGACAACACAGTCCCCTTGAATAGATACATCCACATATACATACTTATACACACATTCTGTACACCCCATGACATATCTTATTATATTTGTAGGGTGCCTTGCTGAAAGCTGTGGTTTAATTTTGCATTTAAATATATTCCTTTCAGGCAACCAGAAAATGAAAAGAATTAACTCCACAAAATGTCCCCAAGTTCCATATTCTCCTGGAAACAAAAGGTGTCAGGGAACAACAGAATAGTGCTTCTTTTTTCATGATGTTTATAATTAGCCTCACCCATCACAGCAGACATTTTATGCGCATAGCTCCCTTTGACAGTCAACGTTCCAGAAATGTCCTCTGGAATTGCCAACAAAGATTCTTCAGATTTTCAGCCATGGGTACTTGGAAATGCTAGGTAGGTTTCAAATCCGCAAGATTAATCAATGCGGTTCACAGTATGCTTCTAGGCAAGTCATGTTCTCTTAGCCTGCCTACATTGCAAGGCTGTGATGAAATTAAAACAAGCACACATTTGTAAGTCACCTTGTGTTTTTTGATAGGGAAGAACATAAAATTGTATGATAGAAGTCAAAGGTATCTAAACAAGCTGAAGTGAATGGCAAGGAACAAAAAAAAACTAAATTAGTTGATCTTTAAGCTTCTTTCCAACTCTGATTCCATACAGAATTCTATAACTCTGTATAAAACACAACCAAAATAAAATAGGCAAGGGTCAAAAAATTGAGAAGCCCCAAATAGTTTCTTGACAGCTATTTTGTCTTCCAAAGTCTTCTGCTGGTCTCCCTATTTTTAAGAGGTTAAATCTATTCCAGAATATCGAGAGGATGGAGGTGCCAGTGCGCTTCAGCCAATGCATGAATGCACCATTAGGGCTTAGATGTGTTTATGAATAATTCCCAAAATGACAATAGTTGCTAAGGAAGCAGGGACTCCCTCCCTCAAGTTAGCTCCTCTACAAATAACGTTGGCGCTTACCTTTTCAGGACAGAACTCCGAGCTGCTTTGTCGCAACTTGATTGGTCTGCCTCTGATGACTGCGTAGCAGAACATGGTGATGACCATCACAAAAAGAAAGTAACTGGTATGCATTAAATGCAGATTAATTAGGGAGCGGTCATCCTGAATGAAGAAAGAGAAAGCATTTCCTAAGGCTGTAGAGAAACTACAGGCAACTGCCTTGGGAAAGTGCAGGGACATTGCTGAGGCAGAACAATTCCAAACAACCCCCTCACCCCACACATACATTATGGCAAGATCTGGACAATGACACAATGGTCAGAGCATGTGCACTTCTATGGAGAACATGTCCAAATCTTGCTCATACAAGCCTAGTCACAGTTCACAGCAAAGTGTAAAAAAAAAATCACTTACATCTGGAACAATAACCGTCAATTTGGGATTTAATGCATGATAGACTTTGCCAATGGCTCCCTTGTAACACCAGAAAGGGTTGTAGTCTTGGGCATATTTTGTGTTGGAGTCCCTTGCAGTTGTGACGATCTTGTACCAGAAAGTTGCATTAATATATGTTTCCGGAATACAGTGTGGTGGCTGACTGTAGAGCAACACACAATTTTGAGCTGTGTATCCAAGTCTCCACTATCTTTTCCCCCTGGGTCAACCATCCCCTTCCCATTGCTTTCCAGTTTGTAAGTGCATGCTGTCCTGAAGTTGGGTTACTCCCTCTTTTCCATGTTCCTCCCTCCTCCATTTATCCCACTCCTGCAAAATATACCTATCACTATTTGGGGGAAACGTTGGTGAATAAACAGAGTTCCTATTTGAGACTTCTAGGAACACATAAATTCTTTAAAAATTTAAAACTAGAAAAACTGCCTCTGTGTCTCGTAAAATGGCAAACCTGAAGGCAGGAAAAACTGCTGTGAAAAGCTTCCCCAGGAGGAATAAGGATTGGTTAGAGCCTTACACAGTGACTGGGAAAACTGATGCAGCGGCTGTAATTGTCATGCAAGTGGTGAAGACAACTTGGTCACAGCGGCCATGCAGAACGCAGTCATCTGAATTCCAGGCAGTAGGTAGAGTGAACGTGATGTTGATTTCCTCATGAGCTTCTCTGCCTTTGGGGGTGGAGCAAGGGGAAGAAAGGGAGAAAGTATCTTACGTCAGTAAGACTTCGTTTAAGTACAGGTCGCCCACAACTTATGAGCACAACTGAGCCTAACATTTCTGTTGCTAAGTAAGAGAGTTGTTATGTGAATTTTGCCACAGTTGCTAAGTGAATCACTGCAGTAACATAGCTGTTAAGTGAATCTGGCTTCCCCATTGTCTTTGTTTGTAAGAGGGTCACAAAAGGCAATCACACGACTCCGGACACTGCAACCATCATAAATATGAGTCAGTTGCCAAGAAATCAAATTTTGATCACATGACCATGGTGATACTACGATAGTCATACATGTGCAAAACGATCACAAGTCACTCTTTTCAAGGGCCCCTGTAACGTTAACAAATTGTTGTAAGTTGAGGACTAACTATATTACATCATTTTAAACCAGGAGAAAATTTGGGCTGTAAACAACTGTCAATAAACTGCTATGAAGTAGTTGATTCAATCCCACCTCAGCAATTATGGAAGCCAGTTATAATGATAAAATGATGGAAGTGGGTGCCTATAGGAAAAAAACAAAAAACTGTATGCCAAACTATTCAATAAAAGCTGTTCCTTTTTTCTCCTTTTCAGAAAGATGATTTCTAGATAAAGAACATCCCTTAAGAAGTACAGAAATGGATCTCTATTCATTTGCTTTTAGCTATTCCTACTTTCTCCCACAGGGCTTCGGGCCCTTAAGTATAACATTTGAAATAAATGATACCTGAAAGTCCAATTTGGTGACCAAAAATGGTAGAAGATAAACCTGTGACATTCCGGGAAATGCCACCAAAGGGTCTGAGGGGGTCCAGTGTCAAAGTGATGGCAACGGAAGTATTGACAGGACCAGAATCTTCAAGGGTTTGTGGTGATGGAGTGGAAGGACGAGCTTGGCTGCTGGTCATAGCATTCTCTGGAGTTGTGGTGTCATTTATGAGGTGCTTTAATGTTTCATTCTCCGAAATACAGAAATCCAAATCATTAAATCGCAGAAGGAAAGTGTTCCAGTCCTTAAACATAAAGAGATATATAGCCCTCACGTACAGCCCTCACAAAGCCAGCATGTATGTTATATTAACAAATGGCAAAGTTAATTCAAGAGTGTCCAATCTCATCCAATAACAGTAATGATTTAAGAGATACAGCCATGTCAAAATGCTGCACTTCTGGTTAAATGACAGTCGTTGGGGCATCTTGAAAGAGATTACAATTTGAAACAACTACCCTTTAATTAGTTATGGGGAAAAGTAATATAGGAAAACGGTATGTGGCACAATGCTAAAACCATGAATTAAGATGCTATTAATCTGTGCAACAACTGAGGTGTGCTTCTATTTTTACAATTTTAAATCTGAATTGCTAAACAGTTTAAAATCAATTCAAGAATGGCACTAACAAAACAGATGGCCTTTACTTCTGAGGCAAGATTGACTAGCCTCATTAAAATAATGTGATAACTTAAACATTTTGAGTGTTCCTGTCTCAGTACGAGGTTGTCCAAATTCATCAGACACTCATAATGAGGAGTCCTCCTGATCATATATAAGCCACTCATTTGTCTCTTCATCTCTTGTGTCATCCTGAACTCCCATTAATTAAGCTACATAATTTGTTCCATTCTATCTACACATTCCTTCCTGGAGGATATTCAGATATAAACTTGATTTGTACTTTACCTCTGCCATTTCAGGGGACTTGATCTCTTTGATCTTAAAGAAATAACCCAGAGTCAGAAACGCGATGGCCATTGCGCTGACACTGATCATAAAAACCACAAGAGGTGGGCGGCTGCTGATGTAAACCCTGAGGTTCTCCAGAGGGTTTATGTTGAACATTATTCTGATCAGGCCCACCTGCAGAACAGCAAGAGCACAAACTGTAAAAAGCATAACAGGAAATAAGGCCTTTGAGATAAGTAAGATGTGAGAGAGAATCTTCTGAAATCTCCATTACTGCAACATTTGTTTCTGTTATTAAAGATGAGGAAGGAAATTGCACTCTAGCAATCTGTGCTGAGATTGCTGGCAACTGGAAAAGAGGATGTCTCCTGCCTTGCAAGCTGTTTGGTACAATTGGCAGCAGCGAGGGTGTCAGCTGAGTCACAATGGGCACACAATATTTTGTCTGTGTAGCCAGAATGGACTGGATCCTTGCTCCAGTCCAACTGGCTGGGTTCATATTTAGTTAAAAAAATCTTTGGAATCTTTCCAAGGGGAATATTGTGGATACATCCACTCTTTTCCCAGGGCTCTTCTAAGGACATTACTGGCAGCTTGTTAGCTCACACTCAGCCAAGGAACAAATGCAACTCTACACAAAAGCCTCCTTTATAGTTATGGAAATACATAGGCTCCTTCCAAAAGTCCAGTCAGGACTCCATCATGCTTCAATCAAGGCAGAAACAAATAGTTGTCACATAAAGCAAACCGAACCATGTTTTGTTTTAGATTTAACTCAACTGAGAAATAGGGGATTTATTACTCTTCAGCATTAAAATTCTGCCCTACTTTCCTAGAGCTCAGTACTGGTTATTTTAATCTGAAAACTAACATTTATCCTGGTTAAAAGATTCTGATACACTCAATACCTCTCAGACAACAACAAAGTCAAACACAGATCTGAAATTCCATTGCCTGTTTCCAAATCACGCAGCTCCTAGCACTGCCTGTCTTTCCTGAAATATGACTGAAAAAAAAAAATGAAAGTTTTGTATTTATTTTCAGAAAGGCACAATATCTGTGCCTGATCCTCTTCCATTTTTGTCTCAGAACTCAGCAAAGCAAGCAAAGGAGCCCAAGTCTTCTTGGGCTTTATTATCAACTTAGCAGTTCATGGTGACTGATGTAAAAAACAGGAGGATTGATGAGAATTCCTGGTCTGGAGAGAAGTTTCGTTCACAAGCCAAAGAGATAAAAGTGTATTTAAATGTTTAATACGCTAAGAATAATTTCCATAGCTCTTTTTTTTTTTTTTAATAAAGTTTTATTTGCGTTTTCACACATACAAAATACAAGTAAAACATCTTTTTTGAAAATAGCATGGTCCCGGGTTGAACTTCTTTATACAGACACAAAACTCAATTTCATGCTCCTTTTTGTATTCTATTCCATATCTTATACTATTTTACATTTTCTATATAGTTTTTCCCCTCTTTTAATTTTCTCAATGTTATTTTGATTATCTCATCTCAATTCAAATCATTATATTTATACTTTTGTCTGTTCTGTTTCAATTTCATGTTATCTTTTCTCATTAAATGAATTTTCTCCTGTAGTTACTAATTAGAGTATGACACCTTTATATCTTTTAATTATATCCATTAAACTCTTATTTAAACTTCAATATATACCTTAAGGTTATGATCTTCAATATAATACATAACACATAACTTGAAATCGAATTCTGTTTGGTACACACTATATACACTATATTCTTTAAAAAAAAGAAAGAAAGATTGTAAATATATGTAATTATAAACCCTCATTCCATTCCAGTTCAGTTCTATCATTAATAATCATTAAAACCATAACATCTTTAACACTTTTCAATTAAATATCATACTTCCTTAGAAACACATATAATCTCCATAATTAATTTTTCCCTTATTCACGTTTTATAAATCATTAAATATACCTTTTGCTACATTTATTTATTGACAAGCATTCCACTGAATTACGATAGCTATTTTATCAGACATTTTAATCATAGTTTCATATTTTCTAAAATTATTTCTGCTTCTAATATAACCATACTATCTTATGCACCTTTGCAGAATCCCTTTTTCCATTAAGTTTTCACCCATTATCTCTAAATAGGCCCTGTTTATCTATATTTTGCTTCTGTCCTTTATAACTTCTTTTCCTTTCTTTCTTCCCTCTCATCTTCTCCCTCCCCTTTTTACCCCTTGTCTCTCTAGTTCTAATTCTCTCTTCTGCATTTCCCTCTTCTGTTGCTTTCTGATTTTATATTTATTTTTCACTCTATTTTTTTTTTTTGGAGTTGTTTTTCCCAATCTTAAATTTTCCATTTTCTTTCCCCCCTTTCCCCCCCCCCATCTAAGATTACTTGTTCATTAAAGATGGCTTCTTCTTTGTCACAATCTTCTTGTTCTGCGGGCATTTCTTGTTGTTTCTCATAATTCCAAATCTCCATTTCTAAAAACTGAAATACGAAGCCAAAAGAACCTCTCCCTTCTTGTGCATCTTCTTTGTACTTTTTAAGTTCCATTTTCAGTTCTTCTAAAAGTGGAGCCGTTTTAAAAAGTTTTAAACAACCACCCGATTGATTTTAGTCATTCAAAACAATAACCAAGAATTCAGAAATCATCAAGTAATCCAGATAGTCCCAAGTTATATCTTCTTATTTCTTTTTCGACTTTCTCTTCCTGGGGTTTTTGTTGCAATATTTCAGTTAGAATGTATCTTTTGGAAGTCTAGTTGAGATTTTGCTGTAAGTTCTTCTTTAATTCCAGGCAGTCTCCTCCCTTCCAGATCCTACCCTTTTATTCTTTTTCTCTCCTTTCCTGTTTTCAAAAGCTTTTAATTATCCAGAAATCTTTATTATTCCTTTGACTTTTTATTTTCAACATTAAATGCCTATTAATGTCAAAGTGGATTTTTTTCCAATTTCTTGCTTAAGTCTCTTAGCTGTCAGTATAGGAAAAGGAGAAAACCAAATCTTTTCCTCTCCTTCTCAGCTTAAAAATCTTCTTAGGGAACAATGTTATTGTTTTTTAACAGTTTCAATTCCAGGGTACCTTATTTGTTGCTTTTACTGTTTGACTCAGTCAACCAAAACTTTCTCTTATCTTCCTCCTGCACATTCTTTTCCAGTCGAGTTCTTCTTTGTGGTGGCCATTTCTGACCACCGCTACAACCACCTTCGGAAAAGGGAGTAATGGCCAGCTGGGGAGGAGAGATGCGGCTCTCCTCAACCCTGCTGGCAGTCTCCCCCCTCTTCACCACCTCTACGGGGTGGCTTAGCCCCCAAACCAGCCGGCTCGGGGCGCTCCAGTGGCGAGCACGGATCGAAGCCTTGCAGAGACGAGGTTTTGGTCTGTCGCTGAAGAAGCTAAAACCAGAAGTCCCCTAATTTCCATATCTCTTAAGGTATTTCATGTTTTCTTTTTTCAAAATTCATAATGAAATACTTTTTAAAATCCATGCTTTGTTTTTGCTGTCCGTCTTATAATTTCAGATAGCTTCTTCCATTGCAGTGGAGTTATTTGTTGCCAGCATAAATTATTTAAACACTTCAGATAATTTAAGCTTTTGAAATATGATTTAACACATATTCAAAAGAAAGAACAGAAAAGAAAAAAAGAAAAAAAAGGAATACTACCCAAGACAATTTTTTGCTTTCAGAACAGCAGAGATAAGAGCACCTTGCTCCTCAAACCCAAAAAGTTAAAACACATGACTTCCAAAATGTTATATGTAAGCAATGTACCAAAGAATTCTGGTTTTAGCAGCCTTTTTCCCTCCTAAAATTTCAAAAGGCAACAAAGAAGCCCTAAGGGAGAAGTTGTCATATAACCTGAGGCAATTTCGTGACAGAGCTATCACCTTTGAAGGCTGTCTCGATAATTATTATATTCCCTTTCATCAGACATCCTCAGAGACTGCAATCCCTGCTGTCCAAAACACCTTAGCAAATTCTGCACTGAACAGGGGGTTGGACTAGATGACCTCTGATATATGCTGCCATTCTAAGACTATATGAATGACTCATGGAAGAAATATGGATCTAATGACATGAAGTATAACAAACTTTCTATTTCCATGTTTTTATGGATTTCTTGCTTGAATTTAAAATATGCATAAACACATTTTTAAAAATAAAAACACTAAAGAAAAGGCTGTAAGAATTATACTTTAGCAAATTGCACACTGAGGCTAAGTAACTGAATAACAAGCCCAAGGCCTTTCTTTGCATATGCAATTTCCTGTTTTCTTTTACCACCTTTTCCCTTTCCATTCTCCTACCCATTTGTCCCAAAGGTGCTTTTTTTCAAAAGGCAGCTGGACTTTCAGGGTTTCTTTTTGTTTTTTGAAGATGTTTCGCTTCTCATCCAATAAACTTCTTCAGCTCTCCTACCCATTTCAAAACCCAAATCAGCCCTTTCTTGGCAAAACTTATGCACCTTTCCAGATAACAAAGCTACTTGCCTGGGCTAGGTGGAAAGTCCTCCCTCAGGGTCTGGAGCTGTCACACCTTGCAGGACACACCTTGTGTTCTCTGACTGTCACTGTCAATCATTAGCTAAAAGCAAACAGTTCAGTGAGACTCTTGCCAAGCAAAAAAGATCTGTTGAAGAGGCTGTCATCTGCCACCTGGAACACATCCTGGGGCTTGTGGTGATGGCGGGGTCTTTTCTTGCCATGTGATTCTTTATTGTATCTTTGGTCTACCTTTCTGAAAAAAAATCCCATCCTCTAGCCCAGGGGTCTCCAACCTTGGCTCCTGGAAGCCTGGCGGACTTCAACTCCCAGAGTTCCACAGCCAGCAAAGCTGGCTGTGGAATTCTGGGAGTTGAAGTCCGCCAGGCTTCCAGGGGCCAAGGTTGGAGACCCCTGCTCTAGCCTCTGGAATGGCATCCTCCCAGAGACAAATACTGCCCCAACCACTCTTCAAGCTTTTCAGGCTCTATTACCAGGCCTGGGGTTAGACTATGTCAGCAGAGGCCCTGTCAACTTTTAAAATGTTATATAGTTTTATCCAAGCAGCTATGTTTCTTTAAAATATTTTTAAATTTTGTCAAAGGCCCAGAGTGTTTTTGGAATCACACAGCCTCAAAATTCAATCAATCAATAAGTTCATGACAGCTAAAAGCAAAACAAATCTTCAAATAAAACAGACTAAAACACTAGCAAGATGTTAACAGATGACGGGGGGGGAGGGAATTAGAAATCCATTTTAACTGTAGTTCTGAGATCATTAAATAAATCTTTATTGAAAGAAAGGTATTTATGCTTCAGATAAAGACCATTAGGGAAGTAGCAAAGTAAACTTCAGAGAATAAATCCTGCAAAGTTCTAGCATAGCCATTAAAGAGTCCCCTTTCTCTTTCATTTCAGTCAATAAAAAAATTGGGACAACAAATCATAAGAGTGGAATGATTGGAAATGACCTTGCAGTTCATCTCGTCCCACTTTCTGCCCTGTTAAGAATCAGGTCTTTCTTAATGTCACATTGGAATAATTTTATCATCCAAAAAGTGATCCAGTTGGTACAGGCTTAGCACGCCAAGCTAAAAACCAGGAGGCTGTGAATTCTAGTCTTATCTTAGCCATAAAACCAGCATAACAACTTTGGCCCAATTTCTCAGTTTCTCATTTGGCCCAGTTTCTCAGCCCAATTCATCGCACAGGGCTGTTGTGGAGAAAATATGAGAAGGAAGGAGTATTAGTATGTAGTTGTTTGCTGCCTTGAGTTGTTTATACAATAATAAAGATGGGATATAAATAAATATAAATTCAAAATTAAGTCAGTTGAGTGGCTTTGGGCCACTTTCTCTTAGGTCTTAGGATGAGGCAACTGAAAACCACTTCCAAAAATCTTCCCAAGAAAACTTCAGGAACAAATCAGTAATGACTTGAAAGTCAGTAATGATTTGAAAGCTAAAAGAGAGAAAACAATTAGTCATGCTTTTCAAGCTGTCACCTTTTCTATGTCACTTTTGATGTCTGGTTTTGCCGAGCTGTATCTTCAGCCCACATAATGTATTTCAAGTAAACTGAAGTCTCCCAGAATTAAAGGATAAATGGGAGCTGCAGAAAGCATTCTACAGGCCAATCTCTCCTTCCCTAAGGCCAGATGAGCATTCTGTGGAAATATACAATTTTGAAAGCACAAGCACCAATAGTGCCCACTGTTAATGAACACTGTAGATGAGCGTATCAAAAGCCTGGTTATTTTAGTGCTGCTTGCAGGTATTTTAATAGCATACATAATACACACTATTTCCCCCAATGTGAAATCCAATGTAAATTGCTAGGCATTTGCTACAATATGTCACATAAACAGATTAATAAATTGTAGTTACACGGACAGTCTGCAAAATGGCAAAAAAAAAAATTCTATAAGCTAACTATTTGTGTACAGAGGCAAAGGAACCTCAACTTGAGGATATTAAATTACTATAACATTGGAAAGCACATGAGTATGGAAGAGAAAATCTTGTTGAATTTTTCCATCAGTTCTTATCCTTTGCATTCTAAGATAAATTAACTTCTCAAAAATATGCAAGCACGCTATCATTCACTGTCCAAACCAGTTTGGTGAACAAACAGCTAACTAGTTCAAGGAAGTGAAGTAGTGTAAAATAAGTTTCTTGTTCCCAGAGCAATACTCCAAGCTGGTCATCCACATCACCTGTAATATTAGGAAGATTTACGAGAAAAGAGACAAAGAGATCACCAATGAACAGATGACAGTGCTAAACCTCATCTCTCCCAGGATATACCCAACAACATGAGCTTTTTCCCTTAGGAAATGTCAATATATTGGACATGGGATTTTTGCCCTACCGCCTCATTTTGCAAAGACTCTGCAGGACCCATTAAAGCAAGACAGAAGCTTCCTCATTAATTTTGCTTGTCCGAAGCTGACTGGATAAGTCTCAAATGGCGATCACACCACCCCAGAATGCTACAACCATTTTTCTCAACGGCCCGAATTCTGATCAGTGACTGTTAGGAATGCTGCAATTGTCATAAGTGTGAGAACCAGCTACAAGTCCCTTTTTCGGCACCACTGTAACTTCAAAAGGTTGCTAAATGAATAGTTGATATATAATGGCTATGTAAATGTTTTAAATAAATAAAATTCAGTCAGAAGGAGTTAGTGACTAGATCAGGGGTCGCCAACCTTTTGGACCTCAGGGACCACCAAACTCATAATTTTAAAACCCAGGGACCACTAACTGGTTCTGTGGGTGTGGCCTAATTTGTGGGTGTGGCTTGATGGTCATATGACTGGCTGGGCATGGCTTGTATGTAAATATTATCAATATTTATATAAATATTGATATATTTTTTTTATTAAAAAAGAGCAACTTTTACCCAAAAGCAGGCAGGCAGATTGAGTTGCTCACAGAATCATTCAGTGATCTATCTTTCTGTCATCGGCTAGCTCAGTCTCTCAAATTTGCTTGCCGTGAGTCTGCACTGAATAATACAAGCTACAGTCTTAAGGGAGGTTCGGCTGTGCTTACAAGCAGAGCCAAAATCTAAAGACCAGCTAAAAAGCAAGAAATCCAACCATTTCCTGCTTCCTAGCTAATCTAAATCTCCCGGCACAGCAGAACAGATGATGGTCGGAAAAATACCAATTTAGCAGGCAAGTTTGCCAGGTAAAGGAGTGAGTGGGCAGGGAGGGTTCCCTCGGGCCATGTGTGTGGTGCAGCCTTTGTGTTTCTGTGCAGCCTGGATTAATTGCTTTGGGGGGGGTGCTCTGGGGATGAGATTTCTCTGCGGCCCACCAAAATTTTCTCATGGCCCACCGGTTGGCGACTGCTGGACTAGATGGTATTGAAGAAAATAATATTTGGATCTTAAATCTTCTGGGCAGCTATTTACCTTAAATTGGATTCACTAACTCAGAGAAGATCACTACAGGCTATCAATACAGTTATTATGTAATCTCAGCAGCAATTGGAAAGAGATGTTAATGTATCAATTACAATTGTCTTCCTGGACAGCCTAACACAGAGTATACAGTATTGAAGTAATCCAATCATATTGGTAAGTCTATTAAGGCATAGATAACTGAAGTTAAGCGATCTTTATCCAGACAGAATTATATCTATCATACCAGGGGCATTAAGCATTGAGGCATGGAGTACAATGAAAGATTATACACCTGCTCCTTTACAGAAGGGTTTCACAAATTGTAAGGTGTTTCCCTAGGTGAGGTGCAGGCAACGCAGGGGAGGTTTGAAGAACCTTTTAGCTGCATTGTTACAATAAATCCACCTTTCCCACATCTTCATTGTATTGCTTTCATTGTTCATCTGTGTTCATTTTAACATTTGGATTTTTAGGGGAAATGTGCACATTAAGGTTACACCAAAGGGAGGTACAATGGCAAAAAGTTTAGGAATCCCTGCTTTAGAAGAAATACTGCTTCCTACAGAGTAAATAGCCTATTTAATTCTCAGACTTAATAACTATCTATTGTATTTACAATCTCTACACCAAGCAATGTTCTTTTCATCACTCTGGTGAACACAGAATCATGATGTTGCGCTGCAAATCCCACCCCACGGTACTACACGCTCATGACACACATATAAAAGGGATGGGGTTTGCACCACAATTACACAATACTGCTTTCATTAATCTGCCACACCCACAGATGTTGCTGTCTGTATGTTACTGAACTGTGTGCAGCAGTGTCAAAAAAGCCAATGCAGTCCTAGGCTGTATTAACAAGATGGATAGAATCAAGATCACATGAAGTGTTAGTACCAATGGATCATGCCACAGTTAGAATATTGCATCCAGATGTTGATATTCTAGAAAGAGCGCAGAGGACTGCAACAAAGATGATTAACAGAACAACAGAGCTGGAAGGACCTTGGAGATTTTCTAGTGACTAGTCTAACCCCCAGGTAGGAAACCCTACACCATTTCAGACAAATGGTTGTCCAACCTCTTCCTTAAAAATTCCAGTGTTGGAGCACCCACAACTTCTGGAAGCAAGTTGTTCCACTGATTGTTTTAACTGTCAGGAAGTTAGGGGACTGGATTAGTGAACTGGAGGCTAAAACATATAACTAACAGTTGCAGGAATTGCGTATGTCTAGTTGAGGGTTTTCCAACCGGGGGTGTGAGACAATATTCCAGGGGGGGTCCAAAAACTTGGGTTAGAAGTTTCAAAATTATAGTGCAAATGCATAATCATATGCACATAATTATTTACTTTTGTAAGGGGTGCAAGAATATATCGGAAGCGTTCTTGGGGTGCAAAGTATAGAAAAGGTTGGGAACCCCTGGTTAACGAAAAGGACATGGGGTGACACGATAGCAATGTTCCAATGTCTAAGGGACTGCCACAAAGAAGAGGGGGTCAGCCTATTCTCCAAAGAATCTGAAGGCGGAACAAAAAGCAATAAATGGAAACCAATCAAGAAAAGAAGCAACCTGGAACGAAGGAGAAATTTCCTGACAGAACAATTAATCAGTGGAACAATTTGCTTTCAGAAGTTGTGGGTGGTCCAACACTGGGGGATTTTGAGATTGAGCAACCATTTATCTGAAATACTAGTGTCTCCTGCTTGAACAGTGGGGGTGAACTAAAAGACCTCCAAGGTTCCTTTCAACTCTGTTATTCTCTTAGTCCATGTTCAAATTCACTTTGTCATGTCTATGCAACAAAATGAGACTGTGGGTCCTCAACTCAAATGAGGACCCACAGTCTCATTTGAGGGATAGAATTTAACCACATCAGCATACTGATGCCATGGCATTCAAATCTCCAGAATTTTCAGAGTCAAAGGTTTCACACAGATATTGGACATAAGAACAGAATCTAAAAGTCCCCACAACACAAGCATCATAGATTCAAACAGACCTCCCACTGCCCCTCTCTGATGCAATTCTACAGGTAGAAATGAAATATGTGACATTACACACATACTCCAGGTAAATAGCCATGGACTACATAATGCAATGTTTGCACAAATATTACACCGTGCATTCATGATACAAGCAGGGGGTCACAAAATATTGACCAATGGACATAATAAAGTAAGTGAGGTAGGTAATTGTTGGATAAATGATAAGCTGGCCAGGCAGGCAGTTTTGTATTATTGTATATGAAAAAAGTCAACAAAAGAGAGGTCCTTGGTTGTTTTCTTGGAGACGTTTCATTACCAAAATTAGCTAGCATTATCAATGCAAGTAAGGGGTAGGGTTTGCTGCCAGTTTATATTATAGTGCCTTGTTCTGTCAGTGTTGGTGGTATTGGTCTTGAAGGTTGTTTGATTAGGCTGTTTATTGTTAGCTTGTTTGACAGTTCCTTGATTGGGGTATTGCTTACTTCCTGACTGTTGGTCAGATGTAAATTTTGGAGTTAATCTAAACTTATCTGGGCACTGATTGCTGGTGGGGAAGTGTTTGGGTCTTTTTGTTCTCTTTTGTTGATTGTCTCCTTTGCATAATATGGAGACATTGTTTATGTCTATGTGTCTATTGATGGCTAATTTGTCAGAATACTAGGCTTCTAGAATCTCTCAATTTTAGACTTGGCTTGGTCTAGGATGGTCAGTTTCCCAGTTGAAACTATGGCTGGGTCTGCCCATGTGTCATGAAATTAATGACTTTTATCGTATCTTCTGACTGCTAGCTGGTGTTCATGGATTAATTCTGCCAATCTTCTGCCTCTTTGTCCAATGTAACAGCTATGTAGTAGCTGTTGCAGTCATTACATCATATGTTGCAGATGCCTCCTTTTTTTCTTCTTACTGCACCAATGATGTTAGCTAGTTTGGCTAATGAAACATCTGCAAGAAAACAATCAAGTCAAAGAGCAGTAAGGACCCATCATTTCAATCCTGAACTACAGATATTTTTCTTTCTCTACATATGGGTGTCCAATGCTTCAGAAAGCACGTAAAAAGGAAAAGAATTGCCTGCAGGTATACTTCCACCAAGGAACAACTTTTCTTCCTACATGAATGCCTCACAGCAAGTCCAACCTATTGGTATGAGATACAAGACTCCAATTTAATACACAGCTGGATGGAAAATGGCCCACGAAAGTGGGCAAAAATGATACAGCTCATGATCACAGATGCATGCTTCAGATTAAAAAAAAAGCTGAAACTAATCATCACACCAGAGTACATGGAGAGGCTGGTCACCCCTATCATGATTACTTCTCATAGACATGCTGGAAAAAGAAAAACCAAATTCCAAACCAAACTCCTCAACCCCAGAATTAAAGAGCTTGAACGTGTGGTCAACATGTCCCACCGTCCACTATCTATTGCGAAAAGGTCTCAACTATAACACAGTTAAATGCCAATTACCTGAAATTCTGTGAAGCCTTACAACTAGTGGACTTCCCACAGGGGGTCCAAGAAAACATCAGATAAACCATCATATCACAGACCAGAAGATGACAACAAAATCAAAATCAACAGAGGATACAGCAGTCCTCAGAAACCAGACTATGATCCTCCTACCAGCAGACAAAGGCAGAACCATGGTTATTATAGACAGATCATAATATATACAAAAAGTGAAACAATTACTAGAAGATAAAGAAACTTACATCCCAGTGAACACTAACACAATACAGAAACTAGACAACCGGATCAAGAAAACTCTGAGTAACCACATCAAGAAAGGCCAAATTACCAAAGAACAGTGGTGGATAAGAAGCAGTGAAGTCATCCTCCTACGCTTCTAAGGATGCCCCAAAATACACAAGCCTGACATACCTCTCTGTCCAATTATATCATTACCAGGGATCTTACTTACAAACATCACAAAATAATTAACAAAAAAGCTAGGCACTTCACAAAGGAAAGGAAACAATCAACTCCCTACTACAGCGCCTTCAAACAATCAGAGATGTGTCTATAGATGAGGATAAAATCCTGCTCTCATTTGATGTTGTTAAGCCTGTGTTCCCCAACCAGGGTTAAGGAAACAAGCTAAACAGAATGTGCAGTGTTAGTCAGATAGGCACACAGATAAATGTGTGAGATAAGTTTGTATGTTAGTTAACATACAGTAAAAAATAACAGATACGCTTGTGCTATCAAAAATATAGTTTATTCCATTTAGAGTTTATAGCATATTCAAAATAACAGTCCATTAGTCATGTATCGTTTTAGTCAGTCCATTCAAGGATATTCAATTAGCAAAGTCCGTGTAGAATATCCAATGTCAGTTCACTTACAAATAAATCAGTCCTCTCACCGTTGATAAAATCAACAGTCCTTTCTATCTCCCGTTCCAGTAGGGGAAAAATGCAGTCTTCAATCCATCCAGTAATTAGGGATCATTAAGCCAGAGAGCGAGCTGCTGTTGTCTTGCTTCTTTTATGGTGCTTTTACAACCACTCCCTTAATGCTGTTAAAGTTAAAGTTAAAGTTACTCCCTTAATGCTGTTAAAGTTACACACACTTTAACCAACAAACCATGATAACTTATTTATTATTTTATCAAACCAGTTCGGGTAAACAATGTTATCCCTAACATTCTCCCCTTTTGGGTAATAATAATAAATATAATCATTTATATGTCTAATAATAACTGTTTCTACAAAATTAAGTCAGTGCATAGTTATGACAGACATGAAAATTCCACTTCCATCGTGGACAAGCTAATATGCTGTTGTCTGATTGACCTCCACCCTATTAGTGTCTTACCAAATAATATAGCCATCCCAGAAGTTGATTTTCTAGTGTTTATGTCAGTTGCAAAACTTGCATCTGCATAGGCACTAAGACTCAAATCACCCTTTGGTTCTATATACAATGCATGGTGCATTGTTCCTTTAAGATATCTTAAAATTCTCTTTAATGATTGCCAATGACATTGATGTGGATCCGAATTAAAACGTGCCAGCTGATTAACACGATAATTTTTTTCAGGCCTTGACCAATTGCTGATATATGATAAGCTGCCAATCAAAGATTGATATATGGACTTATCAAATTTGGGACTTTGATCATCAGTTTGACAAACTTCCTGACTCATTGGAGTTTTAGCAGTTTTACAAAGTTCCATTTTGTACGTTTTAATTAATTGGCAAATTTTATCTTCTTGAGATATCTTAAATCCATTTTTTGTTTTGTTAATTGTCAATCCTAGATACCTTTTAATTTCACCAAACTGCTTTAATTTTATCTTTTTGGCTAATAATGATATAATCTCATTAGCTTCATTATTAGTCTTAGTTATCAAAGCAATATCATCTGTAAATAATAACAATAATGACACCGTTCCATTATTTTCTCTTTTAAACACACATGGATCTGCTAAACCAGATTTAAAACCTATATTGTTTAATTCTTTCACAATATATTGGTTCCATTCATAGCCAGATTGTTTCAATCCATAAAGACTTCTTTTTAGTTTCCAACAATCATTACTATTTACTTTATTATCTTTTATAACAACTGGCTTTTGTAAATATATAGTGTACTGCAATGGTGCATGTAGATAAGCAGTTTCTACATCTAAATGGTTAATGATATAGTTTTTCTTAGCTGCCCACACTAAAGCTGCTCTCAAAGATGTTGCCTTAAGACTTGGTGCAAAAACTTCATCGTAATCAGATGCAGTTTGATTAAATCCTTGAGCTACCAACCTAGCCTTATGGGTAACAGTCCTATCATTTCCAGTTTTTACTTTAAATATCCATTTGCACCCAATGGATTTTTCTCCTGGAGGTAATTTGGCATCTTCATATACTTTCATTACTTTTAATGAATTTAGTTCTTTTTCCATTGCCTTTTGCCAATTCTTCTGATCCTTAGCAGGATACATCTTAAGTTCATCTACACTAGTTGCAACTTTAGTTACTTGGCAAACTATACTTGCTTGATACCTATCAGGTGGTCTAGTTACATGTGTAGTACGTCTAGGTATTACAGGACTTACAGGTGGACTTTCATTTACTAACTCTTCTTGATTATCTAACTCTTCCTGATCAACTGTTTCCTCTTGTTCTGATTCTATTTGTTCTTCGTGGACTTCTTCTTTAATTGGACTCTTCTTATAACTAGTCTGTTCTTTCTGCCTTTTGTAGGATTCAATAATTACATCATTATTTAAATCTTGCTCTAATTTATTCCATCCTACATGTTCTAGGAATTTTGCACTAGCACTGGTGTAAACTCTAGATGTACCTGGTTCCCAGAATCTATAAGATCTGTGATTTGATTCATATCCTACAAAAAATAATCTTTTAGCTCTATGCTGTCCTTTTTGTCTGAGTTGTGTAGGGATATGCACCCATGCTAGTGCTCCAAATGTGTGCATGTAACTTAAATCAGGTTTTGTACCATGCCAGTGTGAATGGTAATTCACCTGTTGTTGAATTAACAACATCATTCAATATATGATTACCACACATTATTGCTTCTCCCCACAAATTGTCAGGTAATCCTGAATCAGACAACATAGTATGTGCCATTGACTGTAGTGTTTGGCCTCGTCTCTCTATAAAGGCATTATGTTGTGGCCTATATGGTGCAGACTTTTTATGTTGAATACCTAACATCTTAAGTCTACTTTGGAATTTATTATTTGTAAATTCCGCACCATTATCTGTTATAAGAGTTACTAATTTCTTTTTAGTTTTTCTTTCTGCAAATTTTATCCAATTAAAGAGATTTAGATAAGTTTCAGTTTTGCTCTTCATTAAATAGCAGAACCCATATCTAGAATAGTGGTCCATTATACTTAATATGTATCGAGCACCTCCTACACTTGGTTTTTTCGGACCTATTAAATTGGCAATACTACTTCTAAAGGCTCTTTGGTAGTAAATCCATCAACTCTATTAGCAGGTATGACCTTGCTTTTGCTTTGATTACAAGCAGAACATTGCAAATACTTATTACAAGGTTTCAAACTTATTCCTTTAGGTAATTGAACAGTTCTCTTAAGCATTTTAAAATTTAAATGCCCTAGCCGTTGGTGTAACAAGTGAATACATTCATCATGAGGTTTCTTATTATCATAAACCGTGTTAGCCACCTCTAAACCATTATCATTTAACACATACAATTCCCCTCTTAAAGATGCAGTAATTTTCTTATCTTCTTTTTCAGTTATGCAGTTATCTCCCCTTAAGGTAACTACATATCCTAGTTTAACCAAAATTCTAACTGAAAATAAATTAAATTTAAGTTGTGGTACATATAACATTTTTACATTCTCTTTTATGCAAGAACAATATGCTATACCTTGACCTTTAGCTTTCAGTTTCCAGCCATTGGCTCATGATATCTGCTGTGTACTCTTCGACATTTTAATAAAATTTTTGTTATCATTTGTTATACAGTGGGATGCTCCACTGTCAATTACCCATAAATTATTTTTTACAGCTCCGTTAATATACATGGCTAACTCTAAATTTTTATTTATCTTTTGATGACTTTTAGTATTCTGGCCAGCGTTCTGGCGCTTTGCTTTTTTACAAAATTTTGCCAAATGTCCTCTTCCTCCACAATTAAAACACTTTTTAATTGCATATGCAGTAGGAGATTCATTATCTTCTTTTTGAGGTTGCTCCCTCCTTAACTGATCTCTTTCAAGTCTTCTTCTGGCCTCTTCAATCAATCTGCCAGTTATATCAGTTAAAGTTAGACTTTCCTTAGGCAAAATTTCAAGGGAAGTGACGTAGTTATCATAACTTACGTCTAGTGAAGACAGAATTATGTAGACTTGGTGTAGTTCAGAGAAAATAATCTCTTTCTCGTGCAGTTCTTGAAAAATGCTTTTCATAGAATTCAAATGACTCAGCTTATCACAATTCATCTGGAGATGCGTCCTGAAAAGCTTCCGTGTTAGATTTATGTGAGCACCAACGTTATCTCGGACATAAATCCTCTTCAGCTTCTGCCAACACCCAACAGCCGTTTGCTCTCCGCGGATATGAACAAGTTGCTGGTCAGATAGTGTTAGTCCTATTATGCAAAGAGCTTGTTCATTCTTCTGCTTAAAGTCTTCTATCTTTTGACTATCTTCCTCAACCTCTGGATCCCATTCCTTTATGTTTGGTGGGTTTTCAATTATGTTCCACAGACCTTCTCTTCATAGAAGTAGACTACATTTTATAGACCACGATACATAGTTTGTTCCATCCAACTTGGATATAAGGGACAAACTTTGTAGATTGACTTGTGCCATGTTTTCTAATATGGATATAAAACTATAATTAATAAAACACAGCTGTCTGTTTACTGTAACGTGTAACAACACAAACTCTCACTTTTTACATAAATCTGTTTTATCCTAGTTAAACTAACTTTGCAGCCTCTGGGCCCATAACCAGTGTTAAGCCTGTGTTCCCCAACCAGGGTTAAGGAGACAAGCTAAACAGAATGTGCAGCGTTAGTCAGATAGGCACACAGATAAATGTGTGAGATAAGTTTGTATGTTAGTTAACATACAGTAAAAAATAATAGATACGCTTATGCTATCAAAAATATAGTTTATTCCATTTAGAGTTTATAGCATATTCAAAATAACAGTCCATTAGTCATATATCGTTTTAGTCAGTCCATTCAAGGATATTCAATTAGCAAAGTCCGTGTAGAATATCCAATGTCAGTTCACTTACAAATAAATCAGTCCTCTCACCGTTGATAAAATCAACAGTCCTTTCTATCTCCCGTTCCAGTAGGGGAAAAAAAACGCTGTCTTCAATCCATCCAGTAATTAGGGATCATTAAGCCAGAGAGCAAGCTGCTGTTGTCTTGCTTCTTTTATGGTGCTTTTACAACCACTCCTTTAATTACATTCTTGCTGTTAAAGTTACACACAATTTAACCAACAAACCATGATAACTTATTTATTATTTTACCCAAACCAGTTAGGGTAAACAATGTTATCCCTAACAAATGTCACAGCCCTTTTCACGTCCATAGACTTAACCAAATACACAAAAAACTGAAACCCTCACGATTCTTATAAATCTCTGCCTAACTTCATACTTCATAGTACTTCATACTACATACTTCCAATTTGATGAACAAACTTATCAATAAGTTAAAGGTACATCTTTGGGATCACTACTTCAGGACTTATTGTGAAAGTGATAATGGAACATCTGGAAATGATAGCACTCCCACAAATAGGACCCCAAATATGAATCAGATATGTAGACAACACCTACATAATTAAAAAAGGAGCAATTGGAGAACACCCACAAAACTAATCAACACTTTCAAAGGAATTTACTTTATCAGAGAAGAAAACAACTCACTATCCTCCCTGGATATCCTGATCAGTAGAGACCACAATGGCAAACTAGAACCACTGGTGTACTGAAAAACCACCCATCCACACCCAATAAAATATTCCCCTTTATTGGTAACAAACCTAGCAATGGTTGCTTAACAAGAGAGCCTTTTCAACTTTTCTGAATCCAAATTCAGAAAATATCCAATAACCAGGGTAAGTTTACATAAACATCTCAAAATACTGAACTGTTGCATCCTTTCCTCCCCCCTTGCATATGGAACCTTGCAAACTTTCCTTCACTCCTAACAAACCCACTAATCAAATCTATTTACAGATCTCTCTAGATTGCTAAATTCTTTCAGTCCCTACATACTTCTTCACATCTACTGAAGTTACATAAAAATAAAACAAACCTATTTAGGTCGCCCATAATTGCTACCAGTTTTCCAAGACCAAGTCGGCATTACAGGTAGTCCTCAACTTAAGACCACAATTGAGGCCAAAATTCTGTTATTTGTTAAACGAGTTTTGCCCCATTTTACAACCTTTCGTGCCACATTTGTTAAGTGAATCACTGCAGTTGTTAAGCTAATCCCAATGGTTTCCCCCATTGACTTTGCTTGTCAGAAGGTTGCAAAAGGGGATTACATGACCCTGGGACACAGCAATGGTCATAAGAATGAAGCATCTAAATTTTGATCACATGATCTCGGGGATGCTGCAAAGGTCGTAACTGTGAAAAACATTTTCAGTGCTGTTTCAGTGCTGTTGTAACTTTGTATGGTCCCTAAATGAACTGCTGTAAGTCGAGGACTATCTGTCCTTGGTGTACAGCCAGTTTGATGCAGTAGTTTAGGTGCTGTCACATAAAGCAGGAAATGTTCTAGTCCCATCTTAGGTATGAAAAACCAGCTGGGTGACTTTTGGTCAGTCACTATCTCTCAATCCAACCCTCACTGTGGGGGTTGTGGGGAAAATAGGAAGAGGAATGAGTATTAGCCACATTTGCCATCTTGACAATGTACAATATAACAGAAGGCAAGATAAACATCTAATAAATTAACAAACCCAAATCTTCTGTCCTAGAAAGATTTTGATCTCAGGTCTGGCTGGCCCCTTGCCCATGAAAAAAAAACAAGCAAACAAATTACCAAACCCAAGTCTTCTGTTGCAGGAAGATTTTCATCTCAAGTCTAGCTGGCTCAACACCTACAGGGAAAAAAAACAATCTAACCCTGCAGCACCATTTTGAAGAAGCTTCTGAGAACCAGGGGAAGCACTTCCTCCTCCCTTCTTGAGGCAGGGCTCCTGCAAAGGACCGCTTCAATTCCAGGCCTGGGGCTGCAAACAAGAAAGAGAGAGAGAGAGAGAGAGAGAGGATGCAGGAAAAGGTAAAGACCAGGAAAGACCTGAATAGGAAACAGGCGACATTGGCCACTCTCAAACCTCCTGCACCCCGTCCCTTGGGAGGTCGGGGAGGGGAGGACCTGCACCAAAACGGACGAAAGGAAGCCCCCTTCCGCATCAGGGGGATGTGCCTCGCCCCCCCCCCCTTCGAGGGGCATCATGAGTGGAGCAGCCAGGTTCGCCTCTCCCTCCCTCCCTGGCAAAGGGAGCGCCATGCCGCTGAATCCCTTCCCCCCAGGGTGGGCTTTCCAACTCTATGATCACCGGACGAGCCCTCCACCACTTCCTTGGGGCCTGGGCAGGTTTCTACTCCCTTCCTCACCTGCGGCCGAGCTCAGGGCGGAAGCCGCCGCATCCCTTGAGCCTTGCCGCTCTGTTCGCCCGAATAACGGAAGCGCCGGGCGCCGCAAGGCCTGCCAGCAGTCCTGCCAACAGGGAAGCGACAACGACGACGGCGGCGCCGCGGGGACAAACTTCGTCCACCCACCTCCGCGCCTTGGCAACCCTGCTCGCCCCGCCCTCTCCCCTCCTTCTCGAGAATGGGGATCAGAGTCTTGACGTCATCAGCCTTTGCGAAGTTGCGCGCGGCCTTCTCAAAGTTCTCCGACCCACAACCTCGGCAATTGTAAAGCCTGGCGGGCTTCAACTCCCAGAAGTCCTCCACGCTTTCAAGTTGCCGAAGTTGGAGACCCCTGTTTAATGCCGCCCAGAATCGGCAAAAAAATAAAATAAAGGTGCTGACTGGTGAGTCATAACCTAGTACAGGTAGTCCTCGACTTACAACAGTCCACTCAGTGACTGAAGTTACAGGGATACATATTTATTTATTTAATTTATTTATATTGCTGCCTATTCACCCATGGCAACTCGAGACTGCTTACACAATGTAAAAATGTAAAACAAAAAATAAAAATTAACAATAAAAATTTACAAAAAGAATCAAATAAATTGGTAAAGTACAACAGAACAAAATTTGGGAAAATTAAAAAACAAAACAAATAAACTCCCACCCACCACCCACCCCTGCCCTGACGACAGTAGATCACAGGAGCCACTTATGACCATGGCAGCATCCTCATGGTCACATGATTTACATTTGGATGTTTTACAACTGGTTAATATTTATGCGAGACCTTCTGACAAGCAAAGACTATGGGGAAACCAGATTCACTTAGCGTGACTATCTTCACAACTGCAGTGATTCACTTAACAATGGTGGCACAAAAGATGGTAAAATGGGGCCAAACTCACTTAACAAATGTCTCACTTAACAGAAATGTTGAGCTCAGTTGTGGTCTTAAGTTGAGGACTACCAGTAAACAAACTGGGTTCAGTTTGTCTCACTCCTTGGAAATGTTTGGATGTGATTTATAGCAATAGCACTTAGACTTACTTAGAACTTAGAATAATTTTATTGTCGCTTTGAATGTACACTAATTGGCATATATTAAAATGAAATTTTATTGCATACAGCTCTCAAAGAGTTTCCACCTCTAATATACACTTAAACTTATATATACCACTTCACAGTGTTTTATAGCCCTCTCTAAGCAGTTTACAGAGTCAACCTATTGCCCCCAACAATCTGGGTCTAACCTTGGAAGGATGAAAAGTTGAGTCAACCTGAGATTCGAACTGCAGTCAGTCAGCAGTCAGCAGAAGTAGCCTGCAGTTGTGCATTTTAATCACTTTGCCACCAGGGCTTTTACACCATGTGCACAATTATTAGGCAAGTGAGTATTTTGACAATATCATCATTTTTATGCATATTTTCCACCTCCAAGCTGAATAAATTTGAGTTCTTAGTGTCAGGATTCTGGCACTTAACCCCATTTAAATAATGAGTCTTGAGCCAAACTTCCAAAACTTTAAAAGGATTTATTGGGAGTTAAAATGTCCGGCTTGGGTGTATCGTGTGCTTGGGTGTATCGTTATTCATATATATAGTGGGACATATCCATAGCCAAAAGTCATCAATCATGCTCTCCAGTTAGACACTTCAGTCACCTAGTTACTATCTTTGAAAACATTTATGGAATGCAAGCTGCCCACTGCTCCTTCCTCCCTTTCTGTTGGCAACTCTAAAAGACCATAAAAATATTTTATGAGTTGACACTTAGCTGGCGTATCAGGTGATGTGTATTTGTGTAACAAGGGAGGATGTGGCCTAAGGAGATCATTTTAGTGCAAATCTCCCTGAGTCCAGAGAACTTCAGGGAAAATTACAGGTAGTCCTCATCTTATGACCATCTTGGGACTAGAACTTCTATTGCTAAGCAAGGTGGTTGTTAAATGAGTTGTGCACAATTTTACAAGTTTTTTGCCATTATTATTTAAGTGAATTGTTGCAGTTGTTAAGTGAATCACATCATTAGGACAATCAGCTTCCTCATTGACTTTTCCTGTTGGAAGCATTCACTGTTGTTACCATTCCTTTTCTATAGGTAAATAGTTATGGCTTTATTCCAGTTATCAGAGACAGGTGCATTCATGTTAAGCAAATTATATGGACACCCCATAAGCAAAACATAACTAATTTAATTATTTCTTCCACTATATCTTCTAAAACTGAGGCCTTATTGTTTTTCAAAAATCTCATATTTATGATTTGATTTTCATGAGCTGTTTCCCTGGATACTAACTTTTATATATTCCCTTTCATTCCATTCTTCAATACATTGCCATTAATCTAAGTATTTTTTTCTCTTTTAATTCCATTGATTCTATTTTAGGCTGTCTTTTCACCTACTTCCAAAATATTTTTTTTTAATCCATTAAAAACAACTGCATTTTCTTTGCCTTTTTTAATCTTAAAATGCCTTGCTTTCTTTGACTATATTCTTCACAACTTTTCTCTCTGTATACATTAGATAGTATTTGTTTGTCCTTTTTTCTGTAGCAATCATTGTCTTTACATGCAGGTTTTTTTTCCTCAGTCTTTCATTTCATTTCCCAATCATGTTTTATTGTGGTACTTCATAATATATAATTCTATTCACTCTTTTCTGAGCAGCTTTCACATTACCATTTCTTATATCCGTTAATTCAAAAAAGATGCATAATGCACAACAAAGCCTTAATAACTAAAAAAAGTTCAGTTTTGCTTATTTTAATTTGTTCAGAGTGTATGTTGAAGAGAAGCAGCTGGTATGATTTTGTTAAAACACTGTTGTAGGACTTCATGCCAGCACATAAAAAGTTTAATATTTTAAAATGTTTTTAAAAATCCTCTTGGCTACTTTTGTATAAGGCTGATGTTAGAAAGCACCGTGTATTGATTACAAGACCTGTTTTTCCCAGTCCAGAGAAAAATGAAGGAGCAAAAAACGTTTTTGCATACCCATTATTTTTCTATGGCAAGTCTTGCTCTGTCATTCTGATGAAATGTTCTGATTAGGTCATTTTGATCCATGTTTCTTATGTTTTTTCTCCCTCATTCCACATACATTAAGAGCTGTTACCTATGATTTGTTCAGCTGAAAGTGAAACTTATTTCATTAAGGTGGGAAACATACCTGAAATGTACTATTGAAAAATTGAAGCAAAATGGAAGTTTGAAGACACACCTCAGCATTAGCCACCAAACTGATCTTTGAGAAAAGCCTGTGAACTGTGTTATTTCACAAAAAACACATACTGTTTGAACTAGATAGTCCTCAACTTACATTAAACCATTTAATGACATTATGATGGTACTGAAAAGTGATTTTAAAAGCATCCAGTCCTCACATTTACGACCATTGCAGTGGGGTCCCCCTCTGCCTGTGGTCAAACGATCTAAATTTGGGTGCTTGTGAGCCTTGGTGCGCAGTGGTTAGAATGCAGTACTGCAGGCTACTTCTGCTGATTGCTGGCTGCCAGCAGTCCGGTAGTTCAAGTCTCACTGGCTCAAGGTTGTTTCAGCCTTCCATCCTTCCGAGGTCGATAAAATGAGGACCCATGTTGTTGAGGGCAATATACTGAAACAGCCGTAAAGCACTGTGAAGCAGTATAAAAGTCTAAGTGCTATCGCTATTATACAATTGCAGTGTCCTAGGGTTATGTGATCACCATTTGTGACCTTCCCAAGGACTTCTGACAAGTAACATCAATGGGGAAAGCCGGATTTATTTACTTGCTGTGATTCACTGAACTTTTTATTCTTCATCCTAGTATTTTCCTTTAAACATGTGGTCTTTTTAGATCAACAAATACCATTTTATGAGATCAAATGCAGCAACTGGGTCCAACTGGATAATTTTAATATCCATGTTGAGTCCTGTCACCTTTGCTTTAGTCTTCTGCAGGGGAATTGTCATCAGTGCTAAAGTGGTAGGTGGTATAGGCAACAATATGAAGATATGAGTAGACATTTTTCTGCATTTTCTGTTATTGGTGCAATATCCATGATTTGCTTAATGACCGTGGCCCAAATATCTATTTGTCTTGTTTTGTAGAGCCTTTTTCTACCATTAGTCTATATTGTATAGTAACAAACAAAAGTTAAAATGATAGCTTTAAAGTATGAACCTGCTTTGTTGGACTTATCAATTCCACGTGTTACTGATTTACTGACTTGAAAGCACTCCTTTTTACATCAGAATGAATAGGCACATGCACTCTGCTTGTGGATCATAGTTAAGTCTGGAATTTTGGTTTATCACAACGTGACGGTTTCCTTCTTTCAGCTAGCTTTATGGCTTTCAGCTCTCCAGATTATTTTGCAATCAGAACTGAAACTGATAATCAGATAGCAGAGATGTTGAGATATACTAGAGTTAGTATCAGGATTTTATTTGTAATACAAATCTTTGTTATATTAACACTCTGTGTGTGTGTGTGTGTGTGTATATACAAATAATTGGGTTTTATATGAGGGAAAGTATGCACTTGAACAGTTGATAAACCAAACATCACATTTACTTTGTCATGTATAATCTTTAGAATCCACATTTAAACAAATAAAATCAGTACAAAACAGGAAAGTCTTCAAGACCTTTTAACTGACCCCTTCCTTACAAGGTTTGTTCATGGAAAATGTTTCTAAGTCATGTACTGCTCTTTTGTGTCATAAAACTCCAAAGTAATGATCCCAAATCCCCAAGTTGTGTAGAAGAATGGGGAGAGCTCCCATTTTATCAAAAGGAAAAGACGGAAGACCCAAAAATGTATTAAATATTATGGCACTAAAGAGTCATAATGCAGAAGTCTAGCAGGCTGGGAAGAATGTTTGCTACATGTCTTACTGGCCAGAAACTTAAAAAAAATAACCCTCAGTTTCCTGCATTGGAAGCAGCGAGGATAGGGGAAGCTGCCCAGATAAAAGTTATAACTTACCCGTCAAGGTAAGAGAGTCAAAGAAACAGTACAATTTAGGGGATAGGGAGGACATTCTACTACAGATATCTATATCATGACAGCAATAATGATAAAACATATGCACACCTCCAGTAACGGCTATGATTCACCAGAAACTAATAATCTCTTCTGCTCACCTCAAAAGGCCGTATGCATAGGCTTTTATTGGAAGCTATGCCAAGATCCATGAATCCATTTTATATACATGCACACGTGGATGAACGTGTGCATGCACATACACACACTATATATATAGTGCATATATATTTATATATACAGTATATATATAATGCATTCTGCATATATAAAACCACAATAGTAGCTGTTACTGTAACCAACAAAACTGCCACAAATAGATATGTATGTGTTTACATCTGTACATGTGTGTGCACCCCCACACACATAAATCAGTGTGTGCCCCCACTGAGCATTATACATATGGATATTATTTTTAAGTTGTTTTTCCCATCATGAACAAAAAGTACCATTTAGGATTTCTCATCTGTTCATTTTAGGCAAGAAATTTCTCTCCGATATAGAAAGCCAATTCTAACGGAATCAGATGGAACTGCTGACAGCAACATAGAAAATATTTTCATTGTCTTTTCTTGGATTTACATTCATGGTCATTCTGGAGAGGGAGAACGAGAAACAGAGCCAGCCCTATTGGCTAACCAGAGAAAAACCAGAACGGCAAAGTTGATCAACCCAGAAAGTTCTGAATCGTTTTTGGAGTATCAGAATCTTGTTTCCATCTGAATGGAAAGATACAATTCTTCTACAAAACTTGACTGCTTCCTAAGGGGACCACACACACACACACGCTCACTCACTGCTAAAGTCACCTCTGCCATGCAAGGACATCTCATATCAGAGATTTTCCTTGAAACATGGATCGGATGTTTGGCAGAGGAAGGCTCCTGGGCCCAGGCCAGTCAGTTTGGAGCCATAAAACAGTCTCCAAGGATGCACTAAAAGCCATCATGATTCTGTGTCTGAGCCTGAGCTGCTCTCTTGACTAATTTCAATCTGCAGTGACGGCAAGTTATCAAGTCTGCTTTTCTTCTGACGTGACTGTTCTTTTTCTTTAATGAGAGCCCCCCAAGCCCGCTGGAGCTCAGAGTCGTCATCTTCCGCTGATGCTGATGCTGATGCTTTTTCTGCTCTCTCTGGGACTTTTTCCTGTGTCTTTGATGCAGATCCCAAACGTGTCCGTAGATTTGCTGTCATTGTACAAAGAGAAGAATGTAGTAAGAATTGTATGCAGAGAAAAAGTATGCTCTCAAACAGGTATTAAGTCTTCAGTGATATAATCCAAACTAAGGTTTTACAATCACAATGTACTCTGAACAGTAAGAATGAAGTATTGGGCATACATATGGCTTCTCCTGGGATAATACCTCATGTACTTTGTATTTCAACCTACAGCTGTTAAAGACTTCCAAGAGTGGTTTACATAATATCCACCATTTTTTAACATTTTCTCTCCCTATCCTTACCACTATATATTAATTCCTGCCTAAGTCATTGATAACCTTCCCCCCCCACATCTCCCACTTTTATTTACCACAGCGAGAACTTTAGGATCAGAATTTTTCATTCTGTATTTCAATCCAGATAAAATGGTAAAATGCAACTCTTTTTTTAAACAGTGAAGCACAGATCTCTTTTCAAGGTAGTGCTAAAACATGGATAGCAAATGGGTATTACTGTCCCTAGAATCTCTCTTTGAAGAGTCAGATGTTAGTAAATGAATTTTTTTTTAACATTCCCTTTGAGCAAGATTAACCCCAGGATTCTCAGCCATGAGCAAGGGACACCAACATTCATTCTATTTGTGTGTCTGAATTGGTATGGTACAGAAAATACTATTTTTTCCAGTCAGAATTGTTTTATTTAAATCCAAATAGCTAAGGAAGCCTAAGGAATCCAAATAGCCAAGAAAACCTAAGAAATCCAAAATTGTCAAGGGAGCTAATGACTCTAAATATGATTTCCCCAAAGTTTTCAGTGAATGAATTGATCTGATGTACAGAATTAATAACTTTAGACATATTGTTTTTTATAAACTTTCTTCTTGAAATAGATTTATTTATTGTACAGAACTAATTCAACATACTCTAATCTTTCAGAGAACCAAAAACATTTTATAACTAGTCCTCAACTTACAACCATTTGTTTAATGGTCGTTCAAAATTATGATGGTGTTGAAAAGTGATTTACAATCACTCTTTGCACCTATGGCTGTCACAGTGTCCCTGTAGTTGAAGAAACAGCGACTGTCTCAATTAGCATCAGAGTTCAGCAAAGATTTCAACCTATACTTCCCAGATCACTGCTCAGTAACGAAGCTATTACTTCCCATAGTGTCTCCCACAATGGAGAGTTCGTTACAATCTTTATTTTAAAAAAAGGAAACAACTAGTGCTGAATTACATGCTCTGCTTACGCCCTTTGGCCATCACTGCTTCTAAAAGCAACAGAAAAGTTGACTGACAGAATACTGCACAGAACTGACCAGATTTCTTCTCTCTGGTATCTGAATAAAGGCCTTTCCCTTCTTGCCTGGGGATCCCTAGACGACTATGAACATCAGACATAGGCTCACGATGAGATGAAGAGATGCTGCTGGGCTGAGGTGCTTCTGGTGAATGCGGCCTCTTGCCAAGTCTCTGTCGGACATCTGGAAACAATACATGGATAATCACGCATTTAATTTTACTCTGCTTACTAACACTCATCATCCCAATGAAGAATCTGAACATAAGCATTGTTATTAAGCTGAGCACACCAGCGGTAGTACATGATTCAAGAGCCTGATGGAAAGAAGACTGGGAGTGTGGGTGGGGGTACATGTATACACATGTATCAGGAAGGTGAATGATCCTGAAACTTCATAATGGCGGGCCAAATCAACTATGCCATCTCAGAGGCATCTAGCATTTGATGTTGCTCATCCTATTTATTCCGAATTATACAAGTAATACAATGTTACAAAACAGCTCCACCAAAGCAGAAATAAATCGGGACAATCAACAGCAAAGGATCCCTTACCTGATTTCACAGAGCTCAGGGGCTGATGCAGGCCAGGACTCCCATGTCTTTTTTCTTCCAACAGCAGTCTTACATCAGTAACTTTCTCTGAGGCTCCTTTGCTTCCAATACGATTCTTGATATTGCTGGAAGTGACGCTGTCTGCTCTCATTGAATTTCTACATTAAAAAAAAATCTTCCATGAATCAAAATGGAAAGTGCAAGCTCTACAAACTCCATCAGAATGCCTCTTCATGTAAAAAGTGTGTGGTTTAATGAGAATAGGTAAATCTGTACTTCAAAATCAAAGCTCCAGTTGCTCTGGAGTGAGAAGGTGCTCCAATCTCTGTTCTGCTGAACATCTCAAAGCCAGGAAAAGATCACCCATGGGCTAGCTGAAGTCCTTAACACCAGTGAAGACTAAATATTAGCATGAGTAAGAATTTCCCAAACATGATCATCAATGTGACAGGAAAGGAGCCTCAGCACTACAATGATATGTATCTTGACCAAAATAAGATGTTTGAGTCTTCCCAGGCAATTGTTCTTCTACCCATGTCTCACCATCTCTAAGAATGAAAACCTTAAAAGTTTTCTGAGATGCATGTCATTCAGAAAGTCTTAATTTGGATATTTATTGATATTCCACAAACAAGGAAACTGTGGAAAAAATAACCATCAGAACCTGAGTAAAATGAAGTCTGAACTGGGTAGGTTTGGTGTGAAAAACAGTTTGGAGCATGGCTCAGTTTAAAAACTATTTAAATTGACCTACATTTTTTGTTTTACAGAATCCATGTGACTGTTCTCTTTTCCATAGAAAGGTGCATGAAGTACAAAAATAAAAGTTGGTCAAAATTAATGAAAAGTTTGCTGAACAAAAACGAATCACAGAAAATTTGTATGCTGTTAGAAGCTATTTTAGGTCTGGAAGAGTAAAAATGATGCCTCTACATTCCTTCTTATAAAACTGAATTATTAAAATGATTACGTTCACTTTTACATATAGTACTTCATTAGATCATGGAGGACCTAGAACTTGCTAGAACATACTGAGTATTTAAAACTAACAATGTAGAAATAAAATCAATAATAATGTGCATTACTATTGCTAAAATATGGAATTTCAGGGTACTGTAAAATCAGAAGATCAGAATAACAGAGTTGGAAGGAACCTTGGAGGTCTTCTAGTCCAGCCCACTGTTTAGACAGGAAACCCTATAGCATATATTATTTAGCTTTCATAACTGTATAGTAACCTAATATTTAATAGAGAAACAAAGTTTTATTATAACATACAGACCCATGTGAGATTTGAGCTTTAGAAATGGTATTAGTAATTAACTTTATTTCTGCAATATGTCAGTGAGAACCAGGACGTATTATCTGATTACAGCCTTATATTCTGCTTTCTTTTGCATATTGTTGGAATTATGTTTATTTTAGTTTTAACTTTTATGATATGATTTCTGGAAGTTCTGGGAAAGGTGTATAGTCTGTCGTGACAATCCAATATGGAGGCTTTGATACCATGGACAGAATATTTGGCATAAGCAAATGTATGATTTGGTTACTGGTAGGAAACCAAATGGTAGGAAAGTTCAGATGCATGAAAATTGAGGAACAAAGAAATTACTGATGTCTTCAAAGTCCAGAAATATAGGAACATAATGAATCCAATATACAGGTACTTCTTGGGTTACAACTATTTCTTCAATAACTGATTATAATAAAACAACAGTGAATGAGGGGGATTTACGATATCTCCTCAAAGTCACAGCATTCCCATTATCATGTGATTTATGATTTGGGTATTCAGCATTTGTTCCTGTTCCTTTCTCTCTTGAAGCACCCTTGGGGAGCATGGGAATTTGTACTGTAGTGCCTTCCTGCACATATTCCATAATGCCCACCCAGAGCACCCACTAGCCTGTCCATAACACTTGTCTTCTGGCCTGCTTGTCTGGGAACTCAGTTTCAGCATTCAGAGCTGTGGTGGCACAATGGTTAGTATAAAATATTGCAGACTAACTCTGCTCATAGCCAGGAGCTCAATCCTGACCAGCTCAAAGTTGGCTCAGCCTTCCATTCTTCCAAGGTCAATAATATGAGAATCCAGACTATGCTGGTCAGACAGTATATAGTTAATTGGTAATTGGGAGCTGTCCCCTTAAGGGAATGCCTCATGGTAAATGTAGTTAATGCCTCATGAGAAATGTAGTTCATATCATGTGGTCACATCTGTAATCCTGATTGGTCACTAATTGATCCTTAGTTGGGTTGGGGGAGTTTCCTTTATTGCTTGGACCCCAGCATCATGTCTTTCCCTTCGCTGCATCGTTATGGGATGAAGATAACCATATTTTCACACTATGAAGACAACTATGCAAAGATTGGACATTAGATGAATCTTAACATAACTGTGAATTATACCTTGAGGATGCCTATTACAATCCAATAAAGAAACTTTGTATGGAAGACTTTGTAGAGTTTATCTGTTTTTATATTCAGCCAGAAAGTTAAAGACAGAACACAGGCTGTTGGGGGCAATATGCTGACTCTGTAAACCACTTAGAGACTGCTAAAAAGCACTATGGGGTGGTATATAAGTTTAAGTGCTATTGCTATCTCTATCCACGACATGGTTACAAAGTCCTCATGTAACAGGGTAAATGGGGACTGCCTCTGCTAAGTGATGTGGTCAAATGAAGTTGCATTTTGTGACAGCATCATTTAGCAACAAAAATTCCAGTCCCAATTGCTATAGTAACTGGAGGACTATCTTTACTGCCACGTTGAAAATATCCCTGCATAGAATCAACAGCTAATAAGAATCTAAAGTAGAAAGCCAATTAAATTTGGGATCATGAGATGTCACACTTATGTCATCAAGACATACAAGCTTCTATAAAGTGCTAAAACAAACAAGGGCTTCTTCATGGATGCTAGAAAAGATACCGAAACTGCAAACTTTTAGTTTCTCCAAAGATGGAGAGGTAGACCTTTTTATTTTTTCTTAGAATTTAATCTATCTGATTAAAGAAACCCTGTTCCCTTCACATCTTATTTTCTTATCTGTCTTAATTTTCTTTGCTATTATCACCTATATTTGAACCTGAAAAATCTAAGAATCTTGAGCTTCCATTGGAACGGTGTTTACATTTAAATATTTAGAATGCTTAAGTGTGTTTACAGTATGAATGAAATAGGAAAAGAAAATATATTTGAATATACTCTTTCATATTTTGAATTTAACATAATTTTTCCCAAATTTGCCTTACCCTCAAATAGTTTCTGATTTATCTCTTACTATAATCTTGTGGTCAGTTACATTGCAATTGTTTCATTTATTCTGCTTTAAATTGATCATTTTATTTCATGTCTGTTTTTCCATATCACCGGTGTGCCTATAATCACAACATACTTATAGTTTGAACCAATTTTCTTCATTTATGCAGTCTTAATTTGATGGTCAAACCTCATCAGCTCAACAAAGTAATCTGGGATTAAGAGATAAAGGAACCCAGCCTTTTCAATGTAAAACCAGCCTTACCTAATGCTCTTCAACTGAGACTCTACTTCATCTGCATACATAGTCATTTTCATGCTTTTCTTGGGGGAAGGAGTAGAGATCATCTTCAACTCAAGATCATAGTCCATTTCATCAGAATCAGATTCGCTAGCACTGGAACGCCGAGCACTCCGTTCACGAGATTGCTTGTAAGCCTGCAATTCATCTCTGTATTCCACAACTACACGATCATCCTCATCCATATACTGATCATCATCATCTTGGTCCTCTTCTTCCTCTTCCTCAATTGGTTCTTCAGGCACATTTACTAATCCTGGAAGGCAAGAATGATCTTTCTAGAAAGGCTAGAATCACACCCAACATTTTATGTGTGAAAACAGTTAAATACAAAAAATAAAAGCCTTTCATTAGGTAGGATGGGGAGTACTTTCAAAGGAAGCCAGACGTGACCTCAAAAAATAAGAATTCAGTAAATATTTTGCTGGTTTAGTGCAACTTCTCTTTCCCAAATGACTTCTATCAATACTTTAGAAACCTATTTTGCTAATTTCCATGTTAAAGAATTGTATATTCCCTATATCATGAATTATGATAATAAAGAAGAGCTTGTCTATTACGCCAGTAATAATTGTGGCAAGTTAATATGGGAATAGACCACCTTCTAATGAAGAGAAAAGAAGATAACCTCTATTGTTGTTTTTCTGTATACACAATGGCATACATTAAAATGAAATTACAGTGCCTGCTCTCAAAAGAAAAAACGCCATCCACCAAACAATGTCAACATCCCAAAGATAACAAGGTTTCTTAGAAACCTTGAAAAAGAGCTTAAAGTGCAAGATTGGTCACCAGATGTCAGTATAAAAGTGTAGGTGTTCTATATAAAGAAGTAACGCTTGTTCTCTGGTTTTTGTTTTTGTTTGCTTATACATGCCAACATTCCTGGTTGTTTTGCTTTGCAAGAATCAAATTCTAAAGGCTGAAACAATATAATTAGTTTTATCTGAGTTTGGGGCTGAATGATGAGGCCAACTCCTGCCTTAAAATATTTATCTGGTGTTTTTTTTTTCCTATTTGTGTTATTTGCTCCATACGATTACTTGGATTCTTAAACTATCTTGGCCTAAGTTCCAGGAACACTTTCTGTTGCTTTTAGAAAGAAATGAAAGCACAGTCCCAAAATCTAGTACTTCCTTCCTATTTTGATTTCACAATGCTATTCTATAATGGAGATAACTGGTTTTACTGGAGAGTCCATACACATGCAAAATTAGGTAGCAAAGCCTTTGGGTCAAAAGAAAAAAAATTGCACATACACACACATTCATACACCAGTTTTATATACATACTCCAGTTTTATAATGTACAACAGATCAACTGTGTTGGAAGTTGTTATAATTTGCTTGCATTACAAAATGTTTTCCGCTTACCTGAATGATGATGTTTATAAGGGGGTGTCAGACCAACATCATCCCCAATGAGGGTTCTTTTTTTAATTACATCCCGATGAAGTTGACGTGAATGATACCTCCGCTTCCTGCGAAGACAGAAGATGTATAGCTATCACGTGCACCAATATAAGTTTTTTCTATAACCTTCCACTAAAACTGGGTGTTTAGATATAACCAGCAAATTTTTGAGCAAGGATGATTTGGTTGTGCCCCCCTCCATTTGTAAATGAACCAGAAAAATGATGAACTTTCACTTTCTCTTTTATCACTACCATGACAAAATAAAATGAAACTTGGTTATGGTTATAGTTCAGTGTTCTGTGAGAATCCAACAAGCGTTCTAATGGGTCATATAAACCAGACCACTGTGTTATACCATAACACCATAACACTATAACACAATTTACATTTGTTTAATAATAGCATGTTATGAAAATATGCTACATTAGCTACGAACATAGCAATTGTATTTTGTTAAACCAGGATTAGCCTTAGCATATTGTGTCAACTATCACAACTAAGAAACCTGTTTTTCCCCCAACCCATTCCCAGATTTACATATTGATTTGGTCTTGCAGATATGCTGACAACTTTTCAAACTACAATTCAAAATTACATGGAGTCTAGGAAACTATTCTAGATATTTCCTGCATCCAAGAATGTTCCTATTTTCAGTATTCCTGAGTATTTATTTCTCGTGTTGTCTGCTGTGGTTCTTCTGCTTGTAATGTCTTCTTGTAATCAAGCATGTACCTAATTCCACTTCCAATAACATAGTAAGATGGGCCTGGACTAAAGACAGCCCTAATGAACCTAGTGCACTAACTGATGCTCTATACAGAATGAAGAGCATACCGAGAAGATACTTCCCATACATCTTCCTGGACACAGAGATGTGGGAAATGAAAGATACTTTCAAATGAAGAAATAAGGCTGACACAATAGCTCATATTTTAGATAATGCAATTCCCAAGGGGTATCTCTCCCCAGCTCACCAGGAGTTGCTCAAGATGCCTTTCATGCCTCCATAATTAGGATTTCCATATTTCATGTAATACTGACTTCTCCTGGCAGCTCCAAGCTCCTTCTTGTCATCTGTAAGAGTAGCACAAATGCTAAGTGGATGCAGGGACACTCTACACTACTGGAACTCTGAAACCAATCACAAATTCTTTCCATAGTGGGAATCAATTTCAATGGCTAAAATGTAACCCTAATCCTTTTTAATGTTGTGGGGCTTTTTGTTTTTTTAACTCAAAACAGATGGGTTAATTCTGTAGAAGCTTACTATCTAAACATGAGTGTTATTTCTCTAAAAATACTTTTGAAAGACATAGAAAAATAAGAAAATCACAATCACATTTCACTGCTGTGGGCTCATGCAGTCCACAGACAGCTCTGATACCTGATCTACAAAGAAACCTATGAATTTGAGAATGGAAATCATTAGGAAAGATTAAAAGATGAGATGAAAACCTACCAAGATAAAACCTTTTCTGATATACTTGGTGACTACCGTGTTTCTCATAAAATAAATCCGGGTCTTATATTTTTTTGAGCCCCGAAAAAACGGCTAGGCCGTCTTTTCGGGGGTAACTTAATTCCCCCCCTTGCATCCTCATGTAGAGCGCCCCGCGGGCAGCCTCACCACCAACCGCTCCTAATGGGTGATCATGGTGAAGCGCAGAGAGCTCCCTACTCCCACCAAATACCTTTGCTGCAGACCCAAGATCTTTGGCACCCGCCGCTGTTACTTTCCCTTCTGCCCATTCCGCTGCCACGTTTGGAGCTGCTGCTTCCGTGTTTGGAGTACCACTGCCATTTGGACTGCCGCCGCCATTTGGAGCACTGCTGTCATGTTTGGAGCTGCCACTTCCGCGTTTGGAGCCGCCGTGTTTGGAGTGGCGGGGGCGCTCCAAATGGCGGTGGTGCTCCAAAGAGCGGCTGTGCTCCAAATGCGGAAGCGGCAGCTCCAAACACAGTGGCAGCTCCAAATGTGGACATGGCAACTCCAAACAGCGGCAGTGCTCCAAACAGCGGTGCGGTTCCAAATGCGGAAGCGGCAGCTCCAAATGCGGTGGTAGCTCCAAGCGCGGCGGCAGCTCCAAATGCGGAAGCGGCAGCTCCAAACGCAGAAGCGGCAGCTCCAAATGGCAGTAGTGCTCCAAACGTGGAAGTGGCAGCTCCAAACGCGGCGGCGGCATGGGCAGAAGGGAAATCAACAGCGGCAGGTGCTGAAGGTCTTGGGTCTGCCGCAAAGGTGCTTGGCAGGAGTAGGGAGCTCTCTGCGCTCTGCCATGATCGCCCATTAGGAGCAGCTGGTGGCGAGGAATTGCTGCCCACGGGGCGCTCCTAACGGCAAGTCCCCCTGCCCTTCCCCCTATTTTGCATGTTTTAATAGGCCTAAATTTGGGGGGAGGGGCTTAATTTTATGCCTAGAAAACATGCTGGATCTTCCTATTGGGGGAGGTCGTATTGTTGGAGAAACACGGTATTAAGAGATGGACTTCTCTTCAGTAGCATCCTTGTTATGCAGAGCCTTCCAGAGTGAATCACATGGCACCCATACTTTGATCATTTCAGCAACACATTACACCAGGGGTGGGCAAACTACGGCCCGCGGGCCACATCCGGCCCCTTGGTCTGTCCAATCTGGCCTGCCCCTGAAAAAAAATTGCTGGGCGTGGCGTATTGCCCTGCGCCGCGTGGCCCCCAAGGCTGCAAAACAGTGCGGAGCGCTCTCGGAGTAGGAAAGAAAAGAACGTTGCAAAGGCCTCAGCTGAGAGTTTGAAATCACCTTCGAGTGTGACCTCTCCGAAGGTGAGTCCCCGCCGATCCCCCTTTTTTTCCCGGGGCTTCCAGGCTTAAACTTTGCAAAGGCAAAGCTTGCAGGCAGAAGCGTCTTCCCGCCGAGGAAAGGGAAGGGTTCCGCCCGGCAGGCGGGTGGGCGGGCTGCTTGAAGGAGGCGACCCGGCGGCGCTCCGGGTTTCCCCTCCACCGCGCTGTGCAACGTTTAAGCCTGGAAGCCCTTTCGGCTTCCTTTTAACTCGCAGGCGCTCGCGCCTGGCCCCAAGCTGTGCGGTGGAGGGAAGCCCGGAGCGCCGCCGGGTCATCTCCTCCAAGCAGCCCGCCCACCCGTTAGGCTTCCCTCTGCCGCGCAGCTTGGGGCCAGGCGCGAGCGCCCGCGAGTTAAACGGAAGCCGAAAGGGCTTCCAGGCTTAAACTTTGCACAGGCAAAGTTTGCAGGCAGGAGTGTCTTCCCTCCGAGGAAAGGGAAGGGTTCCGCCCGGTGGGCGGTTGGACGGGCTGCTTGGAGGAGGCGACCCAGCAGTGCTCTGGGTTTCTCCTCTGCCGCACTGTGCAAAGTTTAAGCCTGGAAGCCCTTTCGGCTTCCTTTTAACTCGCGGGCGCTCACGTCTGGCCCCGAGCCGCGCGGTGGAGGGAAGCCCGGAGCGCTGCTGGGTCGCCTCCTCCAAGCAGCCTGCCCACTGGGCAGAACCTTTCCCGCTCATCCCTTGTGTGTCTGCCTCGTTCCTCTCTCAGTCGCTCTCTCGCTCCTCCACCAGCGCAGAAAAGAAAGAGAAAAAGAGGCGAATAGTTATTATTCTCAGCCGAAACAACCAGAAACGAAGGCAGGCAGTCAGGCAGAACGGAGCACTGGATTGAACCGTGGGCGGCTGTGTGGGGGTGAACGGGCGCTTCGGAGGAGCTGCACTGACAGGAATCCACCCTGCCGGCTTCTTTGAAGCAGTTTCTTCCTGGGCTGGTGGAGGAGTGAGAGCGACTGAGAGAGGAACGAGGCAGACACCCGAGGGATGAGCGTGAAGGGTTCTGCCTGGCGGGTGGGCTGCTTGGAGGCGACCCGGCAGTGCTCTGGGTTTTCCCTCCACCGTGCGGCTTGGAGCCAGGCACGCGCGCCCAAGAGGAAAAAGCAAGTTGCAAGTTGCTGAGAAATTGCTCCGATGCTGGAAGCCGCTGTTGTGGTGAGCAGCTCATCGGGCACGTACGCGAGGAGGAGGGCTTTTAAAGTGCCGCCCGAGCAGGACCGCCGAGCCAGGAAATGGGGCACCAAGGCAGGGCAAGGCTCCACCAGCAGCGGCCGAGCTTTAGGTGGGCTTGGATGCCCCTAAGCGCGGTTTGCTGTTTGTTTTCTCCTGGGACTCGCGTTTGGAAAGCGTGGAAAGTAGTTGCAGGAGCAGCCGCGGTGTTACTTTTTCTTATATATATATATATATATATATGTATGTTATAAAGGGCCCATTATAAAATGCAGCAAATTATATATATATATATATTTATATATGTATGTTTTCTGAAGTTCTCGCGGGTATTTGTATGTGGATCTTTGGTTATTCGGGTTTTCTCCCGCGTAAGATTGGAAGTATCTAGGCAACGTTTCGATGAAGTCTCATTCATCATCTTCAGGCTTGCTCTTCAGCTCTGTGCTTCTCAGAGTGATATGAGCTTGCAGCTGCTTCTTCCTTTTAACTGCTAGTGGGGGTGTGACTTGATTGGGTGGGGGCTTGGCTGTGTTCTGATTGGGTGGGGGTGTGTTCTCATTGGTTGGGGGTTTGGCTATGTTCTGATTGGTTGGGGGGTGGGCTGTGTTCTGATTGGCTGGAGGCGTGTTCTGTTCAGGTGGGGGCTTGGTTGTGCTCAGGTTAGTCTTAGTTGCTGGGGGATTTGAGCTGGTGAGCTGTGATCTTGCTGTTTGGCTTCGAGTCCGTGGTTGTGCTGCCTAGATACTTCCAATCTTACGCGGGAGAAAACCCGAATAACCAAAGATCCATATATATATAATTTGCTGCATTTTATAATGGCCCCTTTATAATGGCCTTTTATAAAATTGGTTCGGCCCTTGAACACAGATCTGATTTTCCATGTGGCCCCCGACAGAAATTAATTGCCCACCCCTGCATTACACCTTATTACCAAGTTTTTAAAATTATTAAAATATTTTACAGATTTACAAGTGCTTTTAATTCTTTTAAAATTTCTATGAAATTTTTGGTTAATTACTATACAGGTAGGAAATAGCTAATTCATTATATTTCTGGGTTCATGAAATATTTCTGTGGCCCATAAATCAAGACAAACACTGGGCCATAAATGTGGACTGCGTTGTAATGGACTCTTTGTATAGATCAAGCACTTTACCTCTAGTGGCAAATCTCATGAAGAGCTTGTTGCCTTTGGCCAGTTTACTAGCTGGACGAAGGTCATTACGCAAAAGGGAATCTTCTTCCACTTGGGATAAAGTGTCCAGCTGTAGAAAAAAAAAAAAACACATTTCAGGCTACTATTTCAGGAGTGACCATAACAAAAGAGGGCTTGATAATGACAACCATATTGTTCTATTTCAACTCAAGATCTCTCAGCTTGATTCTGCGTTCACAGATTTTTTTATTCAGTTCAATGAAATTTCGAGATAATATACATGTCTTTGCGAGGAGCACGAAGTTCAGCTTAAGGGGCTTGTTTTGGTCTAATACACAGCCCACCACAATTCCTATGTTACAATTACATTTTATTGGAGGTTGTCAATCCATCCAATGGCAAATTAGATTGTAGATACTCATTAGTCGTATTCTGCTATTTATTTCAGATTTCCACAATATGGGCACTCTTCAAATATATAGAACATCTCCCAGAATCCCTCAGCTAGCATGGTAATTGCACTAACCTCTGTATCACTTGGATGATCATCTTCTACCTCACCTTCTTCCGTTTCATCATCTGAGCTTTCCTCTTGTTTTTCTAAAATAAACAAAAATATATTTTACAATCATTACCTTCTTGTCTATACTTAGTAAACAGTGCCCTATGTAGGTGATAATCCAGAAGTGCCAAAGACAGAAGTCATGAGATGAAGCAGGATTTCTCCGTAGCAATGAAACATAGCTGACTTTTTTGCACTCTAATATTGATTCTCCAGGTTCCCAGCACTAATGCCACGTAGGACTCAGAAAAGGAAAAAAGGGAGATGAGCCTCACAAATAAGCCACACTTCTTATGAAAGAATACATTTTCTACCTAGTGCCAAGTAGCTCAGGGACAGAGAACCTGATTTGCATGCAGATTAACCCAATATCAGTCCAAAGCATTCAAAGTTACAAACTTTGCAGGCAGTAATGCCATTGGCATTATTAGTTGGCTTGAAACCATGGAAGAGCATAGGAAACACTCTTGCATTAGAGAGAGCCATTATCTATTAGTTAATGCCTGCCTCACTATTTGCTCTAGTCCGATCAACCAAATATTGGAGATAACCCAGATGGAGTCTTTCCATATCTTTCTAGTATAGTCAGAATTGAAACTAAAACCTTTTGTATACAAAACATGTTCTACTAATTAGGCACAGTTCTTTCCACAGCATAAACAATACAGATACTCTTTGACTTATGCCACAATTGACCCCAAAATTTCTGCTACCGAGACATTTGTTAAGCAAGTTTTGCCCCATTTTACAACTTTTCTTGCCACAGTTGTAAAGTGAATCACCACAGTTGTTAAGTTGTTCAATGAATCTGGATTCCCCGTTGACTTGGCTTGTCAGAAGGTTACAAGTGATCACATGACCTCAGGACACTGCAAACATCACAAATATGAGTCAGTGCCTGAATTCTGATCGGGATGCTTCAACAGTTGTGTGAAATACTTTTTTCAGTGCTGTTGTAACTTTGAACTGTCACTAAATGATCTGCTGCAGGTCAATGTCTCTATGTACAGCCAAATCAATAATTCACCTCAACAGAGAGTCATGTTACAAACTTATTAAAAAAGACTCAGGAGATCCAAATAAACATATTTAATTATGAAGAGAAGGAGCTGAACCAAAAGCAAAAAGATAACCAAGAAATCTCTCTCTCCCTTCTTTTTGTTTTCTATTTGTACAAAAATGGAGTAAAGGCTTAAGTCTGATTAACATTAAGTCCCTGTGACTGAGTTGATTCTTCTGAACATGCCCACTGTTTCACATATTCAATCTCCTTTATTATGATGATCAGTAGTTTTCTTGAAAACCCTTTCCAGCCTTGTTATCTAAAGCCTTTTCACACTAGTAATGAAGGGATCTTCTATAAGTGAAATATATGTACAACGCTTAGAGGTAGAAGCTCATACTATGATCTCTGCAAGCAAAACTATCATTGGAACTGCATAGGTGGTTTCAGCAGTGAATTTCAGAATCCCACTTAACACCAAGTAACATGTGCCTAGGCGTACCATACAAAACCCAAAGTCCTGTGGCTAAGGAACAACGTGTCTTTTACCTTTCTTTGTGGAATCTTCTATTTTCTTACAGTTTTCTTGGGGTTTTCTTTTTGCCTCACTAGGCATAGAACTCATGTTGATGAGTGCTCGTGTCGCTGTTACTTCATCAAGCCAAACCACATTGCCTCAAAAGAAAGAAAAAAGTTCAATTAGTTCCCAAACTACAAACACATAATGAAAAATACAATAATCTGTCTCAAGTGCGAGAGAAATGTCAGGAAGAAAAACTTTTCCATTCCTACTATAAGTTTAACAGAAAATAAAGATGACAATCCCCATAGAATAAATCATCTTTTTACTTAAAACAAATTTACTGTAGTTTATTTGGTGTCAAGTACTTACAAGATGTGTCATCCAGCCACTCAATGTGAGCAGGGGGATATTCCTTGAAATAGGCAAAAATATCCTGAGTGCTCATTTCATCAACACCATAAATATATATGGTATCAAGTCGCAATTTAGGAATGGCTGAAAGAAATTCAAAATCTAGTCTAAGTGTCAACAACTAACAAAAGAAAAAAAAAGGCAAACAAAACAAAAAATATTAGGCAACAACACAAATAAATCAGCTTCCCATCATTTTTTTGAAAGTTGAAGAAAGCACAGTACAGCTCAAGAAAGGAAGAAAGGCTGCTTTTGGTCCCATCATCAGTGAGATTTATCTAGATGAAAAACCTGGAAAAAGATTCCTTTCATTCCCTTTTCCATAGTCCAGCTTGGACATTCTTTCCCTAATGCAGGCATAACAAGGTGAAAGTAGGTCATCATTCTTTTGAAAACAATGAATAATGTACATTTTAAAAATCTATTCAAATATAAATCCCATTAAATTCAACAGTTATTTGTTCTCATTTAAGGATCATAGGACCAACAGTTGCATAGGAAAGAAATAAGACTTTAGCTTTTCAATGTGAGCATATTTCCACGTAAATATGTCCCGAAGTTCACTTCTGACAACTTCCATTATTATACCATCCTAGATGGACTAATGATTTGATTCAGGACATAGCAGATAACTATGTACTATGCATAGCCAGAACTGAGAATCGTGTACTAAAATCCCCAAGTCTAACTTTTCCCTCCCTCAGTCACCTCCCGTTACTGGGCCCCCATGTCCTATCAAACTCAGAGAATATGTTTTCACAACAGTCATTTCAGACATAGGTTTGGTATGCAGCTGCATTCTGTTCCCAGCCAGTTGTCCTTGAAGTCCATCTCAGATACAGTGAAGTTTTGTTTCCCCGAAGCACCCCCTCTCCTATCAAGTGCCCTCCCACCCACCCCAGGTCATGGCAACTGATAATGAATGGTTGAGCAAGCGTGAGGTGGCAGCTGACATACTGCTTCTACACAAAGTGCCTGATTCCCACTCTGATAGCACAACTGCTCTACTTTACTAATTCATTTGCTGAAATTAAGAAATGTATCATTTGAATTCTTTCCTCATCTATACAAAGTTATCCACTGGAAAATACACTCATTAAGGAGGATCAGTTGTGCATTTCATCCAACATGAAAGACCAAAACCCCCATAGTTTTGCCAAGCTCAGAACAAATAGGAAGATTTACTTTTCTAAAAAGCACAGTTCTCAGTACCTTTCTTCATCATATCTCGATCCAGTGTTACATTTCTTTGAGCAAGATTGATTTCCCCACGAAAATGAAAACGTTTTGCTCTCTGCTCCTTCTTCTCAATCGCTTCCTATAAAAAGGAAAAAAGAGGTGATGGAACATCTAAGTGACTGATAGTAATAGCAGCTGATATCTGCTTTGCAAAAAACAGAAAAGACACTCATATTTCTAAAACCTAAATTCGTTTTTGTGCTGCTCTGCAGTATTACAACATTACCTGTATGGAATAGCAGCAGAAATTATGGTCTGATGCTTTATGCAGTGTAACTGGAAAAACAACTTGCTCCTTCTATCAAGTCTCCATATCATGCAGAAACATTTGGCCCTCTCTGACAGAAGGGAATAATTCAATTGGGAAACAAAGTCCAGGCCACCATTAAAAAAAGCTTCTGAATAAATTTAGACAGCTACAATTTTTCACGTTCACAGCAGGAAGATAGGTAGCTTCCCAATTAAGAAAAATATGCAGAAGCCCAATTGTTTCAGGATACAAAATCTTCCCATTAATTGCTTCTTGCGATATCAGCTGCATTCAATAGCTTTGCTAAAACTGGGGCTGAGTCCAGAGAGCCATAGCCCAGTCTCTGCAAATAATTATTAGAGTAATAAATCAGAGAAGCTGATAATAGATGATAGGAAAAAACAACAATTTCCCAGTGTAGGCATACTGAGACCAAGTTCTTGTATCAAATGTTATTTTCAATTATATGAATAACACAATCCCATTTAAATATTGATTGTATTGGGGAATGGAAATATATTTCTTCAGGCTCAGAGTTATGTATGGAGACCAGTCAACTATGAAGGGAAGCTCACACTGAGAGATTCTAGAGGGAAAAAAAATAATGAAAACTATTACATTTGCCATTATATACTTATTAAAGAACACAGATAATTTACAAAATTGCAAATAACACATTACTTGGATCCTGCCAACCTCCCCTATTTTTAAAGGGGGAAGGCCATGCTGTAGTGTATGCCTATACCCTGGAGTGAAACTCACATAATATACGTTCATACAAAAATACAGTAAAACCTCCATAGTTGATCACCTCTCTAAATTGACCACCTCCCCCTATGTTGACCTAATTTTCATAGATGGGACATACTATATGTACACAATAGAAAGCCAACCTCTCTATACTGACCACCTCTGCGTATAGTGTATCTTGACCACCTGGACCTTGACACAGTTTACTGTCTATAACTTGACCTGTTGAGTCCAGTCTGCACCAAGGGCAAGAAAAGTGAAACGCAGAATTGGTAGCAATGAATTTCTTTCAATACAATAGTTTTGACTTTGATTTGGCAGTGTAACAATGATAATTATGAATTTATTTCCTAATACAAATTGCACAAAGGCTTAATTTTCTCCCACATCAATTATTTTCCCCTTTTAAGGATCAATTAAAAAACAGCCATTGGAAAATGAAACAAATTCACACAAAACACAGACATATGCAAGCCGTTTTATTCATTTTACTGTGCAGCAGCCATCAAAGTGCCAACAAGTGTGTGATTTACAATGGATCTAACCATTACGAAAGAAAGAAAAACACAATTTTAAAGTGCAACAAACAATGTTTAGGTACAATTACAAAGGACTTGTATGAGAAAAAAACCAGGTTTTACTTTTTTGTCTTTTCTCCATGCAAGTTGAGTCATGATGGCAAAAAAGAAGGAACTGAAAGAGCTGACATAAGAGGAGGAGGAGGTCTTTTTTTTTGTTTTCTAGAAAACAGTAGCCAAAGAAAACCAGTGGAACATTTTAGTGTCAGCAAGACAACTGTTGAGCTCTGGTCTTGGACCTTTGAGAACAACAGTAAGCAATATCAAAAACATAAGGATAAGTACCAGGAGATAAACGATAAAGAAAGTGGAGATTTACAATGGAAAAGGAGAAACACTTTGCTGGATGAAGTAAATGAAGCCACATTACATTAGTTCAAAAAAATTAGGGTCATTAACACCCGAATCTCTGGGCCAATGATCCAAGAAATTGCTAAAAAGTTTACAAAGGAGCTCAGGGTATCACATTTCCAAGCATCAAGTGGTTGGCTTGAGAAAGTTAAACTACGACATAAGATCTCCCAGAAAGTATTGTGTGGTGAATCTAAGTTCCAGTAGAAGTTGTTGAAGAGTTTCCAGACTTCCTCAGTGGCTTCAAAGATGATATCTTTAATGCTGACAAGTTTGGACTCTTTTTCAAGGCAATGCCTTGTTATGAGGGGTGACAAACATTAAGAGCGGAAAACGTTCTAAAGAACGTTTCACAGTCCTGCTATGTGCTAGCTTAACTGGAGAGAAGCTAAACACTGTTTGGTAAATTAGCAAAGACATGGTCATTCAAGAATCTGCATCCCAAAACCTTCCCGTCACCTGGAAAACTAACATATCTACATGGATGACTGGTGCTCTATTTGAGGAGTGAATATGAGGTAATGACTGAGAAATGAAGAAGCCTGAAACAATACAGAAGTGCTTTAAGAAAGCTGGATTTGTTACAACCCAAGAGCAAGATGTTGCCTACCTCCCATGGCAGAATTTGAGAGAGCAGATTTTGAAGATTTTGTTGCAATGGATGACAATGTAGCAACCTGCAATGAACCTGACCCAGAAGCAATTTTCCAATCAGTATTGACCAAGGTACAATCCAGTGGAAAAGTGCTGGAAGCAATTGAAGCAGAAGAATTGAGTACACAGAAAATCCAGATATTCCAAAAGAAGCAGAGATCAGTCACTGGATAATGGAGCTAGTCATTTGCTGTGGAAAAATGCCCAGGTATGCTGAGTTGGTATAGCCAGCATTAAGAATGTTTTCTTCACTTATGTTCATACAAAGAATAAGAAATAGACTAAAATTGACTTTTTTTTCCAGAAAGAATGATCAAACCATGAGGAAACAATATATACATAAATGTATTAATTACAGTATTGTATAAATGATTTTCCTATGTTTGTTTCTGCATGACATTCTCTAATTGAAGTTGTACAATAAAAATGATGCACAGTTCCATATCAGTACAGTTGTTCCATATGTTGATCACATTCCTTCAGTTCCTTGGGTGGTCAACTTTCAGAGATTTTACTGCATGTATATGTGTACATCAATGAATCTGAAATTTGATATTTTCCAAGTTTCCAAAGTGAATGAAAAGCACAGCCCTGTCTGTAAATACCTTTGAAGTCACATCTATTCCAGTGATAAAGCTCCCAGCTTTGTTTTCATATCTTCTGCTAGTATCCTGAAATAAAACAATCATTAATATAACTACTGAACAAACTGCCTCTTTGTAGGGTAGTGTCCCCAGTTAATGATGAAGGTTATAATATACTTTCCTAATCTGAAGTTCTCCTAGAAACCCTGTTTCAACCTTTGGTCATCTCTCAATTCCCAAAGATCCAAACCAATTAACAAGGGCCATCCAAGCTACAAATAAAAAATAAAAATAAAAATCAGTTGCTCTTTCTTGTTTTTCTGAGGCTTCCTGTTAATTGTAAACTGAAGTAATGTACCGTGTTTTTTCCCCTCCTTTTTTGAAGCCCAAAGTAAAGGACTGGTAAATGTCTACCATTTCTCACCAGCCTGTTGGAAGCGCTCCCTCCAAAAGAGCATTGGCACCTGTGAGAAAGCCGCCATCTCCATCATGTCCTCCATACTGGGCTCTTTCAAGAGCCCATGAAACATCTCAAGAGGGAACCTCCTCAGCTACACTGCATTTTCTGTGAAATGAGGAAGCCCAAGTAAATAACCAGTAAATAGGATTCCCTTTTTAGTGCAAATCTGCTAAATCTCGGGAAAGCTTCCATCTGCGGCCAGGCAGCCGTGCACACAAGAGTTGGGGGCAGAAGAAGAAACGAGGGAAGAAAGCGAAGAGATCCTTTAACCAAGGTCGCACTGCCTGTTTGTCAACATTCGTGTATCTCGGGTGATTCCATTCATCCCTGACACAGCGCATTCAGTCTCTCTTTGGTCATGGGGCACGCAGTCTACACATGCGCAAAAAGCGCCCTGCCTTTCAGACCGCCGGATCCTGGTTTATGGGTCTAAGCGCCTCCTGTGACGCCCCCCCCCCCACACACACCCGGCCCGTTTCCCCGGCTCCGTTACCGGCAGCAACTCCCTCAGCGAGCACCCCACCGGCACGGCTAGTTCCTCTGCTGATGCCGTAGTTATCTGAGGCGAGGTAGTAGCGGGGGCTCCGGTCTGAAGCAACAGCTCGCCCTCCTCCACTTCCATGGGCTCCGGCTCAGACGCCTTCACCGAAATACGGAGGCCCCGTACGGCCGCCATCGCCCCCACAGGCCCTGCCGCCGCCGAAGGAGGGCGAGACCGGAAACAGGAAAAGTAAAGGCGGAAATCATAGAGATATGATGCCCGGCTGTGGAGAGCACCACTCGAAGGAGATGCTGCGCCCATCAGAGGGGCGGACCGTGGAGGGGACTTGAGAAATTATCCTTCGCTCCGCGTCGGGAGACGGGTTTTGATGTTATCCCGCCTCGAGGTTGCCGGAAAATAGGAAAAAGTACCTTTTTAGGTTGAGTGAACCTGATAATTATTAACGTTCTAAATTTGCAAAATATATCGAGCCGTAAACTGAGCAAAGAATTTCCAACAGCACATACAGATCCGGACAGCAAAGCAGTTATTTTTGCAGTCTAAGGCTATTAGCTCTACAGCTTAATGTGTGAATGACGCAACTAGGTAATTAATTAAGCGCATTACATCAACATAATCATCGTTTGCAATCACGTGACGTCCATTCTTCAAATTCCAAACTCTCTCAACAAAAGTGTATAATGATTAAATATGCTGCTGTTCAGGTTCAACATCCTCTCTCCCCTTTCATATAGTTGCTTGCTGTTTGCAGCTTGGTCATGCAAATTAAACTTATACAGCATCTCATTTCAAATACACAAATAATAGGGCTGATTCTTACGGTTTTAATGTGGAACAATTTCAAGCTACAATTGGAAGATTCTCTTGGAACCATTTCCCTTTCCACTCAATGTCATGAGTGGATGGGAAACGCAGCAAACAATAATTGTTCTTAAAATGTTATTGGGTGAGCTCAGCCAACTATGTATGGATGGATATCTGAGATCCAACTTTGTGTTTCAAGTTTCCCAAGTGACAGCTTAGCGGTGTGGAAAAAGTTATCCATGCTAGTAATCTGTAGTAGACCTGTATTTCTGAACACAGGTGTAGCACTTTCCTGGAAATCCATGTTCAAAAACAATTGTTTAAAGGAGGGATTCAGAATGAAGTCTGACAGAACTTTCCCACTGTATCAGGTTGCTTCATCCCATATGTATCCATTTTTATCCCATGTGTATTCTTTTCTGTTCCTGAAACCTTTAAAGTATGTTTTTGGAACATGGATTCTTCCAAAAGAACATAGACACATTTCCAAAAATAGACAGAATGAAAGTCACTGGCACAAGGTACGTTGAGCACTCTATCCTAGAAAGGAATATAGACCGGACTCTTGTTAAATGCAGTCCAGCTGCAATATCTTCCAAACTGACAAATGCTCAAGGAAACAGCAATGCTGACAGCTGGTAACACTCAGAAGTAGCCTGTAAATTAGATAAAATAGCATAGGAGTAGACAAAATATGTCACTCTATCCAAAGAAAACCATAAAAAGGGCCATATGAAACTGCTTTTCAGCAGAAGCAGCAGAGAATTTGTAATTCATTCATTTGGAACAGAACTACCAAACTCAGATGGCAGAACTAATTTTTCAATAAGGAGAATGATCAATGCCAATTTTAATTTTGACTTGGTTACACAGATAGTATTTTGTTAGCTGAGCAGTTCTGGGAATGGCAATCTCAATGCATTTAAGAGAGCCCCTTCTTCTTGTGCTATATCTGTCATCGGACATTGGTGATCATGTTGGCGATCCTATTTTTATCAACAGCCGCATGAAAAAGTGTTGTTGAGTTTTGTTCAAATCAGTCCCTTAGATTTTGAAGCCATGATGTTCTTCTTCTGCCTGTATGTCATTTGCCTTCAATCTTTTCTTGGAGGATTAAGTGAAGTATGCAGTATTTTTCTGTGTGTCACATCACATGTCCAAAATATTCTAATTTTCACTTTTTTATGTTTTTGATGATTTCCCTTGGCTTTACCAGGTGGCTTATCACCTCCTCATTTCTCATTTTGTTAGCCCAACTTATATGTAACAGCCACATTCAAATGCTTCTAGTCTCTTCAAGTGGCTGCAAATTATCAATAGAACAACTACTTGCCATAAACATAGAAACAATCTCAGAAAAAGTGCTCTTTTCACTTTTATCACAGTGACATTCAAGTTCTTTGACAACATGGTTGTTGGGACTTAAGATACAAAAAGAGATTCAGTTACCTTGGGATTGAAATTATATCATTAATTTTGAAGACTGTTTGAATACTTAGTAATGCTTAATAAACTTGGACAAAATATGGGGCATTTTTGAAGGTTTTCAAATGATATGTTGTTCTAAGATATGTGGGCTGCGATGATCCCAGTGACCACTGGATGGCAACAAAGAGGATTTTCTGAGTAGTCTGCTTTTTTCTAGATTTGATCTGGTAACCCTAATTAAGAGCAACAGATTTCTTATTGACAGAGTTTTTCTTTAGCTTAAGTGCATGATGCTATGATTTCATTTTGAAATATCCAACTCTAAAGGAAAGTGCCTGCTCCAATTGCTGCTCTGGATTTTCTTAGAAAGGGGAATAGGCCACACAGCTGGGACTCGCATCTGCTGGACCTTCTACTCATAGACATTTGTCTGGCTCTTGTTCTTGGCTCCATCCCAGGTTTCTCTGAGCTTTGGGCTAGGAAATGTTTGTCCTTCTTTCTCATTCCCCTCCCCACTGAAATGTTTTTAGCATGATATTTTAAGACTGTATGGCGATACAGCCAAGCTTCTGCTTTTGCCGCTGCTCCTCTCCATAGAAATGTCACTTCTTCAACTTGACTCCTTGCTACTGGGAAATGGTTAGAATGGGGTGAAATGGCCTTTCAAGCTGGCAAGTGCTTTGTCTTTTGAGGTAAGCCTTCAATGATGATGTTTGTTCAACTGGGCTTGAGGATGGCCTAGCCTGGAGATTTCCACCCTCTTCCTTTTGAAAAAGCTGCTGTGGCTCCATTCTTCACCCCTTCACATTCTTCACCCCTTCACCATAGCAATTTAGGAACCCCTTATGCTGCTTTCATTAGGTCCCGTTTATATGTGCACTTTGTTCACATGACCTCTCGCTCCTCCTTTTCATCTTGGCATGCAGGCTTTCTTCATTTGCTTTGGAAAGATACCAGCATATATGCACTAAAGTCCCATTTTCCAGGAAGCCTTCTGTTTTTCTTCTCTGTAGCAGTGCCTGTCCTCCAGAATGAGATTTCCCCAGAGATTTGAAAAGCCCCCACTCTCTTTTTAACCCAGGTCTTCAACAAGGGAAAGGGAGACTCCTCACTCCATCTGTTTGCCATTTTTTTTCTTTATTTCTTATGTTAATTTCTTTGCTTGATAGTTGTGAGTCAAAGTCATTGAGAGTTGGGCAGTACACAAGTTTATTACTATTATTTACTTCCCTCCCCTTTCCACATTATCCTCATGAGAGCGCCCAACAGATGCTATTTTTCACTAGGTAGCCTTGAATATCCTATTGTCGAAATTAGTTTTTTCTATCCCCAGATGCCTTCTTTGTTTTTCCTTCCCTCTCTGCCTCCTCTCTCTTTCCCAGGGGATAGCCTTTAAGTCTTACATAGTCCTTCGCATTTTGAGGATGAACATGCCCTGATAAATGCCAGTCCGAGGAGATACATCAGACCATTTTTCAATTAAAGGGTCATATGCTGCAGCACATAATGAAATTAAAGCGATACAAACAATAAAACTGCCGAGATAAATTGCAGCACTATTGTGGAAGGACAGCTAGATTGATCTGTGGTTATGAAAATTAGAAAGCATCTAGTAGGCCAAACATTGTATTAAAAGGCATACACTTCAGTGAGCTATAGCTCATTTCATCAAATGGAGTGGCTTAACTACATTGGGATGAAATGGGGAGGTGGAAGGTGAGAAATAGAGTGATTATGAAGGTTGTATGGAGGTCAAATTATGAATGAAAAACTGCTGGTGACCTTCCGCTATACCATAGAGAGTGCACCTCTGTACGGTTTGCCAATTGCACAGTGGCAGATAGGAAAGCACACTCCAGAGGGTTAATGTCATTGCCCAGAAGATCATTGGTTGCCCTCTCCCCTCTTTGGAAGAGCTTTATAGCTCCCACTGCCTTAAGAAAGTTCAAAACATCCTTAAAGATCCATTTCATCCTGGGCACCCTTTTTTTGAACTATTACCACCTGGCAGATGGTACAGAATAATAAAAACAAGGACAAATAGACTGAAAAACAACTTCTATTCCAGGCCAGTAACTATATTGAATTCTACTGTATAGTATGGTGTTGGTGTGGTGTCAGGGTTTTTCAGTTCAATGTGTGGAGTGTGAAGGGTGTATGTTTGTATTTATTTTCATGGTCATGATGTACACTGAAGATGGTGTTTGATTTCATTGTATGAGGTGCAATGACAATAAAGTAAACTTAAACTAAACTAAAATTATAGGTACATTATCAATTAACAATTATAATGCAGTCAGTCCCAAACTTATGACCACAATCGAGCCCAAAATTTATATTGTTAAGCGAGAGATTTGTTAAGTGAGTTTCCCCACATTTTACGACCTTCCTTGCCACATTACTTAAGTGAATCACCTCAGTTGTTTAAATTAGTAACCTGGTTACTAAGTAAATCTGGTTTCCCCATTGACTTTGCTTGTCAGTAGGTCACAAAAGTTGGTCACATGACCCCGGGACACTGCAACTGTCATAAATATGAACCAGTTATCAAGCATCCCGAATATAAATCATGTGATCATGGGGATGTTGCAATGATCATAACTGTGATAAATGGTCATGTCACTTTTTTCAGTGCCGTAACTTTGAACAGTCACTAAGTGAACTGTTGTAAGTTGAGGACTATCTATGTTAAAAGCCCACTGAATTTGTTCTGAGATACCTGCGCAACTCTTTGATATATGTAAACTCAGGTATCTCATGCTCAGTTGTGCTGATTTGGTTTGTTTGTCTGTTCCAAACTGCTACTTTTGAGATCTGTAATAGAATTAGATACAGATTAACTGAGTTGGAAGGGACCTTCACCTTGTAGGTAATCTAGTCCAACCCCCACCTAAGTAGGAGACCCTACACCATTTCTGACAGATGGCAGTCCAGTCTCTTCTTGAAAGCTTCCAGTGATGAAGTTCCCACAACTTCTGAAGGCAACTTCTGTTCCATTGGTTGATTGTTCTCACTGTCAGAAAATTTCTCCTTATTTCTAGTTTGAATCTCTCCTTGATCAGCTTCCATCCATTATTCCTTGTCTGGCCTTCAGATGCCTTGGAAAACAGCATGACCCTCTCCTCTCTGTGGCAGCCCCTCAAATATTGGAACACTTCTGGGTGGTTAAAATATTCTGGTATGACTTGTTTTAAATCCTGATGTCAGTTGTGTGTCCATTAATTCTATTGCACAAAATCCAGCTGGTATGTCCTAATAGAATCCGGAGGGATTTTGCTGGCACATGTCACACTAGAGCAGTGCTTTTAAAAAAAATTATTTATTTTTGTCAATTGCTTACATGATAATAGGTATAAGTAAAAACATAGTTATGAATACATGGATACATATAATAAAAATAAAAATAAAAGAAACAATAGGACAGGGATGGTAGGCACGTTGGTGCGCTTATGCACGCCCCCTACAGACCTTTTAGGAAAGGGATGAGGTCAATAGGAGACAGTCTAAGATTAAAGTTTTTGGGGTTTGGGGAAGAAACTACAGAGTCAGGAAGAGTATTCCAGACACTGACCACCCTGTTGCTGAAGTCGTTTTTCCTGCAATCAACTTTGGCGCGATTAACCTTGAGTTTGTATCTATTGTTTGCTCTTGTGTTGTTATGGTTGAAGCTGAAGTATTCATTGACAGGTAGGACATTGCAATGTATCATTTTATATACCGTACTTAGATCAGACCAAAGACGGCATTATTCAAGGTTTCTAGATCTAGTATTTTAAGTCTGGTGGTATAAGGTATTCTACAATGAGTAGAGGAGTGGAGAACTCTTCTCGTGAAATATTTCTGGACATTCTCAACTGTGCTAATATCAGATACGTAATGTGGGTTCCAGACTGATAAGCTGTATTCGAGTATTGGTCTAGCAAATGTTTTGTATGCTCTAGTTAGTAGTGTAATATTACCAGAGAAAAAGCTACATAAGATTAGGTTAACAACTCTTAACGCCTTTTTGGCTATGTAGTTACAGTGGGCTCTAGCACTTAGATCATTAGAGATGAGTATTCCTAGGTCCTTTACAGAGCTTGGATCATCAACAAGGTCTTGACTATTCAGCTTGTATTTTATTTTCTGATTATATTTTTTTGCCAATATGCAGGACAGAGCATTTATTTGTTGAGATTTGAAGTTGCCATTTGTTTGACCATTCTGATACATAGTCAAGATCTTTTTGAAGGGTAGCAGTATTGTCTGTGGTATTGAACAGCTTTACATCAGTAGCAAAAAGAACGCAGTTGCTCTTAATGTGATCACAGAGGTCATTCATGTAGAGTATGAAGAGAGTTGGTCCTAGAACACTGCCTTGGGGGACACCACTATTGACAGGTACAGAATTTGATAGGACCCTGCCAATTTTGACCATTTGTTGTCTGTTTGACAGGAATGTTTCTATCCAGTTATGCAGGTGTCCAGAGATACCATAAGATTTTAGTTTTAGGAGTAGTTTGTTGTGCACCACTGAATCAAAGGCTTTACAGAAGTCTATGTAGATTGCGTCTATTGCTTTGCCCTGATCGAGTTGTGTAGTCCATATGTTTTTGCAGTGTAAGAGTTGCAGATTACAGGATAGTTTTTTCCTGAAACCAAATTGTTTATTGGAGAGTAGGTTGTTTGTCTCTAAGTGGAGGATAATGGATTGGTTAATAATTGATTCCATGACTGTACAGGTGACGCAGCATAAGGAGATTGGTCTGTAATTTTCAACTAGGCTGGGGTCTCCCTTTTTGAAGATGGGGATGACCGTGGCTTGTGACCATAGGTTAGGCAAGGAGCTGGTCCTGAAAGATTTTTCAAAGATTATACTTAGAGGTTCGGCTATGGCAGTGGATAGTTTTTTAAAAAGTAGGCACATATTCCATCCGGTCCAATAGATAGAGATAGTTTTAGATTGCATAGTGCTTTTTCAACATTGTCTTCTGTAAAATCAATATGTATTAGATCATTTTAGTTGTCTGTGGTTCAGCTAGGAAATACTGGACATGATCCATTGCTGTTTACAAATACTGAGCCGAAGAATGTGTTAAAGATGTTGGCTTTAATGGTGTCATTGTTGTAGTCTTTGCCATTAGGTCCTATCAGGGGTGGGATGGACCTTGAGTCTTTTAGTTTGTTGTTTACAAAATTGTAGAAAGCGTGATTGGAATTGGTGAGTAGAAGGTTTTCTTCTTGTTTAATATGATTATTCACTGTATTCAGTTTTTATCTGGTGGCATAGATTTTTGTATTGGCTTTTGAAGTTGGCAACGTGATCAGATTTGTTTTTCCACCAAAGTGATTTCTTTTTGGATTGAAGCTTCCTTATTGTTATGGGTAATTTGTTTTTTCTGGTTTTGGGAGTTGTTAATGGTACATTAAAAACCGTTTATTTACATCTGGTGGCCAGGAATCATTTGCAAAACTGCTTCGCCTTCGCCAGTCCTCTTTGCAAAGCGCCGCTGCGGCTCATCCTTTTTGCCTTTCCCTTCCCGAGGCAACGCGGGACTGGAGCCGCGTGAAACCGCAGCGGGCAGTAGCAACTCCTGACTCAGGGGGCCTCTGAGGGAATGGGAAGGAGGAGAAAAAGGGGGGGAAAGGGGGTGGGGCTGATTCCCCCCCAAAATCGGAATTCCGAAGAATATCATGTCTGTCAAAACAAGATGACGGTGCCCAGCAAACTGGCGGCCCGGTAGAAAATGATCCATGGACCGGTACCTGTCTGCGGCCCAATGGTTGGGAACCCCTGCTGTAATCTGCAACTCTGACACTGCAAAAACATATGGACTACACAACTTGATCAGGGCAAAGCAATAGATGCAATTTACAGAGACTTCTGTAAAGCCTTTGATTCAGTGGTACACAACAAACTACTCCTAAAACTAAAATCTTATGGTATCTCTGGACACCTGCATAACTGGATAGAAGCATTCCTGTCAAACAGACAACAAATGGTCAAAATCGGGAGTGTCCTATCAAATTCTGTACCTGTCAACAGTGGTGTCCCCCAAGGGGTTCTAGGTCCAACTTCCTACTCTACATAAATGACCTCTGTGATCATATCAAGAGCAATTGTGTTCTCTTCGCTGATGATGTAAAGCTGTTCAATACCACAGACAATACTGCTACCCTTCAAAAGACCTTGACTATGTATCAGAATGGTCAAACAAATGGCAACTTCAAATCTCAACAAATAAATGCTCTGTCCTGCATATTGGCAAAAATAATAATAATCAGAAAATAAAATACAAGCTGAATAGTCAAGACCTTGTTGATGATCCAAGCTCTGTAAAGGACCTTGGAATACTCATCTCTAATGATCTAAGTGCTAGAGCCCACTGTAACTACATAGCCAAAAAGGCGTTAAGAGTTGTTAACCTAATCTTATGTAGCTTTTTCTCTGGTAATATTACACTACTAACTAGAGCATACAAAACATTTGCTAGACCAATACTCGAATACAGCTTATCAGTCTGGAACCCACATTACGTATTTGATATTAGCACAGTTGAGAAAGTCCAGAAATATTTCACAAGAAGAGTTCTCCACTCCTCTACTCATTGTAGAATACCTTATACCACCAGACTTAAAATACTAGATCTAGAAACCTTGAATAATGCCGTCTTTGGTCTGATCTAAGTACGGTATATAAAATCATACATTGCAATGTCCTACCTGTCAATGAATACTTCAGTTTCAACCATAACAACAATAGAGCAAACAATAGATACAAACTCAAGGTTAATTGCACCAAATTTGATTGCAAGAAATATGACAGCAACAGGGTGGTCAATGTCTGGAATACTCTACCTGACTCCGTGGTTTTTTTCCCCAAACCCCAAAAACTTTAACCTTAGACTATCTACTATTGACCTCACCCCTTTCCTAAGAGGTCTGTAGGGGATGTGTATAAACGCACCAACATGCCTACCGTTCCTGTCCTATTGTTTCTTTCATATATTTTTTATTTTTCTTATATGTATCCATATATTCATAACTATGTTTTTACTTATACCTATTATCTTTTAAGCAATTGACAAATAATAAAAAATTAATAAAAATGAGTATGAATAAATGGGAACAGTAGAACAGGGACGGTAGGCACGCTGATGCGCTCATACCCCCTTATTTATGAACAGTAGACAGTTTAAGGTTAAATTTTGGGGGGTTTGAGGATGTAACAACAGAATCAGGTAGTGAGTTCCAGATATTGACCACTCTGTTACTGAAGTTATATTTTCTGCAATTGAGTTTGGAGCAGTTAACATTGAGTAATCTATTGAGTAATGTATTATTGCAGTTGAAGTTGAAGTAGGCAGCCTTCATCTTCAATAAATGCTAGTCAGTAAGGGCAGGGAAATTACCTTCAGCCACAAAGAATAGAATTGCTGGATATCAAACATGTTTAGCAATGTATTCAATTCAGCTCCTGGAAATGGGAAAGTAAAGTGAAAGGGTGAGGAGATGTTATGAAGAGGGATTCCTTTAGGTATAGTTAGATTGTGTGTGTGTGTGTGTGTGTCCCCGTGCTTTTGTGTGTGTAATGTTCACTAGATCTCAAAATAAGATCACATCTTATTTTGTGTGACCAGAAGGTTGCTATGATGTTGGAACATTGTGCATCCGATTGTACCATTCTTAACTTCTAGCATGAATGACCTCCTAGAATTAGCTAAAGAGTGAAGGGCATTGCTTTCTAGCAAATATGAGTTTTGTCATAACTTTTTTTAAAAAAAGACCCACATATAAGCCACCTGTTATTCAATGCAGAATTAATCCTGCAGATGTTTAATGGATGGCAGGCCCTAAAAACCCTGACTGACATTCCCCCCCCCCCCAAAAAAAAAGGCAGAAAGATCTAATAACAACAGCAGGAAGAAAGACAAGGAAGATGGGAGGAGGATGAAGGGATTGGACTTGGCCCCATCTGGAGGTCAAGCATTTGCAATTGTAACTCCAGGAATGTGTTGGGAGGATTAGTCAGACCTCCTAGAGCAGTTTGCCTATCAGTTGGTTATCATCAAGTGGGGATTCTGTTCTCATGAGTAGGCTTGAGCATACTTAAATAACTTCTGAGAATGTCCACTTATGGCATGTTAATTGTTTGTGAAAGGCCTACCTGTGCAATGCGATATAGTAGAAGCCAGGAAGGCTGGAGAAGATAAAGAAACTGTGAGGAAGGGTTCCTGAAGAAGAGAAACAAATACTTGCTGAAAGGGGACTTCTTTGTTAGATGACCCACATGTAAAAATGGAGGATTTTTGTGAGTCTCAGCTACCTTCAGGAGCCCTATCAATATTTCCACAATACATTTAGTTTAATTAGAATTAACTTGTCTTCTCAACTCACCCAATATACTGAACCCTAAACAAACTAAACGGACTGGATTTATACAGTGGGCTAAGCCCTAACATGTCCATGATTAACACTACTCAAATTTAGTATACTATACAAATGCAACTGCTGAGTCATTAAATTAAAAAAGGAGTCCCTGTGGATTTTATTCCACCAGTCATTGCCGACCAATGCTCATCTCCAGGCCATTGACTCAGCGCTGTCATTTCTTTTCCTTTTTTAACAAATTTTATTCAGTTTTTCACATTAAAAACAAAACTCTCTTTTTAGTGGACAAGGTATTTCCGGTCATCACCTTTACATACAAATATGACAACAATTATACATTCATATATACATACTTAATTCTATTATTACCTTTTCCATTCCAAATTTTCAGTAAGGAGAGAAACAAACACATTAACTCTAGCCTCTTTCATTAATCTCAATCGAAACATCCTTTTGTTTCATTTCAATTATTTCAAATATAATCCTTTAATATTTATTTTAAAAATAAAGATAAACAATATGTGTTTGCCTAATAATAATAATAACAACAACAATAATAATAGGTTACCAATGTCTCTCCTTGCTTTTAATATATTAACTTATTAATTTAGTTGGTTCTTTAGTCTGTCATATTTCCTTTCCATTACACATTATTTTTATAAATTCTAGATTAATACAAATTTTAACACTAAAGAAAAAAAAACAAGTGTAGGTTTCCCCCCTTTTACTGCTTTGAGTGTGACACCTCAAATGATTAAAATATACCTTTATTCCCTCATCTTGATTCCCAATAAACCATTATTTTTAAGAAGTTACAATAATAATCATTACATCTTTTCATTTGGATTCCGCAGCATATTTTCCCCCCTTAATTTTTAATAAAAGTTATCAGTATCTATATTACCCTATTTTCTAAATATTTTTAATTGCAGAAATATTCTTATTATCCCTTGTCAACCTGCAGAATTGCCTTTTTAATTCATCAACCATTATCTCTGAAAAAAACAATTTCTTTTCAACGTTTTACTATTTCTGTATTTCTTTATTTCATGCACCTGTTTCTTACTGCTTCTTCTCCCCCTCTTTTCCCCATATCTTTTCTCATTCCAGTTTATATCCCTCTCTTTCTTAATATCTTCCTTTCCCCTTTTCTGCTGGGTCTTTCTGCTTTTCCTGACTTCACAGGTATTCCCCCTTTTGATTGCCTTCTTAAATCTCAACTTTTTAACCTTCCTTCTCTCCCCACTTCTTTGTAGTGCTCTTTATGTTAATTGTCTATTTAAAATGCCTTCTCCTTGAGTCAACTCCTCCTCCTCTGAAGCTCTTTCTTCTTGTTCTTCAATTGCCATTTCCATTTTTTCTAACACAGAGCAAAATGATTCGCCTCTTTTCTCTACTAATTCTCTCATATTTTTAAGCTCCATTTTTAATTCCCGAAGAGATATCATCATTACACACTCTTGTATTTTATGATCGTTAAAGTCCACAAAAAAAAACACTTTTACTTTCCTTCTTTCTTCTTTCAATTTTCTAAAGTTCTCAATTATTCCAGCCCAGGGTCTATCCCAAAAACATCAATCAATCCCACAGTCAGTCTTTTCTTACTTTTTTCTTTATTCTGGTTCTGCTTTCACTTTCTAAGAGTCTTACTTTGTTTCAATATTTCTTTAGTGTTATATCCACACAAGTTCATTTAGAAACAGGATGCTTTCCCTTTTGTTTGAGCTCAAGTTTTTGTCAAAAGGTGGCACTCTCCATTATACAAAGTCTTCACCTTTTTCCTCTATTTTTTTGTTTGGGGTTTTTCGAACCTCAATATTCCACCCCAGTCCAATCTCCAATTTGTAAACTTCATTATTATTATTTTTGACAATCTTAAGTCCAGTTTTATTTTATGCCTGTTTATTGCCAAAACATTTTAGTCCAATTTAGTTAAATCTTTAGTTACGTCTTCTTCCTTTCCCGGTTCAAAGCCCTGCTTAGCTGTCAAAAATATTTTCTTAATTTTTTTTTTGTCCCTTTGTAATTTCGCCGCTCACTTTTCTTTTCTTAAAAATTCCATGTTACCTTAATTCCGGGGTACTTTTGTTTAGTTGTATTGCCCAGTTGCCCTGGTTCAGATGTTATCCACCTCTTTCTTCCCTCCTACACAAAGCTTAATCCAGCTGAGTCCTCCTCTTCAGGGTGGCCATTTTAAACCACCGCTGCAGTCATCTTCGGGGGGGGGGGAGACCAAGCCCAGGAGAGAAGATGCCGCTCCCCTCAACCTGGCTTGTGGCTTCCCCTTACTCCGCCACCCCTCCAAGGCAGCTTCAGCCCCTAATCGTAATGATCGGGGCTCTCCAACGAAAGAGCATGGGCCATAGCCACAGAGTTGTGATCTACAGTCCATCAGCAAGGAGGCTCTGCTGTCATTTCCGTGGTCATGTGGCCAACATGATGTCATGGGATGCTGTTACTTTCCCACCGTAGTGGTACCTATATATCTACTTGCATTTGTATGTATTTGTATTTTGTATTTATTTGTATGTATTTGTAGTTATTTATTTATTCATGTTTGTGTAGAGTGTAGTATATTGGAGGTGGTGATCCTTTGAGAGCTGTATGCAACAAAATTTCATTTTAATGCATGCCTATTAGTTTGCATTCAAAGTGACAATAAAGTTATTCTAAATCTAATTTAATCTTGCATGCTTTTAAACTGCTAGGTTGGCAGGAGCCAGAGAAAGGACAGGAGCTCATCCCATCATGATCAAGTTCGAACATGGGCTGCTGGCTGTCCAGCTGACTAGCTCCAGTGTTTTAACGGCTGAACCACTGCGTCACCCGAATTTTAAATGCCTTGATTTATACAGTATAAAGACAGCTGCCCAGTAGTGGCATGGCAGCTTTGCCTGTATGGTGTAAAAAGCAATCACATGCATAGGGGTACCAATAGCAAGTATGACCACGTGGGCACGGCCAGTCTTGATCTGATACATGGCTAGACCTGTGTGTCAAATATCCTATGGAAGTCTGTTGAATTAGAATCACAGGATCCAATGTTTCAGTGGCTATATATAAATTTCCTGCCATCTTCCCATTCCACAATGCAAGATAAATGCAAGGAAATTGGCCAGTATAGAAACATTTGATAGCCTTCTTAAGGCAGCAGCTGCCGGATTCACATATCTAAGGAGAATCTCAGAGGAAAAGGATAAAGGAAAGCCTCTAAGAATAGGAGGAAGTACAAGAAAAGGAATCCTCCTGGGTTGAGGGTGGAAAGAAGAAATGACAATACAGTACCTGATTTCCACATCCCCCAGAGTGTGGAACCAACATTGTGCTTAAAAACCAACATTGTGCTTAAAAAGTGACAATGTGCCCCACCTTTATAAATGCAACTGTGTCAGGCATGTGATGAGATTAAGGCAGGGGTGAGGAACCTGTGGCCCCCAAGCTCCCTTTGCGCAATGTAGCTTTCTGACTGTGGCTGCTGAAAACTGGTAGCATAATTTCCTGCCTTTTGAAGTGGGAAATGGATGCAAACAGTTGCCTCACATAGGCAGATCATAGCTAAAAAGAATAAAATCTCTAAAACTCCTTCCAAGATCTTGGCACTTGTGTAATTTGACCCCATCCACTTAGGATCCTTCACTTTTCTCTCCCAAACTGTTAAGTGTGACTTTGGTCCCTTTGACAAATTAAAATCGGCCTCTTCTTGGAACGGTGCCCAAGATATCATGGAAAAGATGATTTAGGAGGAGAGATTTGAAAGAATTAAGAAAAGGGTCCTCAAAGAAGCATTCTTAAAGATAGTTCCAGAGGCTGCAAAGGGGGTGGGGAAATTGACCCCAAAATTTCTGTTGCTAAGTAAGATAGCTGTTAAGTGAATTTTGCCCCATTTTACAACCTTTCTTGTCATGGTTGTTGCCATCATAAACCTGAGTCAGTTGTCGAGCCTCTGAATTTTGATCACGTGACCATGGAGATGCTGCAATGGTCATAAGTGTGAAAAACAGTCATAGGTCACTTTTCTCAGTACTGTTGTAACTTCAAATGGTCACTAAATGAATTTTGTTATAAATTGAAGACTACCTATATGTTCTGTCTCACCTGTGACCACGAGGTGAGAGTCCAAATTTCCAAAGGAATATAAATAAACAGACAGGACCAGGAATGACAGAGTTAAATTCCTTTGGCTGGAGAAGTCCTTGGCAGTCTTCCAAAAGCTGCCTGCCAAGTCCGATAACAAGACAAGACCATAAATCAAAGGCAAACGCAGCACAGAGAATTTGTCAAAGCTTCTATTCCAAATAAACAAATTGTCCCGAACGAGGATTCAGAGCTAACACGCCCTCTTTTATTTCCTGAGGGGCATGTCAGTCTCTCAAGTCAGTCCCTGATTTGACATTTCCTTTTACGTTGTATTTCATGCTTCTGCCTGCGTCTTTGCCTTGCATCAAACCAGCATTCCTCAGCTTGATCCTCAGCCAAGGATTCCGGCATTCTCTCCTGATTATCTGCTGACACCTGAGACACAACCAGGGAGGAAGGTCCTGGGGTGGAAGATGATTCCGAATCTTCCAGCAAAGCAGGCTCAAACCTCAGAGCCAAATCCTCCTCTTCCTCCTGACTCACGTCTGTGTCTTCGAACAGAGCAGGCTCAAAACTCCGAGTCACAACACCTATATAACTTTAGGGGGACACCTTCAGGTAGTCCTAGACTTACGATCACAATTAAGCCCAGAATTTATGTTGCTAAATGAGAAATTTATTAAGTGAGTTTTGCCTCATTTTATGACTTTCCTTGGCACATTTGTTAAGTGAATCACTGCAGTTGTTAAATTAGTAACATGCTTGTTAAGTGAATCTGGCTTCTCCATTGACTTTGCTTGTCAGAAGGTTGCAAAAGGTGATCACATGACCCCACGATGCTGCAACAGTCATAGATGTGACCCGATTGCCAAACCTAATGTAAATCACATGACCATGGGTGCTGCAAGATCATAAGTGTGAAAAAAGGTCATGTCACTTTTTTCAGTGTCGTAACGGTCACTAAATGAACTGTTGTAAATCAAGGACTACCTGCATTTACAGCATTTTGCACCTCTTGATTCTGTTCCTGCTAGTGTGAAAATAGGAACTAAAGTACAGATATTCTAACCTTTTACTTTTTGTAAGCCTATTCCTTATGCTGTTTTCTCTGGATTTTATCACAGTTAAACAACCTGAAATGTTTACTTGCTCAATGGAAGAGAAAGAGAAGGCCATCATCTATCTTCAGTTAATGCACTTATAGGCGTAACATTTGTACTATTCCTGGATAATCTCCATGCTTGTGATCACATGACATTTTCCTTGTTTAGCAACTGAAGTGACTGATTTCTGGCTTAGAAATAATGCAACTAAAGCCATTATGAGGTTCATTTTCCATCTATATTGTAGGAATTGCATGGAACTTGGAGGTTGGCCATATTCCCATTGTTGGGAATTTCAGACTTCTGGATACTGAATCACAGTATTATGATATATTGTTATTGTTCATCACTAAATATAATTGTGAGCAGAGGAAATCACTTTAAGAATAGCACTAGCACTTAGATTTATATACCACTTCATAGTGCTTTACAGCCCTTTTCAACTGGTTTACAGAGCCAGCATATTACCCCTAGCAACCTGGGTCTTCATTTTACCAACCTCGGAAGGATGGAAGGCTGAGTCAACCTTGAGCCGGTAAGGATTGAACTTCTGGCAGTGAGCAGAGTCAAATTGCAATACTGCATTCTAACCAGTAGTGGGATTCAAACTTACTTTACTACCAGTTCTGTGGGCATGGCATGGCTTGGTGGGTGTGGCTTGGTGGGCATGGCAGGGGAAGGATACTATAAAATCTCCATTCCCTCCCCACTCCTGAGGGAAGGTTATCACTGGTTCTCTACTCAAAATTTCCGCTACCGGTTCTCCAGAACTGGTCAGAACCTGCTGAATACCACCTCTGATTCTAACCACTGTGCTATCATTGCTCATAAAAATGTAAATGTCTTGTATATTAGACTTGTGACCCATATGATGTATCCGCAAAATATGTCTTATCAAATAATACTTATATATAAGTTCCAATAACATGATAATTCATAAAGTAACCAAATAAGTTAGATCTTCACAACATAAGCGTCCACAAAAGCAGCATCCAAGGCTAACATTATTAGTATGCCCAACTGTGTGTCTACTAAGGTTTTAATCACATTGGATAAAAATTGCCATAAATCTAGCATCTTATTCCTCTCACTGGCCGATCAGAAACCAATATCCCATCAGTACAGTACTTCAGTCACAGGTTCCTTCTGAACCTATGAGTTGTACATTTGATAACAGTTAATAGCTATTGAGAAAACCCTTATCCTCCATGAATTTGTCTTATTCCTTTAAAGCAGCAGGCCCAACCTTTCCAGATGTGCAGACTGGAGGAAGAGGTGGCGAGGGAATGGTGGGTGAACACCCGCATGCGTAGCTCCATTTGTGCAAGTGGCAGAAATGTGTATCTGCCACTCACACTCAAACAGAGCTTTGTGTGTGTGCTTGTCCACAGCTTCCACAGCCTGGTTCCGAATGGGCTGTTGGCTGATACTGGGCTACAGTCCAGGGGTTAGGGACCCCTTCTTTAAAGTCATCTATGCTCAGTTATTGCCTCATGTTGCGGCAGGAAACCCACATTGGTTTAGCTATATGTTATTTACAACTATTTCTGTTTTTTTGTATCTTCAATCATTAACTAAACCAAAGTTCTACTAGTGTGGGAAAAGGAGATAAAACTACTTTTGTGTCCTTCATTTTTTATTATAAGAGCCTTGCGGATGACCTAATATCCTTCTAGCCCCTTGACCTTTTTGTGTGCCATGATGAAGTTTACTCTTGCTAGTTTCTATAGCATGAAAACACACTAGACAAAACCACAAGTTTAATAGCAAAGAGAATCAAAAGGAAAGTCCCAATTATGCTGCCAGCTCTAATGATCAACATTGGAAGGTCTATGTTCTGTTAAGGTATGCTACTGGAAAAAAGCTCCAAATCTGTTTTGTTTGTGTTGTATATAATTTTGTCGCCTTCTATAAAAGCTCTGAAGTCCATATTGTGTGTAATGTTGCTACCTTCTCCTTTCCCTCCACCTTTAGAAACTTTTTCTCGATACTTTGTTTGGTTTTGTCCCCTAGATTCTAAATGCTACCCACAACTTTCAGCCTTCTAAGTTTCAGTCACATCATATTCTCATTTGCACAGATGCAATTTTGATTCCCAAAATAAAAGGAAAAAGAAGGCATTCTGTGCCTTCTCATTCTAAAGTGGAAGAAAGGACAAAACCCAGATCGATTTTCCATAAATAATGCCTTGACCATGAGCCGAAAATCTAGCTTTTCCAAATGTTGCTGAACTACAAGTCCCAGTATTCCTAATCACTGCACATACAAGCTTTGACTCTTGAGAACTATGGGTCAGTACTATTTGAAATGTAAATAGTAGCTATAAATATGTATGAAAATTGTTATCATATTGATACAATTATATAGGCACCTACAGTAGTTCGATACTTTGATTATACTGTATTATATGAAGTGGGATCCAAGAGGAAATTGCCTATAGTGCAGAAGATGACCATCATTGCAATCACAGATGGAAGAGAGCCATGATAAGCTCCAGTTGACAGAAACAACTGAGACCACTCCTAGACCATCCATTGTCAAATATTATTTGAGATAACATACAAGTGTCTGGAAGAAGTGTCTCAAAGAAGTGTCTTCATGTGTAAACGTGAAATATGTATTTTTAAAATTTGTAAATGTCAACATAAAGTTAGTGGTCCTGTTTGCACAGTATGGTTACAAAGGTAAGAGGGAAATTGTGCTATATAAATTCTAAATCCAGCCAATTAATTCCGAAGGGTTTGGATTTGGCCACTTGTTTGGAATAAACTGTTCCTCAGAAAAGTAACTCCCCACAATTTCATGAAAACTCTGTAATTGGGACTAACCTTCTCTTCCAGTATGTGTGATTGCTATGAAGTCCAAGAAGAACTCTGAATATTTCACTGGATGAGATTTCTCTAGCCATTCCATCTTCATTCTTGTTTCAGTTTGTAACCCTCCCTCTCAGTCACACAATTCATGGAAAGGGGACAACAATCAAGCAAACATATATACCTGCTAGCAGCTGTCCAATGGTAATAATTTATTATAATTTATTATACCCATACCTGCTAGCAGCTGTCCAATGGTGATAATTTATTGATTTCATTCTGTGGAGGAAAAAAAGGCAGAAAGAGAAATAACAAGTTTTGGTGCAGAACTGAACAGCGGGGACAGAGAATTAATGGATACAGAACCTTTCTGTCCCCAGCAACCTAAAATTAATGAGGATACCAGTGCATATAAAATAGATGTTTGTGCAGGTAAGATTATCAACCTTGCTGTCAACCAAAATCAAGCATTTAATAGTGAGTGCCATACCATGTGCATTAATCAAACAGGTGGCAAGAAAGTAGGGGCAGGCAGGCACAGCACAGGTTATGTAGACAGTAAACACAGCATCAGACATAAAGATCTCAAGTGTCTACATACAAATGCACAAAGTCTGGGGAACAAACAGGGTGAACTAGAACTATAAATACATGAAGGTAGGTATGATATAGTTGGAATAACAGAAACTTGGTGGGATAAAACCCATGATTGGAGTATACTGGTTGAAGGAAACAAACTTTTTTTTTTAAAAAAAAACCAGACCCCATAAAAGAGGAGGTGGAGTTGCACTGTATGTAAAGGACCACTATATTGCTGCAGAAATGCATAAAACCAAAGATAAAAACCTCCTAGAATGAATATGGGTCAATATAAAAGAAAAAAAGAATGACACAGCCATAGGTGTATATTATAGGCCACCCAATCAAGCAGAAAAAATAGAAAAATATGCAGGAAACTCACAACAATAGTAATGGGGGACCAACCTGATATCAATTGGAAAACTAATTCTGCACCAAGTGAAAAATCAAATAAGTTCCTAATCAACCTACCTAACAACTTTGTTGATGACGAAGTAAGCAAAGACTCAGAACGAACAAAGACTTGCAGCAAAAGTTAAAGATAATAAAATAAAGTTTCTTCCAACATATAAATAACAAGAAAAAAATAAAGGAAACAGACAGTCCACTAAAGAGAGAAGATGGCAAGGAAGTAACAGGCAATAGAGAGAAAGCAGAACTGCTAAGCTCATTCTTTGCATCGGTCTTCACTCAGAAAGAAACTACAGCTCAACCCACCAAAAACATAACTGTAAAAGACAGACCAGAAATAAAAGTTAAAATAAGCAAAAAATAGTAAGAGAACACCTGTCTGATCTTGATGAACACAAATCACCAGGCTTGATGGATTACATCCCAGAGTTTTAAAGGAGTTGGCAGAGATCATCTCAGAAGCGCTGCACCGTATCTTTCAAAAATCCTGGAGTACTGGGGAACTACCAGAGGACTGGAAAAGAGCTGATGTGGTTCCCATCTTCAAAAAAAGGGGGGGGGGAAAGGAAACTATAGACCAATCAGCCTAATATCAATACCTGGGAAGTTACTGGAAAAGATAATTAAAAAAAACTAGATCTGCCAACATCTAGAAACAAGTAAAGTAATAACAAGCAGTCAGCATGGGTTTGTTAAGAACAGATCATGCCAAACCAATCTTATTTCATTCTTCAACGAAGTGACTAAATTAGTAGACCAGTGAAATACTGTGGACATAATATATTTAGATTTCAGCAAGACATTCGACAAAGTAGACCACAACCTACTTCTTAGTAAGCTAGGAAAAAGTGGAATAGATAGCACCACCACTAGATGGATTCACAATTGATTGACAAACCGTACTCAACGAGTAGTCCTTAATGGGTCTAAGTCTACATGGAGGGAAATAAGCAATGGTTGCCACAAGCTTCCGTCTTAGGCCCAGTACTCTTCAATATCTTTATTAATGACTTAGATGAGGGAATAGAAGGGGAATTTACCAAATTTGCAGATGATACTAAGCTGGCAGGAATAGCTAACACCCAAGAAGATAGGCTCAAGATCCAGATGGATCTTGACAGACTAGAACATTGGGCTGTATCTAACAAAATGAAATTAAATATAGAGAAAAGTAAAGTGCTACACTTAGGCAAGAAAAACCAAAAGTACACATATAGACTGGGTGAAACTAGGCTCAATAGCAGTAACTGTGAGAGGGATCTTGGAGTCTTAGTGGACAATCACCTAAATATGAGCCAGCAGTGTGCAGCAGCAGCCAAAAAAGCTAATGTAATCTTAAATTGCATTAATAGAGGGATGCAATCAAGATCAAGAGAGGTACTAATACCACTCTATAAAGCCTTAGTAAGACCACACCTAGAGTACTGCATCCAGTTTTGGTCACTATAAAAAAGATGTTGAAACTCTAGAAAAAGTACAGAGAAGAGCAACCAGGATGATTAGGGGACTGGAGGCTAAAACATATGAAGAACGGTTACAGGAACTGGGCTTGGCTAGTCTAGTGAAGGACCAGGGGAGACAAGATAGCGGTCTTCCAATATTTGAGGGGCTGCCACAGGGAAGAAGGGGTCAAGCTATTTTTTAAAGCGCCTGTAGGCCAGACAAAGAATAATGAATGGAAACTGAACAAAGAGAGATTCAATGTGGAAATAAGGAGAAACTTTCTGACAATAAGAACAATCAACCAATAGAATAGCCTGCCCTCAGAAGTTGTGGGAGCGCCATCACTTGAGATCTTCAAGAAGAGACTGGACTGCCATTTGTCAGAAATGGTGTAGGATCTCCCACTTGGGTAAGTGGTTGAACTAGGTGACGTATAAGGTCCCTTCCAACTCTGATTATCTGTTATGCATTCAGCAGATTCTGACCAGTTCTGGAGAACTGGTAGCAGAAATTTTGAGTAGTTCAGAGAACTGTCAAATACAACATCTGACTGGAGATTTTATAGTATCCTTCCCCTGCCATGCCCACCAAGCCATGCCCATAGAACAGGTAGTAAAAAAAATTGAATCCCACCACTGCTTTGGTGGCCTTGTGAATTGAAAGCATTGTCATTAAATGACTGCCAGTGTTATCTGTGATGGTCTTTGGTGCCAGCACAGAAAGGTGTGCTGATTAGGGAAGGGACACAATAGATCAACTATGTCAGTGGCAGATTAAGGCTCACTGGTGCCCTCAAGCACTGACAAATCTTGGTGTCCCCCTCCTTTGTACATACGATACAAAGAAAGCCATATTCTCAACTCTATGGTGCCCCCTTTGGGTCTGGTGCCCTAAGCACGTGCTTAGTCTGCTTAATGGTTCATATACACCACTTAACTATGTGATGTAGACAGGCCAAAGGCTGCATTCACCAAGCTGGATTTTCAATTAACTCATTATTTTGATTTGAAAATACATGGAACTGTAAACTTACTATATAGCTGGCTTCACTTAGCACACTACCAATAAGCATAAGATGTAGCTTGTAGCAGGTCTTTACCTGCTCTGATTAAGCATTTTGTGTGACCACCGCCACATGCAGCTCAAGGTCTCTGTGCTCTTTTCTGTAATTTGCTTGCAGGGTGTCATGTTGCCTTTCCCACTACAAAGTGAGACCTTGTTCTGGAAAGAATTGAAACCACCCAGAGAATGCCAGCCATCTCCTGCTCAAATGACACCAGTCTGTTGCTGCAGAAAGGGCCTCCGTCAGCCCCAAATCTTGCCCAAAGTCAACATTGGAGAAACAACATTTGCATCCATAGCAGCGGCTTCTGCTGTGACATGCCATTTTCAGAAAATCCAGGGTTCCAGTTTCTCCTGGCTGAGGATTGCTAGAGGATTGCTGGCAGTCCTAATGTGGAATATTTAAAGTACTAACGGAATGCTTCAAAACTGCTTTTCATAACTCAACACTCTGTTGATTTGAAAGTGGGAAGAACATGTTTAAGTAATCCAGACCAGTCCTCATTTAGAAGACCTTAATCTAACTGGGAACTCTCTGAGCCTTTCAAGAAATCGTTATGAACTTTGCTTGTTGAGGAAGATCTGCAAAATATTCACCCACCAAGTACAACATGCATCCTGTAGACAAGCACTGCACTGGGTAGTCCAATGGCACCATTAGGATATGTGCATTGAAAACATTCATAAGCAAAATGTGGAATGACCATTCAAAGTTACAATGGCACTGAAAAAAGTGACATGACCATTTTTCACACTTACAACTGTTGCAGCATCCCCACAGTCATGAAAGACCAGGCAAGGAGATGCATGCCTCGATGTGAGTGATATTGAGTTGGCCACGCTCAGCCAATAACATGACCACCAAGCCACGCCCACCAACTAAGCCACGCTCACAGAACCGGTTATTAAAAAAATTGAATCCCACCCCGATGAAGATATATGGGTAGAGAAAAACATAAGTATTTTCCCCAACACACTTAACCAGGTCAAGTGATGGTCTACTGTAGCAGTCGACTGCATTAACCCAATACATTGCTTTGATTAGTGCTAGCCAATTTGGTTTTCTGTAACATAGAATATCATGTAAACTCTTTAGTTTAGGTGATAGGTTAATGTATGTACATGAGCCCACTATTAGAGTCTGTAATGGGTTCAGGCTGTTGTATGAATAAAGTCTGCAAAGCTTTGCAGCAGTGGTCAATCGTGACATTTCAAGGCAGGAAGAGGCATTCACATTTCAGTATTCTGCAAGCATCTGTAAGTAGAAAAAGCAACGAGGATGAAAAAGCTATAATGTTTTAGAGATTTTGTGGTCTTTTTCTCACTCGCTTGCTCGTTTTTGGTTTGTTTCAAAGTTATTTTTCTATTGATTTTTGTCACGGATGATGCATTTCAGTTGTGGTACACACATCCCAAAATGAAAATCAACCCATTCTCCTCCTTTGGAATGGCTCCAGGTAGAGATACAGTATATGAGCAGTGCTGGTGCACTTTGTCAAATTACCTCTGTAGGAGCATATTACAAAATGGAACCTTGATTCTGGGGAGAGTTAACGAGACAGTCATTATAAAGAACTCACAAGAGACGAATTTTGTTACGAACGAAATTTTTAACAAAATACCACTTTTAACAACAACAACAAAAAGAATCAAGTCACATCTCCAAAAATTTGATCTTGGACCATGCTGCTGTTATTATTTCATTTTCTTAATTATGCACCACCAAACGTGTCTGTTACTTTTCTGCCATCAAGGCCTTCACTGAATATAAATGACTCTGAAAAACTGTCTCTTGACTATTTTAACCAGTGGAAGGCATTTGGCTGCAAGCCAGCCTGAACAGTATGTTATCTCGCTCAGCTGTTTTCCAATAAACTCCTGAGCTTAGCCCTAGGACTTCAGTTTTCAGAACCCCACTTAGTAATAACAGACAAGGAACAGTTGTCTTGAGTCAGAATTTTCCTGATGCCTCTGATGGGATTCAAATTTTTTTTACTACCGGTTGCGTGGGCATTGCTTGGTGGGTGTGGCAAGGGAAAATTACTGCAAAGTCCCATTCCCTCCCCACCCCACTAACCTGCTTTCCAGCTCCGTTCTCCTGGGCAGGGCAGCCAAAGAAGACCCAGCCAATCATCTGGGACTTGGGAGGCAGAGAATAGATGGGGGCAGGGCAAGTCAGAGGTGGGAGTTGCTGGTTCTCCGAACTACTCAAAATTTCCGCTACCAGTTCTCCAGAATTTATTTTATTTATTTTATTTGTCAAGCGATTATATGATAACACATAGAAGTATAAACATAGTTATGAATACATGAAATGGATACATATAAGAAAAATAAAAAGAAACAATAGGACAGAGACGATAGGCACATTGGTGCGCTTATGCATGCCCGCTACAAACCTCTTAGGAAAGGGGTGAGGTTAATAGTAGACAGTCTAAGGTTAAAGTTTTTGGGGTTTGGGGAAAAAAACCACGGAGTCAGGTACAGTATTCCAGATATTGACCACCCTGTTGCTGTTGTATTTCTTGCACTTAGATCATTTGAGATGAGTACTCCAAGGTCCTTGACAGAATTTGGATCATCAACAAGGTCTTGACTATTCAGCTTGCATTTTATTTTCTGATTGTTTTTGCCAATATGTAAGACAGAGCATTTATTTGTTGAGATTTGAAGTTGCCATTCGTTTGACCATTCTGATACATAGTCGAGGTCTTTTTGAAGTGTAGCAGTATTGTCGGTGGTGTTGAATAGCTTTACATCATCAGCGAAGAGAACGCAGTTCCTCTTAATATGATCACAGGGTAATTTATGTAGAGTATGAAGAGAGTTGGTCCTAGAACACTGCCTTGGGGGACATCACTGTTGACAAATACAGAATTTGATAGGACGCTCCCAATTTTGACCATTTGTTGTCTGTTTGACAGGAATGCTTCTGTCCAGTTATGCAGGTTTCCAGAGATACCATAAGATTTAATTTTAGGAGTAGTTTGTCGTGTACCACTGAGTCAAAGGCTTTACAGAAGTCTCTGTAAATTGCATCTATTGCTTTGCCCTGATCGAGTTGTGTAGTCCATATGTTTTTGCAGTGTAAGAGTTGCAGATTACAGGATAGTTTTTTTCTGAAACCAAATTGTTTATTAGAGAGTAGGTTGTTTGTCTCTAAGTGGAGGATAATGGATTGGTTAATCATTGATTTCATGACTTTACAGGTGATGCAGCATGAAGAGATTGGTTTGTAATTTTCAACTAGGCTGGGGTCTCCCTTTTTGAAGATGGGATGACCTAGTGACCATCATTTTGGCAAGGAGCTGGTCCTGAAAGATTTTTCAAAGATTATGCTTAGAGGTTCAGCGATAATTGGTCAGAACCTGCTGAGTGCCACCTTTGCTCTGATGTCCCCTCTTCTTCTGCCTAAATGATGGATCTAGGCGGCCACAAGGGCTTCAGGAAAAATATATGGGAATGATGCTGCAGGGAACAGGTAGTTCCCCAACCTGGGCCCATGTCATGTTAGCTGGATGACTTTGCTTGCAACTTAGAGTTAAACTGCAACAATTTGTAAGAGTTACATTCTGATTTTGAATAGCATACCAGACCATAGTCTAGCAAATGGATGGCAGGGGGTGGTGGTTAATTAAAATATAAATTAAATAAGACAGTAACTCTGTTTCCTTAACCTACAAGGCTCTTGTTTCAGCCCATTTTCTCAATATACACAGTGCAGGGAATCCTAAACCTGCTAATAGATTGGGTTTATACATAAGAATTAATTGAGCTTGAGAATAGTTGAATACAGCCATTAGATCCTGAACTGATACAATAAAATGTCTTGTGTGAATACTAGGGCTGCCAGGTCTGGACTACAAATATCCAGATTATAGTTATATGGCAGAACAAATAACTGGACTAGTTCAATTAGTGAAACCAAATCTACCCTGAAGATATCAGAGGTTGGTCAGAACAAATATGAGTAAGGCCATTCAACGTTAGTGCAGATTCTGTGGAATAGCTGCTTCCTTTGTCAGTACTGTAGAGACAAAGCAGGACAGGATGGTCAGATCCAACTGGATTGGCTGTTATCTAGAGACTAAATCCCAAGGGCTGCCAAAGGCTTTTGCCTGGCCCTTTCCCTCTATACTTTTTTCCTAAGTTGCCTGGTCCTATTATTTGACACACTGGAACAATGTTTCTTCTCCTCAACCTTGATAACTTAAAGAAGTGTGGACTTAAACTTCCAGAATTCCCCTTGTTAGCTGAAGTCCACGTACCGTTTAAGTTGTTGGGGTTGAACAGAAGAAGAAGCCTCCTTACTTCAAGTTCATCAAAACTGAACATGTCTTCTTGTTCCATCTGACATTGTCATTGTTGTGAATCAATAAATGCTTCATAAAGATCATTAAGAGCTTGAAGTAAAGTGCAGGGTTCTGGCCCTGCACTTCTTATTGGCTGATAATAGCGACATCAGATTGGCCCATTCAGGGGAATCTGATTGGCTATTAACAAGCCTCTCCCATTGATTAATGGAGCTAGCGCTCCCTGTGTTTCATTGGTTAAATAAGTTAAGAGTTGCCTATATAAAGGGGCCCATCTTGGCCATTGAGCTGAGCTGTTTTCACATGTAAATAAAGAGTAAATAAAGAGTTTCACTGGCTCGTCTCCATCCTTGCGCCCATGCTCAGAACGTAACACTGGTGATGAGGATGGGATATGGAGACATCAGAGCCTACTGAACGACGAAGAACTATAACCGAGCACGTGGCTGAACGCACCAACGGCGGAACTATGTCCGGCAGCGTCATACCACCCGCTCCATTCGACCCGGCACAAGAAGACTGGGACTCATATATGGATCGCTTCCAGATGTTTCTGGAAACCAACAATTTAAAGGATGCCACTACCGGAAAGAAACGAGCGGTATTCCTAACTCATTGCAGGCCAACTGTATTCAAGATGGCCAAGGCACTAGCAAAATCGGCAGAAGTAAAGTCTATGGACTGGGACGTCCTTGAACCACTGCTAAAGGCTCACTACACACCGACCATGCCAATGCTCGTGAGAAGGCATGAATTCCATCAGAGAAGTCAGCGGAAGGGTGAAAGCATTGCTGATTTCATCACGGATCTCCGGAATCTGGGAGGCCTATGCAAGTTTACCAACTTAGAAGAAGCCCTAAGAGACCGAATCGTTCTGGGATTAGATGCACCAGGCACTCAGAGTAAATTAATGGCAAAGGGTGACATTACCCTTAAAGACGCCATAGCTGAAGCTACTGCAGCAGAAGCAACCAGGAAGTCGGCTGCCCAAATGCGCCGCACACACGCACTGGTTTGCCAACGAGCCTGTGACATTTTACCTCAGTCAGAGGGACAGCTAGAGACGACCCACCATGAGGACCTCGACTCGTCGTCAGAAAGCGACAAGGAAGAGGTCCATCAACTTTGGTCCGAACGGGACCAACGCCAGAAATCACAGTACCAATGCGCCGGGTGTGGAGCACGCCACCCCCGGTCTGAATGCAAATTCCTCAACGCACTCTGCCATGTGTGCGGGAAAAGAGGCCATATAGGTTGGGTCTGTAGAAGCAAGCCAGGACCCAGCCAGCCCTCAAGGGGGGCTAACTACCACCAACCGATGGGAAGTCGTCCCATGAAGCGAGAACCCGTGAACCACCAATGGAACAACACTCCTACAGAAACAAAACCCTAAACCACCCAACGAAGCGAGAAGAGGCTCACCAAACGATCACGATCAGTCACGCCTCATCTCTGGACACCAAAAAGATCCAAGTGAAAGTGGTCATCGAAAACCAGCCCTGCCTGATGGAAGTCGATTCAGGATCGTCCCTCTCGATGGTTTCCTGGAAGACCCTCAAGCAGCTCATCCCCACTATCCGTAGGCAAGACCTTCGGTTCCAAAGGTTCATACTTAAGGGCTATCAAGGAAATCGAATCCCATTGTTGGATCCAGCCGAGTACGGGTATCGTTTAAGAACCATACAGCATTTCTACCCCTGACTGTAATCGACAAGGATCGGCCTAGTTTGTTAGGCCTCCAATGGTTCACTCCACTTGGAATTGAAGTAGCCGGCATTCACCGAACCTACAGCAGTGATTGGGAAGAAGACCTCGTCCACGAATTCCAGGACGTCTTCGCAGAAAAATTAGGCGAATACAAGGGGACCCCGATATCGTTTAACCTCAATCCCGAAATAGCTCCCATCCACCTTAAGCCTCGTTGAGTTCCCTTTGCCCTTAAACCAAAGATTGACGAGCAGCTTAATAAATTAATAGCTCAGGGAATGCTAGAACCAACCGATCACTCTCCCTGGGAAACCCCAATCGTAACACCCATCAAGCCGGATGGATCAATAAGAATTTGTGGGGACTACTGAGCCACCCTGAACCACGCCCTTCAACAAAACGCTTACCCGGTACCAGTGGTGCAACACCTCCTCCATTCCCTGGGGGGCGGAAAAGTCTTCGCTAAACTAGACTTAGCCCAGGCATACCAACAACTGCCTGTTGACAAAAAAATGGCAGAAGCCCAAACAATCGTTACGCACAGAGGTGCATTTAAATGTAACCGACTCCAGTTCGGAGTGAGCGTAGCCCCGAGAATCTTTCAAAGCTTAATGGAGAAGCTATTGCAAGAGATAAAAGGTGTTGTCCCATATTTTGATGATGTGTTAATCGCAGCCCCAACCCAGAAAATACTAAAGGAACGCCTGAGATTGGTTCTCTAGAGATTTAAAGACTCCGGTCTCAAAGTTAAAAAGAACAAGTGTTATTTATGTACGGATCGCATAGAATTTTTGGGATATTTAATTGATAGTCAAGGCATTCACCCCCACCGATAACAAACTCAGGGCAATCAAGAACGCCCCAAAACCCCGGAACAAGGCCAACCTCCAGGCTTTTCTGGGCCTTATCAATTTTTATAACATTTTCCTGCCTTACAAAGCAACCATAGCTGAGCCCCTACATCGTTTATTGGACAAAAAAGCAACCTGGGTATGGGGACATAGAGAAGAACAGGCGTTCCAACATGTAAAAGATTTATTGACTTCTGATGCTGTCCTGATGCAGTATAACGAGACTTTGCCTTTAACGATCAGGTGTGATGCATCCCCATTCAGGGTGGGCGCCATTTTAAGCCCCGTTTTGCCAAACGGTAATGAAGCCCCTGTTGCTTATTTCTCAAAGACGTTATCAAAAACAGAACGCAACTACAGTCAAATTGACAAGGAGGCCCTTGCTATAGTATTCGCGGTTAAGAGATTTCATGAATATGTGTATGGCCGAGCATTTACCATAGTGACTGACCACAAACCTTTGCTGGGAATAATCGCGGGAGATAGGCCAACACCGTATATATTATCTCCCAGAATGACCCGCTGGTCAGAATTTTTGGCGGCATACAATTACAAATTACAACATCGCCCAGGGAAGGCCATTCCCCATGCCGACGCATTGAGCCGTGCACCTCTTCCAGAGACTATTGATGACCCCGCTCTGACGGTCACAACGCTGCAGATCGAGATACTTCAAACACCGCCATTAACGGCCCGAGATATCGGGATAGAAACGAAACACGACCCCATTTTAGCACGAGTCCTCAGTTGTGTCGAGTGGGGATGGCCGTTAGACCAAATACTTGACGACTGCGCCCCATTCAAAAATCGGCAAACGGAACTATTTTCTCAAAAGGGCTGCATTATCTGGGGTGATAGAGTTGTCGTCCCAGAGCGGTTGCGACCAGTGATACTAAGGACCTTGCACGATGGCCACCCCGGCATTGTGCGTATGAAAGCCCTCACATGAAGCTACGCTTGGTGACAAGCAGATAGAGACATGGGTAAAAGCCTGTCGCAAATGCCAGGAAGTAAGCAACGCCCCACCAAAAGCAACCCCAACCGAATGGGAAACGCCGAGGGGACCATGGTCCCGCATTCATCTGGACTTTGCGGGTCCTACCAAGGGACACACATTCTTACTGATGGTGGATGCCTACTCGAGCTGGCTTGAAATCCATGAAATGAGGAATACAATGACCGAAGCAGTCATCAGGAAACTGGACAGACTCTTTGCGACACACGGATTACCAGACGTTCTGGTATCCAACAACAGGCCTCAATTTACCGCGCTGTCCTTCGAACAGTACCTGGCGGACCATGGTATCTGACATGCGCTGACTTCGCCAGCGCATCCTGCGGCCAACAGAAGGGCCGAGCACATGGTACAATTCGTCAAGAAAACCTTGCATAAGATGGACTATGGCAATACAGAAGACAAGATTAACCGGATACTCCTTTTACAGCATATCACTCTGCACAGCGTCACCAATAAAATTCCCGCCGAGTTATTAATGGGACGGAAGCTCCGCTCCCACCTCGACCGCCTACATCTAGCATATGAATCTGAAAAGCCATACGGTTCTAGCGGGAAATGTCGCAATTTCCAGGTAGGCAATTTGGTTTTCGCTTGGAACTTTTCGGGCGATCCATTGTGGGTCGAGGCAACTTTAGTACAAGTAACTGGCCCTAGATCGTACCGTGTAAAATGTAGCGACAATAGAATTTGGAAATGCCATATTGATCAGCTGCGTTCAAGGCTACAGTCGGGGATCTCCGAGCCCCCTGATTTCCAAACCGAGGGGGGAGGAGATAGCAAGGAAGCTGAATTCGAAGTGGCAGAAAGTTTAAACGGTCGTAATGACCGCTCAGAGGCAGTACATGATGGACACGGAATGGGGGTGGCCTCGCCTCAAAGAGATGCCGAAAGCAGTAGCAACGACGAAAATTCGAATGTGGAACGGGAGGCACCCTTTTCACCAGATAACGTCCTACCCCAACAAGACTGTAGCCAAATACCAGGAGGACAACGGAAATCTAATAGACAATCAAAACAACCTGCCTACCTCAAAGACTCCCTGACCGCACCCCTTAAATGGAACCTGGGGGGAAGGGATGTTGTGAATCAATAAATGCTTAATAAAGATCATTAAGAGCTTGAAGTAAAGTGCAGGGTTCTGGCCCTGCACTTCTGATTGGCCGATAATAGCGACATCAGATTGGCCCGTTCAGGGGAATCTGATTGGCTATTAACGAGCCTCTCCCATTGGTTAATGGAGCTAGCGCTCCCTGTGTTTCATTGGTTAAATAAGTTAAGAGTTACCTATATAAAGGGGCCCATCGTGGCCATTGAGCTGAGCTGTTTTCACATGTAAATAAAGAGTTGAAGTTCACTGTTTCACTGGCTCATCTCCATCCTTGCACCCATGCTCAGAACGTAACAGTCATCACGATTTAGGCTAATATTTTCAGGTTGGAAATATAAATGTTACCCCAATTTTGATAAACTAAGATTAAACCCTGCCTTGTCTCTCTGCTTTTGTAACCCTTACAGCATTCCATTGCAGAAAATACCATCACTCTTGGCTGGCAATATGGGCACTAACTATCCATTTAAGGCTCCCTGCTCTACCTGATTTTTAAAGAATGTTTTAATTAGGAAATAAGCAAATAAGCTCACAATGCAGCAAAAATCCAATGCAATTGTACTTTCAGGTTCCATTGTACTGTTGCTGGGAAAGTATCCTCTGTGAATTAGTAAGCCTTCTGCACACATAGGTTTGGGGATGCTGTCCATCCTAATAGCTGTTTTTAGAATAAACTAAATATGTCCTCTAAATGCCCTTGAAATTCCCAAGGTGTCCTTTCCCCTAAACTGTGTATACAGCCTTAAGAGCAGAGTGAAACCAGGAAATTGGACATCAAGCAGTCTGAATGTATGCAATTATTTTGGCCTTCTGCATGACAAAAACCAAAGTTTTATCTTCATATTTAATAGGATTTTCATCATGGAAGAGAAATAGCCTCTTCCCTAAAGATTAGGCAAGGGGACATAAAAGACTGATGGGACTTCCCACAAAGGAAGATGCGCAATCAATAGGATCTCCCCATGACCCTTTTCTGAAAAGAAAACATGATTCATAACCACCCCCTGGGGCTCTTACAGCTGGAGCCAAATGATGTTTTAGAGTGCACAACACAGGGGTATTTTTAGCTCCATAGCTAAAACTGCAGGGCAGCAGTAAAACAGAGAGGGCAGTAACCCCCACTGTGTTGTAATCACAAGTTAAAATTAGAAGAAGATGCAGAGCTGTCTCATACAAAGATTCTTCTCCCCCCAACTTTTTGTTGCAAGCAAAATACCATCAGCCCTAAAGTTGTGGCTATGGAGGAAAAGCGTACAACTTTCCTAACAGCTTTGGGCACTTTAAGCAGTGGGAAATTGCGTCTTTCAAGTGGCAGAAGCTTCAACATCTAGAATATGTTTGTTCCAGCGCTCATTATTCCTATCTATTATCATAGCATCTCAACTTCCCAGCTAAACTCCAATGGGCTACTTCACACAGACCAAAATAATTTGCTACAATCATCTTCTGTGCAGCCACAGAAAACCAACACTACAAATAGAATCCCACATCAGCAACTCTTCAGAATTGCATCTCCTGCCTTTGGCGATGCTCCATTGAGAGCATGTCCTTGAAGGCATTTGCAGATACTGTCATTCCTCAAGTGAAAGCCTGGCAGCCAAGATCTACTTGTAGGAAATGGAGTAGAGCAGTGTTTCTCAGCTTTAAGATACATGGACTTCAATTCCCAGAATTCCCCTGACAGCGTGTGGTGTCCTTTAAGTGAGTTAAACTGCAGTTACAATAGCCGAGTATCTTATTTTATAGCAGACCACTGAAGTCAAGATGGCAGCCATGACAGTGCAGTTGAAGCTCTGCCTAGTTCAGAAGTGTCAAACTCACATCATCACAGTGGCATCACATGACATATCTGGACTGTTTTCCCCTTTGCTAAATTGGTCATGGGCATAGCCAGCACGTGATGCATCCGGCCCGTGGGTCACAAGTTTGACAGCCCTGGCCTAGTTTTATGTGCATTTATGTGCTTTGATTAGTCTTTTGTGGCTGCCATTTTGACTTTTTTGACCACACCTTGCAGACACTTTAATTCATTTTTGGGAAGCTGTCTAGGGAATTCTGGGAGTTGGTCCACATATCTTAAAGCCACCAAGGTTGAAAGAAACATTAGAGTAGAGCTAAATATATTCACGACATACACTGAACCATCCCCAGGGAGTGCTAACACTCAAATCATGGTCTGGGTCCTGGTGGCCTTCACATTTAGAAATGAATCCTGGGCTCTGCCATTACTGCTCTGCCCCATAAGTCGCCTAATTTCTATCCATGGAAACAAGATGAATAATGGGGGATTTTTGTTCTGCCCCAAATCTGTAGCTGATACATTGCATTTGCTTTTTAGTCCTACATTTTATGCATGCCTATAAGCCCTTTTGATCTTTTTACTGTATCACAGTAAGATTCTAAAATAGAGGCTGAAATTAGAGGATGATACTAAGCATGAAGGCTCTAGCATCTATATTACTTGCTGTTAGTCGTGGTGACGCTTTTTAAATTTTTATTTATTATAAAATTTACATCCTCTCTTCAAAAAATATTTTTGAAGCATAGCTCATTTCCCATAACTTGGTCTCCCAGCCTGATAATATAATATAAATGTCAGTTTATATTCTTACTACGGCAGGACCTGGGTTTTTTTAATTGGCAACTCCATAAAAGAAACCTCTCCATTAGGACAGCTCTGATTTTCCATGACATGTACAGTGCAGAGCAGAGCAGTATCCCTTCCCTTCCTACAGAAGATAAAGTGTCCCTCTTGTGAGATTATCCTGCCAAAGAGGCCATGAGAAATGCTACAGGGAGAAATGGAAAATGTGAGCCGGCTTGTGGAAGAAGAGAGCACCAGCTACCAGACATCCTCACAGCAACACCAGAAACAGAGAACCAGCTGGCCATCTTCTTAACAGCAGATCAGAGTGAGAAAAAAGAAACTCTTTTTCCATGCCAAAACAATTAAGCTATTTTTCACACCTCTGCCACCTTTCTCATTACTTCATTGTGTGGAGGAGGAAGGGAGGGCACACTGGGAGAAGAAGGCCTACTTTAAAAGGCTTAATTCCCATACAAACTTGGACACACTGATATGGATCGAGTGGGGAACGTTGTTAACAGAGGATCTGTACCTTCTCTTTTACACACTGTTTTCCATCTCTGGTAATTACTTTCCACGTCCCCAACTCCAAATAACTGAAACCTCCTGGCCTGCTGCTTTAGATAGCCTCCAACAGCACCTCATATGGCACACATTGGTCCATATAGATCAGAGGTGCTTTGTTAATTTGCCTCCTCAATGTGAATGAATAGGGGTGGTTGTCACAAAATGAATAGCTTATTGAATAAATACGATCTAGATGACATGAATAATTTAATAAGAGATTGGTATTGTTATGTATGCAATAAGATTAATAAAGTGTGAGCTTGGAGTAAGTGCAGGGTTCTGGCCCTGCACTTCTGATTGGCTGTTAAGCGGCCGGACCGGATTGGCCCGTTCCGGGGAATCCGATTGGCCCTTAACAGAGAGTTCTTATTGGTTATAAGAGCTAGCGTTCCTAGCTCGTTATTGGTTAAATGTTACAGGGTTTGCCTATATAAGGCGGGTTTTACTGCTGTTGAATTGAAGAAGTCACAATGTAAATAAAGAGCTGAAGTTCACCATTCAGAGGCTTGTCTCCATTCTTTCTCGCCCATGCTCAAAACTTAACACTGGCGACGAGGATGGGATTTGGAGAAATCTGAACCAATGAAACTTCGAAGAACACCGAGCACATGACAGACGACGCCAACAACGGAACCATGTCCGGTGGCATCGTACCACCCGCTCCGTTCGATCCAGCACAGGAGGACTGGGAGTCCTACATGGATCACTTCCAAATGTTCTTAGAAACCAACAACTTAAAGGACGCCACACCAGGAAAGAAACGGGCAGTGTTCCTAACGCATTGCGGTCCAACCGTATTTAAGATGGCTAAAGCGCTAGCCAAACCTCGAGAAGTGAAGGCCATGAATTGGGACGACCTCGAACCTCTCCTACGAGATCACTACGCCCCGACCATGCCTACGCTCGTGAGATGCCACGAGTTTTATCAGAGGAGCCAGTGAAAGGGAGAAAGCGTGGCCGACTTCATAGCAGACCTCCGAAACCTGGGAGGCCTCTGCGGATTCGCCGATTTAGAAGAAGCACTAAGAGATCACATAGTTCTGGGACTAGATGCACCAGGCGTCCAAAGCAAGCTGATGGTGAAAGGCGACATCAGCCTTGCCGACGCCATCGCCGATGCTACTGCAGCAGAAACAACCAGGAAGTCAGCTGCACAACTACACCGAAACTGCGCTCCGGTACCTCCACCGACAAGCAACATTTTATCCAAGTCGGAAGGACAGCTCGCGATGACGCACCACGAGGACCTCTCTTCATCGTCAGACAGTGACAAAGAAGAGGTCCATCGACTGCGGTCCGACCGGGACCATCACCAGAAGCCCTTACGCCCTTGCGCTGGCTGTGGAGCCAATCATGCCAGGTCCGAATGCAAATTCCGCGACGCACTCTGCCATGAGTGTGGGAAACGAGGCCACATCGGACGGGTCTACCGCAGCTTGCCAGGACCCAGCCAGGCCTCAAAAGGGACTAACTACCGCCAATCGACAGAAAACCATCCTGTAAGGCGAGAGCCAGTAAACCACTCCTCGAGCTTTGCAGAGAGAAGAGGCTCACCATACTATCACTATCGGTCACGCCTCAGCCTTGGACACTAAGAAAATCCGAGTCACGGTAGCCATCGAGAACCAGCCTTGCCACATGGAGGTCGACTCGGGATCGTCCCTCTCGATGGTGTCTTGGAAGACACTCAAGCAACTCATCCCCACAATTCAACGCCAAGATCTCCGTTTCCAACACCTCATCCTCAAGGACTACCAGGGGAATTGAAAATCAATGAACAACTCGACAAGCTGATAGCTCAGGGGGTGTTGGAGCGCATCGATCACTCCCCGTGGGAAACCCCTATTGTAACACCCATTAAGCCAGACGGGTCAATCCGAATTTGTGGGGACTACCGGACCACTTTGAACCATGCCCTGCAGCAGAACGCGTATCCAGTGCTGGTGGTGCAGCACCTCCTCCATTCCCTGTGGGGCGGGAAAGTTTTTGCTAAATTGGATTTAGCTCAGGCATATCAGCAATTACCAGTAGATGAAAAAACGGCACAGGCCCAAACTATTGTGATGCACCGAGGTGCCTTTAAATGTACCCAGCTGCAATTCGGAGTAAGTGTTGCCCCGGGGATTTTTCAGAGCCTTATGGAAAGGTTATTGCAAGGGATTAAGGGCGTGGTCCCCTATTTTGACGATGTATTAATTGCAGCCCCTACAAAAAAAATCTTACAGGACCGGTTAAAATTAGTCCTAAAAAAATTCCAAGAGGCCGGTCTTAAGGTTAAAAAAAACAAATGTAAATTGTGTACTGACAGTGTTGAGTTTTTAGGGTACCTGATTGATAGCCAGGGCATTCACCCTACCGAAAGTAAATTAAAAGCGATCAAAAATGCTCCCAGGCCACAAAACAAGGCCGATCTCCAGGCGTTCCTAGGCCTCATCAATTTTTATAATGTATTTTTACCGCACAAAGCAACTGTCGCTGAACCGTTACACCGATTGTTAGATAAAAAAGCAAATTGGCTATGGGGTTACCGTGAAGAACAGGCGTTCCGAAATGTTAAAAAACTGCTCACTTCTGACTCTGTACTCATGCAGTATAACGAGACTTTGCCGTTAGTTATAACCTGTGATGCATCGCCTTTCGGGGTGGGCGCCATTTTGAGCCACGTACTGCCTAATGGGAACGAAGCCCCTGTTGCATATTTTTCAAAGACTCTTTCAAAAACGGAGCGGAACTGTGGACAAATTGATAAAGAAGCCCTCGCAATTGTCTCAGCTGTGAAAAGATTTCACGAATACGTGTATGTCAGGGTTATTAATATTGTGACTGACCACAAACCTTTGTTAGGGATAATAGCCGGAGATAAGCCGACTCCCTACATATTATCCCCTAGGATGACCCGATGGTCAGAATTCTTAGCTGCTTATAACTATCGGTTGCAATACCGCCCGGAGAAAGCCATTCCCCACGCCGATGCATTGAGCCGAGCACTGCTTCCAGAGACTCTCGACGATCCGGCACCAACGGTAACCATGTTGCAAATCGAGGCACTCAACTCGCCGCCGACCACCCGAGATATCGCGAGAGAAACCAAACGCGACCACACCCTAGCACGAGTCCTAGGCTGGGTAGAATGCAGATGGCCATTGGACCAGTTATCAGATGACTTCACACCATTCAAATCTCGACAGACCGAGCTCTTCTCCCAGAAAGGCTGTGTCATCTGGGGCGATAGAGTCGTTATCCCAGAACGGCTCCGAAAAGCGCTACTGAGAACTTTGCACGATGGCCACCCCGGCATCGTGCGAATGAAAGCCCTTGCGCGAAGCTACGCATGGTGGCCGGGCATTGACAAGCAAATCAAACAGTGGGTTAAAGCTTGTCCCAAATGCCAAGAAGTCAGCAATGCCCCACCAAAAGCCATGCCTACTGAATGGGAGACACCACGTGGACCCTGGTCCCGAATTCACCTGGACTTCGCGGGGCCAACCAAAGGCCACACCTTCCTGCTTACCATCAATGCCTACTCGAATTGGCTCGAAATTCATCGCATGATGACTACGACCTCCGAGGCGGTTATCAAAATTTTAAACAGACTCTTTGCAACCCACGGATTACCAGATGTCCTGGTATCCGATAACGGCCCACAATTTACTGCACTAGCGTTCGAGCAGTACCTCGCTGACCGCGGCATCCGCCATGCGCTCACCTCACCTGCGCACCCTGTGACCAATGGCCGAACAGAACGCATGGTCCAATTTGTGAAGAAAACCTTGCAAAAGGTAGACTACGACAACATTGACAACAAGGTCAATCAAGTCCTCTTCTTGCAACACATCACCCCACATAGCGTCATCAACAAAACTCCCGCTGAACTGCTAATGGGATGAAAGCTCCGCTCCCACCTCGACCGGTTGCACCCAGGTTATGAACCGGAGAAACCACTAGGATCCAGCGGCCGCTGTCGCACCTTCCAGGTAGGAGACCTGTTTTATGCAAAAAACCTATCGGGCGACCCGTTGTGGGTGGAAGCGACAGTAGTACATGTAACCGGCCCCAGATCCTATCTTGTGCAATGCCTTGACGATAAACTTTGGAAACGGCATATTGACCAATTACGATCACGGCTTTCAGCGGCCAGTCCGCAAATCCCCTTTGACCAAACTGAGGGGGGGGGAGGTATGGGAGAAGATGAAGCCCTAGGAAACCAGTTAGAAGGAAACGACGGTTTAATAGAAACTCAGGAAGCGGAGCCGGAGGGAGAAACGGTTGCACCTCAGGGAATTGCAGAAAATGTGGGCAACAACGTAGAAGTGAACTCTGAACCAGAAACAGCCCCACTGCCAAACAACGATCTACCTCAGCATGATTGCAACCACCCGATACAACGAAAATCAAAGAGACTAAAAAGACAACCGTCCTACCTAAGGGACTATGTAACTGCACACTGAAATAAGAAGCCAGGGGGAAGGGGTGTTGTGTATGCAATAAGATTAATAAAGTGTGAGCTTGGAGTAAGTGCAGGGTTCTGGCCCTGCACTTCTGATTGGCTGTTAAGCAGCCGGACCGGATTGGCCCGTTCCGGGAAATCCGATTGGCCCTTAACAGAGAGTTCTTATTGGTTATAAGAGCTAGCGTTCCTAGCTCGTTATTGGTTAAACGTTACAGGGTTTGCCTATATAATGCGGGTTTTGCTGCTGTTGAATTGAAGAAGTCACAATGTAAATAAAGAGCTGAAGTTCACCGTTCAGAGGCTTGTCTCCATTCTTTCTCGCCCATGCTCAAAACTTAACAGGTATTGTTCTATCTCGGAGGGTAGGCACAAGAACGGAGACGAGACATCGGATAGTGACTCCAAACTCTTTATTAGTGACTTCAGGAACAGAGCTGAAATGTATGGCAGCAACAGCCCTTTTTATAGAGCTGGCTGCTGTCAAAGCGTCCAATGGTTTAAGTTTGCCACGCTTGGAGCGTCCAATCGCGGCAGCCCATTAACTAGCGAATCGGATCAGCCTTGAACGACCAATCGCGACCCGCTGTTAATGGACCAATCAAACTTGCAGGATTACGAGCCTGCTGTGGAAAAGACCAGTCAGGTTTGCAGGCTTATGAGCCTGCTAGTTCAGAACACCCCTCCCCTCTAGGTTCCGCCTACGGGGTGGGATGATGTATTCGCGCAAGTAGGCAAGTCTTCATACCTGTCTACCTGACTTGCATTGTTCATCCTGCCTTCGCTCGGATTCTGGTTCTGGTGGGTCGTTTAACGGTGACCTGGCTTCACTGCTGGGCAACCCTGGAGGTGACTCGGGGATACCCTCAACATTTCTGTCATCTGGATTTTCCGGACTCGCTGACCCCGCTTGGCTGCTATTGCCTGGAGAACCGCCCAACTGCTACGGCTCCTCTTCAGCAGGTAAGTATGCTGGGCTTGCTTGTTCGGTCTGTGGGTTTGCGTGGTTTGGGCCAAGTGTTAGTTTGTTTTCAAAATCCTCGGCTTCCCTTCCCCCTCTGGTTCCGAGTTCAGAATTCATGGAGGGGGTAGTTGTCAGTCTGGAACGCAGCTGGTCGATGTGGCGTTTCCACAATCTTCCATCTGTGGTTTCTAATCGGTAGGAACGGGGACCTGTAACTTGTGTTATCTTGGCAGGGACCCATAAGGGGTCACCTGTAAAGTTCTTTGCGAATACGAGGTCTCCTACCTTAAACGTGCGATGTTTGCTGCTGGAACCCAGGGGCTTTTCTGGGGTGTACGCAGGGTGTATTCGGTCTAGGTGCGACCTCAGTTTCCTGCCCATCAGGAGTTCGGCTGGGCTTTTGTTTGTGGTGCTGCTCGGTGTAATATGTTGGAGGAGGAGCATCCTGGTGACTCTGTCGTGGATGTTTCCTTGGTCCATTTTGTGCAGGGTTGTTTTAGTGAACTGAACCATTCGTTCAGCCCTGCCATTGGCCGCCGGGTGAGCAGGTGATGTCAAGGCCTGGTGTATCCCCCGGTCTGCTAGGTATTGTTCAAACGCCAGGGCGGTAAACTGCGGGCCATTGTCGGAAACCAAGACATCTGGAAATCCGTGCGTTGCAGTCTGTTTAGTTTTTTGATGACTGCTTCAGTGGTGGTGGTCTTCATCTTGTTCACCTCGAGCCAATTTGAGTATGTGTCCACTGTTATTAGGAAGGTATGCCCTTTTGTAGGTCCCGCAAAATCGATGTGGATGCGGGACCTGAGCGTTTCCCATTGCGTTGGTGGTGCTTTTGGTGGAGTCAAACGTGATTCTTGGCATTTGCTACAGGTGGCAAACCAGGCTTCAATTTGTTTGTCCATACCTGGCCACCAGGCGTAGCTCCTTGCCAGCACTTTCATCCGTACGATGCCCGGGTGTCCATTGTGTAGCACTTTCAGGACTCTGTGTTGTAGCTTTTCAGGAATGGCTACTCGGTCTCCTCACAATATGCACCCTTTTTGGGAAAACAGTTCTGTTTGTCTGTTTTTGAAGGGTTTGAACTTGTCGTTGGGTTCAAGTTCTGGCCATCCCCTCTCCACCCAGCTGAGTACCAGTGATAAACAAGGATCTTTTTTTGTTTCCAATGCGATGTCTTGTGCAGTTAGTGGAGGTGAGGGAAGCATTTCAATTTGTAGCGTGGATACCATAGGAGCTGGATCGTCTAGGAAATCAGGCAATGGCGAATGGCTTAAGGCGTCAGCATGGGGAATGGCTTTTCCCAGGCGATGTGTTAACAGGTAGTCATAGGCAGCTAAGAACTCTGACCATCGTGTCATTCTTGGAGATAGAATATGGGGAGTTGGTTTATCCCCTGCCAAAATGCCAAGCAATGGCTTGTAGTCTGTTATTATAGAAAATGATCTTCCATACATGTATTCGTGGAACCTTTTAATGGCGGATACAATAGCAAGGGCTTCTTTATCTAATTGACTATAGTTTCTTTCAGTTTTAGACAAGGTTCTAGAAAAGAATGCAATAGGTGCCTCTGTACCATTTGGTAGAATGTGGCTCAGTATAGCTCCTACACCAAAAGGTAAGGCATCACAAGTCACAGTCAAGGGTAGTGTCTCGTTATATTGGATTAACACTGCATCTGATGTTAAAAGATCTTTGACTTGCTGGAAAGCCTGCTCCTCTTGACATTCCCAAAACCAGGAAGCCTTCTTGTTGAGGAGCCTATGCAGGAGTTCAGCAACAGTCGCCTTCTGGGGTAGGAAGATGTTATAAAAGTTAATAACGCCCAGGAAGGCTTGGAGGTCTGTCTTGTTTCTAGGTCTTGGAGCGTTTTTAATAGCTGCCAATTTCTTTTCAGTCGGGTGAATACCATGTTTGTCAAGAAGGTAACCAAGAAATTCAACCCTCTCGGTGCATAACTGGCACTTTTCCTTTTTTACTTTGAGTCCTGAGTCTTGGAATTTTTGCAGGACAGTTCTCAGGCATTTTTCTAATTGATTTTGTGTTGGGGCGGCTATCAATGCATCATCAAAATAAGGTACAACTCCTTTTGTGCCTTGCAGCAACCTTTCCATCAAGCTTTGGAAAATGCCTGGTGCTACGCTTACTCCAAATTGGAGTCTATTACATTTGAACGCACCCCTGTGCGTGACTATGGTTTGAGCTTCTGCTGTCTTTGCGTCTACTGGCAGCTGCTGATACGCTTGGGCTAGGTCAAGCTTCGCAAATACTTTTCCGCCCCCAAGCAAGTGAAGAAGGTGCTGGACCACGGGTACAGGGTATGCGCTCTGTTGAAGTGCGTGATTCAGGGTGGCCTTGTAATCCCCACAGATTCTCAAAGATCCGTCAGGTTTTATGGGGGTTACAATTGGGGTCTCCCATCGGGCATGGTCGATGGGTTCTAACACGCCCCATGCTATTAATTTGTCCAATTGCTCGTCAATTTTCGGTTTGAGAGCAAATGGTACTCGGCATGGCTTTAGACGGATGGGTACGATGTCAGGGCAGAGATTAAATGAAATGGGGGACCCCTTGTACTTGCCTAATTGCTTGGAGAAGACTTCTTGAAAGTCCCAGATGAGGGCCGCCTCCCAGTCTTCGCTTACGGTCTGGTTGATGCCTGCCAATTCGATTCCTAATGGCGTGAAACACTGTAATCCCAATAAACTGGGTCGGTCTCTGTCAATGACGGTGAGAGGTAGCGTTGCGGTGTGGTCTTTAAATGAGACCTGGAAGTGACTAGAACCAGCAACCGGGATTCGATTGCCTTGGTAGTCTTTTAATATAAGTCTCTGGTTGCTGAGGTCCTGGTGGCGGATGTCAGGAATCAGTTGCTTGAGAGTTTTCCAGGAGACCATGGATAAGGAAGACCCAGAGTTGACTTCCATGATGCACGGTCTTTCTTCAATGGTGACCTTTACCTGGATTTTTTTGGCATCCACTGATGAGGCGTGGCCGATGGTGACGGTCTGATGTGCCTACTCTCATCTGGTAGAAGTAGCAGGTGTTCGGTTTCTGTTGTACTGGTTCCACTGGTGGTTAGGGCGGTCCCATTTTGATGAGTGGTTGCCTGTTGTCTGGCAGAAATTTGCTTCGTTCCTCTTGGGGCTAGATCCTCGTTTGCTGCTGCAGACCTTGGTGATGTGGCCCCTTTTATCACAGGAACGACAGATGGCATCTAAGAATCTGCAGTCTGCTCGCGGGTGGTTTCCTCTGCATCCAGCACATTGAAAACTGGTTGTACGACCTTGCTGGTCTTGCTCTGATCTGAGTCTGTTGACTTCTTCCTCTTCACTTTCTGACGAGGATTCGATGTCTTCGTGGTGGGCTGTTGACATGTGTCTCTCTGAGGGCATTGCGATGTCGCTGGGGGGTTGGCGGTTTGTTCCATTTGCTCAGCGCATTCGGGCCGCTGACTTCCTGGTTGCTTCTGCTGCAGTAGCATCCGCTATGGCATCTGCGAGGGCGATGTCTCCTTTTGCCATAATCTTGCTTTGAACGGTGAGGTCTCTTAGACCTAGGACAATACGATCTCTCATGGCTTCTTCCAGATTTGCGAAGCCACATAGACCTCCCAGATTCCTCAGATCAGCTACAAAGTCCCCGATGTTTTCGCTTTCCCGTTGGTCCCTCTGGTAAAACTCGTGTCTTCTGATGAGGGTTGGGACTGCTGGGGCGTAATGAGCCCGGAGAATGGGAGTGAGGGTGTCCCAGTCCATAGTTTTGACTGGTTTCGCTAGTGCCTTTGCCATTTTGAAAACGGCGGGTCCGCAGTGCATTAGGAACACCGCATGTTTCTTGCTGGGCGTGGTATCCTTTAGGTTGTTGGTCTCCAAGAACATTTGGAATCTGTCCATGTAGGAGTCCCAGTCTTCGTTTGCTGGGTCAAATGGAGCGGGTGGTATCGCACTGCTGGTCATTCTGCCATCTCTGCACGTTGTCAGCCACGTGCTCTGTCACTACTTCGTGAGTGTTCAGTCAGCTCTTATCGTTCCGCATTAGCTCTTATCGTCTCTGCATCCCACCCTCGTCGCCAGTGTTCTATCTCAGAGGGTAGGCGCAAGAACGGAGACGAGACATCGGATAGTGACTCCAAACTCTTTATTAGTGACTTCAGGAACAGAGCTGAAATGTATGGCAGCAACAGCCCTTTTTATAGAGCTGGCTGCTGTCAAAGCGTCCAATGGTTTAAGTTTGCCACGCTTGGAGCGTCCAATCGTGGCAGCCCATTAACTAGCCAATCGGATCAGCCTTGAACGACCAATCGTAACCCGCTGTTAACGGACCAATCAAACTTGCAGGATTACGAGCCTGCTGTGGAAAGGACCAGTCAGGTTTGCAGGCTTACGAGCCTGCTAGTTCGGAACAGGTATCCTTTCAAACTAACCTCCCTTCTACTTTCACAATTTATCCCAAGCAACTTCAAGAATTCATGCTGGTCAATATAATTCTTGCCTATCTTAAGTCTCAGGTTGCTTTTCAAAGCTAGGAGGAAATTTAAAAAGCAAGAGGAGGGAAGTAGACACAATTGTGAATGACATAAAATAATAAGCAAGACTTTTTTTGTTCTTATTCAGTGGCTGGGCAAAGAGTTTGTACAAGCAAAATGAGAGCTGAAACCTACAGAAATAACATTTAGCTCTTCCCAGCTTCTGAAATGATAGAACATAGTCACCCTTTAGACAATGGTCATTAGCAGAGACATTTCCTGGGGTCAAGTTGTAGGTTGAATGAATTTGGGAAGAGATGAAAATTGTTACTTTGGGATGGATGGATGGAAGTAAGGAAGGCAGGCCAGTGGTGGGATTCAAATTTTTTTTACTACCGGTTCTGTGGGCGTGGCTTGGTGGGCGTGGCAGGGGAAGGTTACTGCAAAATCCCCATTCCCTCCCCACCCCACTAGCCTGCTTTTCAGCTCCATTCTCCTGTGCAGGGCAACAAAGGAAGACCCAGCCAATCAGCTGGGACTCAATGGGAGGCAGCAAAGAGATGGGGGCAGGGCCAGTCACAGGTGGGATTTGCCGGTTCTCCGAACTACTCAAAATTTCCACTACCAATTCTCTTTCTCCAGAATTGATCAGAACCTGCTGAATACCACCTTTTCTTTTTTTTCTTTTTGGAGCATTTAAAGCACATTTGAGCATGATGATTCTTCCTTGCTTTGTTTTCTTAAAATTTTTTCCCTGTCCTGCCAAATAAGATGCTAAAAATAGGGGCTCAAGCAGGAATATGTCTTACTCTATAAGCTAAGGTATGTCTTCCCCTAGCCTTCACTTTTATCTGAGGTAATTGGAGATTAACCTCTTTTCCACTCGTAGCTAGTGAAAATCTTTCCTTTGTTTACTTATCAGGAAAGCTGGAATCCTGGTCAGCAATAACAAAATAATTTGCCAACATTTGTATAAAAGATGCTACGGCATCCTATTCTTCTGTGCAGTTTTGCAAAATCCTTTTCACTCTGGACAAAAAAACCCTATCTTCCTATCCTTACTGTTCAGACTTGAGTTATCCATTGAAATTAAATGCAGGATTAAACTGTGGGACTTACTGGTAAAGGCAGCCAATCTGGGTAGTTTTAAAAAAGGACTGAACAAATTCATTCAGATCAGGCTATCGGTGTCTACCAATATTCATTTTAGAATTTCCTGAATCATGGATAACACACTTTAAACATTGGTTTGCTGGGAAACTACAATGGATGGATGCTATAATTACCCTCTAGATTTGAGTGTTCTCCCTATGCATCTAGTTGGCCACTGTGTGATACCGAATGTATTTATTTATTTAAAACTTTTATATAACTCATCTTAAAAACAACTCTGGGCAGCTCCCAATCCAAACAACCTATAAATCATATTAAAACTATAAAACTAAACAGTTTTAAACATTAGGATATTAAAAAAAAGAACACAGACTTAATGCCAGGTCAATCTTCTTTTGTGCAATTATCCAATGTCTCCCCAGCGCTTGGTAGAAAAGCCAAGCTTCAAGGCTTTATGGAAGGCTAAGAGGTCTTCCAAACTTAAAGGGGATAGCATTTTATAGGGCAGGGGCTGCCACAGAAATGCATGGTTCCTAGCTTCCATCAGATGGCAATATTTACAGGAAGAGACTAGGAGCATGCCCATTCTATCTGATCTGGTAAGACGAATAGATGTCCTTAAGGACAGGCAGACTCACAGATAACCTGGCCCTGTGTCGGACAGAATGCGGGACAGATGGACTTTTGGTGTTACCCAGCAGGGTTTTTCTTACCTGGAGGAATGAACTGAATATACTCCACTGAGCAACTTCCTCACTATTTAAAATTGATGAAAAATTTGCCTGGAGTGAATGCTTGGGAAGCTGGTTACTAAGCTGCTGCTATTCCAACAAGTTGCATTACTTACCAGCCAGAATTAGCAATAGTGGACAATGATTCGTAAGGAAATGATTGTTAAAGAAAACAGATGAGAATAAAGTTTTTTGGAATAGTGGATGTGGGGCATTCGCACCACAGCATGCCTGTATTCCCATGACTTAAAATTATTTGGCAGCCAAGACATTTACAATAGTGTCTGACTCAATTGCAACACATGAGGAAATGTTGCAAAGAGATTTCTGTGGCGATAATGCTGGACTAGTGAAGTACATTGCTTTGCCCTGATAAGAATTATTCTTGCCTCATCTTGACCTCAGTTGTCACCTCTAGTTTTTCCATGTTTTCTAAACAGAGTGACTCTCCCTCCCTCCTCCTTTTAAAACCAAATAGACAATTGTGAAGCGAGCAGCATTATTTTGCATTCCCTTGCTGGTCAGATGGGGAAAGTGCTGGCTGGTTAATAGGGAGTGCTAAATGTGAGGATAGCAACATTTAGGATGTCCTCAGGATGATGATGTGGAAACTGCTTCTGAGGGTGGATGAATGAAAGCCACTGGAAGTGCTCTGGATTAATACTAACCTTAATTTCAATCTTTCTGCTTCCCAACCATCTTTATCCATGATGGCGAACCTATGGCACGCGTGCCAGAGGTAGCACCCATAGCCCTCTCTGTGGGCACATGCATCATTGCCAGCTGGTATTCAAGGGAGCCAGAGCACTGGAATACGGCCTGGAAAACAGCCTGAAAATGGCCCCCAACAGCCTGAAAATGACCCCCCAAATGGCCTGGAAAATAGCTTGAAAATGGCTCCAAACAGCCATTTTTTGGGCCATTTTCTGACCAAAAACGGTCTGAAAAATGCCCCGCAAAATTGCCAAAAAACAGGCATGCACACACCAGCCAGCTGGTCTTCAGGTTTCTGGTGATCTGGCACACACATTCTGGTTTGGGCATTCGGTGCCGAAAAGGTTCGCCATCAATGATCTATATGAATATTCACCAAGATGGGGTGGGCTGGTAAAGCCATAGGGGTTCAATGCCCAATGGCTATTTATTTAGTAAATGTATATGCCAATCCAGTGCTGGGATTCAAATTTTTTTACTACCGGTTCTGTGGGCGTGACTTGGTGGGCGTGGCAGGGGAAGGATACTGTAAAATCTCCAGTCAGAGGTGGTATTTGCCGGTTCTCTGAACTACTGAAAAGTTCCGCTACCAGTTCTCCAGAACTGGTCAGAACCTGCTGAATACCACCTCTGATGCCATCCATCTCATCCAGAGGCAACTCTCGGCAGTTTACAACCAATAAAAGCAACAAGATAAAACATTAGAACAAGAAATATTGAAATTAAAATTGACTTCAAAGTGAACAAAGATGGCAAAGGAAGGGGACAAGAGACACATCGGGTGGAAGTGGGGTCATATCTCAGTCGGTTACCCACCTCCAGTATGACACGCCCCCATTGGGATCCCAGGCCCATTGGCAAGAGTCAGCTCTTCAGGGCTCTTCAAAGGTTAAAAGAGTGGGAGTGAATCTCACCTCAGAGAGGCACAATGTTCCAGAGGGTGGGAGTCATGGCAGAAAAGGCTTCTGTCCTGGACCTGCCAGCCAGAATTCCTTGGGGTTTGCACTGTTTCTGCCGACTGACTGGGGCAAGCCAGTCCCATTGGGTGAGGTGGTTCCTTAGATAACCTGGACCCATGCCATGAAGGGCTTTAAAGGTAAGTTCCAGCATCTTGAATTGGACCTGGAAGCAAACTGGAAACTAGTGCAGCTTATACAACAGTGGTGTAAATGGCCCACCCTAAGGGTCCCAAGAACTGTTTGCATGGCTGCATTCTGTGTCAGCTGAAGCTTCTGAATACTCTTTTAAGGGTAACCCCATGTAGAGTGTGTTATAGCAAAGGTAGGGGAGGCTGAGTTTCTGCCTCTCTGAGTTTCTACTTCTCTTTTAGGAGAAATATTCTGCCTTTTTAGCATATCCGAAAACATGTCATTTTCCTAGGAGTGGAGGCGGTTTTAACTTCCTACACAGGGATTCCTGGTCCAGGATGCAACTGGCACACAACTACAAAATTGTGTAAAAGCTTTCATAGTCATAACTGCCACTTGCTCTTTGAGCAGGAGTTGCAAGTCTAGGAAAACCCCCAAGTTGCATACTGGGTCTATCTGAGGCTGAGCAACCCCATCCAGAATTAAATATGTTAATGTTCCAGATCCTGAAGCTCCATGCATCCAGAACCACTTAGTGCAAAGCTTGCTTCATCTTGGAATGTGAAAAGTCTTGACTTCCTACATTACCAGAGCTAGCATGAACTTTGGAAAACAGAAAGCACTGGATATTAATTTTTCTAGAAAATAAATCTCATTTATTCCTATTATATTCTATCAAGGGTATATGGGAATTTCTAAATATTTTGGAAGTGAGTATTTTGCAGCAGACTGGGTTTCAGAGGGACGAGTGAGGAACAGTGGCTTTATCCTCAATCCATATAAACCTTCTTGGTGAATACCCAATTCTAGCTTACAGACCACTAAATACACTCAATACCACAATTGAGTCCAAAATTTCTATTGCTAAGTGTTATGAACTAATAAAACGCTTAAATAAAGTTTTTTCAAACCTTTAGAAAATAGCAGGGTTCTAGTCCTGCACTTCTGATTGGCCGATAATAGTGATATTGGATTGGTCCGTTCAGGAGAATCTGATTGGCTGTTAACTGTTGTTAGTTGCTTGGAGATGCCCTTGTGAGCTGGGTGGCCGTGTATAAATAAGACAAAATCAAAACATAAAAACCATTATCCTATCAACATCATGTTGAGCCACTCTCATTGGTTAAAGGGGTTAACACTCCATGTTTCTCATTGGTTACTAGATCAGCAGCTTTCCTATAAAAGGGCTGCTGCTGCCCTAGGTTTTTGCTCTGTTCAGAATGATTAATAAAGAGTTGAAGTTCACTGTTCACCGTCTCGGCTCCGTTCCTTGCGCCCATGCGCAGAACTTAACACTAAGTGAGACATTTGTTCAGTGAGTTTTGCCCCATTTTACGACCTTTCTTGCCACAGTTGTTAGAAAAACAGTCATAAGTCACTTTTTGAAGTGATGTTGTACAAAGGTGGTATTCAGCAGGTTCTGACCAGTTCTGGAGAACCGGTAGTGGAAATTTTGAGTAGTTTGGAAAACTGGCAAATCCCACCTCTGACTGGAGATTTTACAGTATCCTTCCCCTGCCACGCCCACCAAGCCACATCCACAGAACTGGTAGTAAAACAATTTGAATCCCAGCACTGATGTTGTAACTTCGAACGCTCATGAAACGAACTGTTGTAAGTCAAGGACTACCTTACAATTGCAGGAGGGTTTCTGAACCCCTCCCCGTTTTGTTTTGATTGCTTTATACTGCATTTAGAAATTGCTTCCCCTTCTGTTATCTGTTATTTCCAATTCTTTCACTTTTTTTTTTCCTGCCCTTCTATTGTTTGGCCATGGCCATTTTTTTCTTGATTTTTCATTGAGTGTCCCTAACAAATAGGCAGCTGATAAAAAAAGATTTTTTTTAAAAAAAAAACCCTCCTGCAATAAAGTATCCAGCCCCCTTATTTCCTGCATTCATACTCATGTTTATTCTTATACCTATAATCTTGTAAACGATTGACAAATCAAATAAAAGATGTTGCCAGTATGAGAAGAGTGGTGGTGGGGGTCATCTCCCTGCCCCTCCTTTTTTCAGTGCATCTGGAAAAAAAGACCGCAACATGGTAAGGGCTGCTTGAGGCTCCCCTTGGTCTAGCTGGCAGTTCCCCTCCTTCTCCAGGCAAGCCACATTCCATGCCTTTCCTCTCCGTGTCTTCTGGGAACCTTCTGAGCACCTACGGTTCTGTTATCTCAGAACGCATGGCGCCATGCACGCCTCATCATTCCTCCCTGCTCTATGTAAGGCTCTGGCAGGAACAAGATAAGTGCCAGGATGCACGGAAACAAGCAGAGCATCCCTCCAAAGGGCCCCGATTGCAAGACAAAGCCAGCAAAGGCAGTGACCTAATTGTTTTCTTCCTTAATTGCTATCTGTTGCACACTGCAGGATACCCCCTGGAAAGAAGGATACAAGGGAGAGTGGAGGGGGAACGGCCCTCAACTAAGACATAAGTTCAAGCCATGCCTTCTAACACCAAGGACCCCTTGGTGGACCATACCATGTACATTTTGTCAGCACAGAGAAATAGCAGAAGGTCCAAATCCACTCATAGTTAAGGTTAAGAAGGGAGGAAGCATCATATAAATTCTTGAATAGAATAGAATAGAATAGAATAGAATAGAATAGAATAGAATAGAATAGAATAGAATAGAATAGAATAGAATAGGAATTCTTTATTGGCCAAGTGTGATTGGCACACAAGGAATTTTTCTTGGTGCAAATGCCCTCAGTGTGCATAAAAGAAAAGATACATTAGTCAAGAATCATAAGGTACAATACTTAATAATAATCATAGGGTACAATAAGCAATCAAATCATACAAGGAAACATATGCTGTACTAAACACTTTTCCAGAACTCTGGGCAAGTAATAATCTCATCAAATGGCATTTACAGAAAGAAAAATGTTGGGCAGAGAGAGGACCATTGGTTTGAAAGAGGGGTAAAAGAGGCCATTTGTGTTAACACTCAATAGTCTTCTCTCCCTAATTTACAATGGCTGTTCCAAGAAGATTCCACACTTGTGATCCAAGTGACTCTGTGGTCTCAGATAAAACCCCAAGTAACCACAACGGCTCTCAGAGAGAGTTAAGACCAGTTGACTGCAAAGGGAACCCCTCCTCATCTTTCCATTTCCATTCCCACCACCTGTCAGAACCTGTCATTCCCCCTACTGCCAACTAATCTCAGCTGTCAATAACTGTCCTTCCATCTCCCACAGCATCCAATACAACTGATGAAGCTTCCAGAATAGGAAGCGAAATGTCTTGTTTTTCCTCAAAATCAGTGCAGTTGCCTTTTCAAAATAAAAATCACTTTTGATACAGCTGTGACCTGGATAAGTGAGAATCTTCATAGATATTACAGAAAGAAACAACAAGAACAACAACAAAAGGACATTAGATTGGTTCTGACCCTCCAAACCTTTTGGAAAGCACTGAAGATGTGGATGTGCTCCAGGGCATGGGGTTCAGGAGGTTGAATGGCCCATGAGATGTTATGGTCATTGGGTATTTATTGGGTCAGTTTTTGGCAATCAGGATTTTTATGTGTATGTTGGTACTAGATTTGTATTGTTTTTAATGTGTTGTTAGTTGCTTGGAGATGCCCTTGTGAGCTGGGTGGCCGTGTATAAATAAGACAAAATCAAAACATAAAAACCATTATCCTATCAACATCAATATGAACTTCCTCTGCACTTAGCATCTGTCTCATCCATCTAAGTAAGAGAGGCTTTTAAAGAAAAGCTATCACCAAACTGATAGCCACTATCCTTCCCTAGCAGGGCAGAGAACCTACCTCCAATCACAGCATATTCCACCTGGCACATAATTCCTCACCAAGGAAAACATCAACTCAGATAACGGGAAGAGAAGGTGGCCTGTGAGGTTGCCATCATAAGGGAGACGCAGTCTCATATGCCAACAGCCTGGAAACAAACCCTTTGCATAGGGTCACCATAAAAGAGCCAATAAGCTGCTTGTCTGAAAAATATTCAATCACAATTGACATCTGAATCCAGGCTACCAAGCTGAAGGAGAACAAGATCTGGCTCAAGTGGTGGCCTTCTGGAATACAAATCTTCTTCCACCAACTGAATGAGCAAATTTTAACTTTTAAGAAGCCATCATAGCAACCGCTGGTAAATATTGACTCCTGGAAGGATGCAGAGATGCTTGGCATGAGTGGACAGATGTACAACCCAGGTCTGTCATTGAGTATTGCTGGCACCAAAGTGGAGAGAGAGGGGGAACCAAGTAGCCCACTGGGGTCTTTATTATGGAAACTCTAGTGATCAAAGTCACTCTGAGTTATAAGGATATTTCTTTCTCTCTCTTCTCACATCCCCTTTCCCTCATTTGAAAATAATGACTGTAATAGACTTGCTGAGGGAAGCAGAAAGACCTACCCTTCCTCTCAAGAGGCCAAAGAAGGGGACAGAAGCTTCCCACCCCCTTGGCAGCACTGAGAATTTAAGTACAAAGGACTGCCTTTGGTCGCATTCCCACAATCCGCTAAACCAGATCATTTACATTACCGAGCAGCTGTGAGGGCATCACATACAAAGTCTCTTTAGTTATAATGTTGGTTTATTTTTATTTATTTTTTTTTGGGGGGGGGGGCTGAGAATACTGCACAGTGACAGCCTGCTTCATTAGTTTATAGTTCAATATATTATGTGAACCCAGAAAACGAGAGATTATAATCTGTAAATATAATTCCCTAGACATTTTTTTAAAATTATAATCACAAGAACTAAGAACCTATCTATTTAAAACAAATGTTTGGTTTTCAGGTCAGCGGTTTCAATCCCAACCACTTGAAAACAATTTAAAAATTGAATTTCTGGGCAATGTGGCATTTCTCCAATCCTGTGTCTTGGTTTGGGACATTATTATGACCCTCCCTAAGGCTGAAATTGGAGGTGTTGCTTGACATATGAAGTGAGAAGAAATCTGTGGAAGATGAAGTACTTGGCTGAAAGAAAATGGTTGGCTGTATGCCAAGGTCATCCTTCTACCTATATTTAAAAAACCCTTCCCTTTTTACAAACACAGACCTTTCTGTCTATCCATTCTCATTTCTGGTCATAGTGTGCAATAATTTTTTTTAAATGTAGGATCTTTCCTCTGTATGAACCTTATGTCTTGGACACCAATCTTCGCCTCTAGCCTTAACTGTTCACCTCAGCTCTTTACTTCACCAAGGAGACTTTCTATTACCTAACAGCTTAAGATACAATTGAATAATTTCTGCTACCTTTCATGTTGCACCTGGATAGAGCTCCTCTCCCAGAAATGTGGAATGAATTTAGGTCTAAAATTTTATAGGGCCTTCTAACGTTTCTGGAATAATGACAGTTCCGCTTTGGAGCACTGGTGAGAAAATCCATTTGAAACTCTTCCAGCTTCGCCCCATCTCCTTCTTCTGGATTTATATTTGGATTTTTTTTTTTTTTTGAAGGATAGCAAGAACATATTGCAGTCTCTTCATTGATGGCTCCAACAGAGTCATTGCTTGGATTCTTGAGAACCCACTGGGAATATCCCATCCTGTTCAAGGCCACATTATGATTCATTGATCCTTCCCTGTGACCTCAGCAGTGGCAGCACCTGGCCAATCTTATGCTGGCTCAGAAACCAAGTGGGATTGGGACTAGTTAGCTCTTGGATGAGGTACCACCTGAGAATCCAAGGTTTGTAGGTTACACTGGAGACTGGAGAAAACAAAACAAAAAACACTATTGCATCAAGAGTGGTAAATTGCCAAGAAAACCACATGGCTATGCCTACAAAATCACCAGGATTAGGTCTGACTTTATTACTTCTTTAAAAGGCCAGAAAAGGCCTTTCGTGTAATAGTTCTTTGCCCTTTAATTTCTCTCTCAACCAAGCAGTATAAATTAATACAAAGAAAGCCCTTGCAAAGGGCATTCGATAACATTTGAATAGTAATTCCAATGAACTACATTAATTTCCAGTTGACCACATTAAATTTCAATTGTTTACTTCCCAGGCAGGCAAATTAAAGGTCAATAAGAGGTTCTTTATCCCCCTCTTATAAAAATGAATTTTTTCCTCCAATAGTAAGTTCCTTCTTTTAAAATTATAATTTCTTCACACAAAGCAATTTTTGTCACCAATGCTCTTCTGTGCATGTAAAAGTAACACATTAATCAGAACATGCAACAGCTGTACAGTAACTATTTGGCTGAGCATTGTTGCATACTCTTTTTTTCTCTTGACACACCATGATATATGGATGCACACATCTATTTTAAAGATGGTGTTGGTCCAATTTTTCTGTTCTGAAGCATAGAGTGTCTTGCATTGCTGCACGCTTCCCAGGGCTGTGCAACACAACAGTAGGAAATACCCCCCTGTCCCAGGAATGCTTTTGAAGGCAGATTCAGACTATTTTTGAGAGTATTATCCATGAGCATAATAGTCCATTAACACGGCAATGTCATAATCATTCTTTCAGTAAAGTTGATAATCTATCTTGCAGATCTACTTCCAAGCTTCTCAGTCACATGAGACATTTTAGGGACTCTCTTACTTTTCCAGTAGGTCAAACTCCAGACTAAATCAAAGAAGGTGCCAAAAAATCAGTGGTCACAGTCCTGATATGTATATGTATATACATATGTATCAGGACTGTGATCACTGATCTGTGTGTCTGTCTGTCTGTCCATCCGTCCATCCATCTATCCATCCACTCATCCATCCATCTTTGGAGTTATAATTACATGTTGTTTATGATTATGTGAAAGTCAGTCCCACTAAGTTTGTTTCCACAACATACTTAACTTGGTTACAGTACACTGAGTCACAACTCAGATGGGTTTGCATCCTTTAAATAATCAAATCTTAATCATGATTAACCCCAACCAAGTTTAGCTCAGAGTACAAATATAGCTTTGGGTGATTAATTAACTAGGTTAAGAATATGAGCCTATTCAGAAACATTGGAAAATCTTGCAGCTAAATATGAGTCTCAGTGATGGCCAGTTAATTCCTTGGCTTGTTTCATACATCACAAACTGGTTACTAATCCATTTTCAGGGATTTCCCAATGTATTGAATCCTAAACAAACAGGCTGGTTTTATAGACTGTTACTGTGACCCTTCCTCTCCATTAATAAACTAATAAACTAACCAGGCTCTGCATATTATGTGGAATAATTTATCTGCAACCAGTGTTTTCAAAATAGTAATTGGAAATTAGCCCAAATGCAATAATAAAATACAGCAAGATTACCTAGAATACTCCCTCATGAGTCAGAACTACCAACAAAAATAATCCCTGAAAAAAAAACTGTCCATCCATGAGGTTGATCCTTTCTCAGGCTTTGTATGACTGTCTTTGCCCTGCTTTTAAGCAGCCCCTAATTGAAAACAGTGACTCACCAGCAGATCACATAACAGAGCAATGCTCTTACAGGACTCCAATGTGCTATATGCTCTCAGTTGCCAGCAATTTCACACTGCATAATCCATAGGTCCTGTACAAACATGGCAAACTCCAACTGAATAGGCTTAATGAATTTCCTCTTTAACATAATAATATAAGAATGGCCCTGTGGGGATCATGCCAAAATGCATCTTGGAGCTCTTCAGCAGAGCAGCACTAAATTGCTGCTCTCCGGTGTGAGTGTTGCAGAAAACATGCCAGCTTCAAGAAGTGTGGACTGTACTCTTACTTTGCTTTGGCCATAAAGCAGAATAGGGGCTCTGTTTATACTCCAAGGCAAGGGGGAAAGGAGAAAGATACAGCCAAATGCCTCCTTTGGTGTTAGTTTCTGGTAGCAGAAGACCGCAGGTATTTGGTCTTTTCTCTGATCCCATGGACTGATCACTCCAAAGGATTGGAGAATTGACAACAAATTGCTTCTCCCTCCTCATCATGCCCTTCCACCAAGGATGGCAGACAAAGCAGAGGAGAAAGGGAAGCCCTTTCTCCAAGCAGGGTAGAAGTTGCCCATGGTTTAACTGAAGGGCTGTCAGCTGTTTCTGCCCAGAAACCATGGGCATCTTTCCTGCAAGACTGCCAGAGTGAACCAAATTAATTCACGAGCTTTTATTTTCAGGATTGAATTTTGGGCCTCGAGTGAAAAGCAACTGACCCACTTGATTATTTCCAATGCTGCATCACAGTTAGGATGAGTCTCCATCATGTTTCAAGTGGGCTTCTCCTTCACAGGAGTTTTCACAAGTTCTGAGGCTGGTCAGCATCTCTGGTTGTCTTGCTCCAAAGTTCAGGATTTAGGAAGTTAACATTTGGACAAGATAGGGCTGGAAAACCACTTCTCAGGGATGGTTCCAGTAAAATTGTATGTGGTAGAGAATTGAATTAGATTATCTTTGTAGTCCCTTTCAACTGTACAATTTTGTCTCTACCATTCAAAATATTCTGGATATGCATTTCAGATGAAACTGGCTTGTTTGGAGCAAACCATAACATCTCAAACTTCACTTTGACTTGGATTCCATCAAATCCTATGGAGATGACTGAAGAAATCTTATAAAATTATCTTGAAAGAGTTCAAGCCTGTTTGTCCCAGGGAAGTGGATGGAGTTCTTGGAGATGTAGGTATGGCATCCTGTATTACAACCATGTTCCTTCTGGTTGGTCAAGACCTCCAGGGAGGGAGCATTTTATGAATTCCATGTGATGGTAAATGCCCCTTTGAAAGAGGGGTGATTATGCTGGCTGTGAAAGGTGGTTGTGCTCTCTGATCTGACCAACTTACGTCCAGTCGCAAACCTGCCCTTTCTAGGCTGAGCCTGAAACAGGGAGGGTGGCACTCTAAGCCTCAGATGGGGTATTCTCTTTGATATCTCAGTGGCCTTCAATATTTTCATCCATGGTAACCTTCTAGGTCAGTTAAGAAGTTACGAGGCATGAATTGTCGTAGACCCCTCTGAAACAATCTCCCCTCAATAAACAAGCTTCAACTCTGCTCACCTTTATGAAAGAAAAAGACCTGGCTTTTTCCTCAATCATTTTTGTCCAGCTGAATGGTGTTCCCTTTCAGTTGTTTTATTATGTTTGGCTGCCATTTTACAGTTTATATTTATACTGTATATAACTGTATGCATACTGTATACTGTATGCTTTAATGTTGTGTGGTTCTCTTGCTTTCTTGGTTTTTTTTTCTGTTGTATACCACTCAGAGTCAAACTGTTTGAGTTGGGCAGCCCTATAAATCCAACAAATAAATAATTTTACTCCCAGAAACTAAAAAATTGTCCCTGGAACAGTCCAGAAGGAACTTTGAGATGTGATTCAGATGGAAGTGTGAAGTTTTGTTCCCATATTGACAACTTTTTAAGATACCTAATTCTTAGGTTGGAATTTACAGCAGCTACCCAATGAGTCATTTTCATCCACCTATCTAATATGACACCAATATCATTAAAGACAGCTCAGACTTCATCAGTGCATACATAGTTAGTTTGGTTGCCCCTGGGTACATAAATGTACACTTCCTTAAATTGAATTAGAGATGTGCATGCGGTTGATTGTTCACTCAATTTAAAAAGATTCTTCTGGAACACTTCACAATCACTTCTAATTTTTACTACAAAGAATAGTATGATCTGCAACCTTGGCCAGCATACTGCTTACTTCTAAGTGAAGATCCTTTAAAAACAAATAAAAAAGCAACTGGTCCCAGCAGTGATCTTTGAAGGCAGAGTTCCCCAATGTTTCTGGCTTTGTGGACCAGCAAGGAGGGGATGATTTTGTAAATGGCCGGCAAGCACATGTGTGCATGCAGGTCCATTTGCACAAGTGGCCTGCCATTCACGCAAAGTGCACACACTCACCCACTGCTTGCGCAGGTGAAGATGTGTGCATGCACTTCTGCAGCCCTGTTGCAAGCACCTCACAGTCCACAGGTTGAGGACCCCTGCTTTAAGGGATTCCACTATGCATCCCGCTTCACTGAGAAAACTGGCATTTTATTCCTATTCTGCTTTCTGATAAAATATTTGTAGCTCAGGGCTTGCAAAATGTGATCATATGACCTTGGACACAGCAACAGTCATAAATATGAATCCAGTTGCCAAGCATCTGATCGCATGATTGTGGGGATGCTGCAACGTTCGTAACAGTGAAAAATTGTCGTAAGTCACTTTTTTCAGTGCCATTGTAACTGTGAATGGTCAATAAATAAACTGTTGTAAGTCAAGGACTACTGTACTGTTAACTTGTTTGTCTGCATCGGTAGTTTCAACATTAGGCAAACAATCAAGAAGTAAACAACATCCCAATGAAGGAATTACCAATTGAAACAAACTAACAGTAATGAGGACAGTATTATATAAATACCGTGTTTCTCCAACAATACGGCCTCCACCAACAGGAAGGCCAAGCATGATTTCTAGGCATGAGGTGAAATTAAGCCCCGCCCCCAAAATTTAGGACTATTTAAACCATTTCTCACATCGTTCGTTAGAACTACACGAGGTGAAGAGAAATGGGGGGTAAGGGAGGGGGGGATGGGGAGAAAACTTGCCTTTAGGAGTGCCCTGCAGGTATAGCCTAGGCTATAATACCCCGATAGCCGATAGAAGCTCCCCAAAGGCAGAGTCCCAGCAGCTTCAGGGCATGGCATGGCTGCCCGTGTCCCCTCGCCTTTAGGCAGTCTCTTTCGGGTGATGGAAGCTCCCCAAGTGCAGTCACCAGCTACTTTGATCGGCCGGTAGAAGCTGCCTCGGGCCAAGCGCACATACACACTCCCCTCACCACGAGGCCTCTTTTACCAGCCGATTGAAGTGGCTGGTGACTGAACTTGGGCAGCTTCCATCACCCGAAAGACACTGCCTAAAGGTGAGGGGACACAGGAAGCCATGCCACGCCCCGAAGCGGCTGGGGACTCTGCCTTCAAGTGAGCTTTCGTCGGCCTATAGAAGCGGCCTCGCGGCGAGGGGAGTGTGTGTGTGTGCTTTCCCCGAGGGCGCTTCTACCGGCCAATCGAAGTGGCTGGTGACTGAACTTGGGGAGCTTCCATCGCCTGAAAGAGACTGCCTAAAGATGAGAGGACACGGGCAGCCGTGCCACGCCCTGAAATGGCTGGGGACTCTGCCTTCAAGGGAGCTTTCATCGGCCGATAGAAGCGGCCTCGTGGCAAGGGGAGTGTGTGTGTGCGCTCGCCCCGAGGCCGCTTCTAGCGGCTGATTGAAGTGGCTGGTGACTGCACTTGGGGAGCTTCCATCGCCCAAAAGAGACTGTCTAATGTCGAGGGGACACGGGCAGCCATGCCTCACCCCGAAGCGGCTGGGGACTCTGCCTCCGGGGAGCTTTCGTCAGCTGATAGAAGCAGCCTTGCAGCGAGGGGGTGCGTATGGGTCACTCTAGGTGGGGGAGGAAATTAAGTCACCCCCAAAAAGACGGCCTAGCTGTTTTTTCAGGGGTAAAAATAAAATAAGGCCCGGCCTTATTTTGTGAGAAACACGGTATAACACTGCAATGACTCAAATAACTTTTGATGAGGGACTTTGTTAGTTTTTTTTTTAAATTCAAGTTGCAATGTTGACAAGATCATTTTCATCCACTTATCCACTGATATCTCCCTTTGGATCCCTTTTTTAAAAAATGTGTCAGTTCTTGTTCTCTGGCACCAGAACTAAATTTAGTAACAAGTTCCATATTTTGCCCAAATATTTTATATTTGAATTCTTTTAAGAATTCTTGGGTAGATGCCACCAGGACCTGAAGACTGAGTAATTTCTCAAGATTTCTGCCTGGTGTTACTTCAGTTTGCTATTTTTGTTTCTATAAACACTCAAAGAATTTACAGTAATTAAATATTAAGACCATAAGAAGAATGAATCTCAGGGTGATTCAATAGTCTAAAATTATATTCCTTATTCAACAACTTTTAAATCTGAGGGAACCAGAAAGCAATGATTGTATATAATTCTACTCCTCTGGTCCTTTTCCTCCTCATTTTTCCCTTTGCTACCCTTTTTTTTTTGCCAAGTTTGTATTCCAATTTGTTCTCTTCTTTAAGACAAGCTTTCCACTTCCTGAAAGAAAACTCTTATCTTTTACGGTTTCCTGAACATTATTAGCCATGCTGGCCTCTTCCTGAATTTGGTTGACCCTTTCTTCCTCTGTAAACTTTAAAGAACCACCTGGTGCTGTGAATAGATTTAGCCCCTTTTATACTTTTCTTTCAATCTTATTGACCTTTAGCTTTGCATATAAGGGTTCATAGTCATCCTAACCTTCCCTAGTCATCCCAATGCACTAAACTTGGCAAAATTGAGTTGCAGAGTTTAGTGCGTTGTTGGATCCCAGCCGTTGCATTACCATCTTGTGTGAAATGGGCTATTATTAAATCATAACTTGATTTATTTTTAGCAGAGCAAGTTAAGTGAGCCCAGCAACTCTGTTCTGAGGACCTCGATTTTGGGTTAAGGTGCTGTAGGGGGGGAGGGGGGGAACCAAGCAATGGCTAGGTCTTAGTTTGAATGACTCAAATAAACCATTTTCTGGAATCACACAACACATGGAACATAAATTAACCGAGTAAGTTTCATATCCACAAGATAACCGTCAACCCTGGTGTGTTGTGTGAATGCAGGGGCAATGAATGCCTTTACCTCACCTGGCCAGACATTGGGGGAACGAAGCCTACAACCTTACTGAGGGAATGTTTTGATTCCTTGGCGGCGCCTCAGAAAGGAGCGAGGCGGCCACTCCTTCCGCAGCCACCAGCTCGGCCCCCGCCTCAAACACGGACGGTCTCCCCTCCTCTCCAGCTCCTCCTCTCGAAGGGGCGGTCTGCGCAGGCAGGGGGAAATAGCCGGCCAGCACCCTTTGCTCGGTGTATTCCTGCCCGGCCCCCATCAGCCCCTGAAACCTTCCTTTTGCACCCTCCCACCTGCTCCTTCCGCCCAGTCCACCCGCCTATAAAAAGAGAGGTTGGCGCTGGCAAAAAGAGACGGTGAAGGAAGCGACCGGGGCCGCTTCAGTACTGGTGCAAGCGGGCATCGCGTTTTAAAGGACACTCGGGTTAAACCGGCCGAGACCTTTCCTCTTTGGACGAGGACACGGGCTTTTTCCGGACTAACCGGGGGGCGGGAGACCCACTTGCCGGGCCGAAATGGAGGTGAGCGCGGCGCGGACGTCGTCGAGCGACATCGCGGACCTGAACAGCCAAGACGCCCAGACGGTGTGCGAAGCGCTGGGCCGCTACGAAGAAACGCTTCGCGGCGCGGTGAAGGAGATCCACGTGGATATCCAGGTCTTTAAGAACGGCGTGGACCGACAGGTGGCCGAAGTGCTGCGCTTGGCCAACCCGCTGGCCAGCACCGTAGCCGAGCTCCAGCAAGAGAACCAGCAATTGCGGGCGCAGGTCGAGCATTTAAGTCAGCAGGTGGAGATCCTCAGCCGGGCAGCCGGACTCCCGGACATCTCCAAGCCGGCATCTCCGACGGCGTTCGCGGCATCGCCGAAGTTGGGAAGCAGCAGCCGCTTTGCCAGCCACGCTAGACTGTCCCTTGCCAGCAAGAGTCAGGTAACCGTGTGGCAGGAGCGGAAAAGCGCCGTCCGTGAAAGAGTTGCGTGCAGAAATAACTTGATCTCTTAGCAGGGGTCTCCAACCTTGGGCACTTTAAGCCTGGAGGACTTCAACTCCCAGAATTCCCCAGCCAGGGAATTCTGGGAGTTGAAGTCCTCCAGGCTTAAAGTGCCCAAGGTTGGAGACCCCTGTAGGGATCCCTGGCGCGCTGTTGCCCTCGGCCCTTCTGCCCCCGAGCTTTGGTCAGATCTATGGCTTTTCTCTTCCATTCCCCCGACCTCCAGCGCCCCCTTCCCTCCTCTGTTGAGATGATTCCCCTCCCTCGGTGCGATTGAACTTCTGCTTTGCCAGCTCCACCCCAGAAGGTCGCAGATAGGAAGAAGAGGCTCTCGGACGCTCCGTCGGGGAACGTCCCGCGCTGCGCGAAGATGCCCCTCCCCCTCCCCGAATCCGGACCTTTCAATACTAACCGAACTTCCAGGACTGAGCGATGGAAGTTTTTTTCTGGAGAAGTCCTTAGGGCTAACGCTTTCTGCTATTGGATCGGTTCTCTTGGGAATCCTTTTGGATTCCGTGCTGGGGAGGATGTTTGTATGTGTATGGAATCTGCGCGGGTGTTTTGTTGCGGGGCGGGGATTGCGGGCAATTCCTTTGGCGCCCCCCTCCCCTCTCCCCCGGTTTTGAGGGGTGGGAGCGCTCCCTGCGAGCGCAACTTCTTGCGCATGACTGAAACTGCGTTAAGCTGCGATCTGGTGGCTGCTAGGCGGGGCGATCCGTGGGCTAGGAATTTGGGGAAATTAGAAGGGGGCAGGTCGCCTTGCCGTCGCCCAAGCAAAAAGAAGCCATTCTTCTTAATCAAGCAGCTCATCTTTGAAATTAAGCAGGATTTTATTTCGGGTCAGGCTTTCCTAAGCACAGACTTGATTTCATCACACTAATCTCAGACACTTCGGACACAGGTAAAGTGTGCTTTCAAGCGTGATCATAATATATCCTCCTGGCTTGGAAAGTTTTTCAAGACATGATCCTTCCGTAAAAGAATTGGAACCAATCCTCTGTTGAAGGAGAGCTGTTCAGCCAGGAGAAGGGACAATAAGAAGCAATCGAACCTTCCCCTTTAAGCCTCTAAAGAGCTTTCCAGTACTAAACGAACAGATTTGCTTCGTGTTTCGGAACCAGAGAGTTCATATTACAGGGAAGGGGTTTATATGAGGGCTGTGCTAATCACAAAACCTTTGGGCTTTCAATAAAATGTGTTAGTCTGAAAAGATGCCACTGGAGTCTTTCTGAAATAAGCTGATCCTACTAACTGATACAATCTGTTTGAGAATGGAGCAGAATGCTTTGTTTCATGCTGTACAGGTTTGTGGTTCAATGTGTTGTAGAAATCCAGTAGGTTGTGGGAATCAAGCTTAAGGTGCTTTATTTGTTTGGTCCTAATATGCTTTATGAATATGCCGACCAGGATCATGTCTTATTCACCAGGTATGTTATATCAACTCAGCCACACTTTTGTACCACGGTGATTCATTCGCTAGGATCTTTTAAAGATGAGTCCAGGTGCCAGGAGGACAGAGTGTTTTCTGCGGGAGGGAGCTAATTACACATGGCCTTTGAGACAGTCTCCAACTCTGATTCATCTGTGATTGTGTGAATCATGGTTTTCTTCTTTTTCTCCCATAATCCCTCTGGACATTTCCATGTGACTGGAACAGCTGCCTCCTTTTTCTGTTTTTAGCCTGTTGCACAGAGATATTTGAGGTAAAGCAGTTGTGTAGACATCTGTCCAATGTAGACTTGGCTTCTATCTGTTGTACTACACATAATAGATAGAATAGAATAGAATTCTTTATTGGCCAAGTGTGATTGGACACACAAGGAATTTGTCTCGGTGCAAATGCTCTCAGTGTACATAAAAGAAAAGATACATTCATCAAGAATCATAAGGTACAACACTTCATAATAGTCATAGGGTACAAAAAGCAATCAAATCATACTAGGAAACAGTCAATAAAAATTGTTAGGATACAAGCAACGAAGTTACACTCATACAGTCATAAGCCGAAGGAGATGGGTGGAAGGAAGGATGGGAGGATTAATAGTAATAGTAGTGCAGACTTAGTAAATAGTTTGACAGTGTTGAGGGAATTATTTGTTTAGCAGAGTGATGGTGTTTGGGAAAAAAAACCTGTTCTTGTGTGTAGTTGTTCTGGTCTGCAGTGCTCCATCACTAATTCCCTTTTTTTCATCTCAATAGATGCTTCAGACAAGCTCCTTTCTCTCAGATTTTCAGACTGTGAGTTGTTTGGTTGTCCACGATATCCTCAGAAGTCTTCTTCAGCATTAAAGTTAAAAAAAATATCAATTCTCTTCCTATCCTGCTTCTTCAAAATATAACCCGGAGACTTAAAACCAGGCTAGGTAGTTTTTGGTAGTTTTGGGAATTACCCTTAACTTGCTTTGAAGGGGCAAAGGCTACAATAGATTTTGTGGTAATATAAAGTGGGAAGGGAAACAATTTTCTCCCCCTCTCATCTTTCCCTGGTGACTGAGGTTCGGTTTCCTTTTAAAGTAGGATAAATCTACATGAGATTTTAGAAACCATTTTCCATGTGTTTTGTGAATTGCTCTACATTATCTGGAGAACAGTGGGAAGGTTCTTCTGGTGCCAAAAATAACATTCAGTCTTGTATCTTAGATTGTTTTCCTCTACTTTAAGAGCTGTCTGAAAAGAGCAAGGGACTTGCACCATTACGTCTCCTACATACCTCTTTTCAAAAATGGAAAAATATTGTCTGCTTGAGTGCTTTGTCCACACCTGTCAGCCTGAGGGTAACTTACCACATACTGGACTGTGTTTGTACAACACACCCAACCCAGTTTCTAAAGGAGCCCATTGGGGGGGTTGAAATATATTTTTCAACCATAAACTATCTCAAATATCTGCATTTGCACAACACACTAAGGTATGAAAACATTAACCAACGTTTATACATTATATAAATGTAGCCATTAGGTCTTCTAACGACCTGGTTAAGTATGCTGTACTGTATAAACACAGCAAAGATGTCTCTTTGCATAGATCTGCCTTGCAAATAATTCTCTCAGTTAAATGCCAGGGGTTGAATTGGAGGTCATGATTATGATAGGTAAAAGACAAGTACGCTCCAAGTAATTTTTCTGTCCCTTTTTTAATTGTACTCCAGGATACAACATAATGTATATACTGTTTGGGCTGATGATGGCAGATGTAATAATTGGAAAGAGCTTTGGACTTGAACCATAAACTATCAGTCATTTCTTTAGCCTGTAAATAGAAGAATGTGTGTTGGTTTGGGACATGATGTCCTGCATCCATCATATTCCAAGGACATTTCTCAAACTGGAAATTTTCAAACTTGAGAGTACAACACTCTTTATCTTTCCCTTTAGGATTTACTAATACTCTTTCTGGCAACATTCATATACCTACTCTCACAATCTCAATATATTCCTCCAACATTCCCAAATAGCTAGAAATTGATTCCTGTGGTAGGTGGGCCTTTGTAAAATCTTTATGAAGCCACATATGACAGAAATTAGGTAGGGCAAACTGACAGAACAGAGATTCTTAGGCATCCAGTTCATGATTTTCCCAAAGGAGCTTTTTCAAAAGGCAATTGGACTTTCTTTGTTTTTCCTTGAAGACGTTTTGCTTCTCATCCAAGAAGCTTCAGTTCTGATTTGCTCAAACGTTTTCAAGGGGGGAAAAAAAGTCCCTTTTGCCTTTTGAAAAAGCACCTTTGAGACAGATCTATCATGCTGTTTCTTTTAGGCTAAGCAAAACTGAAGAAAATAAGCAAGAAAGAATATGAAAGAAAAATAAGAAAAAAATAAGTATACGTACAAGAAAAGGGACATAGCTAAAAGAAGGCTCACCAGACATTCCATGCATAGTAGAGAACGTTATCAGCCTTATTTGAACCTATGCCATATATGCACCATTCTCTACCAAGCGTGAATAAGCTGGATTTAAGCACCAGACCATGAGAATATATAGTAACAAGATCTCTGCTATTGAGTCAACTCTCAGGGCTTATCAAAAAATTTCATCAACAAGGCAGGAAAACAACCCCTTGGCTCTTACTACGTTTGAACTACTCATAGCATTTGGCATATCACCTTTAACCACATCAATTGACTCCCTAGCAGCTGAGTTTGTTCATTAAGCAGATTCAGTATGCTCTCTGGAGAGTAGGTTCCAGGTAGCTCTCTTGGTGACTTGATCCCCTTCTTTCCCTAAATAACGTTTTTGAAAGCCTTGTCAACTAATGGCCTTCATCCTATTTTGTGGTGGTTGAATTTGGTTATCTTTGCTAATTTCTGCTCAGCAAAGCTGGTGTGTTTGATAAAGGAGAAAAATGCTTCCATAGCCCAGTTTCAAGGGGTTTTGACTCCCCCCCCATTGAACCCTTTTTATTTTATGTTTTAATTTAGAAATTAATTATGGGAACAGTCAATGCACATTTTGGGAATGGCCAGCAAAGTAATATTGGGAATTTCCTTAATGTTTCTCTGGTCAAATACTGATTAGCACCTTCCTATAAACTCCCGAAGGAGCCCATTAAGTACAAGTCAAGATGGATGTTGCCAAATCATTGATAAACTGACTAGCTAGGGAAGGGCCACAGTTGGACTATTAGCTGCAGGTGTGAAAATAGTTATCACAGCTACCGTGTTTTCCTCAAAAATAAGACCCAATTGGAAAATAAGTCCTAGTATGATTTTTCAGGATGCTTGTAATATAAGCCCTATCCAAAAAATAAGTCCCAGTTAAGATTGTCAACCAGGCAGATGCATTTATATCTTATTTCCCCCAAAATAAAACCTAACGAAAATAAGTCCTAACATGCCTTTTGGAGCAAAAATTAATATGAAACCCAGTCTTATTTTGGAGGAAACACTGGTATCACCTGGAAATGAAGGGCTGTTCCTTTTGCTTAGAGTAGAACTGCAAAAAATTCAAATAACCACTAAGGAGCTTTTGCATCCAAGATCTGGAATAAGGTTCAGCCATGAGTATTTATTGATTTGCCAAGCTATCCATTACTAACTCATAAATGCAATACCAGTATTGTTTAAAATGTTAATAAAATTAAGGGAGTCAGCAGTGCCCAACCCTACTTCCAAGGATATTGTAAAAAAATAACAACCACACTTTGACACCAAGAGACAAAATTATCTTCAGTGTGAATGCCCAAATTTGGTAACTCTCCTAGTTTATATGAATTCTAAGTTTACCATTTGACTATCTTGTGCTCGGAGGAATCTAAAGAGAATAAAGCTGGATAACAATTGAGTTCATGGTGCTGGAAAATGCCAAGACTCATGTTTTTCATCACTTATAATTGTTAGTTGAATAGGTTTAAACAAATATTGTATCATTTATTTAATTACATCTTATTTAATTAAAATTACATTTAATTCAGAGGTGGTATTCAGCAGGTTCTGACCAGTTCTGGAGAACTGGTAGCAGAAATTTTGAGTAGTTTAGAGAACTGGCAAATCCCACCTCTGACTGGCCCTGCCCCCATCTCTTCTCTGCCTCCCGAGTCCCAGCTGATTGGCTGGGTCTTCTTTTGTTGCCCTGAACAGGAGAACGGAGCTGGAAAGTAGGTTAGTGGGGTGGGGAGGGAATGGGATTTTGCAGTATCCTTCCCCCAGGAGTGGGGAGGGAATGGGGATTTTGCAGTATCCTTTCCCTGCCACGCCCACCAAGCCACACCATGCCCACCAAGTCATGCCACAGAACCGGTAGTAAATTTTTTTTTATCCCACCACTGATTTAATTGTATTAAAATTAAAATACAATTTTAAAATACAGATTAAAATGTGTTTTGTGCATGAAAAAACAAATTATAAACTATCAAGGAAGAAGATAGTGAGTCAATAACTATTATTATTTATTAATACTATTATATTGTTTATGCTTCTACTAAGAAAGTTATCTAATTAGATAATGAAACATCTGTAAACAAGCAATTTCAGAGCACCCAGAATTCCAGTTAAATCTCTTCTTTCCTTTAGAAACTGGGAGGAATAAATAAGAACCTGAAGCAAATGAAATGAGAGAGGCAGGCTATCCTTTTGTCCTCTTAGTTCTTGTTTTAGTACCGTTGTTCTACCATATCAAGGTTGCCAGAATTCATATGACTAACGGATGGTAGCAGAGTGATCCTGGAAAGTCTTGCTGCCAATCTAACAGTCATTCTGACTTTTTCAACCCAGATACAATAATTTTATTTCTAAGTATCATTGGTATATAATTACGTTAAGGTAAATATGCTTTCTTTGTTTGAATGTAACATGTTATTCAAACGGAACAGTTATATCTTTTTAATCAATGTTAATATTGACTTTATCGTACAAACCCAACCACATGGTTGGCAGTGATCTGGATAAGTGATAAGGGTAAGTGATGAAGTACCATTACTGTATGCATTTTCCTTATGCTCTTAATTGCCCAGAGCATCCAACATCATGCTGTTGAGGTCTGTCCTTCACAAAGTTGTTTCTCAGGGTTTCTTTTAGTCAACAGACTAAAATCTGGCTGAACAACCAGTCTAAAGTCAGACTTCCATTGTTTATCTCCTTGGCTAGGACGTTTTCCTCCTTCGTACAGCCAGCAGCCAGAATCTGGTGTGGATTTTTTGAGTTCGAGCAGGGAAGCAGTGCACTGTCTCTGTGCTGTATTACTCAGGTGGCTGTGGTTTGGAACTATGGTAGATGTCGTGACTATTTAACAGTGATGTCATCCTAAGGAGCTAGGCCACATTCTTGGCCTTGGGGAGAAGAGAAAGAGCACTGGCAGCTGGAGCTCCCTTGAACTGCCATCAAGTGCAATAAACATCCTCTCCATTTCTATCAATGTGATTAATGGCTTTTCTGGGGAATAGTCCTGGTGTATGTTACACCAAGTGGCACTGAAAGCTGACAGCTGCAATGGGATATGAAGTAAGGATTTTTGAGGGATACGTATTTTGTTCCTGTAAATCTATGATGGTCTCATGAATGATTCCCAAGTTGGTTGGAGCTTAACTCCAGCATTTTAATCTCACCGTGATGTGTGATGATCCTTCACACTTGGAAACAGCTGTAGTTAAACTTTCTGCAGAAAAAAGAAAAAGATCAGATTGGTTTGGATGTCTGATCAGAACTAGCATATAACTTCAGGAGAGCTAATCATATTTTCTTGGTTTATTTTGGCTGTAGGCTAGTTTTTATGATGTTCTAGGAATGTTGCTGTTGAGTGAAGTTTTATTTCACCATTATGGGCCTCCTCACAATCTCACTTGATGCTATTAGATGGAAAAGTATGGATTAAGAGCTGACCTAAGATTTTCCTTTGAGTTTTGAGCAACTAGAAGAGGATCCTGCCATTAATGGCTTCTATAGTCCCCAAGTCTAAACAGTAGAAGACATTACCCAGAGCTCCTGTCATCTGCTGCTTGCAATACAATGTCCACCAGTCCATTTCACTTGTTTTGCTGCCTCAAATGCTCCTTTTACTTTCCCTGGCTCTCAAACATGAAAGGCACTGAACAGATGCTTGCTTCTTAAGAAGGAAGCATAATATGTAGCTGTAATAGCCATCACTGTTTCCCTTGTATCCTACCCATTTCTGTACTTGGACACTTTCCTGAGCTGATATTACGAATACAGAAAAGGACCGCCCGGCTGTCGCTACAGAGAAAATGTTCTACACATGCTTAGATCTTCTGTAATTGTTCCTTCAGTATCAGAAGCAAGTTTTAAAGCCTAACTCCATATGTATGCATTTTGGAAGTAATGTATCTTTTTGTAGTATGATTTTGGTCTGATGGGCTATAGTTCTGCAGATCATTTCATGACCATTTGTTTCAGGCTGGAATTAGCAGAGAAAGAGGAATAAAGTGTTTAATTCCTGGATTTTGCACATCTAAAATTAATGTTTAAATATATAAAGAGTATTCATTTGAGAAATCAGATAAACGCTACATCTGCATAACCACAGCTTGTAAGATTGGGGTTTATTGCATAAACTATAACTAACTTGTCTTTGAAGGGCATCGGAACAATAATGTTAGTCACAATTTGCACATGTGTTTTTCTTCTGGTTTATTTTATTTTATAGATAGGAAAAACACTGCAGAGATGTAGATAGGGAGGAAAATTTGTAGAGTTGTGATTGCAATCTAATCAGGACTATGAAAAGTCAGATTCTGTTACAGGCTTGTGGAGTTAATTTTCCTATTTTCTGACAGGAACCCAATAAGGTGCCTAATCAGTTGAGGCTTTTCCTGTACAATATTTGTTCAACTGGAGGTTGTAATCTATAAGAGCATTTGTTTTCAGTTGCTGCCCCCCCCCTCATAATAGAATCCCTTCCCAGGTGTTCAAATGCCCTCTCTTCTCCTGCCTTTCCAAATTGTTGTTCCATCATGTCTTTGAGGCAAGGTTGCTGTGACTACCGTATTCTTCTGCACATTGAATTGGTTCTTTGGTTTTTAATATTCAGATCATCAATCTATGTATAATTTTATTGTGATTCATGATTTTTAGTTGTGGTTTACATTATGTAAATGATGATTTGTTTACCTTCTCTGTTAATCATCTCTGTTTTAATTCAAGTTGTATATTTGGTAAATTGTACATTGCCCCAGGTTGAGAGGGTTTTGAGCTCTATAAACGGGGCTGTCTGTAGGAAGTTTAAAAAATTGTCAAGATGCAGCTGTGACTGTATGATCAAAACCCCACCCCATTCTAATATTGGTTATTGAAAAGTGCGGGGCTTTGATTGCTTGGTCAAAGCAGCTGTCTTCAGTTCTCTCATCTCTCCCTATAGATGCCTCTGCTTGTAAATTAAAAATAAGCATGTCTGTTTCTTGGGTGGTTCAAAATGGCATCTAATTCAGAAACGTTGCTTCTCGGGACATGATTTGGTATAGTGGTAAGTGTTGTGAGGCACAAAGAATCAGGATTGTTCATTAGATTGCAGCACAGAAGATTTATTCAAGCCTATAGACAAAAATCTAGCTGACTAAAGTTCAACCCTATACTGGCATAGATAAGGGTCAGTGGAATTCAGGATGGGTTGGACTTGGACCACTTGTGGGAACCTAATGACTCTAAGCTGATGGCATGCTTAACTCCACTTCCCACTCCAGCTCTTCTCCCACAAGTGTAAAATATGAATGGATGGCAACAACACTCCATCCGGGCTGCAAATACCACAACCTTTCATACTGATGAGTTTAAGCCAGGTTTAGCCAGTAATGCTACTCTATAGCAAAATCCAGCCGCCTTCAGTTCTTCTCCTTTAGGATGGGCAATGCTGGTTTGAGGACAGACTTTTATCCTTGTAGTCAGATGTTATCGAGGATCATACAGACGAATCTTACAGGGATATTTTCAAACAGAGTAGATGAAATTAAATTAAAATTTACAACTGAGAAACTACGTAGGTGATTTTCAGGAAAACAAATCAAATGTATGCTGGAGAACAGCTTTTATTCTTGGCCTTAGAGGAGATAGATTTAGATTTAGTAACATTACTAGTACCTCATACATATTGTATGTTATCTTCCCTCCCCAATCTTTTCAAAACAAATGAAGCTACAAAAACATAAGTGCATGTTCTGGTGGGATGGCTTTAAGCCACTTACTTAGATCACATATTGCATTAATCCCTAGGTTGTATAACCCATATTTTATTAAATAAAACACCCACTGTAAGCCATAAACCAGGGTATGTAAATCACAACTGGCTGGGTTCCCAGAATTGACTAAGCCATAATAAAGTTTGTTCTTTTAGCTTTGTGTATTTTGTGAGCACAGCCTCAAATTCTCATCAGTCTACTCTAGGTACTTCTCTTCCCTTTCAACAGCGCAATGCACCCCTTCCGTTTGGCAAACTGGGAAGTTGTGGGTTTCCAATCTGGGATAGCCATCTGTTCTCTGGTGTTTTCTACCCCCCAAGTAAATGCTTGTAACAGTGTACATTATCTTTTTGCCTTTGCAGAGTTTGGACATTGAGGATGAAAAGAACTTTATGAGCAAAAGAACTCCTGATTCAGCCATAACTGAGAATGGCCATCAATTGTCAGGAGGTAAGGAAAGGAAGTCCTTTTAGTGAGAACATAAGTCTTTACCTGTTTCTGATGTGGTGAAAATTAAACTGGTTTTTGGAATGATGTTGCACAGGCTCTGGAAGTTTGATTCACTCTTTTTTTTCCCCCTGCCTAGATTACACAAAGAAAAATACGCATTTAGGCTAGGGCTAGAAATAAAGAGGGCCTTCTAAATCACTAAATATTTTAACGTTTACCACATTGAGCTTAAACCCAGGTGGATGGCCAGCATTCTAGCAACAACAACTTATAATAGTTCAAACTGAAACAGTATTTCATGTTTCAGGAGAGGGTGATTCTTTTAAAGATGTGATTAAGACCACCATAGATAGTATCCTATTTAGTATCATATTTAGCAACTACTTCTGTTTAGCAATCATTAGCAAATACGATAGTAATAAAAAAAAAATCTGAAGAATGTGCAGTTTTACAACCAAATTTAGCATGCCTGACAACAGTGCATGCCAGATTGAGAATAAGGCTGCCATAGTTACATAAGAACTTTATCTGGATAAGACTGCAGCATCCACAATTCATTTTGTGAACATTCAAAGTTACAACAGCACTGAAAATATGACATGACTGTTTTTCACAGTTATGACTTTTACAGCATCCCCATGATCATGTGATCAAAATTCAGATGTTTGCAAACTGGTTCATATTTATGACCATATTTATGACCTCCCATGGTTATGTTATCCCCTTTTGCATCCTTCTGACAAGCAAAGTCAATGGGGAAGCCAGATTCACTTAACAAACGGGTTACTAGCTTATCAACTGCAGTGATTCACTAAACAACTGTGGCAAGAAAGGTTGTAAAATGGGGCAGAAATCACTTAACAAATGCCTCACTTAACAACAGAAATTTTGGACTCAATTGTTATATAAGTTGAGGACTACCTGTATGTGTTTATTTAGCAACCCTTTTGCTTCACAACTTGATCTTTGGAATGGAATTAGTCATTAAATGGGGAGTGGGTATATAGGAATGCTTTCCTAAATAAATATTGTTCCATTTTTAAAACAAGACATTTATTCAGAAAAGGGGTTCTTGGTGCTCTCTGAGCTTGGTTGTTTTCTGGCAGACGTTTTCTTGTCAACAACCAAGCTGAGAGAGTACCAAGGACACCTCATTTCAGCCCTGAACTGCAAATATTCTCCTTTATTTATTGAAAAAACGGCATAAACAAAGTCATTGATGTCTTTTGAACAAGTAAAAAAAAGCCCATGATGAAAGCATCGATTTTCTTGGTTCCGTATCTGAACATACCCCAATAAACTTCAAAAATGGAACTTATTGGGCTGTACAGTCAGATAAAAGTTGGAGATTGGTGTTCTTGTGCTTTATATGCTGTAATCAGGCAATTAGTTGGCCATTTATTTACTTCGCTTAAAGGAGTCTCATATTTGTGGCACTTGAACTTTCCTTAAATGATATTATTCTAAGAAAGAATGGTATTTAGAAATAAGAATTCCCTGGAAAATTTGAGACAGTGTAGAATTTTAAATTTAAAAAAAAGAAGAAGATCCCAATGCAGTTTTGCTCTTTTCCTCACCAGCCCTGGCTAGCCTCAACCAAGAAACATTCTTCTCTTCACTTTTTAGATTCTCCTCTTGGGGCACATGCTCCAGCCATGTCTTCACGGATGCCCCACCAGCCTGTTACTGCAGTAACTAGAGTATCGGAAACGTTTTCAGGAGAAACGGTTGGATCGTCAACTGTGCCAAACTCTCCTGGCGGGCATCAGAGCAATGCTCATAATGATGCTGCATCCAAAACATTGATTCAAGCAGGTAAAATAGTGGATGAAGAAAATAATCCCCATTTGTGCAAGTCTAACTGTGCAAAGATGCCTACTAGCGCTATGCCCCCTTTGAAAAGAGGAAGAAATGTTTTGAACTTCACATGAATACAGTGCCTCTCTGCTGTTCATTAAAACAGTTCTCTTTTCTTCATGTCCTAAGAAACTACCCTAAGAGTCATATGGTAAGTCAATTTTTAAAGTGGGGGTACTTTTATTCAAGATTCTGTGTAACTCTTGGGAAAAAAAGCTGTGCCTTGTTTAATGAATAGCAGAGAAGCTCTCTACAAGACTCCAGATATGATGGAATTACTGGAAATGGTTTTCATCAGTAACCCAGGAGTGCCCCATTGCATCCATTACGTCTCTTTAAAAATATCTTTGAGCTAAACCTGTGGGGAAATGTTTATGTCTCAAGTAACCCTTAAAGGAATTAGCATTTTAATTTGGTGTGCGTGTTTTGGTTTTTAGTGGTGGGAAAGGAGAACATAACTTTCTTGTTCTTTAAAATTGGGCCAGTCCTTTTCTTTTAAATAAAAACATCAAAGAAGTATGGCTTTGTTTTGGGAAGTGTTATCTCTCACTGAATGCATTCCCATAACATATTTAACTTGGTTACAAAACTAAATCATTTTCTGGGTTTGTACCACTCACATAGAATCTCATGCTAGTCAAATGGGCTGTTGGGTAAATGCTGACTGGTTAGAATGTAGCCTTTTGATAAGAGTGATCTAATCTGGCTTGATGGGTTAATTTGGAGCTCTCATTTTCTTCTCTGTATAAAACAAAATAACATTTTTTGCTCTTTGTTAAAAAGAAAAAGAGGTGAAAGGTGCTAGCAGTTCAACCCTGAGCACTGCGAAGAACTGGAACGTGAGGACAACAAATGCTTCCTTTACTTCAGGTTGGCAAATGTGTTTGCATATATTTTCATTATGTTTGAGTAATACTTTTCTATGCTATTATACCATGGTATGGAAAAACTGACACAATAAATAGGTTTCCAAAGACCTCCATGTTCAGATTCCGTACATTTACCCTCAAATTATCTAAATTTTAAATGCATGTTTCTTATTTCTTATTTTAATGTTTTATATTGTATTTTAATTATATGACTGTAGGTGGCATAGAGTTTTAATAATATTTTTTTAAAAAATGTTCAACAGTGTTTGTGCAAAAGCTGTCTCACTGACATTTGTATCAGGCAGATGTTTGGCTGAAGAACAGGTACTCCCCATTGAAAGATGAAGAACTTGGGGACTAGAAATTATATGGAAACTAGGTGGCTTGATCAGAATGGAAGCACAGGGCTCCGCAAGATCAGAGGATTTGGCAAATGATAAAAACAGTCCATGCTGTTCTGAAACAAGCTGTACCCCTTTGATCTGTGCTTTGTGTGATATCACGACGCACAAAAAAAGGAGTGGCATTTGCAGCTGGTGTTTGTTTTCATCTTCAAAATTAGCAAGTGGATAAACTCTTGGTGCATGGTGAAGACATGGGGTGCTCTTCATCATAACATTGCCATCTTGCTGATTTCAACACATGCTTATAGTGTCATCAGCTAAGGAACTTCTGCCTTAATGTGGCTCAGATGGGCTTTAATCCCAGACATGAATACCTGCAGCGGATTCCACAATGTCAAAGTGAATGCAGCAGGGCAATTGAAGCCTTTCCTCTGATTAGTGGGTCAATTTCTTAGGCCATCTTTTTTTCAAGTTCAGGCAGAGCTCTAAAAATGATGTGGCTACGTTAATTAACAGAGAAATTCAATGCTTACCCAGAGCTCAAAGCATTGTTTTGGAATCATTTTTAAGTCCTAAATGTGCTGAACTAGATAGTTCTTGATGTAGTCCAGCAAAGCCAAATATATTTGTATGGTGACCAATAAAAATCTGAATCTATTTTTTAAGGTGATTTTGATGTATTTGTACTTAATCTTAATAATATAAACAATGCTAAGAAAATTATCTGAGTACTTTATATCCTGATCCAGATTAATCATCAGTTTGCAATTGTCATTCAAAGGTGAAATCTACATAGTAAAGAATTCCTCACAGATAACATTGGTGGATCGATTATCAATACCAGTGAATTGCAAATCCCAACCTCTTCTCTATTCAGAGCATGATTCCCTCACCCCCACTTCCCAATGCACAAACTTGGCATCAGGCATTCCACCCATCCCCTCAAAAACAAATGCTGAAGGACAATGATCTGGGAGAGACCCAATTTCTTTATTTAATTTTCTGTGCAGATAAATTTTCTTCCGGGACAAAATCCACATCGACTGTAAACTACGGAAGCCAATCTAGTGAAAGGTGAACATTCTTGTGATTTGCAAGTATCTGCTCTTTGGGTTTTATTATAATAAGGGCAAAGCATGGACATGCTGTTGGGTGGAATAGATCTCAGGCCTTTCCCCGCTGCTGACCTGTGGAAAATTTGTACCAGTATGAAATGTGTTGTTCCCATTTCCTATTATGCCATGTTCTTCCCTTTTCTTGCACTGTTTCTAGTCATTGCAGTACACTTGATTTCCCACCAAGGTGGGAAGGTGGGCCTTATAGATTTTACACATCTTGTAGCTGCCCTTGGATGGTGTTAAAGCAGCGGTCCCCAACCTTTATGGCTTGGTGGCCGTGGGGGGGGGAGGGGATTTGGCCTACTGCTTGGGCAAGTTGAGCTGTGTGTGCGCACGCCAACCAGCTGCGCACGTAGCCCAGTTCCAAACAGGCTATGTCCTGGTAATAGGCCACAGCCCGGAGGTTGCGGACCCCTGTGTTAAAGTAAGTAGAGAAACATTACTTCAACATTAGTACAGCTAAGAACACTTAAGCCTGTCTCACTCTGAAGCAGGCGACAAAATAGTTGCAATGTTATGGGTATATGGCAGAAAAATATTACTAGAAGGTGTACTAGTACACACTAAGATGAAACTAAACACAGGCATGGTAACGTAATATGCATTGCCACTGTTCCATACTTGTTTTTCGATGTCCAAGTTCATAAAGTTTGTATGATGACATCCTTGTGTCCATGTTGTCATTTTCCCTCTGCTTTTACTCCCTGAAAATGTTATGAAGAAATGTTTATGCTATGGTCATGGCCAATGGGAAAAGGCTCATTGGTTTGGTCTGTTTAAACAGGGTTTGTTAACTAAACTATATTTGGCTATAGATCTCACGTCACATTAAGTCATAATGAGGGAATTGAGTTTAGCCCAGCTTTTTTTTAAACTGGGAAAAATATAAATGAGAAGTTAGCATGTTATAGATTAAAGCTCCGCCCTCAAGCATAATCCTTATTTTTTATTTTCAAGAATGCCTCTGGGCCTTACACAGGAATAAATAATGACAGAAAATAAAAATGGTAGGAACTGCGGCCTATTTAGGTGTAACTTTAGCCTTTGAATAAGTGGCCATTGGTTTTTGTTTTGTTTTTCTACTCTGCATATCTTCCTTGGCTGCTGCGTTTTGAGAGTGCCCATGTCATGGTTTTAAAATTTCAGATATACCTACTGATCCAAATTATGTGTATGATATATAGTGGACCTGACATAGCATACTTTATGAATCCAGCTATTATATTGCATCGCTTTTGGAGAATCCAATGAGTCATCCTTTGAACTGTGTACTTTTGAAATGTATTTTCTGTCTTTTTTGTGGGGCAGTGTCACCACCAGCCAACAAGCCCAGGTTTCTTCAACTTCTTCAGTCCATCGACAAGTGGAAAAGCGAAGGGAGCTGGTGAGATCTCAGACTCTGCCCCGGACTTCAGAGACTCAGTCTAGGAGAGCACTCTTTGAGAAGTTTGAGCAGGATACTGGAAAGTACGTTGCTCCCTTTTGTCCAGTCCAACTTTTAGAGGGAAAACCTGAAGGGTCTCTAAAAACAGCTGCCTTAAATCAGGTCACAGTTTCTAGCCAAATTGCTTGCGCTTGTTTGTCTGCAGGACAAGACTATGCCAGAAGCTCTGTTCTGGTAAAAACACAACAACTTTAAGAAAAATGTAAAATTGGCTAATACTTAGTATGGTAGAGTTCCTACAGTTTACTTAAGCAGCATCTTTAGCTGATGCAAAACAGCACAAATCATTGCAATGCAGAAAAAAATATATCTTAAAAACAGTTGTTTTACTTATGCTAAAGTAAAATGTGGAGGAATTGAATAGGAGACAAGGGATTTGAATGGTAAGGTAAAAGCTTACACTCCCTCAGTTTTCTGATGTTCATCACGTACACAAGATAATGATATTCAAATGTGACAGTTCCTCTGTGATGAAATAGGAAAAATCTGGGTGAAGGTTGAGGGAGATGGTTTTTCCATTTAAAGTACTACCGCTCTAGATGACAGCACTGATTCCTTCTCTTTGTGTCCCTCATTTGTCCAGGGGGAAGAATGTAGGCCGGACCAAACTCAAGAGATCCCAGAGTTTTGCAGTTGCCAGTGCCAGCAGCATCAAGCAAATTCTCTTGGAGTGGTGCCGGTCCAAAACTATTGGCTACAAGGTAGGTAAGGAATTCTGTAAACTGCATCCCTTCCCCCTTCTTCATTGTTTCACTTTGGGAACCCATATAAAGTAGTACAACTTCTGGTTCCTCACAGATACTTAAATTCAGGCTTCTCTACCCCAACTCTGTCAGTTTCTTATCCTGAATTGCAGTACTTGTATTCCCCTTCTTCTGCCCTGTCACCCACTCTCCCCGTCCTCCAGCACATAGATCTGCAGAACTTCTCCTCTAGCTGGAGTGATGGGATGGCTTTCTGTGCACTGGTGCACTCCTTCTTCCCTGAAGCATTTGAATATCACACATTGGACCCCACCAAGCGCAAGGAGAACTTCGAATTGGCATTCACAACAGCTGAGTAAGTAGGATGCTACCGTCATGAGTTGCCTGCTCTAAATTTGTAGTAGCTTCACAGAATTCTTAACTTTCCTCAGTTAAGAAGACTACACTTTTAAACCTATGTCTGATAATGGAAAACATGAGGACATTAATTTTGAGGGAAGTTTTGTAAGATGGTTGGTTGGTACTTATCCCCTTGAATGCTAGTTTTCCTTCATTTTTCCATTCCCAATTTTTCCCAATTGCTCTCCTTCATAAATCTGATGCCTTGCCTCCCTTTGTAGAAAAATGGCCAACTGTGATCGCTTGATTGAAGTGGAAGACATGATGCTGATGGGCCGCAAACCAGACCCCATGTGTGTCTTCACATACGTGCAGTCTCTCTACAACCATCTTCGGCGCTTTGAATGAAGCCAGGAAGGCCATGACTCTTAAAATGGGACTGCTCCACAGCTGCTTTTGTGCTAATGTTTGGTGCTGCTACACAGCTGCTTGCAACCCTACAAAGGGAAGTCCCAGGCCGCTGGACACAGCCACAAGCCAAAGAGAAAGAAAAGATAAAAACAGTCAAGGTTCCAGGGCAGCTAGAGCTCTTGCTGGAAAAATGATAGAAGGCCAGCAGTTCCTTCCTTGTTCTCTCTAGGCAGCTGTGAATAGAGATTCTTGTTCTAAGAATTTCCTTTTAACTATATGTGCAAGCTGATTTGACCAAATTGGCCTAGAGGGATAATTCAAGCATGATCTCCTCTCTTCCTCCCTGTCTTTCTTCTATAGATGTCTCAAAAGTCTGCTATGTCTATCATTTGTGGGCAGCTATGCTATTAGTTGCTTTGTATTATATCCCCCTTCTTTTCCCTGATTCCACTTCCTTATGTTCTGGAATTCCTGGGATAGATTAATGCGGTGTGGATAGTTTGAAGGCTAATGTTCAAATTCTCCTGATCACAGAGGCTTCTTGCATACTTTTAGAACTCAGCTTGTTTCCAAAGGCTGCAGTATTGAAACCTGTTTTCCTTCAAACCAAAAGATTTACTTGTACATTTTTAAAAAATGTTCTTGCAATACTGGAGTATATTAACCTGCATGATCATAACTGACACTTCACCACAATTTGCTCCAGCATTACTTTTCCCCAATATCTGTTAATTTGTCACCCGAAAGCTGCATGCTGAATCCTACTTTAGACCCACCTGAAACTGAGCTCAGAAAAAAAAAAAAGAGGACTCAATCAGGCGATGTTATCTGATACTGAAGCAGGTATTGGCAACCATGTGAGGGTTATTAGATTTAGCATTTGGGGGGGAGGTTTAGGGAAAAGAAAGTCCACATGAAAGGTGCAGAGAGAGAGGCAACAAAAAGAGGGACAAATGAGGCAGAAAGGACACCAAAATGGTGCAGTGAGGCAATCTGGCTGGAGGAGAATTTATATATTATTTTTCCTAATTGTGGGGAAGAGTTTATTTTTAAGAAAACACTATAAAACCTTTATAGGTGTACGTTATGAGGGGGGCTCTGGGGGAGGCAGAAATGAGAGTTGTGGGATGCATAATCCTAAACCCTAACGTTGCTCACTCCTGCAACAGAGCACGAATACTTATCCCAAATAGCTGTGGTGATGCACAGGGACTGTGTTGAGAGGCTCTTAGGGGCAGATTGTTGAAATTCTGCATAATACTTGCATACCTTAGTCTTCTGGTCTTGAAGGAATGAGGAGAATTTGCTCTTTATGATATACATCAAATTCCCAGAAGGTGATTGCCAGAAAGGAGACTGATCACAGCAAAAGCATCACTGAGTCCAAAATGTTTATCCAAAATATTTGAAGTAACTGGTGCCAGATACATCAGTCCTGGTGCATGCTGACTGAGAATTCTGGATGGTACCAAATTGGTAAGAGTCATTGTAGAAGCATTTGCTCTGGTATGTGGGAGAATTGTGCTCAGTAAAAGAAGGAAGAGGGTAAAATGGAGTTATGGTTCAGATTAACCTGGGCTGGGAAAAGTGTTTACATCCATCCATAAGGAATTATGCTGCACTTAGACCACACCATTCGAGAAACAGCCAGCTAAAATGTCGCACACTTCTAATCTCAAATTTTGGGATTTGCTTTGCATATCTTAAAGCTATTTTGAAAATGGTCTCAAGTATTACACAAGATTTTGCATGAAAGCAAGTTGCCTAGTATCTGCATAAGCTGCTTTATATGATTGACCCCACTGGCCATTTGTTTAAGAGTTAAATAATTACCGTAGTTCTGTACTCTGGCGAAATTAACTTTGTCTCAAACATCCTTTGGATTTGGGCTCAAACTCCTCTAAACCCATCATTGACTAGACAAACCTATTTACACAGAAGTTTAATTTCCTCTTGATCCATTTAACTGTGTTGTATGATTAGGGATAGTGTGATCTGAACCTAGGGTCATGCAATTTTCTAAACACTAAATCCAGATTAACAATACCCATTTGCTGGGTTCACATAGCATCTTTTGCATGAAGAAACCAAATTATGGTTTAGATTGGTGGCCTGATTGACACAAAATGTAAGACAAGGGCCGGGACCCCAGAACATTTAATTCAGCTTCCTCTACCATATTCAATAATGTACGCTTGTGTATGTTTGGAGCGAGTGTATGTCATAAGTCATGACTTTATTCAAATGAAGAAAATAATATAAATTGGACATGACTGACAGATTATGGAATCTGCACCATTTGTATAATGCCAGTGGCTTATGCCCCATCATCCTGATTTTTACAGACATCTGTGTAATCACAGCCATTTGGCTATCCTGAAGCAGCAGGAATAGGCATATGTGTGTTTTGGGGTGAATCAGTACTTTTTTAGCTGTCTGTTCCACACAACTCTGCCACTACAGACTCCCATCAACTTCTTGCCAAGGTGTTTCCCTGCACAGCCAATAGCTTGCTCAGAGCAGTTTTGTACAGATGGCCACTATAACTAAAACAAATAAAATAAAGGCAGCTTTGTGTTTGGTCCTTATTTTATTCTTAGGAACAGAATGCATGAATTTGTAACTCATCATAAGATGACAAAAGAATGGAGTCACATAATGTAATATCATAAGCATTAGAACGGCTGATCCTTTGTGAAAGGGAGTGTGAACAATGATTTATTAAATTTAATGTGGCCACCCATTCCAGTGGATTCTTAAAAGTGAGACATGCATGAAGAACACATCCCTACAGATATTTTAGGTATTAGGCTTCCTCCCACCAAATATAGCTTACATGATCTTTTCAGAAATAACAGTTTGGCTGGAGAAGGGGCAGCCCCTTGTTTTTATGCTAAGGATACCTGTTGCTACTGATTACAATATTTGGAAAGAAGAAAATGGCAAACAGTTTCTGAAAATGTTGCCTGGGAAAGCTACATGGATTTATTTATTCAAGTGCTTGTCAAAACTCGAGTGATGTGAAAGCCTTTTTCCCTCCCTCTAAAAGGAAAATGAGGCAATATATATAAAATAATGAAAAAAAATCTATTCTGACAGCTTTGTGTGTGGAAGGAATCCTGTTGTTAAGGGATGGATGAGGTTTTTTTTTAGGGTTTTCCACTTATTTTTGGCTTCACAGGATGGGAGCGGGTGGTAACAAGATTCAACCCTTCCAAGATTTTCAGTGATGGGAATAATAGAAGTAATTTAATTACTATTAATTATGTAATTAATGTCGAGTTTTAAAAACACAGGAAAATCAATCTAACAATTGTTTATCGAGCTAAACGATGTTCTCCCTGACTGGAAAAGCCACCATCAACCTGCATTTTTCATTGTCTCTTTCATTGATAGCACTAATCAGCCAAGCACCTGTTGACCCAGAGTTCTCACCCTTGATAACTTGTTTCAAAGTACTGTGCGAACTAGGCTAATTGTGGATGCTGTCAGTCTCCTGTTTGTCTGAAACTTAACCAGGTCACTTAAAGACAAGCAATTACATTCACACAATATGCCAAAGCTGGTGATTGTTCACTTGATCTTGTTCTACAAACCAGACACTTTGGTCTGTGTACAATTCAGTTAAGTGTACAAATATAAAATATGGATTAACCAAGTAACCAAACGCAGCGAAGTTTGTTGGAAGTAAACATTTTTGGGAAAATCTCTGAAAGAGAGATTTATTCCTGACCGAAGATCGAGGAGAGGCCAAAATAAAATCACGCTTCAAAACTAAGGAAACTTCCAGCCTCCTCGTCTCCAGAAGCGTCCCTCGTTTTCGGGCCTGGAGTACGGCAGTGAAGAATTTCTGACTCTTCGTTGGAAATCTATTGGTCGTCCGGATTTTTGCAGCCAGATGCGGCAGCCCTCCTTGCAAACCTCCTCGTCCTTCACATCAAAGGCGAGATCAGAGAAAAGGATCCCTCGGCTTTCGGCGCTGCAGGGTTTGCTCCCGACACCACTTCATCTGCATATCCATAACGAATCTACCCACCCAGGGCTAAACCTTCGTGTTAAAATTGCTGCCGGCGGGACCAAGGGTTTGCTTATATAAGGATTTAACGCAGAGGTCTCCAAACTTGGCAACTTTAAGACTTGTGGACTTCAATGCTGGCTGGAGAATTCTGGGAGTTGAAGTCCACAAGTCTTAAAGTTGCCAAGTTTGGGGACCCCGATTTAATGTATTCAAATATCTTGACCTGGCGCATCTTGTCCATTCATTCGTCTTTTAACCCGGAGCAGCAGCCAATCAGGGCCTCGTTCTGCAGCGCCTGCCTCGTTGCCATTAGGAGGCGTCGCCCTATTCCCATGGAAACAGGTTTTGTTGTGCCTGCTTTTCCACCTTCTTACGCCCCAATTCGAACTCGCGAACGGAGGAGCTGCAGTGGAGAGCACCGCCAAAGGGTGGGTAGCCAGGCTTGCACGGGACGGCCAACTCTGTTAATAATCGGGATAATGAATATCAACTTAAGATCCCCGTGTCCTCATGCACGTAAAAATTCGGAGCAGTTCCCTTCCTTTCTGGGGATTTTGCAAGAAGGTGCTACAGTACTGAACTTGGGGGGAAATGTATTGGAAGTCTTTCAAGTTCTTTAATTTCTAGCTTAAGGCAATGGTCTCCAGCCCTTCCTTGCTTATTTCCAGGGGATAGTTTCTCCCTCTTCGAGCTGATGCAAGGTTTTTACGTCTCTGACCAGATACATTTTAAAAAAATGAATTACTCAAAGCCTCAAACATACCGAATATTCCTTCCTCCTCCTGTTTTCCCCACAACAACAACCCTGTGAGGTGGATTGGGCTAAGAAAGTGATTAGCCCAAAGTACCCAACCAGCCTTCATGCCTAAGGTAGGACTAGAATTCATGGTTTATAACCCGGTGCCTTAACCACTAGACCAATTTTTTTTAAAGTATTTGAATTTTTTTAAATATTCATTTTCTTTTCATGCATGTTTGGCCTTCTTAATATTTCCTATAACTTTCCAGTCAAGCAGGTTAAAAAACTGAGCAAAAATTTAGCATTCAAGGAAATTTGGATCTGAGGTGGCCACTGACTTTTCTGGATGAATCCATAGAAAGAGCAATTTGGCTGTATGATATCAAAAGGTCTTTAATTTTTCTAAGTACTGACCCTTGGAGGATGTCCTTCTGAGCAGAAAGAAGCAGGAATGGAATACATGAAATATTCAGAGGGTGGCCCTAGTTTGGCCTTTTAAATAAATCAAGAAGCAGTAAATGGCTCAGTCTGTGAAGAATCCTGTCTCCTAGTTATGCTAGTGACCGTCAGTTATGATATTTCCCTCAGCTACTCTGTATTTTAAGTTTGGTGATTGGGATTGGGATTGCTTTTAATGCATTTTAAGACTGTTCACCATTCAATCATTTATTGAGATGGACAGCTATAGTAATGGAATAAATAAATACACAGACATGGAGAATGGTGAAGATATACATTTCATTGTAATAATTTTTGAAATATAACTATAATCTTATTCCTTTAAGCTGAAGGGGAAGTTTTTTAGGGAATGCACCTTTTTAAAAATCAACTTCCGTTTATTCTCCCTGCTGTTTACCTAGACCATTTTGTTATTGTTGTTGTTCTTTTCCAATTTTATTTCCAAGTGTTATTTAACTCCTATTCCCTTCTCAGGATCTTCTGGATGCCATAATGGCCAAGTTGATACAAGCACCCCCTAAGTTTCTGCCCCCCGAATGGTACATTGCTAACAAGGTCCAATACAATAGCGCCGAGGCCCAGCGGTCTCGTTCGGAACGCTTAGTGGATGAGAGCCAGCGGCTGGTAGATGAAATCGAGAGAACCACTCAGAAGACCCAAAGTGATGTCAACAAGAGAATAGGTGATGGGTGCTTTTAATGCATTTATGTGGACGTATGTGAACATGACTCTGAAAGCGGGTAGATGAGTTTGCAATAAGATGCTTGAAGCAGGTCAATTAAAGATCAATTTGCTGTATTTGTACAACAACGTGCAAAGCTTTGTATTAAGTTTCATTATTGCCTTTGCTGGGGGGGGGAGTAGTATCTTGTGTCCATTTTGTTTGTGGTTGTAGTATACCTGAGGGACCATCTCAGCCAGTCGCATCTACCCGACCCACCAGAGTGGGGGGGGGGGCAAGGTCCCATCCCCTAGGGAGATACACCTGGTAGGACCCAGAAGGGCCCTCTCCGTGCTGGCTCCCTCTCTCTGGAATGTCATTCCCCCAGAGATTATAATGGCCCCCTTTCTAATACTCTTCCGGAAGGTGCTGAAGACCTGGTTCTGCTAGCAGGCCTGAGGAACGCAGAGCAGGATGGAGCCATTAAATGGCTCATGTGATGTGTTGCCGCCGGGGTGTGTGGGGTTATTTTATTGTGTGATTATTCTCTTTCATTAGTTTTATTGTTTTATAATGAGGTTTTTATATTTCTGTAAGCTGCCTTGAGCCAGGATGTGCGAATAGGCAGCAATATAAATTTCCTTAAATAAATAAATATACACCCAGAAAACACAGATAGTCCTCAACTTACAACCAGAATTGGGACCAGAATTTCCAATTGCCGATAAACGAATTGTGCCTGATTTTACAACCTTTTGTGCCACAGTGAATCACTGCAATTGTTAAGTGGATCATGCAGTCATTAAGTGAATATGGTGTCCCCATTGACTTTGCTTGTCAGAAGTCAGGTAAGACGTTTACAAATAGCAATCATATGGTCTTGGGATGCTGCAGCCATCGTAAATACTTACCAGATGCCAAGTGCCCACATTTTGATTGTGGGGGTGCTGCTATGGCTGTAAGTGTGAGGACTGTTCATAAGTTTGATTCAAAGGGTAAGGGATTGCTGGGTAAGGACTGCAAGAGATGGGACAATGATGCCTTCATGTACAGGAGTGGATGGACCAAAAAAGAACCCTATTTGAGAGAGGTTGAGGGGCAAAATAGATATCCCTAAGCATTAAAAAATAAAATGGGGAAATTGGCTGGATACTGGAACTTTCCAAAGGGCTTAAATGAGCATAGTAAATTTCTGTAAGACAAGGTATCAATTTTGCCCTTGAACCATCCAACCTCACCCCAAAATAGAAAGTCTGGAAGGAGAGTAATTGGAGCTTGCTGTGCAACATCCTTAGGGGATGATTAAGTTGCAAGGTTCTTGTTTCTGTTGACTTGTCTTATGGTTCTGTTTTAATGTTACTGGCTTTATTGCTGTTGTGGGCTACCCAGAATTGTTTCAGATGGGTGACCGTAGAAATCTTTTAAACAAATAATTAAAGAGATCTGGCCTTGTCCATGCTAGAATGGCTGTGGGATCCAGGGACCCTCAAAGGGAATCTTGAAGGCTGAATGCTGGCTGGGATTGTCCATGCCTGCTGAAGGGATCTGTGGTGTATGTCTGTCACATTTATTTATATTTGTTTCTTCCTTATGTTTCCAACATTTAAGAGCCGCAGAAGGCATGGATGCTGGTCATTGTCCCATGGCAATGATGCAATGATGATTTTTTTTTTGTCCCTGGAGGGAAAGGGGTTAGAGGGTGTTTAAACTGGGGGAAAAAAACATGTTAACATGCTCATTTGACAGTGTCAGTTTTTAAAAAGACAACTATATTATTCTGCTGGAGGGTGCCATTTGGTCAACACATTTTATCAATGCAATGTTGGGTTGCAAAAATGGGCTTGGGGGGGAGTGCATGCAGGATTTTAGTTGTCCATCAGACTTCTAAATCAGGGGTACCCAAACTTGGCAACCTTAAGACTTGTGGACTTCAACTCCCAGAATTCTCCATCCAGCTATGATGGCTGGAGAATTCTGGGAGTTGGAGTCCACAAATCTTAAACTTGCCAAGTTTGGAGGCCTCTGTTTTAAACCAATGGGAAGCTCTTAAATATTGAGCTGTGAGATGATTGTGCAGATATTCATTCATTCATTTGTTTATGGAAATTTATATGGCTGCCTATTCATACATGTTGACTCAAGGCGGCTTAGAAGAATATAAAAACCTCATATATAAAATGATAAAACTAATAAAAGAGAATAATCATCTAATATAATAATATAATAAAATAACCCCCCACTCCTTGCAATGTATGATGATAAACCTGTCTCGCCAAGATGCTTAATCAGGTAAGGTAACAGCTGCATTCATAAAATATACAGCTTACAGTTTTAGAGGTTTGGGTCTCATTGTCCTATGCAAACCCAGGCTTTTTGGTTAGTTTATGGTTCAATATATTGCACAACCCCAGAAAAATGGGTTAATGCAATAACTGTGTGAACTCAGCTCTTGAAATGATGTCATCATTCACTTGAGCTTCATCCAGATGGTCTGTTATGGGTGGTCATCGGATTCTTCTTTTGATTGAAGTCCTGAGTTCTAGCTGCTGCTGGACTTCAATGCTGCTTTCCTCTACCTAGGGGTGATTGAGTATTCTCACTTCTGCAGAACAGAGACTTGAGGAGATAAAATTCTGGAGGCAGCAATTGGATGACAAGCTTGACCAGATTGTAAAGGAGACTGAAGTGCTTTTGTCATTCAAAACAAGGCTGGAAAAGGCTCTGGAGGGCTGCAAAGAACCACTCTTCACTGCCCAGGAGTGTCTCTTAAACCGGTGAGAAGATTTTTTTTTTTTGGGGGGGGGGGGGGGGACACTTAAGAGGCCACTTCAGTTTCTACTTGCTGGAGGCAGGCGGGATAAACTTGTCTGGATTAAGAAACTGTGTAATGTCATCATGACTGGTTTAGCTGGGAGAAAAGGCCTTGAGTCACTCATAGTAGCTGGCAGGAAAAAAATGTTATGAGAAATAACTGGAGACGTGGGAATATTTAGTCTAGAAAAGAGAATGGTGATCTTCAAGTTTCTGAAAGGCTGTCATATAAAAGAAGGAGAAGGCTTGTTTGGCATTGTTCCTTGTGACCGGACAAGAAACAATAGGTTTAAATTAACTTCCTGAACTCTAACTTATTCACCAGTGGAGCTGGCTGCAGTGTGAAATGGAAAGTTCTCTTCTACATCAGAGGCTGCTTGGTCATCTGTCAAAGATGCTGTAGTATAGGGATGTCACACTCAAGGCCCACGGGTCGAATCTGGCCTGTGGGGCAGTGGTGGAATTCAATTTTTTTTTACTACCGGCTCTGTGGGTGTGGCTTGGTAGGTATGGTGTGGCTTGGTGGGCGTGGCAGGGGAAGGATACTGTAAAATCTTCCATTCCCTCCCCTCCCCACCCCACTAACCTGCTTTCCAGCTCTGTTCTCCTGTTCAGGGCAACAAAAGAAGACCCAGCTCTTCAGCTGGGACTCAGGAGGCTGAGAATAGATGGGGGACGGGGCCAGTCAGAGATGGCATTTGCTGGTTCTCCGAACTACTCAAAATTTCTGCTACTGGTTCCCCAGAACCTGTCAGAACTGGCTGAATATCACCTCTGCTGTAGGGTGTTTAGATCTGGCCACCAGGGCTGGCCTGGAAACAGTGAAGGACTGGCCCATGGTGCCTCTGCCAATGAAAGCAGAGCTTGGGAGGGTTTTCACTGGCAGAGGGTTGCGAGAGCCTGTTTTCACTGGCAGAGCACTCGGGCCACCAGAGGCACCCCAGACACAAGTGATGTCGAGCTGGCCATGTCCACCTTGGCCACACACACCCCCAACCCCCCCCCCAGGTCAAATAAAAACCTGATGCGGCCCTCAATGAAATTGAGTTTGACATTCCTGCTGTAGTAGATCATGGAGTAGGGTTTAAACGCAGTGACCTCTAAGGTTACTTCTAACTCTGAATCTATTGATAAGTGACACAGGTAGTCCTTGACTTACAATAATTCATTTTCTGTAAGTTACAAAGTTCAAAGTTACAATAGCACTGAAAAAAAAGTGATTTATGACCATTTTTCAAACCTACGACCATTGCAGCATAGCCCCATGGTCATGTGATCAAAATTTGGCAGCTGGCATGGATCTACGCCAGTGGCAGCGTCCCGGGGTCATGTGGTCACTTATTGGGATCTTCTGATGAGCATAATCAATGAGGAAGCCAGATTCACTTAACAACCATATTACTAAATTAACAGCAGCAGGGATTCACTTACGAAGTGTGGTGAGAAAGGCCGTAAAATGAGGGAAAATTCACTTTAAAACTGTCTTGCTTAGTAATAGAAATTTTGAGCTCAATTGTGGTCATAAGTCAAGGACTACCTGTAGTATATTTCAATTGGACAACAAATAAAATTTCATAATGACTCCTGGCAATAGAACAGACTGCCTCAGGAGAAGTTGGACTTCTACAAGGGACATGTTTAAACAAACGCTAGCTCGCCATCTGTGGGGAAGCTGAAGTAGTGGATTTCTGCAATGAGCAGCGAGGTGAAGGAAATGATCTCCAAGTTACCTTCTAAATCTAAACTGTGATGGTTCTACAGCTAAATAGTGGAATGGAGAAGATCCTGGCCTAACCCCTGGTATATAAACTAGGTAGGGCTGGGAAAGCTCTTTCTAAATATTAGGGAGCTGTTGTAACCAATAGATGAATATTAAGCCAGATGGCTTGATTTAAGGCCTATGCCAGAGTAATGTGCTTGAATCCACAGATTATTTTTGCACAGCAAAACTGGCTACTTGTAGGTTTGCACCGTACATGAAATCCTAACCTACCCTCATAAATTGGGTTCGTATTACAGGTAGTCCTTGACCACAAGTGAGCTCAAAATTTCTGTTGTTAAGCAAGACAGATGTTAAGTGAGTTGTAACCCATTTTATGACCTTTATTAGCAACTGTGGCAAGAAAGTTTGTAAAAGGGGACGAAAATCACTTAACACCTGGCTCACTAAGCAAAAGAAATTTTGGCTCAGTTGTGGTAGTAACTTGAGGATTACCTACATTACACGTGTGATGTGTGCTTTACACTGATTTCCAGTAAGGCTTTTGATACAATTCCAAGTGTTGATACTGACCTAAAAAGCTATCTATCTTCTTGGGGCGGGGGGGGGGGGGGGAGTGTTATGTTGTAAGTTCTTCCCTCAAAATAAATTTGGGGGAAAATGATAAATTTGTGTCTTTGGTGAAAGAATTCTTCTTTTGAAGCAGCCTCCCATCAGAGATTCATGCAATGCATTTATTCTTACAGGAAAGTTCTGAAAAAAGCTGTTCAGAAAAGCATTGATTGACATCTATCCATGCCTATTTATTTTAGTTCTGTTGTCGATGCTTTATATGAGTCTATTGGTTTTGAATTATACTGATCTTTGTGCTATGGTAATGTGCTTAAATTTTAGTTGTGCACAGCTGTGAATCCTTGGGAAATATAGTGATATAAAAAAGTAATTACATAAATTCCTGCCCATATTACACTGATGTTGGTATGATAAAAGGTAGGCTATAGTGGTTGAGATCTTTTAAAATTTATTTTCTGTCTATATGCCTTTATTTTATTTGTATTTATTTGTGAATTTTATTTGCCACTTATCTCACCGTGGGGCTACTTTAGGCAGCTTATAACAATAAAATGTAGAGAGAAAAAAATCAGACATGCTTCATTATTTGGCAAACATTGATACAGTCCCAGAGTCAGGATTTCCTGATATGCCAGAGGGGAAAAAAAACACAAAATAATTTTTGTTTTTGTTTCAGGGAAAGGCGGGTTGGTATTGACTTGGTCCATGATGAAGTGGAACGGGAGCTGATCAAGGAAGTTGAGGTCTTCCAGGGAGTTGTTGCTCTGCTTGAACGTACGCGGGAGCAAACAGATGAGCAACTCAGGTAGAGGAAAAGCAAAATTCTGAGGCAGGAAGGAAGAAAAGAAAAAACTGTGTAGATTCTGGAGATGATATGGGTAATAAGGAAGAGTCAAAAGTGAGATGCATTATGAACTAAGGCTGTGAACCCCACAGAGTCAAGGGAGATGGGGTGAGTGGGTGTGGGGAGACCAACATATGGATGCATTTGGTGTTAAGACTATAGCTTAATGGTATAGTAACAGTAGCTTTTCTGTATGTAAAATTTCTGAGATACAAATGAGCAAAGTTTTCACCTCATTTCCAAACGATGAAATTGGGTGGACCGCACATTGTCAGGCGCAAAGAATCAGGACCATTAGTAAGGTTGCAGCATAAACCATTTACTGAAGCCTATATACAACAATCTGGTCAAGTAACAGCACTAAATTGGTGTTAGTTAAGGGCTAACAGAATTCAAGGGAGGATGGGCTTGGATCTCTTGTGGGCAATGCAAAGACTCTAAACTGATGACGCATTTAACTTTGCCCTCCAGCTTTGCCTGCTCCTCTCCTAGAGACACATGTAGGAGGAAGGTGAGCTGGTCTCTTCTCTCAGCAAAAATTATGAAAGAAAAAAAGGCTTCCTTGCAAAACTGGTGTTCTGTTCCATGGGGTTTGTGATATGCACAATACTGCATTATCCACTGTGCTGTATTAAGTCCTTTGATACATGTGTAAACTGCACTTTAGGACTGTATGGCTGGGCAACTTTTTATTTATTCTCTTCTCAAAAACTGTTTTTCCTCTTCCAGGCTTAATCGCACAGCCAAATACAATCTTGAACAGGACCTGAAGGATAAATTCACGGCCTTGACAATTGACAACTATTGCTCCAATCTGACCAACAACTCTACTGATATTGGATATGCCCAAAATGTTGTGAAGATTGAGAAGTAAGTATCACATGGGGAACCGAGTGAGTGAACCAGGAAAACTTGTCATTGGGACACATGGGCTTTTCTGTAACCATGGTACATTTCAACAAAGGCCATATTGGAAAGGACCTGGGTAGTAGATGGTGCCACAGGTGAGAATAAGTCATGGTGGTCCCAAAGGTGCTTTTTCAAAAGGCAACTGGACTTTCTTTGTTTTTCCTGAAGATGTTTTGCTTTTCATCCAAGCTTCTTCAGAACTGCTACACCAATCCATCTTTTTTCCCTCATAGAGCTATAACATCATACTATATTATTTTCTTTGTATTTGATGACAGGACTTTGATCGCACATGTAATGTAATTTTTATATACCCACCCTGTGGACATCCTTGGTCGTGATTCTTGCCTCCAAGATTTGAACATTTCATGATGATTCCCATCCTTTTCCCGGACTCTGAACACTTAGGGGTTTCCATGTAGGAATCACCTTTTGTCTCTTGTTTTCGGACAGCTCAGTGAGCCCTGAACAATGGACAGATTTCTCCAACACAAATGTTGAAAAAGCAGACAAACAGCGAAACAATTCCCTGGCCCTCAGAGCCTTGATTGACAGCATTTTGTCCCAGACTGCCAGTGACATGCGCAAGCAAAACAGGACAGTAAACATTGCATTCCAGAATAGAGTGAAGGAGACCAAGGATGTCAAGAACAAATTAGAAATTCACCTGGCAAAGGTAAGCATTGGAGGGGTACCCAATTTTGGGATGGGGAGTAAAAAAAGAGGGAAGAAAAGAAATACAACTTCATCCTAGTCATAAGATTTTATTTGCATCTAGCCATCGTGTGCTGAATGAGTTGTAACTTTTATAATATGGTGCTGGGTCTGCTAAAATCTGGAGCATTGCTCATACCTGAGCAATGACCACATTTACACATGACCACAAAACTCTGACTCAAAGAGTCATCTTACCAGGCTTCCAAACAATAATGCTAAGACTTCAGAAAGGAAGCAGCTACAGCTGTTTTCTGCCATTTTAAGAATTACTATAATCCTTTAAAATTTTAACAGGTGTAAAATTGTGATAGCCTTCTGATACAGGTAGACCTTGATTTACTTGGGACTTACAATTGGGATCAGAATTTGCTATGTGATGTGGTTGTTAAATGTGTCCGTCAGGATTCCGGCAGTTACTCCAATTAAATCATGAGCCTCGAGCCACACTCCCAAAACTAATAAAAGATTTATTTGAAGATAACATTCTACGTCTGGCATTTACCTGGGCGTAGCCAATTCTTAGGTATGTAATTCACTGTCACCCTTGATCCTGCTTTCCTCCCCACCGCTCTGGGTGTATCATCCAACGAAAAAAACATCCATAGCCAAGATCAATCATACTCTCCAATTAGATTTTTGCTGGGCAGAAGCTTCAGTCATCTTATCAGTGTTTGAAGAAAATATGAATGGAATGTACTTTCGATTTCACGCTACTGCCTGCTCTTTGAAACCCCCCCCCTTCTTTCTGTTGTCATAAAACGTGTATACAAAACATTTTATGAGTTGACAGTGTCATCACATGACCATGCCCAATTTTCCCATCTTTTTTGTTGCAGGCATTAAATGAATTGTATGGTTGTTAAGTGAACCCAGCTTCGCCTCATTGACTTTAGTTTGTTGAAAGCTGGCTAGGAAGGTGATCAAATGGTGATTGTGTGATGCTGTAATCATCATAAATATACGACAGTTGCCAAGTGCCCAAATTATGTCACACGTGACTGTAGTGATGCTGCAGCAGTCATAAGTGTGAAGACAGTCATAATTCAATACTGTCATAACTTTGAACAGTCATTCAACAAATGATTGTAAATCAAGGACCACTTATGCTCCCCAGAAAACCTGAAAAGGAGAGAAACCTTGAAAATTGTTATCTGTCGTTCTCCCCCCACCTTCACAGTATTATTCATTTACTTACAGCAAATGCAAAGGTACCAGTCTTTGATGGAGTTTTCTTATTTTAACCTTTGGCACCTCCAGAAGATTTGAGGAAACCCTTCATAGGAACTGATCAAGCAACATTCAGTTGTGGACCAGGAAATTGTCTTTTATTTGTAGTTCTATATATGCCCAATCCTGAGCCTTCTATGGAAAGAAGACCATTCCATGGTTGTCAGGCACCATTTGGTTTCAATACTGTTCTGAACCACTTAAATAAATCTCAGGATTAACACCTGTTCAGAATATTGGGCAGAAAACCTGCTTCCCAACTGAGCTGTAGCCGTCCTAGCTTCCTACAGGCAGAGAAACTGCTTGCAATTGAATGAAAGGAGCTGCTCTTTCTGTGTGGCAGGCCACAGGAGAGGCTTCCTCAGCAGATGCCCTGCTCATCAGCCCTGCGAGTAGGTGCAAACATTCCTGTGAACAAGCTTCAAAGAGTTGCGGGGAAAATGGTGAGGACAGGGGGAGAATTAAGAGTCCCTGCAAGCATTTCCTGCTCAGCAACCCCTCCTCTGACTCATCTTCCTTAAGTCTTTAAGAATCAAGGACTAAATCTGTATAATATGTTTGATTTGGTTACTGGATTATGGTGATTCTCTGAGTTTGCAGTCTGTTAAATCACAAGCTAACCAAGCACACTCTATTCACACAGAATACAAAGCTACAAAATCTAACACCCCCCCCCCCAACAGTTTAAAAAGAATAAATTAGAAAATGAACTAAGCTCGTCATGTCCTATAACTGGGTTGGTGAACCTGTAGCACATGTGCCAGAGGTGGCATGCAGAGCCCTCTCAGTGGGCACACACCCCGTCGCCAGCTGGCGTGCTGGTCTTCGTAGGCGCTGGAATGCCAGAAAACACCTGAAAATCAGCCTGACAACGGCTCCCCAAATAGCCAAAAAACAGGCATGTGTGCAGCGGCCAGATGGTCTTCGGTTTTCTGGCATTCCGGTACACCTATGCACATGCATGCATGCACATTTGGGCACTCAGTGCCGAAAAGGTTCGCCATCACTGTCCTACTATTATATGGGCAGCCATTAGACTTTCAAGGGTTCCAATTGCATAGTATGAACACAGCTGAAATATGTTCCTCCCTTTGTTCTGTATATTTAAAGCTAATGGATGAGATCAACTCTCAGACAAAAAATATTGATGCTTTGAAGAAAGCTATCCTGGATAAGAAGGGGCCAGCTAAGGTGGCCCAAACTCGCCTGGAGACCCGGACTCACCGTCCAAATGTAGAGCTTTGCCGAGACATGGTGCAATATCGACTCATGAATGAAGTGCAGGAAATCAACCATAATATCCAGAGGCAAGTACGACCCAGAAGCCACGGGGCTTAGTTTAATCTGGGGTTATCTCAGGAAGTTAGTACTTTCTGGGGTGAGGGAGGAGCAGGAAAGACTGTGAGATCCCTGTTCTGCAAAACCTGGATGTGTGGTGGATCATTTCATTTTGTGATTGATCCTTCGGCTGTTGGCCTGTCATTTGCCTTAATTCTAGACCAAATTCTCCCTCTTCTGGTCAAAGATTTCAGTGGATTTGTGGAGTGACTTCTCTTCAGTAGAAGTGAAGGTGGGATTCATTCATGGGGGAGATCAGAGCAGCTTGTTGCTCTTCTATGGACAAAGAATTTAAATGGAGGGAGTCTTTATTCTAAGGTATTATCAATATGACCTACAGCAGAATTAAACTCTAGCAAAGTGCATAGCATTCTGAATCCTAGGGAATGATTTTTCTCCTTAAGCTTCTTGTTCTGGCTCTAAATGGAAACTCAAGCAATGCTACTAGGAATCCCAGCAATCCAAATAAGACTGAGATTGAACAGGTGCTTCTAGCAGCTGAGTTGGGAGGCATTTGCCTGCCGTTCTGGCAAGCAGGAATACATGACACAAAAGAGCAGATGGATTACCATAAAGTTCTGTTTGCATAACAAACTTATTGATGTTGGGTAAAGACTTGTTAAAGTAGATATTTGTGGCTTGGCTTGTTGTCCAAACTTAGCCTATGAATTGGTTTATCATTCAGTTTATTGATGGATCGAGAAAATGGATCCATTTAGTAATCAGGTTAAGCATGTTGTGTAAATACATCAAGTGTCTTGATTTTATGGTGCTAGATTAAAATGTAGTTGACTAGTTTGTAGCTTGTGACTACATTCATGCAATATACTTAATTTGGTTACTCAATTAACCATTTTCTGGGCTTGCACATATTTTGAACAATAACTTTGTTAAGTAAGCTGGATATGCAACCCCCATTAAATGACAAATTAACTAGGGCTTGCACACACATTTGCAATTGCTACGTATCTAACCTCACTAATCACAGCAATCAAGACATTTGGCTTAGTTCTGTAAACAATGTTCCAGTAAACCATGCATTAATGTATTAATAGTCTGCAGTAAAAAAAAAAAAGTGTTACTATGCCTGCAAAGCTCTCAAAGGTGTGGGATTTGCAATAGTTTCTTCCTGGTAGAGTTAATTCGTTAGGGTGATGATGGGAGTAGCTGGTCCTGAAGGTGCCTGGGCATCAAGACATAAAAGGTGCAGGCTGCTACATTTTGGACCAAATATTCTAAATATTCTCTAAGAGGGCAGCCCTCAGTAGAATGCATTACAGTAACCCAAATGGGTGGTGATGTTATTTCCTTGTCCATGATTTCTATTTGCTGAATAGAAAGCCAAGTCTAGAAACACTCCTAAGTTGTGAACCTGTTCCCTGAGAGATTCTGACTGTCTATCAGAGGAATTTGGTGAAAAAGGGGCACCTCATGTATTGACAACAAATTGCCAGGACTCAGTTTCAGACTGTTCTTTTCCATTCACCTAGATAGCTTCCAGACAGCTGGAAAGAGTATTTCTCCCGCACCCTAGCTCAGAGTGGCAATGTACAATTGGGCACATTCCCTAAAGCTTGGTTTTCTGTAAACATCAATGGCTCCACCAATTCCCTCATCAGGAACTTCTTTTTTGTTCTTTCAAGGTTGCCAGAAGCTCCGTCTTCTGCAATGAGGTATCAGCAATTATTTAGGTCCACATGGTCACCCCCTGCCTGTTTTCCCTTACAAGTTGGGAGGACAGGGATCCAAGGTAGCAAAAGACAACTGAGGCAGTAACCATCTACTTCCTTGGATGCTGCAGACCAAAATAATCCCAGATAACAGAGCAAGGCAAACACCAAAGACTCCATCCTTTCAGAGTCAAGGTTACAGGAAATCCACGGAGTTCGTTCCCTGCCAGGAGGTAATTTAGTGTCAAGGAGACAGAAATGCTTGGAAACTAAACCTATCCTCTTTTCTGAGGATTAGAGATGGACACCCATCTCTTATGGCATACTAAAGTGGAAGCAGGGCCAGACCAGAGCATACAATCAGAAGATTGTCATGACTTGTTTGGGTGAAGCCTGGGAGAGGCTTGCCAAACTCTAGAAAAGTCGTAGCCTTCACCTTTTCCTTCTGTTCCTCCCTTAGGCTGATGGATACATTGGCTCAGGCTGAAGTAGAACTGAAAGGCCTAAACCGCCAGCAGCTCTCCCTGGAGGAAGAGATTGAAGTCAAAGCAAATACCCTTTATATTGATGAAGTGCTCTGCATGCAGATGAGAGAATCCATTTCCATCAATAATTTCTGATCCGTGAGGCAGGCAGAATCTCTGCTTGGCTGAACCCTACGAATAAATCTTGAGACTTTGGCTTAAACTTTCAAAAACAGATAAAATAAATTAGTGAAACTTCAGAGCCCAACTTCATCATAAGCTCTTGGAGGGTCCCTGTGACAGAAGGCTAGGGTGAAAATGATGGCTGGAAAGAAAACAAGCAGGACTTGAACTAATGTCTTTAGTGCCGACATAGTTTAAAAGGGGGAGTGCTGACACGTTGCTTTCCCAGGATTTGTCAATGTTCAGGCAGAAGACAGATTTAAAAAGTTAACTTTTAAAATAGGCTAAGGTGGGGATGAAATGAAGGCTAGAGTCACCCACCCTAAGATCCTGACCCCGATTACTAAGTGACAGCCCTATCCAGGTCACACAGTCATTCATCCACTGAGACACAAGATCAAAAAGGATACCACAGGAGATGGGAGCGATCATAAATGGTGGCTTCAACCAAATGATCACAGCTGCCATCTTTTTTTAAAAAAAACAAATTTTATTAATTTTACAAAAAAAAACACAATACACAATCCAGGCATAACAACTTGAAGAATCTTTTCTAAAAATAATAATAATAATAATTAAAGAAGAAAGCCAATAGAACATAACTCCAAATTGTAATATCAATATTTACATTATCTATTTAACTTCATATCTTATCCAAACTTCTCCTTTTATCCAAATTATATTTCTTGCTTATTAAAATTTTATTGCCTTTCATAAACATACAAAACACAAAACATAAACAAAACTAAAACATCTTTTCTGAAGGCTGCCTGATCCCGGGTTGAAACTCTTCACAGACACAAATTCAAACATCATATTCACTTTATATATCCTTCCATATCTTATTATCATTTTCTTTTTTATATATATAAACCAATTTTATCAGTTTTACAAAAACAGTGCATAAACAATCAAGGCATAACAGCTTATAAATTCTTTCCTAAAAAAATAATAATTAAAGAACAAACCAATACTTTATCTATTTAACTTCATATCTTATTCCAGCTTCTCCTTTTCATCCAAATTATTTCTTATTGATTAAAATGTTATTGCCTTTTATCAATATACAAAAAAAATAATAACAAAACCTTTATATATCCTTCCAAATCTTATTTCCATTTTCAATAACATTCTTTGTCTGTTCTATTTCCAACTATCCATTCATCTTTTTTCTTTTACTATACTTCTCCTATACACTAACTGGAGTGACACCTTTAACTCATTACCCTAACTTAAAAGTACTTCATATAACAATTTTTCTTGGGATTCTGTTTAAAAGATTCTAAAATTACACAATAAATTTTATACTCTAAATACACATATAAAAAACACAATCTTATGTACCCTCCAGAATCCCTCTTTTATCCTAAATTAAATTCACCCATTGTCTCTGAATAAACTTTTTTTCTTTAGATCTTGCTTCCCCTCATTGAGGCTTCTCCTCCCCCCCTTTCTCTCTTGCTTATTCTTCTCCTTGCCCTTTATACCCCCTTGTCTTTCCTCTTCCCTTTTCTTACTCCCTTTCCTTTGCTTCCTAACCTTGCCTCCACCTTTCCGCTCATTTTTCTCTTCTTTGGTTGTTATTATAATTCTTAAAATCCCCTTTTTCTTATCCTTTTTCTCCTCCTCCCCGGAAAGAACCCATTGTTCATCAAAGATGGCTTCTTCTTCTTCTTTGTCCCAGTCCTTCTGCTGCGTAGTCAACTTTTCATAAGTACATAACGCCATTTCTAAGAATTGAAACAAACTGCCCAAAGTATCTTCTTTTTTATATTTTTGATATTCAGTCTTTAGTTGATCCACAAGCGATGCCATCATGAAAAAAGAAACTTTTCCCAAAACAACCACAAATATTTTTAATCAAGAATAATTCAAAAAAAAATAAATTCCAAAAATTAATACTTTTCTTCCTTCTTCTCTTTCTCTTTCTGGGGTTAATGTTTAATCAAAGAGGTCCAATTACCATATACCTTTCTTTGGGATTCTAGGCAATCTCCTCCTTTTTCAGCTTCTGCTCCAATTTTTTTTCCTCTCCCTTCCCACTTGCAATATCAATTTTAAATACCGTATATACTCGAGTATAAGTCGACCCGAATATAAGCCAAGGCACCTAATTTAACCACAAAAAACTGGGAAAACTTATTGACTCGAGTATAAGTCGAGGGTGGGAAATGCAGCAGCTACTGGTAAATTTCAAAAATAAAAATAGATGCCAATAAAAACTTTCACTAGGACAGTTGAGAATAAGTTTGATGTTCACAATTTCCTCTTTGAAAGAGACCAGTAAATAGGGAACAAGAAGATGAAGAAAAAGAAGTGTGTTTTTTCACACTTTTCACACTGAAGTGAACAAAAATGGCATCATAGGAACAAGCTTATTCTCAGCCCAAAGGTTTGTTTCTGATTTCTTCCCTGATTTAAGGGAAATTTGGGAAACGATCTCACTATCATGAAAGGTTTGATTGATTCACTAACCCAAAAGATGATGATGATGACAGTGGTAGGCAGGAGTCACTCTCTCCCTTGCAAGAAAAAACCAAGAGCCGTTCTTATGATCTCTCTCTCTCTCCCCCTCCTCCCCCTCCTCCCGAGTGGACTGAAAGCAGCTGGAGCTGAGGAAATGAAACTGAGTGGAGCGACCTCCGCTCGCGTTGCTTTCTCAGCCTAGAGCTCAGAAAAGCCTCCCCCTCCCATGCTTAAAAGTTGCAAAGGAAACACGGAAGCAGGGAAGCGGCTGCCCAGCTTCGGAGCTCCACACCATTTTTTTTTCAGAGGGGAATCTGACTCGAGTATAAGCCGAGGGGGTTTTTTCAGCACAAAAAATGTGCTGAAAAACTCGGCTTATACTCGAGTATATACGGTAATCAGAAATCCATACCTCCAACAAGGGTTTTCCAATTTCTTAAGTTTTTCAATGTCCAAAAACCCTTTTGTCCCTTAGCTTCAACTCTCAAAACAATTCACTTTCAATGTCCAGTATATCCAAACATACCTGCTGTTTCCATGGGGTGGGAGAGTGAAGAAAAAAAAAAAAGTTCCCTTTAACAGCTTCTCCACCGCTTTCGATCTTCTTAGGGATACAATGTATCCTCCAGCAATTCAGACAGCTCAGTTCCAGCCAATTTGCAAGATGTTACTTGACCTGGCTCAGACAGCACTTTCACTCCTTACTTCCTCCAGCGCAATCTTACCCGGTTGCTGGCTTCTTCGTGGCGGCCATTGCTGACCGCCGCTCCACCGCCTTGGGAAAAAGGGGTTTTTTCGGAGGGGGAGGGGGTCTGCAACACCCCCAACCCCCTGTCCGACTCCCCTCTCTCTTCAGCTGTCCCTACAGGGCAGCCATGTCCCCCTGACCCATCTGGATTGGGGGTACCTCGGCGGCTAGCACAGCAGGAATCGCGAGCTGTCGCGAATTCCTGCTGCCCCGAAGCCACGCAAAACCGGAAAACCACAGCTGCCATCTTGACTCTTCTCTCTTCCTCCTCCTCAAAGCCCCCTGCATAATTCTATGCAATGTTGTGTGATTCCCAATACTTGGGCTAATTTTTAAAATGTAAACATTGTGTAGGCAATGACTCCCATAGCTTATACAAGTAGTCCTCAACTTATGACCACCCTTGGGACCAGAATTTTTGTTAACAAGGCAAGTCATTCAGTGAGACAGACCTGATATTATGACCCTTTTTTCTAATGGCTTTTAAGTGAATCATGCAATCGTTAAGAAAATTCGGCTTACCCCGTTGGCTTTGTTTATTGGAAGCCAGCTGGGAAAGTCACTAGAGGAGACCACATGATCCTGGCACTGTTGTAAATACATGCCAGTTGCCAAGTGCCCGAATTTTGATCACGTGACTATGGGGGATGCTGCAACAGTTGTAAGTGTAAGGACTGTAAGTCACTTTTTTTTAAAGTTCTGGGTTCCACCAAACCTATATTTTCTTCCTGGGCCAACCAAGTTCTCTTCAAAGACCAACAAACTTTTCTTTCTTCTTGAGAAATGCAAAATTTGCCTCTGATCTGCAGCGCTTCTGATTCAGCATTTTTTTTGCATGTGCCATTCAGCTGCACCAAACCTCACCTGTCCTTTTTGCATTCCAAAGATTCTTTGTTGTAAACCCGCAAATGGTGCTTATGCTCAATCTTGGTTGTGAACTGTAGCTCTTTTATTCTTAAAAAGGCAGATCAGGGTATTGCAAGGCATTTTACTGAACCCGATCCTGCTGGAACGAAAAGGGCCAGTTCAGCCGCTGAGAAAGGTCATTGTCCATTATTTCCTTCTGGTGAGGTTTGCGTGGATTCTCCTGCAATACAAAATGGGGAAAGAGAATAAATATACTTTGGAACATGGCAGAGGGCAGCAGGGAACAACAGCTTTGGGGTGGGGAGGGGGGAAATCTCAGTGGAAAGGGAACCATTCCCTCCTTGGCTCTTAGGACAAACTCTCCCATACCCGGATTCATATTCCAAATGCATGCACATTAAAGGTCTTAACCTCTGTGGTTTATATGATTATTTAAGACCAGTGCTTGAGGTTGGTGCTGGGACCACTGCAGCCTGCCCCATTTGTCCACTTAACAGAATAACAGAGTTTTGGAAGAAACCTTCTAGTCCAAATCCCTGATCAAAGTAGGAGACCTTGTATCGGGGGTCTGCAACCTGCGGCTCTGGAGCCACATATGGCACTTTTGGCCCTCTGCTGTGGCTTCCTGTCAGCTGATCCCACCACAGGCTGGCTTCGCTCCTTCCCTCCCCATCCCTCCTCGCATGGCTTGAGAAGGTAAGAGTGATGGTGGGGAGATGGAGACTTGTTCCATATTCCAGAGCAGGTGACTGGGTGGGAGTGAGTGACTTCCAGTTGGCCATGCCCACCCAGTCACATCGGTTGTTAAATTATTGGCTCCCAGTGTTTTCTGTGAGAAATGGGTCCAAATAGCTCTTTGAGCCCTATATCATTCCAGACAAGTGGCTGTCCAGATTCTTCTTACAGCCCTCCAGTGATGGAGCAGCACCCACAATTTCTGGTTAATTGTCCTCGCTATTTGGAAATTTATCCTCAATTCTAGGTTGCATCTCTCCTTGATTAGTTTTCTTAGCCCAGGTTACCCTCCTATCATCTGGTACAACTGGAGCCTCCAGTGGAAGTATTTTGATGAGGAGCTTGGTTAAGTATAAATTCCATCCTGTTGCCACCACGGGGCCATTTTCAAACAGAGGGTGACCATAGGTGGCCTATATGCCTCCCAAAACTGCTGAAGGAAACAGATGCTCCATCTCCCAGTCTTCAAGCAGCTGCTTTATTTGGAAGGAGACAAAGCTGGCTCCATAGAAGAACAAGGAGGTCTGGAGAGGCACAGAAGGAAAGCACCTGTTGAGAGGCTGGGGATGGAAGTCAATACGGCAACCCCATATACTTTTGAAATTCCTTGTTCCTAGAGAAACGAACGAGTTGCTTTCTTGGTTTTTCCTGAGTGATACCAGGACTGTTCTTTTAACTTTGGTTGATAAAGAGTTTGCTTTAAAAACAAAAACAAAAACAGGCAACTCTTAAAACCTTGATTGCTAGCATTTTTCTTTTCTAATTAGGATTGGACTGAACAGGGCCAGACCGGATTAGTTCTTAGATGGGAAACTGCCAAGAAATACTAGTGTTGTACAGGTAGTACTTGACTTACGACCATAATTGAGTCTGCCAATTATGATAGTTAAATCAGGTCACTCATAACTTGGGTCACCCTTGTGACACAAGACAATTGTACTACTTTCCTTATTAAGGGAATGTGGCAATTGGTGGCAAATGATCATTAAGCAAAGCCATTGTTTACTATGGCGCATTTTTGCCGGAAACTGGAAGTAAATGCAAAAATGTTGTAAATTGCAGTCTACAAATAGCCATAGACATGGGCTGGTTGCTGAGCACCTGAAATGTCATGTGATCATGGAGTGGGGAGGCCATTGGAATTTCGGAATCGTGTTCTAAATATCTTTTGGGGCAGGGTCCTCATAACTTTGACTGGTCATTAAGTAACAGGTAAAGACTATCTGTATGCCGGACTGTGAAATGTTAAAAAAATAATAATTCTGGCAACCATTTAGAGGCGGCTGTGAGGAAAACAACTCTATTCATGAATAGCAATAGCACTTAATCTTATATACTGCTTCATAGTGGTTTTCAGAACTCTCTATGAGTGATTTACAAATATCACCATATTGCCCCCCACAATCTACGTCCTCATTTTTACTGACCTCAGAAAGATGACAGGCTGAGTCAACCTTGAGCTAGTCAGGATCGAACTCCTGGAAGTCAGCAGAATTAGCCTGCAATACTATAATCACTGAGCCACCAGGGAAGTTATCAAAAAATTCTCTTTAAAATAGTTACTAGAAGCAATTGGGAAGTGAAAGTCAAAGGGGAAATCACTCCCTACAATATCCATTTAATTCCGTTGTCCTTCCAGTGGTGGCAGAACAGAGAAGCAGCCGCTGCTGTCTCATCCTGAATCTCTAGCAGCACAGAAAGATGGCAAGTACTGGAGTGGAATAGAGCAGCCTTTTTGAACAGGTGGAGATACTTTCAACATTTGTATGATGTTTCCCATTTAAGAAAAAGCATGAAGTGGTTTAAATAATGACGAGGGAGGGAAGGAGCGAACCAGAAATCATAACAGTACCTTCTTTTTCCAAAAATCGTGGGCTCCGTCGAATTGCTTGTAGAGAAACTGCCCGCTGACACTTTTTCTGAAATAGGAATGAAATCGGGATTTCACATGTGACCTGAGGACATTTCCGCGATTGCAGCCTCTCTCTCTCTTTCTCTCTCCTTTTTTTGAAATGTCCTTTTTAAAGGCGTGATAAGAGAAATTCAATTTCTCTAAAAGCTCACTAAACTTGAATCATCTTTTTTCGGTCAATGTTTCCCTTCTCCCACCATTTTCTAAATGTTATTAGCCTGTTATGGCTAGGATTTCAGCTGTTTAGTAACAAATGTCAGGGAGCTTCCCCAAGAGGAGATCCCACTGTGAACTCTCCCCTGCAGCAGCAGCTCTGAATAATACCCCCTCCTCCAAATGGCTCCCTTATTGCCACATTCCCATAGGCTTCAGCTTCCTAACCTCATGCTTCTGTAGGACTGGGCTCGGAAGGAGGATGTTACACTGGGAACATGTGACCAGCTGGTCATACGTGTCATTGAGGGCCTGTGGTCCAGCGGAGGTCAGGATGGAGGTGAAGGCCTCGCAGCCAGATGCCTTTTTGCTTCTTGGAGACCTCAGAGATATTTTTTCGATAGAAGGCAATTCTCTGTCCCTCCTCTTGGGGCGCACATCCTTCTCGGCCTTCATCTTCCAAGTAGGGGAAGGAGGAGCTGGAGTTGAAGGGTTCTGTGGAGATGGAGGAGACCTTGATCTTGCAGTAGAATGGGTGGCGAGAGATCCCAGGAGCTGGGGAGATGAACTGCATTCGTTCTGTGGGTGAAATAAAGGAAAGATTTCAAAGAAGGCTTGGTTAATGTAGGTTGAGTAGCTGTCATAAAAGTGGGCAGGATAACCCAGAAATTAATTGCCCCAACATTCAGAGACTAAGATATTTCTGGTAAAACGTCTTCCTCCTTTTCACCTAGTTGAGTGAGAATTTCCTTTTCTTCATGTCCAGCCCCACATTTCCAGAATTGGCCCTGACAACAGACCCACAACAAAGGCCAAAGCTCAGTGGTCTGCATCCAGGCAGTCCTGGGTTTGAACTTCAATATTCCAATTGGAGGGATAAAAGGTGAAGGGAATATTTTTCCCCTCTGCCCCAAACTTATTTATCTAGTTTTTAAAGCTCTTTTATTAGTTAGCTTGATTAAAGGTTTGCATTTAAGTTTATTTCAATTGTTGTCTCTTTTGTTTTTCTGATTTTAATTTTTAATAATTTGAAATCTCCCTACAAGCCTTTAGTAATTGAGTCAATTGGAAACATCATCAATCAATTAAAATCAGAAAGAAGGACAAACTAGACCTACATAGACCTAAGCACTTTTGAAAACACATGTAACTTTGTTTGTTTGTATGTTTTCATTTCTTAACCACCCGTTTCCCTCAAAGAACTTAGATTCATAGTTCTTGAATTTATTTATTGGGCACATATTATGAACCATAAATTACATATACTGAAGATAGCTAGGCTATAAAGACGTTGAACAAGGTGAAAGCCAATAGTGTTTTTCATATCCTGCAAATGTGGCTGCTTCCACTTTAACTGCTACAGTTAACATGAAAATATTAGCTAGTATTTTCATAAAATTGCCTGTTCATCTTTGGCAGTAAAATTATCACTGCTGGGTTGGATACAAAGAGATCAATTGTTCAGAAGTGTGACTGGCAGCTCATGAGATAGATTATCATCTCCAACAAAAGAACATACCAAGGCTTGGAGTAACCATGCTGTTCTCTTGTGAGTCCACTGGTCACTATCAAAATTTCCAGATTTTTTTTAATCAATGGCCACTTCCACTGCTACAAGAAGGCCAATTTTTGATGGCCAAAATTCTTACCAGATGGTGTAGATACTGATCTGCTGGAAACCAATTGTTACACTGCTGGCATAAATTTGTTTTGAAACCTAAAGGTGAGAAGTTAGAAGACAATAATCAGTCCTAACATTCTGATCAAAGAGCTGCAAAAAGATTTCAGAGTGGTTTGTGCCCCTTCCAACAGCCTTTGACTGGCCAAAATCACCTAGACACAGATTTAGCAAGGGAAGAAAATGAATGTATTAATTAATTCGTTAATTCATCCATCCTTCCTTTTTGTCCCTGTCTTTAATTTCCTAGGATAAATTGGAAAATACTGAGGCTTAGAATTGGGTTACACAAACTCAGTTTTAGCAAAATCAACAGTATGTTCTCAAAACAAATCCTCGATCAACTATTATTTTCACTAATAATAATAATAATATTAAAACTTACCAATTCATACTGTTGCATTCATGCAACACTTGAGCAACTAAAACAATCATATTAATGTGTTAACATCACACAAAAAACTAAGGCAATGATTAATAGGGGACTTGCACTATAGCCCAGGGGTCTCCAAGCTTGGCAGCTTTAAGACTTGTGGACTTCAACTCCTAGAATTCCTGAGCTAACATGACTGGAGGAGGAATTCTGGGAGTTGAAGTCCACAAATCTTAAAGCTGTCAAGTTTGAAGACCCCTGCATAGCAGATCAAATCAGTTAACACAACTTGATTCCCAGAATTTAAAAAAATAAATCTAGGTAAAGGAGGGCAACATTTAAACATGGTGCTAAGAGGTCAGCTAAGACTGTAACTGGCAATTACTAGCAGAAAACAAGCTCCCCGGACTGTCTTTCACTCCTAAGCAAGGGACAATATGTCTTTTCATGGAGTCTGAGCATGCAAAGTGATGCCAGTGTGCAAGCCATGTTCTGCAACAGCATCACAACACAGGAATGGAAAGAAAGAGGTTGTGCAGTGATGTCACTGATGGGTAGGAATTGCTAGACTTTGCCCTGTTTTGCTACAGACAACCCTGGGATATTCTGAGCTATAAATTACTCTACTTCATTTCAGCCTTCCCTAAGTACTTACAATTTCCTTCATCCTCATTCTAGCTTCAAGAGAGGAACATGGCATTCCTGGGGATCTTCGTTTTTATTCTGCCCCCTTCCAATTTCTAAATGTCTAGGCCAGAGATCTCCAAACTTGGCAACTTTAAGACTTGTGGACTTCATAGGTGGCTGAGGAATTCTGGGAGTTGAAGTCCACAAGTCTTAAAGTTGCCAAGTTTGAGGAGCCTGGTCTAGGCTAAGAACAGAGAACAAGCTTATTTATTTGAGTTTTTACCAGCATTTATTTATTAGTGGAGACAGTTCTTCCTGTGAACTATCAGAGCAAGCCAGGATCTTTGGTAAATTGAAAACATGGGTTCCTATTGGTGGCTTGAATTCAGCAGGAACCCATGTTAGAGGATGTGCTTTCAAACATAAGGAGAGTGCTGAATGAGTTCTGAGCAACAATGTCATGTGCCCCTTTAAAAAAAAAGACTATGTTCATTATGTGACACTTTGGATGCAGATTATAGGCTTAGTGCAGCTGTCAACAAATGCTAACAGATGTTCATTATATTTGAGGTAAAAGTTAGATTCAGAAATACATAAGGATAGGAATGCCTGACTTCTATCTAATCCAGGGGTCTCTAATCTTAGCAACTTTAAGACTTGTAGACTTTAACTCCCAGAATTCTAGGAGTTAAGTTGACAAGTCTTAAAGTTGCCAAGGTTGGAGACCCCTGATCTAAACTACATTTTGAAGAAAGGAAATCACAAGAGAGAAAGAGAGATGGGGAAGGGAAAAGGTCATTTTGATCTTTCATTTCACTAATTGCAGGCTAGGAGAAAAACAGACACAGTTCCTAGATGCAAAAAGATGAGGCAATCTCCATCAATTCCAGGTTGCATTTCAAAAGGGCATTGATAGGGAAGGAGAATGGACAAAGCTAGCAACAATACCTACAGGTGTGAAACTTACCAGGGGCCCTCGGCTTGTTGCCTGTTTGGCAGATGAGCTTGTGCCCCTCTTGGGCTTTGTGCATGATGTATTTGCCACAATCCCAACACATTGTGGTGCGGCTGCCACACGCATCCAGGTGAGATTGCAGCTTACGGAATGGCAGCTCCAGCTCGCAAAAGTGGCATTTAACTGAGCGCTCTTGGCATTCTTCGGCCTGCAGGGATGGGAAGAACAAAGGACCCAAAATTCAGTTTTTACAGTTATGTTTAAGGCCTCAGAGCTTGCAGAAGGAACCTTGGGCAGTCAAAATTAGCTATGGAACACAAGAGGTGTGGATGGCATCTTGCCTTGTATGATGTCTTGTACATTGCATAAACCTGAGTCTACAAAAAGTCATGCATTTTTATCCCACCTCTATTAATTTTATAATAAGGGCAATGAACATGCACAATATTCCTTTCTCCTATTTTCCCCACAGCAACCACCCTGTGAGGTAGATTGGACTGAGAGTGACCGGCTGAAAATCACCTAGCTGGCTTTCATGCCTACAGTGGGACAAAAATTCATGGTCCCCCCTTTCTATTCTGGTCCCTCAAATACTACACCAAACTGGCCTATTTTCTGTGTTCACCCAATACATGAAACATATACTGACCAAAGAGACAGAATTCCCACAAAATGCGAGCCTACAAAAACTCTCTAGTCTGCTATATTCTCAGTTGCTTTCTGTGATTAACACTAAACTGTACTAGGGATGTGCAAATGCTGTCACACTAAGTAACAATCCTGGTATACTGATCTGTGATGTACAAAATGAGCACCCATTAAAGGCAACAGAAACATTTTCTCACCAATTATTATTTTTTAAATAAATTTATGGACCTCCCATCTCTTGGCATTTACAATGTTAACATAATCGCATCAGTTAAAGCTTCCAAGGCACAAGACAATACCACAATTACTATTAATTATATCTCACTTCACCCCAACACCTTCTGGACTGACTTCCAGAAGGCCACTCCAGATAGGGCCACTCTTGTTCCAGAGTGAAACTGTTTCAAAGAAGAGTGCTACCACTCAGGAGGAGCATTCCTGGTCTCAGTCCTTCCCACCTCCCCCAAATAGGCTACTACCCATGTTTCTCTGAAACATCACTGGGTCTTATGTTAATTTTTGCTCCAAAGGTGCATTAGGACTTATTTTCGTTAGGTCTTATTTTGGGGGAAATACAGTACTAAATGAATCCTTCTGGCTGACAATCTTAATTAAGGGCTTATTTTTGGGATAGGGCTTATATTACGAGCATCCTGAATAATCATTAGGGCTTATTTTCCAGTTACGCCTTACCTCATGGTGCTCCAGCAGATACTGTTGCATCATCTCATGACAGAGCATGCATCTGACCTGGAAGTGGGAAAGGGAGGATGGAAAACAGCCAATCAGTTGCTTTACCCAAAGACACAACCACCCACTGGAAGCCAGGAAGGCAAGACACAGCACTGATCTGCTCCAAAGATGTTGAGGTTTTGCCAAAGACCATGTCTTGCTTTGTAAATTTTTTATTGGCAATGTTACAGCTCATGGATGGATATACATGCATGTTTTGAAGATGATCATGGAAAGGCAAGGTATATGAAGGTTAATTTTAGACAAATTAGGTTTATAAATGAAAGGTGAAGATGGGATTTAGGAAGAATAAGGCTAGGTGAGGGTGTTCCAGTCAATTATCTGTTGATTTTCAGGGCCATCCTCAATGTTAATAAACCATTGCAAATATGCATCTATAGAAAATCATGTCCATTTCAACATTGTCTTCCCTCTGCAAGCTTTCAGAAGACTATCTTCTGCTGTGGTGGTGCAGTGGTTAGAATGCAGTACTGCAGGCTACTTCTGCTGATCACTGGCTGCCAGCAGTTTGGCAGTTCGGGTCTTACCGAATCAAGGTCGACTCAGCCTTCCATCCTTCCGAGGTCAGTAAAATGAGGACCCAGATTGTTGGGGGCAATAGGCTGATTCTGTAAACTGCTTAGAGAGGGTTGTAAAAAGCGCTGTGAAGCAGTGTATAAGTCTAAGTGCTATTGCTATCCATCGTATTCTTTTCTGCAGATCTGGTGCTCACAAGCAGGAGTAGGAATCTCTCTTTCCCACCTCAAATTCTGCAAAACCTTCACCTGTGATAGTCCAATACTCCACCCCACCCACAAAAGAAATTATTCCAAGAGTTTATTCCAAGAAATTATTCCAATTATTCCTAGTGTCAATGTTTGTTCAGTGGGAAGTCAAAGGGGAAAACTGTTAAAAACTGTTATAGGGAGACCTGGGGGGGGGGGGGGGGGGGGAAATGGAGGTTAGAATGTAAATCTATCAAGCCAGCCCTGCTGTTACAGGACCCAAAGCTCAAAAGTTGCATAGAAAGAACTCTTCCTTTCATTGGGGAAAATGGTGGCCCAGCATCCCCCCAAAACAATGCAAAACTCCAAGCTGTTTTACATATGGGAACTTGACTTATAGCCATTTGTTAGGACAGCACTGAAAAAAATCACTTATAACTGGTCCTCACACTTACAACTGTCTCAGCTTCTCCACTGGTAAAAATTCAGGCAGCTTGGCAACCCGCATGTAAGATAAACAGAAACTCTCATCCTACCACGTTCCTGTGGCACCTTGAGATACATCAGCCTCCCGGATTGCCTCCTATCAAAGGTAAGCAAAGCAAAAGACCCTCCTTACCTGTTGGTGGGCCTTGGCAAGATGTTCTTTCATGTCCTTTGAAGCGACCGGTTCCTTACATTCGGGGCAAACAGCAAGAAACCGCATGCAATGAGCCTCATGGAGGGAGAAGTTTACCGCAGCCACATCCCTCTTGCTAGGAAGAGAAGGAAAAAAACTGGCCATTGGCAAGGACATCAATATGTCTGAAACTTCACTTTTGGTAACAAGACTGATATAAATAGACTGATTCTTCTTTTTACTCCTTGCAACCCAATGGAATGTTGGGAATAAATTACATAAATTTGCCAATTCTTGAAAAACTGAAGAGAATGGGGGTATTTGGTATTATGGATCACCAGCAAAAGTTTTTTAAAAAGGGAATCTGAAAATGGACCAGAGCCAGCTGAAGCTGTAGAGATAAATACAGGATGCCCTTGATTTACAACAGTTCATTTGCTGAGCATTCAAAGTCACAAGGGCACTGAAAAAGGGGACTTTTCATGTTTATGACCATGTGGTCAAAATTTGGATGCTTAGCCACTGGTTCATATTTATGATGGTTGCAGTGCTCCAGGGTCATGTGACTGACTTTTGCGACTTGATTCACTAAATAACCATGTTACTAACTTAACAACTGCAATGATTCACTTACCAATTATGTCAAGAAAGATTGTAAAATAGCTTTTAAGGGCAATAAAGCCAGGCGATTTATAATCCCAGGATTGATTAAATCCTATTAATAATTGGTCTTATTGGAATTGAGATATTGGAATAATGGTGGAATATTGAATAATATTTAAAATATTAAAATATTAGTGATTCAGCAGTGGACAACAAATACAGTGTAAAGCTGGGCTTCCCTCCCACACCACTCCTGCTTCAATTTCCAAAAGCTTTCTTCTCTCTTCAGCCTGTCCACCAAGCAGATTCTGGAACAGACAGAAATGATCTTTGCAAAAACAAGCACATTTGCCTCTCTAGCTACAGCTCTGAAGATAGACTCCTATGTGAGAAGTTGAGATTAGCATTGAAGCTTTCCTACCAGTTCTTGCAGATGCGTCTCTCCTCCTCCATTTCTCCGCTCGGACTCCCTCCATCTTTCACTTTCATTTCTGCAATCTGGATCGGCGAAAACGAAACTGAAAACATCTGCCTGCCTGTAGCACACCCCTTTTGCTGCTGCAAAAGAAACTGGACAAACAGTTCTTTTTTCTTCAAAGGCCGAGCACCTGGGAGCTCCCTCTCCTCTCCCGGGAACCCTCCCCACCTCCGCAGATCTCCAAAAAATCCCGCAGCTAAGCGCAAACAACAAAGTAATGAAATTTTTCTTTGTAAAAATATTTGAAAAATATTCTTTCAAACTTGGGGAGCCACTAGAGGGCAGCAGAGCTCCTCTTTTTCACCTTCCTAGCCCCATCACCAAGGCCCAGAGACCAACTCTAGATCTGCTCTCAAGTTACAGCAGGGAAAGTACCTCACGCAGCAGGTGATAGGACAGGCTGGATGAAACATTCCTCTCGTGGGGCCAAGCCAGCCGCCCTCTTTTTGGAAGAGGACAAACATTTTACCGAACTAGGTTGCTGCTTTTGGAAGCAGAAAACCCTACTCCATAGAGCAGTAGTTTGCTTCTATGTGTGTAATGGGAAGGTGCGGGGGAAATGCCACCTATCCTTTTTCCAAGGCAGATAAGTCTGTATGTACAGCTTCTCAGTCATCTAGGTCATGGTTGTCCCAAAGGTGCGTTTTCTGGAGGCAAGTGGACTTTTTTTTTTCTTTTGAAGACATTTCGCTTCTCATCCAAGAAGCTTTTTCAGTTCTTCCATTCCCCACTATCCTGTCAGAGCTGAAGAAGCTTCTTGGATGAGAAGTGAAACATCTTCCAAAAAGAAAACAGAAAGAAAAAGTCCAGTTGCTTCCAGGAAAAGCACCTTTGGGTCTAGGTGGCTAAGTATAAGATTAGCCTTATTTAGCACTTTGGCTTGCAAGACTGGTATGCCTTTTCATTTAAAATGGCAAGATCCCTAATGGTTAATCATCCAGACTGGTGTTTCTCAGCTTTGAAGATGTATGGACTTCAACTCCTAGAATTCCCTTGTCAGCATGAAGTCTACACATCTTAAAATTTCTGAGCTGAGCAATACTATTCTCCTATATAAGATTTTCCTAATTTGTAGTTTCTATTGATACAACAGTGCCTGGCAACTTCCTATATTTTGCTTTGATTATGTAATGCTAGGTAAATTTTCTTCCTCCAAGATGGAAGTAGTCTTACATCGATGAAGCAAGTTGTTTTCCTTCTTAAATCTCCATACACCATTGAATATAAGCCTTAATGGTGGATGTTTATCTGTCAGCCTTGATCATTCCTTGGTAGATTCCCGGAGGTAGGTGGGTTCTAATTCTTAATAGGAAGGAAAACACCCAGTGGCTATTCATGATTAGTTAGTCAGCCTCTTCAAAATATTCTCATCCTTCCTGCTCCCCACAGTGAGGAGAATATGTTTTGCTAACAAGAGGAAGGGTAGGATCACTCTCCAGGAAAAAGCCAAGTGATATTAAGAATCTGCAGGTAGCCCTTGACTTAGCAATAGCACCAGCACTTAGACTTATATACCACTTCACAGTGCTTTGTAGCCCTCTCTAAGCGGTTTTACAGAGTCAGCATTTTGCCCCCAACAATCTGGGTCCTCATTTTACCAACTTTGGTAGGATGGAAGGCTGAGTCAATCTTGAGCCTGGTGGGATTTGAACTGCCAAATTTCAGGCAGCCAGCAACCAGCAGAAGAAGCCTGCAGTACTGCATTCTAACCACTGCGCCACTGCAGCTCCTTGGGATGACAATTGGGCTCAGAATTTCTGTTGCTGAGCAAGGCAGTTGTTGAGTGACTCACAAATGATTTTACAGTCTTTTGGGGGGCTATGTTGTTAAGCAAATCACTATAGTTGTTAAGTGAATCACGTGACTGTTAAGAGAGTCCTGCTGCCTCCACTGACTTTGTTGGAAGCTAACTGAGAAGCTTTCAAGCGGCGATCCTATTTATGATGATTGCATTGTCATGACGTCATGCCCTTTTGCGAGCTTCTGACAAGCAAAGTCAATGGGGAAGACAGATTCACTTAACAACCATCGCTAACTGAAGAACTGCAGGGATTCACTTAACAAATGTGGTGAGAAAAGTCGCTTAATACCTTTCTCTTAGCAACATAAATTTTAGGCTCAATTGTGACCATAAGTTGAGGAGCTTGCCAAGTATCTGAATTTTGAACATATGGCCTTGGGGATGCTGCAGTGGTCATACATGCAAGGACTGGTTGATCCCCTGGCCATGGGGATGCTGCAGTGCTTAGAAGTAGAATGACCAGTCACATTTTCAGGGCTGTTTTAACTCTGAAAGATGGCTAAACAAATGCTTGAAAGTCAAGGACTACCTTTATACCAAAGAAAGGCTCTGTGGTAATAGAAGAGGCCTCTTCTGCAGAGGTGGTATTCAGCAGGTTCTGACAAGTTCTGGAGAACCAGTAGTGGAAATTTTGAGTAGTTTGGAGAACTGGCAAATACCACCTCTGACTGGCCCCGCCCCCATCAATTCTCTGCCTCCTGAGTCCCAGCTGATTGGCTGGGTCTTCTTTGGTTGCCCTGGTCTGGAGAACAGAACTGGAAAGCAGGTTAGTGGGGTGGGGAGGGAATGGAGATTTTACAGTATCCTTCCCCTGTCACACCCACAAGCCATGCCCACCAAGCAAAGCCATGCCCACTAAGCCACGCCCACAGAGCCTGCAGTCAAAAAAATTGAACCCCACCACTGATCTTCCAGCTGCCAGGGCTGACTTTCCGAGATACAACACACATATCCTCAACGTACAAAGCAATACCATTCTTATATTTCATAACAGACAGGTTTGAAGCTTGTGCAGATCTTCTCCTGATAAATCTGTTGGCTTTTAAAATACCAGAAAGCTGTCTGGATTTTTTTTTTTGCTGCGGCTGATCAGTTATTGCCCTCCCCTTTGAAATGTTAATCATAACCATTGTTTCTAAAAGGAGCTGTGGCTTCCCAAAGATGGACAATTAAACAACTATCTGACAGTGAAAAAGACCTTAGGGCCAAGATGAGATCCTCAGCAGATTTCCTCTACTCTGAAGAATGGTCTAGCCAGGAGAATTATGCCCGCTGGGACTGCTCAGGGTATGGGATGCAGCAAGAGCCAAACCTCAGATATTCTGCTAAGTCACCAAGCAGCTCTTGAGATGTCCCTATTTTTTCTGAACTTACCCGTCTTTGGGCCCCTTATGATGTCTGGACCAGCCCCAAGAGAGCAAATAATGTTTTTATAGCTCATCAACTTGTCCTCTAGCAGTGTAACAATGCTTATGGCTGAGTCAACCAATCATGGTTCTGGGATTCAACTAGTCTGTCACTCAGCAGCCATTGGAGAGTGGTCTTGTAAAGAGTGGTTCACTTTCTCACGCAATGGTAGAGGAACCTACCAGGTTGTGGTCCTTTTGTTTGCTCAAGCTGGAATCATGATACTGGACCTCAGAACCACTCTAGGATAGGGAAACCCTCTCATACATTGAGATTTTGATGATTCAGAAGCTAAATCTGTATAACTCACTCCACCTGGATATTGATTTTTTCCCATTTGGGGAGGTTCAGTAATATATTCCATTTAAACTACTCAGTATGATTGGGTTTATCCAATCTCCCAGCAATAGCAGTAGCACTTAGATTTATATACTGGTGCTTTACAGCCCTCTCTAAGTGGCTTACAGAGTCAGCATATTTGCCCCCAACAATTTTTGGATGCTCATTTTACCAACTTTGGAAGGATGGAAGGCTGAGTCAACTGTGAACCTGGTGAGATTTGAATTGCCAAATTGCAGGCAGCCAGCAGTCAGCAGAAGTAGCCTGCAGTACTGCATTCTAACCACTGTGCCACCATGGCTCAGAGAAGGAGAGAGAAATATGAAAAAATCATGCTATCCAAACAGGAATATAGTTATAATAGGTCTTTAACTGGCTTAATCAGTTGTGGGTACATAGCCAATGTGCATCCTTGGTGCAACCCCAGCCAAGATAAATAATTGCACAAAGATTAAGCATTGTTGAACTTTAAAAATGATCCTGTTTGACTCGTACTAGATCATAACTCATTTCCTTAATATATGAAATGCATCATTTGCATATCTTCCTAGTTAGTTATAGTTGTTATAGCTCAGTGGGACGTGATTTGAAAGCAAACAACTATAGGTCCTCTCCCTTTGTGTTACCTGGAAAAAAGCAGCACTGTAAAACTCTAGGGAGCCCTTGCTAGTCGGTGATGACTGTGGGACGGGGTGTCAAACTTAAGGGGTGCTTTGATCTGGCCAATGGGGATACCCTGGAAACAGCAAAGGACCGGCCTGCGGTGCCTCTGCCAGTGAAAATGAAGCTCAGGAGGGCCATATGTGGCCCTCCCACGCTCTGTTTTCACTGGCAGAAGGTTGCAAGAGATCATCGCAGCTGAAAAAGGAAATTGGGAGCCAGTTTTCACTGGTACTTGGGCCACCACAGGTGCCCCCGACATGAGTGACATCGAGCTGGCCATGCCCAGCCCAGCCCCCAAGGTCAAACACAACCCTGATGCAGCCCTCAATGAAATCGCGTTTGACACTGCTGCTGTAGGAGATATATTGGAGCTAATTTCCCATAAAAAGAATGCTAAGAATATAAATAACAGACCTCTAGCACAAAACAGGAAATGTAAAACCAACTCTTAGAATCAAGTCTTGAATTTAAACTTAAGCTGGTATGATACCACAGCTGTAGCTGTCATAAGACTGTCAACGGTTTAAAATAGCTTCATTCTTAATGGACAATAACATTTTTATAGCTGTGTTATGCTAAGTTTTCAGAGAAGTTCAGACAAATTTGAAACAGTCAAGAGGAATCGGACATTGACAGTTCTGGGCTAGCTGAATCCATAATCTGACTCAATTGATGGTTTCAATTAGATATAATTGTGACTGGATTGGGCCAAGGATGCTATGTGAACCCATTTAGTTGGCTAGCTTATAGTTGGGTATGTTCTGCTAACTCAGCCAATGGAGTTAATTAGTTAGCAGGGGCTAAATCATTGCAACTGCACATGTAAAATGTGGTAAGGTATAGCTCAGTGTATGGTGGAATGCTTACTGGTTTCCTAGCTTATATTTCAATATATACTGGCTGAGAGAATGGGATAATTCAGTACACAGCATGTTGTACAAATTAAGTCAACCAGTATAAAATAACATATGCTGAGTCAATATAGAAATAAACAGAGACATTAAACAAAAGAATAATTAGTGACAATTACGTTATTGTAAATTACCTTGACAAAATTACCTACTCCCTTAAACAATGAAAAATAATTATTAAGAGTGGCCATTCAACAAAGAGATGTTGCTGATAATGGAAACATTGAATAGGTTTTCATCTCTCTGCCTTTTGTAAGTTTTCATGCAAATCTGATAAAAAAATAGTTTGTGCCTAGATTCCCCTTCTGTCTAATTCAGAGACACTGATGGCCTTTGATGGGGCCTTGAACACCTGATTTCCCCTCTTCCACCACCACCCCAGGCACTTGGGCCAGGATGTTGTTTGAACTTGCCTAGATGTGCTCTTAGATTTAATTGTCTCTGATTCTGTATGCTTATATGGATCTGTTATTTCATACACTGATTTAAAAAAAAATCCTATAGACATACAAGACACCTGGCATTGCTCCATGAGCCTTAAAACTGACTAAAGTAAATACATTTTAATATTAACCCATATCAGTCCATCCAGATTACACTTGTCAATGTCAATGGCAGGAGTGGGGTGTGGGTCGTGTATCCATCCTTGCTCTTCTTGATCTGGTAGCAGCTTCCGATTCCATCAGTTATGGTTTCCTTCTGGAGGATCCCTCTCAGAGTTGGTAGTACCTGAGGTATGTCGGTTCTCCAGGCTCCTTCCAACTGGTGTTGATCGGGGGTGAAGGGGAGAGTTCAGTTTCTCTTGTGTGGGGTTCCACAGATGTTCTGTCTCCTCCTGTATAACATCCACATCATTTGGGGGAGGTCCTCTTGCAGTGTGGAGTGAAATATCATCAGTATGCTAATCAGGCGCACTGTTGCCTCTCTACCCTTAAACCCTCCCTCCCCCAAAGTGATGCCATGGGGGTTCTCTCTCTGTGTCTGAAGGTCAGAATGGAGAACAATATGTTTTGGATCAACTGTCTATGGAGATTCTCGGTCATCCAGGTCATGGTTGTCCCAAAGGTGCTTTTTTCAAGAGGCAACTGGACTTTTCTTTGAAGACATTTCTCTTCTCATCCAAGAATCTTCTTCAGCTCAGGAGAAGCTAAACATCTTTAAAAAAGAAAAACAGAAAGTCCAGTTGCCTCTTGAAAAAAGCACTTTGGGGACTTTGGATCATATCTAGCAAGACTGACTCTGAATATTAGGCCCTCCTGGTTCTGGGGAATTTCTATCATTTGTTCTGGATGGGGTTACACTACCCACCTCCTATACAACCTGCATGCCATTTGCGGATTCTCCTGTGCTCATGGCACCTTCTCAAGGAACAGATGTAGCTGTGGCCAGGAGGGCCTTTGCACAATTTCATGTTGTGTGCTAAGTGAGCCCATTCCTGGACTGGAAGGTCCTGCTCATGGTCACTCATGCCTTGGTCACCTTCCAAAAGGCATTACTGCAATGTGCTTTATATGAGAAGAGGTCTTGATGTTTGCAGAAGATGTCAGGGATCATACCTGGGTAGCAGGCCACATTCAGTGGGTGTGTATGAATGTTGGTAGACACCAAGTTAATACAGTACTATTACTGTTGTAATACCATTGTCTGATTGTATTTCAGATGCAATTGTATTTTTTCTTGTCTTCATAAAGAAGGCTTGGCTTTCTTTCTTGGATGAAATATCAATAAAGCCAAACTGCAAAAATGGCTGCTACTCAGAGAAAATAAGTGAATCCTGCTTTAGTGCAGCAGTTGAACCACGGAAATTAGCAGCTAAAATCCTTCACTGCACCATCCCTACTGATTATGGTAGACCAAACATTGCCTATCCAGGCTCAACAGCTGTGAACTTTTGCAGTTTGAAGACTATTTTTCCCATTTCCTTTTTCTGCATCTTTTCATGAAAATGTCTGGATCAGAGGTGGTATTCAGCAGATTCTGACCAGTTCTGGATATCCGGTAGCAGAAATTTTGAGTAGTTTGGAGAACTGGCAAATACCACCTCTGACTGGCCCCGCCCCCATCTATTCTCTGCCTCCAAAATCCCAGCTGATTGGTTGGGTCTTCTTTTGTTGCCCTGCACAGGAGAATGGAGCTGGAAAGCAGGTTAGTGGGGTGGGGAGGGAATGGAGATTTTGCAGTATCTTTTCTCTGGAGTGGGGACGGAATGGAGATTTTACAATATCTTTTCCCTGCCACGCCCACCAAGCCACACAGAACCAGTAGTAAAAAATTTTGAATCCCACCACTGGTCTGGATGATTCTTGTAAACAGCACACCCTTTTCTTGGGATTCAGGGCACGAGTGATAGAATGAAGCCAGTGAAATCGTACAGCAATGCATTGTAAAGCAAATTAGGGATGTCTTCTTTTCAGATGGACCCCAGCAACTCATGAGCATTCCCTTCCAGGTTCCAGTGTGAAGGATCTGAATCCTCACACACACACACACAGACCACACACCTTTCCCTGCTAGATTCCACGTTCGATCAGTGCCTACCTAAAGGCAGGAAAGATGAGGCTGTACCTTCAGTGATGGCAAAGGAAGACTAAGAGGTCCTTGGCGGAGGCTGAACCATCCTTTTTGGTCTGAAGGTCAGAGAGAGCTTTGGGCTGGTGACACACAAGTCATAACAGAACCTGAGAACAGTTGCCTTGGAGGCTGTCAAAGGAGACTCTTGAAAGGTACACAACGGCTTAGCAAACCACAGGACACCGTGGAAGAACATGTCACTCACTCTGTTACCTTCTCTCTTCCATACAAAGGCTGTGTGAGCTCTATGGTGCGTAACAGAACAACACAAAATAGGTGTGTTGGGCACTGCGAGCTGAGGGAGGCCTCAAGGGGGCCATTTGTTTTGAGTGGTAGTTCTTGTTTTCTCTGCCATATCAGATTCAACACAGGGGGCCCAAATTTACCACAGTGACTCATGCCTACCCGAGATTGCAATTCAACATTTATTTTTTAAAAAGGGATATTTTGGAAATAAACACTTTAAATGTTGTCTGACCCTGTGACGATTAATTCAGAAGAAATTTTATTATAGATAGTTGTCGACATACAATCAAAATTGGGATTGGAAAATTGGTTAAGGGGCGCAGTCATTAAGTGAAATGTCATGTGACTGTGATGATTTTTTTGGGGTCATTAAGTGAATCAATGTGGCTGTTAAGCAAGATATCATGTGACCGTGACTTGTCTTTCTGTAATGACCACTCATCTTTTGCTGGTTGTTCTCCTCTTTACTATACATGTAGTCCTCAACTTATAACCACAATTGGGAGCAGATTTTCCATCGTTAAGTAAATTGCACTCCTTTATACAATCTTATCTGCCACAGTTGTTAAGAGAATCTCTTCAGTTGCTAAGTGAATCACATGGGTGTGAATGTGAATGTGGCTTCCCCCATTGACTTTGCTTCTTGGGAGCCAGCTCGGAAGGTTGCAAGTGGCGATCCCACGATCCCAAGATCCTAGCTGTTCTCAATACATGTCAGTTGCCATGCCCTTGAATTTTGATCACCCGACTTTGGGGATAGAATAGAATAGAATTCTTTATTGGATAAGTGTAATTGGACACACAAGGAATTTGTCTTGGTGCAAATGCTCTCAGTGTGCATAAAAGAAAAGATACATTCGTCAAGAGTCAAGAATCATAAGGTACTTTACTTTGTAAATAGTTGAAGTGTTGAAGGAATTATTTGTTTAGCAGGACGTTCAGGAAAAAACGGTTCTTGTGTCTAGTTGTTCTGGTGTGCAGTGCTCTATAGTGTCGTTTTGAGGGAAGGAGTTGAAACAGTTAATGTCCAGGATGTGAGGAATCTGTAAATATTTTCACAGGCCTCTTTTTGACTCGTGCAGAATTCATGTCCCCGATTGAAGACAGGTTGGAATTGTTTTTTTTCTGCAGTCCTAATTATTTTCTGAAGTCTGTGTCTGTCTTGTTGGGTTGCAGAACCCAACCAGACAGTTATAGAGGTGCAAATGACCGATTCAATATGGATGGTACAGTAGTCAGAAGCACCAGGATCAGGTGTAAGTCATTTTTTCAGTGCTGTTGTAACTATCTGTACTTCTACTTTTCCCAATCCTAACTTTTGAGAACGAATGGATAAAAGGATGCATTTCACTCCTTTCAGTACAGGTAGTCCTCAACTTACAACAGTTCATTTAGTGACCATTCAGAGAGTCACAATGGCATTGAAAAAAAAGTGACTTATGACCATTTTTCACACTTAACATCATTTGCAGCATCCCCATGGCCAAATTCACTTAACAACCATGTTACCAATTTAACAACTGCAGTGATTCACTCAACAAAGGTGGCAAGAAAAGTCTTAAAATGGGGCAAAAGTCACTTAGCACATTTCTCACGTAGCCACATAAATTCTGGGCTCCATTATGGTCATAAGCCGAGGACTACCTGTATTTGACTGATTTGATTATGTGCAGTCAGCATCCCAAAATGGAAAGTCCTGCCATGGGAAGTGCCTTGTATTTTGCAGATCATAGATGGAACGGTGGTTTGAAAGACTCATCACAAAACCAAAGGAAGGAAACACATTTATGAGAGGAGATTTAAGAGAAATAGTAATGTGCAAACACACACGGAAATACACAAGTATATTTTAGCAGAAGTGCACTTACTGCATATAGCCGTGAAGATTTACCAAAAAATATGCAGCACCATAGGTAATTTGGTCCTGTCATGCCCTTGGTAGAGTCAGACTCTGAGGGAGAGGAGGAACAGCCAACAGGGAGTGGAGGTGTTGCTCTGGAGGTTGTGGAGGAGGCTGGGGAAGGGCAGAGGCCGGCTGAGCAGTCAGAGGAAGAACCAGGCCCATCCCTTCTGCATTCTAGGACACGCAGGGAGGAACAGAGAAGGAAACAACTTGGTTTATGAGAGAGGAAGCGGCCATGATCCTCCTCATTGGTTGCAACGGGGGAGAATAGTATATAAGAGAGATGATTACAACACAATGTTGCCAGAAGCAACGTGTGGGTTATTTGGGGCTGAAGTTATCTTGGTTGGTGTCCTTCCAACTGTTCCTTGATACCTCCTTGAATTTGGTAATTACTTATCCTGGTCCGTTGTGGAAATTTCATCATTGTAGTTTGTTTGTTTTTTTATTTCACCTCTATCTGCACATTAAGTTTGGACTGTATTGCTTTCTTTTGAAAACTATTTTTGAGTACGTTTTATCTCCAACTGAGAATTATTGAATAGTGGGACCAAGTTGGAGGCATTAAAGGATTTTATTTATGTTTTGGATTTTGTTACATTTGTGTTACACTTTGGGTCATCACAGGTCCTACCACAGGTTTCTCAAGGTCAGTGTTAGTCTGACTGACAATATGAGAAAGAAATTTGCATGACTTCCTCACCATGAAGACTTGAAAGTAGTGATTTAATTACAATTATAGCCAGGCAAGAAACATATACTTACAATACTATTTGCTTTAATAAATATATTTTAGGCTGTGCTTCGCACTATTTCTCAAAGTTCGCAGTACTACCGTCACTGTCTGATACAGTTCTGTGACATTGTTCATCGCCCAATTGGATTGAGATGGGAGGCTATAGAAACTGAGTGACTGATGGAATAAATATAATATTTATTGTGAAGAAAATATGTGATCACAAATAGCTTGAAGAAGAAGAGATTCATTGTATTAGTATAATACCCTTAACCAAGCCAGCGGAGGCTGAGTAGCTGCTTTCTGACATGCTAAGTTTAACTGACATTGGTTTGCTTTTTTGTTGCTTGGTGTGTTACATGAACCTAGCCCAGGGGTGTCAAACTTGAGGCCCATGGGCCGAATCCGGCCTGCAGGGTGCTTAGATCTCCCTGGAAACAGTGAAGGGCCAGCCCATGGTGCCTCTGCCAGCGAAAACAGAGCTCTGTTTTCACTGGCAGGGCACTTGGGCCACCACAGGCCCCCCGACACAAGTGATGTTGACCTGGCCATGTTTACCTGGCCATGCCCAGCCCCCCCCAAGATCAAATACAACCCTGAAGCGGCCCTCAACGAAATCTAGTTTGGCACCCCTGACCTAGCCTTTTTAGTCAGTGTGTGGTTCAAGTTGTGGTGCATCACCTTCAGGGTGGGTTTTCTGGATTTGCACAACACAAGGAGCCGAGTTTATGTTTATGTTTTATTTATTTCTCAATTGCTTACAAGATAATAGGTATAAGTAAAAACATAGTTATAAATACATGGATACATATAAGAACAAAATATATAAAAGAAACAATAGGACAGGGACAATAGGCACGTTGATGAGCTTATGCATGCCCCCTACAGACCTTTTAGGAAAGGGATGAGGTCAATAGGAGACAGGCTAAGGTTAAAGTTTTTGGGGTTTGGGGAAGAAACCACAGAGTCAGGTAGAGTATTCCAGACATTGACCACTGTTGCTGAAGTCGTATTTCCTGCAATCAAGTTTGGTGCAATTAACCTTGAGTCTGTATCTATTGTTTGCTCTTGTGTTGTTATGGTTGAAACTGAAGTATTCATTGACAGGTAGGACATTGCAATGTATGATTTTATATACTATACTTATATCAGACCGAAGGCATAGTTCTAGGTTTTCTAGGTCTAGAATTTCGAGTCTGGTGGCATAAGATATTCTACAATGAGTAGAGGAGTGGAGAACTCTTCTTGTGAAATATTTCTGGACTTTCTAAATTGTGTTAATATCAGATACGTAATGTAGGTTCTAGACTGATGAGCTGTATTCAAGTGTTGGTCTAGCAAATGTTTTGTATGCTCTAGTTATTAGTGTGATATTACTAGAGAAAAGGCTACATAAGATTAGGTTAGCAACTCTTAATGCCTTTTTGGCTATGTAGTTACAGTGGGCTCTCACACTTTGGTCATTTGAGATGAGTACTCCAAGATCCTTGACAGAGTTTGGATCATCAACGAGGTCTTCACTATTCAGCCTGTATTTTATTTTCTGATTTTTTTTGCCAATATGTTTCAGAGATTATGAAGACAAGTCTTCTTCCATGTGTTTCTATCAGTAGTTTGCTTCTAGAATGACGAGCATTGCAAAGCCAGTCTTAAGCCAGGGGGTACCATGATGTGTTTGTCCATGCAAGGAAAAAAAATGACAATGGGGCAATTGGGCAACTGAAGGTCCACCTCTTTTTTAAAATATATGTCGTGTAACAAAAAGAGATGGGACGTTCATTGCACTGGCCCAGTCTCCCTCTAATTGCAGTCACAATACCTTTGAAGAGCCCTAATATGAGAAGGGCTTTTATGAAAGAGATAAATTGTTTTATTGTTTTAAAATGTTTTTATTGCTTTAATTGCAGTATGCTTTCTGAATAGTAAATCACTCAGAGTCATTGACTGAAATAAGCAACTATAAGAATCAAATAAATAAATAAACCCTCCCTTTAGATACACACACATATACCCAAACACACAAACACATATATGGAGGGTGATGAAACTAAGGAAAGGCAGCAGGGGGCTCTTTTACCTCAGAGCAGGACCATCTGCAGGGCAGAAAGAATATTATTATTATTATTTTTATCCAGGCCTGACCTCCTGGTTGTGGGGAGGCAGGAGTTCAGGTACAGGTGAAAACTAAACCACAATCTTACTTTAGGCAACTTCCCAGCAGAGATCAGAAGTGGATTAACTTCTTGACACAACTTATTCACCAGCCTCTATGTGGAGAAGCCAGTTTTTCTGGTAACTCATTGATGCCCGTATCTTTGATAACTCCCACATTGAGGGCATACATGTATACAATGGGTTTCCTAGGAAGAGGGCCTGTGTCCTGAGAGAGCCACCCAGAGATACTGATAGCCCTGTCACCTCTTGGTCTTCAAGCAAAGACAACCAGACCTCTGAACTCCCTAGCTCGACAGCCCCTGAGTAGTGTGTGTGTGTGTGTGAGGGAAATACATTTCTGATGTATCTCCTGCTAGTAGATGGGAGCGTTTTTGCATGGTTCAGAAGGGTTCATGTACTTCATCTTCTCAAACACTTCACTGGGCTGTGGGAGTAACATGCTGTTCCATAAAAACCCAGATGTTGGTTTGAAAGAAATCAGATTCTTCTGGCATCTAATTCAGTATTTCCAACGTTGCATATCACCGGCTTTTCTCTTCAGCCGGGATTGATTGCACGAAGGTTTTCTGTCTGCTAGCAGGTGTTTTCCTAATTAGCTGTGACCCCTGGCAAAAATATCATAATTTATCTCAAGCTGCCTTACATCAAACCAGATCATTATTATTTTTTTCCATATTTCCTGGGGCTCAAGAGGGGATTCCCTGTTCATATAGCCCATCAATTATTTTCTTCCTCTTATTCTATAAAGAATATTGAAAGTTTGAAAGGTGTGTTGCAACAAAATGCTGAAAGCATTATTAGTCTTTGTTCACTTGGTTTCTGAAAAGACATATCCATCACAAAAAAATTTTTTCAGGTTATGCAGAACTGAAGAAAAAATTGTAAGCAAGAGAAAAGGAAGTTAGTTAAATCTTGTTTTCCCCATCTTATTTTTGCTCAAATGGATAAATAGTTGATTATATAAGTACACAATATGTAATATTGCATGCTGTATATAATTGTTAAAAGAACAACAAGTATTTGGAATATAGTGTAAATGTTAATATACTTATACAATCATACAAGCAATAGATTAAATATAAGCACAATGCCATTAGTACTATATTTTATCCTTCCCCATCAACCTATTGTCATTATTTTTACCTACATGCCATCTTTTTCCTGAGATTTGAAAGCCTTAATAAAACAGCTAAATAAAAAAAAGTATTTGGCTATGATTCTTTACCAGTCAGCCTATTAAAATATGGTCAAGTGAATTTGAAAGATTTCCCTCCTCCAATCCCATCAAGAAAAGATGCAGGAAATAGTACAGAGAGATCCTGATATTTCCCAATGTCTTCAATAGCTCTTATGGGGCAGAATACAGCCATTATTTCTAGGCTGCAAACATCTTTACGACCAGATGGAAGTAAAGCCATCATGTTTCCTGTAGACTTTTGCTTCCATGTTCAGTGTTTATCCATAGGTTTCAGACAAATGGTTGTCGCCAAGCCAGGGACCCCCAAAAAGCCATTTTAGACATCTGCACAGAAGAAAGGAAGAATTGACTAAGGGAAGAATAGGAAAGAACATGACAACACTTAGCAATGTTCCAGTATCTAAGGGGGTGGCACAAAGAAGGAGTCAAGCTATTCTCCAAAGCACCTGAAGGCAGGACGAGAAGCCATGGATGGAAACTAATCCAGGAGAGAAGCAACCTAGAACTAAGGAGAAATTTCCTGACAGTTAGAACAATTAATCAGTGGAACTACTTGCCTCCAGAAATTGCGGGTGCTGCAAATTTTTAAGAAGAGATTGGACAACTATTTATGTGAAATGGTACAGGGTTTCCTACCTGGTCAAACTAAAAGACCTCCAAGGTCCCTTCCAACTCTGTTATTCTGTTCTGTTATTCACTTCGCTGCCATCTAGCAAGTTATGGATTTTCTGACCCAGATGGATCTGTTTCCGCTCTGAACTCACCTTTTGCATGAGACCTGGAAATGACCCTCAACAAAAAGCTTGCCAGTGTAATGTCCTGTTTAAAGTTCTACACTGAGACTAGACAAGCTTGAGTTCAAATCCACACATTCAGGAGCCCTGGGTAACTATGAGCTAGTCATGTTCTTTCAGCCCAACCTACTTCATAGGGTTGTTGCTGCAAGAAAATTGGCAAGAAACTGTATTGTGTATGTCACTTAGAGCGCCTAGAAGAAAGGTGATGTGCAAATGCAAGGAATAAGTAAATCAACACCAGCTAGTAAACGTTGTTTTGAACTAATTAAAGATAATTCTTCTTACTGTTGTGGAGCAATAGAAAAACTATAAGAAGTATAAGAATATATATCTATATATGTAGTGAAACAGTTATATATATATATATATATTTTTTTTTTTAAAAAGAATGATTTATCATGAGTCAATTCTGAACCTCTGAAGCATATGGATTCTGGAGACTCTCAACTGGTACAGAAAGTGGGCTTCATTGGCTCAAGAGACAGAAACCCAAGTGTGTGGCTTTATTGTAGAGGCAATGGCCCTGCAAAATGTAGATTACTGGGCACTGATTTAACAATCCTAATTTGTAATTTCTTTCCATCTTTTTATTATTTATTTTTTCATTCACATTTAGAAAACCACCCATCTCCCTCACAGAGGGATTCTGATTGACATCCAAATAAAAACCTTTTGGAAAAAAAAAGTAGTGTGGTCTTGAATTCAAGTTCTACCGAAGGAGAGGAAGGTGGTAGAGGGAACAGAGGAGAGAAACCTAAGAGGAGAGAGAGGAAAACAGGGAGCAAGAAAGAATATAACACACACACACACACACACACCCAGGGAAGAGCTGTACTCCACACAGACCAACTCAAAATGTGGGGAGAGGGGGCAGACACTTGCTTGGCTAAATTTCTTAGCAGATGGGATGTATACAGGTAGTCCTCAGGTTACAACCACAATTGAGCCTGAAATGTATGTTGCCAAGTAGAAATTTGTTAAGTGAGTTTTGCCCCATTTTACGACTTTTCTCTCCACATTTCTTAAGTGAATCATGGCAGTTCTTAAATTAGTGGCACACTTAAGTGGTTAAATGAATCTGGTTTCCCCATTGTCAGAAGGTCGCAAACATGACTCCGGACACTGCAAGCATCATCATTGTGTGTCAGTTGTCAAGCATCCCAATGTAAAATCACATGACCCTGGGGATGGTGCAACAGTCGTAAGAGTGGGAAATGGTCATAAGTCACCTCTTTTCGGTGGGTAGTAGCTTCGAACAGTCATTAAATGAACTATTGTAAGTCGAAGATCACCTGTACAAGATTGAGAGGCACCAGTCACAGTTGGGCCCTTTGGGAACTTTTAGTGGCCGGCTGGGGAGAAGGACTCTTCTGCACTCATCCATCCGATGCTGGTCCTGTAGTTGCGGCTTGGAGTAGCCGGTGTGGCTCAATCCGACCTTCTCCAACTGTTAGACATCCTTCGAAGGCCGTTTGTAGCGGCCATGACTGGGGAAATTCCATCACTCCAGGACCGATGAGGAACATGTAGAATTTTCCAGCCGTCGCCCTGGGAAAAGCGGGCAAGAAGGCAGGCGCTATGAGGGAGGCCTGCCCAGAGAAGAAGAGAAGGGTCCCCGGCTGAGACACCCCGCGGAGGTGGGAAGCGCAGCCTCCCGAGAGAGAGTCAGCGGGGGACGGGCAGAGGGAGGGACCGGGGCCGGCGCCCAGGAGGAGCGCCGTTTAAAAGGCCCGGTCCGCAGCCGGGACGCTCTCTCGCCCGCCCCGTCTAAGCTGTTCCCCGCGTCTCCCGGTTATGGCTCCTCGGCTGCCGCCGTTCCTGCGCTCTTTGCTGCGCTACAGAGTTTTCATCGCGCTCTTCGGCACGCCGTTGGTTCTGCTGCCGTTGCCGCTTCTGATCGCCACCAAGGTAGGGTCCGCCAAGGCACGGTCGGGTCGTTGCCGGAGGGAGGAGGATCGGCGTTCGGTGATGCCGGGGCCCGGTGCAGGAGGCGCGAGAGCGCGGTGCGCTCTGCACCCGTGAAAAATCCCCAGGCTGCTGTCGTGGGTCTCTCTCGGATGGTTCTTCGACCTTTCCGACGTGATCCCAGACTTAGCAGCGGGATCGGATCCCGCCCGCGAGAGAGAGGCTCACCCCCCCCCCCCACTTAAACCGAATGGCCGTTGGCTTCTTGGCGGACCGGGATGGCAGTTCCGAGGCGAGCAAGCAAGCGAGGGAGGGAGGGAGGATCTCTCGGAAGAAACAGGAGAAAGTGAGCCTCTCTCTAACTGGTTTGCTGGAGAAATGGAGCGCTGGCACCTCCTGCCCGCCCTTGGAGAAAAAAAGGAAAGCTTGTGGAAAGTTAAGGCAGCCGGGGTTGGAGAAAGCTCCCTATTCTGCGAAGTCTTAAAACTGCCTCCATTGGCAAATCCAGTCTACCTTCAATTGCTTAGTTCCCTGGCAAAAAGGGGGAGAAAGTTTTCCACCTGGTAGAGGTGTTGTCAAAAAGGCAAGACTTTCTGGAGGCAAAGTAAGCATTACATTATGCATTAGGTCTGTTCCTAGACAGTATGTAGTCATAGTACCTGAAGCTAGGTGCCAATCCCTGGGGAATACGCCCTCCTCGTACCCCAAGTGTGAACTGCTTTGAGTCATCTTGTTGACCACTGGACAGATTTGATAGCAGGTCTTTTAGTCTGAGGGATCCAGCAGGAAGTCAGTGGATTTTGGTCTTCATTGGCTCAACTCTAATGACAGTAATAACAGAAAGCTTTTCAGAATATATCTCAGCCTTCAATCATTTTTGTCCCGGTTTGCAATGTTTGAAAAGTCAGAAAAAGTCTTACAGGCTTAAAACAGTTCATTTAGTGGGAGTAGAGAAACCTATAGGACAAACAAGAAATAATGGAAGGAAACTGAACAAAGAGAGATTTAACCTGGAAATAAGGAGAAACTTTCTGACAGTGAGAACAATCAACCCATGGAACAGAAGTTGCCCTCGGAAGTTGTGGGAGCGCCATCACTTGAGACTTTCAAGAAGAGATTGGACTGCCATTTGCCAGAAATGGTTAGGGTCTCCCACTTGGGCAGGGGGTTGGACTAGATGACCCAAAAGGTCCCTTCCAGCTCTGTTAATCTGTAATTAGAAATAAGCCACAGGAGAATTTGTCTGTCTGTAGCAATTCCAGAACCAGCAACTACTGCAGGACAAGCCCTCTGCATAAACATTGTGGTACCCTCTCCCCTAAGGCACACATTAATGCCTGGATGTTGACATCATTCAAAAGAGATTGTGATGCTGACAATCAGGAAGGCATGTTTGTTTGTTTTTTAAAATAATCCTGAGAAGTGGGAAAAGGCAGATAGAGGTGACAAGCCAAATACTGAAATATTTACCAAAGTGAAAACTCTGGCCAAATAGCAATAGCTCTTAGACTTATATACTGCTTTATAGTTCTCTCTAAGCGGTTTACAGAATCAGCCTACTGCCCTCCAACAATTTGGGTCCTCATTTTACCAACTTTGGAAGGATGGAAGGCTGAGTCAACCTTGAGCCTGATGGGATTTGAACTGCAAATTGTAGGCAGCTGGCTGCAGTAGAAGTAGCTTACAGTACTGCACTCTAACCACTGCGCCACAGAGACTCATCAGAAATGCTTTGCACCATTGGAGTGAAGACTTAGTCTTATTAGGATTGACTAAGCAAAGAGCAAATTCCCAAATCCACACTGGCCCATTGGGAACTGGGTGGGACTGCTATATCTGGCCACCAGAGGAGAAAAAAACAAAACAAAAAAACAGGAGGGCCAGGACTTTTCAGATCCATCCAGATTGCAGTCTGGCTGCTTTGGCATATGGCGATGGCTAACACAAAATATCTCGCCCGTGAGACCTTTGGCTATCTGAGTCTTCTGGTGATATTTTGCCTCCCACTCCACTCTGCAACACCAGTAGTCCTCACCTTACAACCCCAATATTTCTATTAACTTCTATTAAGTTCAATGAGTTTTTCTCCATTTTACGACCTTTTTTTTGCCACAGTTGTTAAGTGAATCACTGCAGTGGATAAGTTGGTAACCTGAATCTGGCTTCCCCGTTGATTTTTGCTTGTCAGAAGGTTGCAAAAGGGAATCACGTGACCTTGGGACACAGCAACGGTCATAAGTATGAACCAGTTGCCAAGTATCTGAATTATGATCACATGATCATGGGGATGCTTCAAAGGTCTTCACTGTGAAAAACGGTCGTAAGTCACTTTTTTCAGGGCCGTTGTAATTTTGAATGGACACTAACTGAAGTGCTGTAAGTCAAGGACCATCTGTATTCTGTGGCTACTATGCTTGTCTCCTTAATAACTACTGCTCTGCATTGCTGCAGAAAGCAGGGGGATAATAACCAATTGTTCTGCTTTTTCTCACTCTAGTTACAGCCAGGCCTTTTTTTCACAAGACAAATATGTGTTTCTTCCTTAATTTTTTCCTCAACATTGGCTTGTTAATTTCTAAGCCTCCCTTGTCTCTTTGACCTCCAAATTAATTATTTGCTCTAAATAAGCAAAGAGACCGTTTCTTCTAAGGGTGAGTAGGTGCAAAGCATTGAGTTGCACAGAGAACTTCTTCTGCGTGTGCACACACAGGCCACAACCTACTTCTTAGTAAGCTAGAAAAAAGTGGAATAGATAGCACCACCACTAGATGGATTCGCAACTGGCTGGCTAACCATACTCAACCAGTAGTCCTTAATGGGTCTAAGTCTACATGGAGGGAAGTAAGCAGTGGGTGCCACAAGGTTCCGTCTTAGGCCCAGTACTCTTCAATATCTTCATTAACGATTTAGATGAGGGAATAGAAGGGGAACTTACCAAATTTGCAGATGATACTAAGCTGGCAGGAATAGCTAACACCCAAGAAGATAAGCTCAAGATCCAGAAGGATCTTGACAGATTAGAACACTGAGCCATATCTAACAAAATGAAATTCAATGTAGAGAAAAGTAAAGTCCTACAGTGAGGCAAGAAAAAGGTACACATATAGACTGGGTGAAACCAGGCTCAATAGCAGTAACTGTGAGAGGGATCTTGGAGTCTTAGTGGACAACCAGCTAAATATGAGCCAGCAGTGTGTAGCAGCAGCAGCCAAAAAAAAGCTAATGCAATCCTAAATTGTAACAGAGGGATACAATCAAGATCAAGAGAAGTACTAATACCATTCTATAAAGCCTTAGTAAGACCACACCAAGAGTACTGCATCCAGTTTTGGTCACCACATTATAAAAAAGATGTTGAAACTCTAGAAAAAATACAGAGAAGAGCAACCAGGATGATTTAGGGGACTGGAGGCTAAAACATACAACGAACGGTTGCAGGAACTGGGCTTGGCTAGTCTGGTAAAGAGAAGGACCAGGGGAGACATGATAGCAGTCTTCTAATATTTGAGAGGCTGCCACAGGGAGGAAGGGATCAAGCTATTTTCTCAAGCTCCTGTAGGCCAGACAAAGAATAATGGATGGAAACTGAACAAGGAGAGATTTAATCTGGAAACAAGGAAAAACTTTCTGACAGTGAGAACAATCAACTAATGGAACAGAAGTTGCCCTTGGAAGTTGTGGGAACGCGATCAGTTGAGACTTCAAGAAGAGTTTGGACTGCCATTTGTCAGAAATGGTGTAGGGTCTCCCGCTTGGGGGGGGGTTGGACTAGATGACCTACAAGGTCCCTTCCAACTCTGATTATCTGTATCTGTATCTAGATCTTAGTGTACTCCTCTCCGGTACATGCAGAGGAAGCTGTTAATTGAACAATCCTCTAAGTCAGCACTTCCCAAACTTTTTCCTTCATTCAAAACCACTTATCAGAACATCCTTTTTACCGCTTATCAGAAAGTCTTATTTAAATATCCCTCTTGTGATTGGGTAATGGGTTCATGTGTCATTATTCAAAGAAAATACACTTTTACTCAATTTTTGGTGCTATATTTCGGTTTGGGAAGCACCATTCTAGGTAGTGAAGTATAGATAATATCAGGAAACATTTTGCAAAAAAATCTGGAGAATCTTTTGACATTTTCAATTGACACTGTACAGTGGTTGAAATACGCAGAACATACAGACCTTAAATCTGATTAACAATTGAATCATTGGATCTACATCTGGAAATATAGGCAATCAGTTTGGTATCTCCCAAATATTTGTGGAAGCTCACATCTCCTTAAAATTCCTGGGGACTTTTAAAGTCAAAATACCTGAAGGGCATATGGTTTCTTGTCTATGCTGCAGACAAAATAGAGCTGAATAGAAATGTTATAATTAATACCTATTTTTTGCTTTAGTGGCGAAATAATGGAAATCTGTTTTGTACATGCAGAAACACTCAATCCTCCTTTCCACAAGACAAACATTACATAGTAATTTTTAGGCAAACAATAGGGGTGTTGGTCTGTAACAAATGTCTTCTATTACCTTAAAGGCAAATTACATTCTTTATCTATAAGGTACTTTAAGGCACCTGTGGTTAGTATCCAATAAACCTTTCCTCCCATTAGGCATGATAGAGTTAATGTAAAATTTTACTGCATTGGTGAAAATCACTTGTTTAGTCCAGAGAGAAACTTGCAAGTCTGGCAGGGCATGAATCCACTTGTTAGCCTCAAGTAAGGCTTTATACATAGTCATTTTGGGCACCGGAAAATTAACAAGTATGAAGCATTTGCACCCAAGAGCTTTTAAGCACCATTTATGACCACTCAATTAGTCTTCCCGCAAGAAAATTACTTCACAAATTCCAGACTAGTTTACTCTCTCATCAGCAGTTTAATTTGGCATGTGTATGCAACATTATATGAGCTGCGGGTACTTAAATTGTGATTTAGCATCTTCGTTCTGATTACAGGCAGGAACTTGTGAAGGTGAGGGAATCCCTCCTGTGGATCAAATTTCCACAGGAATAATTAGTTCCGTTCCTGATAGATGAGGAAATCAGGGCTGCTAGTGGCTCCTGGAAAGTGACAGATTGTTTTATTTGCTTCCAGTATCGCATCACAATTTTGTAGATGTATGGCTTTCAATTCCCAGAATTCCATAGCTAGATGGAATCCTGGGAGTTGAAGTCCAAACGTATTCAAATGGCCAAGATTGAGAAATACTTTTGGTACCTCTTAAGGGCCTGACTTATCTATCCTACTCTGAGAAGTTAGAGCTACTAAAATAGTGTCCCAAAAGTCACACACCACACATACACATACACACACACACACAACTAACTCTTTCTTTAGGGCAGGAATGTTCAATATCTTTTGCTTTGAAAGCAAACCAGGCTTTATGCATCATGTCAACAAAGTTTGAAAAATGACTGGTGGATCAGGAATGTTGTGCTGATGAGTTTTATGCCATAGGCCAGGGGTCTCCAATCTTGGCAACTTTAATACTTGCCAAGGTTGGAGACCCCTGCCATAGGCTGCAGTTTTTGCATCCTGAGAATACATCCTAGGCACCCTAATATCATAGCTTGTGCTTAAAATGCTATATATATTTATGTCTACCTCTGTGTCTGAATATGTGCTTCCTTGTCCACAGGAGGCCAAATGTGGCTATGTGATCATTCTCATGGCTGTGTACTGGTGCACAGAGGTGATTCCCTTGGCTGTTACATCTCTCTTGCCAGTCATTTTATTCCCATTGTTTGGCATCCTGGAATCCAAAAAGGTAAGAGCAAAAGCAATGATGGTCAAACCCTTTTCATCATAGAGTTTTAGTTTTCACTTTCCTGTTGAAATCACGAACTGAATTTCAATAAACAAAATCCCATAATCCTCATCCAGTGGGGGAAAAAATGAGAAATTTTGACTGTGTTTACACAAAACCCTAAATGTGGATTAACAGAACACAACTGCTATGTTCAATTGTTTTGTTATGTTCAAGTAATATGTTATTCTCAAATCAGTAAATCATCATCACTTAAAAAGGTGGGCTAATTCACACAATATACTAAGATGAGGGCTGGAGTTCCAACTATATGCTGAAACAAGAATATTCAGCCTTATTTTAATCCGGTTTAGTTTGTACAAACACAAGCGTCCTGTACAATTAGAAGTGAATAGAGGGAAAAAAGAGCAGAGGTGATAAGAAGAGTGTCTGGATTAATTTTGTAACATAGATTCCTATAGTGTTGTCTATGGAGATTCTCAATCACCCAGGTTATGGTTGTCCCAAAGATGGTTTCCCCTCCTCCAAAAAGGCGACTAGACTCTCTCAGTGTTTTCTTTAAAATATTTCACTTCTCATCCAAGAAGTTTCTTCAGTTCTGAGCTGTTCTGAAGAATGAAGAAGTTTCTTGGATGAGAAGCGAAAAACGTTCAAAAGTCCAGTTATCTTTTGGAAAAAGCAGCTTTAGTTCCTTATTCTGTATTAAAGCTTCCTTCCTTCTAACTCGTAAGAGGCAAGCGGCACACTCACTGCTAAGGGACATGCATTCTGCATGTGTCCAAATGCTCATTGGCAGGGAAAATGCTACATTTGCCATCCTCTGTCGCTCTCAGGTATGCATGCAGTACCTAAAGGACACAAATATGCTCTTTATTGGAGGCCTGATTGTGGCTGTGGCTGTAGAGCACTGGAACCTGCACAAGCGGATTGCACTCAGGGTGTTGCTAATTGTTGGAGTAAAGCCTGCACTGTAAGTAGTAACTCTTTTCTCCCTTTCTCCAAAATTAGGCCAGGCTGGATTAAATGTGTTGGGGAAATTAAGGCTATTATGCCAAAATGGCACATGTATGACCGGAGGTTCTTCCCTTCTCCCCTTCTCCCCTCCTGAATACGCAGATGCTGGTTGTACAAGACCAAGGGGGAATTCCATAGGTTTTCAGTCTGATCCCAAGGAGTTAATCCTCATTCAACAGATCCATTGAGCTAACAGAGGTTCCAGATCTGGGCAGCAAAACCCCAGATCACCATCAGATGGCAGCATGGAAGGCCTAAATACAGATGTGCTTCTAACTTATGAGATTCTTTCCCCCCTCACTGTGTCTCTTTTCAGCCTGATGTTGGGATTTATGGGGGTTACGGCTTTCCTGTCTATGTGGATCAGCAACACAGCAACTACCGCCATGATGGTCCCCATCATCCAGGCTGTTCTAGAGCAGATGAACAATTCAGAACATGACCTAGCAGTCATGGAATCAACTGCTGGACACATCAACAATGCTATTGAACTGGAAGGAAAGGTGGCCACAGGAGCCTCCTCAGTGCAAGGTAAGTGAATTCCTTCCCTAGCAGATGGGAGGAAACAACGTTCCTGAAATTCATTTAGGATTTGTACTCTTGGCAGCTTCCCGGCTACTGATTTAAGCTGCACTTACATGAACTAAATAGGGGAAAATGCAATGACACAGTTATAACATGGATGAGACTAAATGAGAATCTCACGTTCTTTTCAAGATAAACAGAATTATCAGTTGGCTGACATAAGTAGGGCCCAGAAGCTACTAAGTATTTTATGGTGTGTACTGTTTGTACTTCCTGCTCTTTGGAGCCCCTTGTTATCTTCAGTTGGTCACATAAGTGCATTATATATGGAAATAAGTAGGAAATACAGAAATACAATAAAAGAAAAATGAGTAATCTGCAACAAGAGAAAAAAAAAACAAGAACAAAGAAATCATATATTATAGGAAACATTTTTTTAAAATATAGTATTAAATCTTGGTCACATATAGTAATATTATCACAGTTTTTATTAAATGCAAATGTAAATAATTAAATCAAAGGATGTATTTTTCCCATATTTTTCCTATATCCTACTCTTGTTAGAATTATAATTCTTCATATATTGATCAATTACACTACTCCAACACATACTTGAAAATCACATCCACATCTTTAAAACATATTATTGTTCCCACAACCATATTCAGACTTGTGGATAAATAGGGTAGTCGTTGGACAAGCTGATATCACATACAGTATGCTATGTTATGTTATATTTTTAACATATTGACAACCCACTCTTTTTAAATATTGTTCAATTTTTAAACATTCTCCAATAAACATGAAAACACCTTTTGTTGAATGAATCTCATCATAAGATTATAAGAAACCTACTGAACAGCCTTTTAGATTCTTAGCCATTGATTATTCAATATGTTACATTCTAACTCTTTTATTTCAAAGTTCTTGCAAATAATTAATAGTGCCCTCAATCTGTTCTTTAATTATCCATTAAAGAAAACCCCATAGGTTTGGAATAATCCAAAACATTTCATTACTGATAACTAAGAACTTTTGATGTCACTAACACATTTGGACTAGGCAAAATTAATTTTTATTTATAATTTGAAATATTTACATTTACAAATAAATTTTTTAAAATCTCTTATTTAAAATAATTCATACAAGTAAAACTTACTTTTTTTAGAAATATCTCTGGACACATTAGAACCAGCAAGATATATATGAAATGGATCAATTAATTGAGAAGCCTGAGAATTAAACTTTTGTATTATACCAATACATTTTGGCAAAAGCATTCATATTGATCAACAAAAATAATCTATCAACATATAGTAACTACTGGTATGTATTTAGTTGCTTTTATGCCCTTAATAAGACAGGCACAATAGTTCCAATATTAAATTACGGTAAATATAACAGAAAATAAAGAAAACCTTAATCAGCTTAATGGTAGTTGAGGTGATAATTCCATTTGTATCAGTCTGGTTGAAGAATTGCAGAATTACATTTTCATCCAATTATTTTGACTAAAACTTGTTTCAATAAATGTCAGCTTCATCATATCAAAAGACCTTTTTCTACTGCCGATGAAATTCTACTGCCAATTCCAATTTTTGTGAAGGTGCATAGTTAATAATCAGTTAATACTCAACTAATAGGCTTGTAGCTCTTTCATAAAACTGGATTGTAGATGGTAACTAAACAAAGGTAATCTCATTTGTAATCTGTATGCAAGAATCAAAACTTTAGCATAAGCACTTAACTAAGAATTAAATAATAATGTGTATAATCAATAGATGTGTAGATCAGTAGATTCTTTACGAGCTTTCAAAACTATTGATCCTTGTTAAAATAAATTGAAAAAAAGTTTTTTAAAAAGACTGTTATAAAACACCAAAAATATATAGCGGGAACAAATTTCAGTACTGCAAATTCATTAAAGTAAGCATTGTTGAGGTAATGTAATTGCTACCTAACAAGCATCACCTCCAACATGGTTTTTTTTGTTATAGATTTAATAATAATTATTTATTGAAGAAGTTAATGTGTAGCTAAATAATAGCATGATTATTTGTGATCTCTGGAAGAACAACATTAATCAAGAAGCAATTAATTTCTGCTTGGTTAACCTTTAAGTCAATATTATAAGGTCAAATGTAAATAATAATGATAAAAAATTTGCTGATTTGTTAGTTACTATGTCATTTGCTTTTCACATACTTAGCAGTGCAAATTATATTATTTTAAAGTTGCTGTTTCAGTCTACAAGGCAATAATTTTACCAGGACACTCCCAAGACCACTGGTGCGATTCAGTTCAATTTTGGCTACAAGAAAGAGAATTGAATTTCAATTTGGCTAATGTAAAAACTTTGTGTACTTTCGCTGTAGGTTGTCTTGTACTTATATAGTCAACGTTTCTTTAACCATTACCCAGATGTTAATTTTTTTTTCAGGAGGCATGTATGTACAATAATAGCAGTAGAACAGATAAATATGATCTTTAGTCTGGTGTAATGATTAAATGGTAGAATTGGTACAGGGTGGATCCAAAGTCCCCCCCAGCCAAAGAATACCCTTGTTATGAAGGATTTAAAAATTGTCACATATGACAACTTATGACAATTGGGACCATAATTTCTGTTGCTAAAGCAAGGTAGTTGTTAAGCAAGTTGTATCCGATTTTACAACCTTTTTTGCTACGGTTGTTGGACAAATCCCTGCAGTTGTTAAATGAATTATGAAGTTGTTAAGTGAATCCAGTTTCCTTATTGACTTTGCTTGTTGGAAGTCAGCTGCAGGTTGCAAATGGCACCACATAATTCCAGGGTGCTGCAACCACCATAAACATATGCTAATTGCCAAGCACCCAAATTTTGATCAGGTGAAGTGGTGGTGCTGTAAAATAGCATGCAAGGACTGATCATAAATCACTTTTTTCAGTGCTGTTGTAACTTTGAACAGCCACTAAATGAATGATTGTAAGCCGAGGACTACCTATATCTAACTAATTAACCTCCAGTTGTGGAAGCTATTAATTAGCCTTTTCAATGTACAATAATGAAACGTAATTGGAGGTGTATTACAGCCTAAGAAAAGATTAAAATGTAATTGAAAATATCCATCCATAGCCATCAGATTCATAGCTAAATAAAGATGTTTAAAAGTTATATAAAACCTCTGGATGATGTTTAGTAGGGCTGTTGACATTAATGAAGGCAATACAATTATTAGACCATCTCATTAATGAATGGAAGTGTTATAACTCTGAGGCCCTCATTGCCTGTTTAGTCTACTGCAGAGATGGGATTCAGCAGGTTCTCACCAGTTCTGGAGAACTGGAAGCAGAAATGTTGAGTAGTTCGGAGAACCGGTAGCAGAAATTTTGAGTAATTCAGAATCCCACCTCTAACTGGCCCCACCAACCCCATCTATTCTCTGCCTCCAGAGTCCCGGCTGATTGGCTGGGTCTTCTTTTGTTGCACTGCACAGAACAGAGCTGGAAAGCAGGTTAGTGGGGTGGGGAGTGAATGGGATTTTGCAGTATCCTTCCCCTACCACGCCCACCAACTGATGTCTACCAAGCCATGCCATGCCCACCAAGCCACACCCACAGAACCAGTAGTAAAAAAATTTGGAATCCCACCACTGGACTACTGCAACGTGTTTACATAGGGGTGACTTTGAAAACAACTCAGAAATTGCAGTTGATTCAAAATGCAGCATCTAACAATCAATGGGAGGAATGGTGTTGCGCCAACATTGCATTCACTACAGCAAGCTTCCAAGCCAAATTCAAATTGCTGGTTTTAATTTACAAAGTCCCACAAGGGTCAGCACTCTTGTATTTTCAAGATTGTCTTTCTCAAAGAATTAACATGTTCTTTACTGTAATTCCAGCAAGGATAGCAGAAGATCCCATTCCACCTGAACTGAAAGGAAAGGGAGCTCAGAAATGTATACCTAACCTAACCCAGCCATTCCACACACACAGGTGCTGGTTCATTTCAGTTCCTCCTAACCCAATCAATTAACTGCAGTCTGCTGATCATATAATTGCACCATCCCAGAAAAGTTTGACATTACCCACAATAGAGAAATGGATGCTGAAGATGATGGAGAAGGCTAAATTAACTTCTTTGATCAGAGAAAAGACAGTATCTATTGTATATTTATGGCTGACAGGAAATCTCTTATAGACTTTTTACATCAAACAGGACTTTTTACATGGAATATAAAAAAATGCACTTAGACTTGTAATTTTGACGATCAGAATAAAAAGCCTGGATAAGAGAGGAAAACTGAGCCTTTTTTATACTGTAATAATGGACTAAGAGATAATTTTGTAATTATATTTGCTGCAATAGATAACCAAAGCTTCTTTTTATTCCTTCTTTCTGCACTTTTGCTTTTTTCCTTCCCTTCTTTGCTTTTTTACTCTGTATTAGTTTGTGTTCTTATATCATTTGTAAACATTTTAATAAAATTTGTTTTAAAAATTTCATCATCCCAGAATGCAAAGTGAAAGAGATTATCCTGGAAAAAGAAAAAAAAAAAGAAATGGTTTAATTACTTTGGGTCTTGCTGCTAAAAAAACCCCTTCCATTAAACAACTTGTTCTTGTGAATTACCTCGAGGAAGATAGGAAAAAGCATGATTTTATTAGCATTTCATGCCAAAGATCCTCCTTACTGAGATAAGTGCAGGATAGAGACCCATATTGTTGCTCTGAAAAATCTAATCACAGCAAATGCTGTGAGTCTAATCTTGAATATCTTTATTTCATTTCAACATTGTTTCAACATCTATGACCTGTTGTTTCCCAGGATTTTTGAATACATTTTTCATGTGATTTAATAACTCAAGCTTTAAACTCTGCCATGTTCCTGTCCAAGTCTTTACCTCATGTCCAAGTTATTGTTTCAATTCATTCACTGAAATCCTGACTTGCATAAATAAATTCAGTTATTCTAAAAGACTTTAACTCATAAACTCTGAAGATAAAGAACAGTCCCAACTAATAGCTTTTTAAGCAACTATGTGTCTGCCCTAAGAAATACCGGAACTCTGCTTTATTAATATACGCTGTAGTAATAGAATTTTGAAACCCAACAGTGTTTCCCCTTCCTACTGTCTAATACAGGGGTTGGACTAGAAGACATCCAAGGTCCATTCCAACTTTGTTATTCTATTCTATTCTAAATGAAGTCCACATAGCCTAAAGTTGCCAAAGTTGAGAAACATTACTGTCATACCAAAGGGAGTCAAGACAGGGCAATCTTTTCATACTTTCCTTTTGTCCCAGACTATGCCCATGTTTTACTAACAGTTGCTGCTGGCTCACCTCTGTACTCCTCTACCCCTCAATTCTGCGAAGATTTTCTTTTCCCTTTAAATTTCAAGGTTGGATCAATTTATCTTTTTGCCTTTGGACCCATAATTTATCACTGTATAGAGCAATCACATAAATGGAGATAAACAAAAGGTGTTTTCTGTTTAGTAGTGCAATAATAAAACAGTCAAAGATAAGGTGACTGCCACCTAGACACAGGAGAGGTTCCAAGCTATCGTTCACCATTTTAGTCTGGAGAGGTCAAACTGGCCTCAAATATTACAGACCCCACAACCTTATTTGGCTACTGTGATTCACCATGCTAAGCCATTGTTCTGTTAACTGTGCTTGCTTAAATAGGCCCCAATTGAATTCACACATTGTATCACACGATTTGGCGATACAGTATAGAAATTCAGTAAATGAATAAACCAAAGTTGGTAAGCCACAAGAGCCAAGTTTATACACCTGCAACATACCACAGTATGGCTTACTGCAATGTGTAAATTGAGCCCCTATGGTTAACATGCCAAGTATGTTGGAATTTTTGTGACAAAACCTATCAAATCCAATTAAAATCTGAAATATTATATTTAAATCTTTCTGCTCAGCCAGCCAGTTCCCAGCCTGAAAAGAACAATTGCCTGGGAACAGTCCTCACTGATGAAATCTAAAGCAAATTGTTGGTTGGCAGAAGATATAATCATGTATGTTGGCCCACCCACCTGTAAACTCCATAGTCTAGAAGCTATCAGTCATGCATAATGAAAACTCCGTGTTCAGAGAGAATACATTTCCAAATAGCAGATGTGTAGGGCAGATAATGAAGAAGCTATCTCTCTGGCTTTTGAACTTTGAGAGAAGGTATTGGGAGCATAATTGGAAAGTGTTCTTCTGCTATTAATTTTGTGTCCTGCTGTTTCTTCTCATCACAAGGGTGAGTGCATAAGCAGTGCTTATTTTTCTCCATCTCTAGACAATGGATACCTTCCTGATGATTCCCGAGAGCAAGAGAGGATAGCAAGGAAGCGCATTAACAAGGGAATGACCCTATGTGTGTGTTATGCAGCAAGCATTGGTGGGACAGCCACCCTTACAGGGACAGGCCCTAACTTGGTCCTGAAAGGTCAAATGAATCAGTAAGTGCTCTAATGACTTATGGCTTTTAAAACCAAAATGGGAAGTGGTTTTTGTTATCCTGAAAACTCATTCGTTCCTCCTGGGATCTCAACTGAGGTTAATGTTCCTTGTAATTGTGAACTCACTGAGATATGCATTTTCCCAAGGTCGTATGAAAGCATCCACCCATATCTTGCCCCATTGGATTCCCTTTTGTGAAAGAGGACACGATCCTTTTCGTTGTTAGCACCCTAAATTATGTGGGCTTCCCAGAGTTGACTGTCACCCATCCAGTGGTGGTATTTAGTAGGTTCTGACCAGTTCTGGAGAAGCAGTAGTGGAAATTTTGAGTAGTTCAGAGAACTGGCAAATCCCACCTCTGACTGGCCTCGCCCCCATCTAGTCTCTACCTCCTGAGTCCCAGCTGATTGGCTGGGTCTTCTTTTGTTGCCCTGCACAGGAGAATGGAGCTGGAAAGCAGGTTAATGGGGTGGGGAGGGAATGGGGATTTTGCACTATCCTTCCCCTGCCACGCCCATCAAGATACGCCCACCAAGCAACAACTAGACCACCAAGCCACACCCACAGAACCGGTAGTAAAAACATTTGAATCCCATCACTGTACTGATCCCAATCTACCTTCAGTGTGCCATAGGCGGATAAATCAGAAAGTATAATCACATCTTTTTTTCCCCCTTTTGCAAACAGATTGTTTCCCAGAAATGATGACGTCGTGAATTTTGCTTCCTGGTTTGGATTTGCTTTTCCCAATATGTTATTGATGTTGGTCCTGGCCTGGTTTTGGCTTCAGTTTTCCTTTATGGGATTTAAGTAAGTTTTGGGCGACTGAATGAAGAATGTGTTGACAAATAATCTGTGGAGATTCTCAATCATCCAGCTCATGATTGTCCCAAAGGTGCTTTTCCAAAAAGCAACTGGACTTTCTTGGTTTTTTTTCTTTGAATTTTTTTGTTTGTTTGCTTGGATAAAAAGCATAAAGTTTTCAAGGAAAAAAAGCCAAGAAAGTCCAGTTACCTTTTGGAAAAAAATATCTTTGGGACCATGTGTTGACAAATTAAGCAATACAGTTTTGGGGGGAAATTTTAGGGCCAAATGGATTTCTTCATGGTTTATTTTTCCCAATTGTTCTTTCCTCTGAATAAGGGATAGTATATGTGTGAGTGTGGGGCATTTGCACAATGTACATAAATCAATTAAATATCCAGCAATCACATTCACACATCATACTATTGTTGGTTAGTTTTAATGAAAGTCTTAAAAAGCTATTAGTGGCTTAGTGTGTGGTATAAATCTACAAATCGGTTAATTATATGCAGTTAGATTAAGCAAGTTATATGAATGTAGCCTAAGATCTGTGAGCTGAATGGAATCCCTCTTGGCTTATGCCGATCCATCTCCTTTGCTTCTGGACTGGGTTTTGTCCTCTACTGAGGCCTTCCAAACTGCAGTGATAATTCCCACCATGTACAGCTACTTTCCCAAACTATCTTATTTCCTTTTCCATACGTTCACTTTTCCTCTCTATTCTTTCCTTGTTATATCCTGGCTGCTCCTTGTTCTTGTGGCCTGCACTTTTCTGCGATGTCCTCTTTCTCTCTTGTTCACCTCTTTCCCTGTTCTGAATGAATTACCCAGTATGATCGTGTGACCTAACACACCTGTCTCTGCTGGCTTGTCATTTCGTGTTCCTATTTGTCCTTTCATATCACCGTTGCTCAGTTCTTTTGCTTTGTTTATGTTATTTCAATCCCACCCACTTACAAGTAGAACTCTCAGAGGTGCACCACAAGGAAATAAAAAAACGGCCCTACTAAATACATAAACTAAGATTAAACCAATGCAACAATCTAATAATCAGTCATTAGTGTTCTCTTAATCAACACTCAGTGTCCAGAACAGTTTGGTTTTTAATAGCTTCTGGAAGGCTAGGAATGAGGAGGTACATCTGAGGTCTAGAAGGAGGCAATCTGACCAGCCCCTTAAAAAAGACTGTGCATCTCAGCCCCCTTTATATTGCAGTGCAGGTAGTCCTCACATTACAATCATAATTGAGCCCAAAATTTATAAGACTTTTGTTAAGTGAATTTTGCCCCATTTTACAACCTTTCTTGCCACAGTTGTTAAGTGAATCACTGCAGCTGTTAAGTTAAATAACCCAGTTGTTAAGTGAATCTGATTTCCCCATTGACTTTGCTTGTCAGAAAGTTGCAAAAAGTGACCCCAGGACCCTGCAACCATGATAAATGTGAGTCAATTGCTAAGCGTCTAGATTTTGATCACAGGATCATGGGGATGCTGCAAAAGTCGTAAGTGTGAAAACTGGTCGAAAGGTCACTAAAAGAACTGTCTGTAAGTCAAGGATTACCTGTAATGAAGAACCACAAGCAGCTTCTCCTCAGATGTAGGAATCAGTGGGTCAGTTTTGGTTGAATGAGATGGTCCTGTTAGTTACCCTGGAGCCAAAGGCAGCATTCTGAATTGAACGTGGAAACCAACAGGGAGCTAGTGTAAAGCCTGCAGCACCACTACAATATGCTTATGGCAACTCTTGGGTCATTGTACTCTGGCCAGCTGAAGGTTCTGAGTGATAGAAAAAAAAATAGAATAAAAATAGAGCTGGAAGGGACCTTGGAGATCTTCTAGACCAACCCCCTGCATAGCCAGGAAACCCTACACCACTTCAGACAAATGGCTATCCAACCTCTTCTTAAAAACTTCCAGTGTTGGAGCATTCACAACTTTTGGAGGCGAGTTGTTCCACTGATTACTTTTTCTAACTGTCAGGAAATTTCTCCTTAGTTCTAGGTTGCTTCTCTCCTTGATTAGTTTCCACTAATTGTACTAATTTGATCTTCAAAGCTCCTAGCACATGTAAAATGCATAGTTCAGTGTCAGAGAATGCTGACCACTGTTCATCTCTCCTCTATCCCACTTGGCAAGAAAAACCTGGCCAGCTAGCTTGACCGTTCATTTCTGCTTTCAGCTTTCGGAAAAACTGGGGTTGTGGAAGCAAAAAGAGTGAGAAAGAGAAGGCCGCTTTTAATGTGTTGAAGGAGGAGTACCGAAAGTTGGGGCCCATCTCCTTTGCTGAAATCAATGTCCTCATGGTTTTCACATTGCTGATTCTCCTCTGGTTCACCCGAGATCCAGGCTTCATCCCAGGCTGGGCAACTGTTCTCTTCAATAAAGAAAAAGAGTGAGTGGATATTATAACTGCCTTGCAAAGACTGAGTCTACCTTGAAAGAGCTTGGTATCATCTTCCCAGATAGCACAGAGCCTATGATTGACAGTGAATCGACATAGCACTTCTGGCTCTTGCATATGTTGAAGACATAAATGTGAATTAGCAGCATCCAGTCCAGATGGAGGGAAAGCAGAGAATTTGCAAGCAGTTTTGCTGCAACTGAGGCTTTATAGTACAATGACCAGTGTGGCATTCTGTCATCCCATACTGAGTTCAAATCTCTCCTTAGCTATGAGTAAACAGCTTGGGCAAACCATGCCTCTCTCTGCAGTAGGTTTATGAGATAATCCAGTGGACATCATCCTAACCTATTTGGAGAGAGGTCAGATAACATGAGACTCTTGACAAATATTGATCTGAGTCAGTCATACAATTGATCGGGAAATAGTTTATTTTTCAAAGAAGTTGAAACATTGACATTTGGTTAATTGAGGCAAACTTGAGGGAGATCTTACTGATTTGCCAAATCACTACCAAACAGAGCATGATACACATACTCCAGGAGAGACTGTGGGCTGAGGGATAGTGATCTTGATTCCCTCATACAGAGTGGCTTGTGCACACTTCAAGATGCTTAGCAGCTGGGCTCTTGATTGGTTGCTAGTTGCTTGGTTGCTTCAGGGGCTGAAAAAAAAATGAGATGGGCCTCAGTTCTCAGGTCTTCTTTATCTTTTTCTAAAATTCATTCCAGGTATGTAACTGATGCCACTGTGGCCATTTTTGTGGCCCTACTGCTCTTCATTCTTCCTTCCACAAGGCCCAGATGTGGTTTCTGCAGCCAGAACAGCTGTGATTTGGAAGAGGCTGAGGAAGGTAAAGGATGAAAACCACTACTTTCCTCCTTTAGTCCTGGAAACTTTCAGGTAGCTTATCTTCTGCCTTTGAACTACAGAAGAGCAGCCTCTTCTCAAGAAGCAGACCAGGAAGGGATGGAATCAGGCGGTTTTTGAGACCTAGGCTGCTGTGTGATGTTCCATGTTGCTAGATTGAATGGAATGATCCTATTCACACAAGGACATGAGTCATGTGGGGACTCAACACAGTTGAAGATACATCAAAAATTTACCAGAAGTATTTCAGAACTAACATGGCAGGCTGAGGAAAAAAGACCATTGTAGTGCATAGAAGGGAGATGTTGTATTTGCTTGTATGCAAAGTATTTCTTCCAAAGCATTTTTGAAATATGCATATTCCCTACTGTCACAAGTATGATATAACTAGCATAAAAACCTAATGAGAATGAGTGAAGGTGGGTAAGGGAGGATTAGTTTTAGTTCAAAAGGCTGAGAGAGAAATATAAAATAGCTACTCCTTGTTGACTAGGCCTCTATAAGTGTTGCCGGTGGAGAATGTTCTGATTGCATTAGAGGTGTCCCAGAAACAAAAACAATGGATACCATTCTACAGTGGAGTGTAGAAAAACATGCATTCCTCACAATGGCGTTTGATCTATTTTCTTGGAAAGAAAAAGTTGGTTTTTGCAATAAAGTATTTCCTCCTCTGACTCCAGATACCCTCCTACATATCTAGCTTATTCTGCTCTTTCTACAGTTATGAAGGAACCATTTTTCCCAGGCCCGTTGCTGGATTGGAATACTGTTCAGAAGAAGTTGCCTTGGAGCATTGTGCTGCTACTTGGAGGTGGCTTTGCTTTGGCCAATGGAAGTGATGTAAGTCCTTGGCACTTGTTCCCTGTAATGTTTAGACTCAGTTGCAACAGGAATTCTTTTTGGTAGCATTCATCCTACAGAAGGAAACCCAGTCCATTCACAACCTTACCCACATGGATCAGTGTAAAAAGACAGAATTGCTGGCTGCATTATTATTTGTTGCTTGCTTTAATGTTTTTTTGTGGTTTAACATATTTTGCAAACCTGATCCAATCTATGATGGAAATATCATGCTGTAGTTACCAGGTTGAGTGTTATTGTTGTTTTTATGAACCCAGCCTTCTGAGCTCTTTTCCTATCCTACTGTGCTGTGCTCATATAACATTGTGATTAAATTGATATTTCTGCATTGTACAAAGTCCTATATTTCTACACAGAGTTTCTATATTTTTACAAACATTGAGCCAGACAGGCAAGGTTTGTAAATTGAGCTAAGCCACACAAAGTGAAAACTAACCATGCTTAGTATATTGTGTGAATGCAGCTGTCAAATTTTAATTGAATTGGTTAAAGCAGGGGTGTCAAACTCGCAGTGTCATGTTGTCATCACATGATGTATCATGACTTTTTTCCCCTTTGGTAAACCGGTGGTGGGCATGGCCAGCGGGTGATGCATCCAGACTGTGGGCCGTGAGTTTGGCACCCCTGGGTTAAAGTGTGTTTAATTAGAAATTTGGCAGCTGTACTCACTTAACGTACTAGGCGTGATTAATTTGAACTTGAACTTTTGTGGGGATATAGCTTATGCAATGGATGGACCCGGCCACTATGGTTTATAGATCATGCTTTATCTCTTAGTGTGATGTATAAACTCAGCCATTGTAGCTGGTTCAAACTATGGTTAAACTAAACACTGATTCTGTCCATACACAATCCTGGTTATTTTTCAACTGACCTCTAAATTAGACTCACCAAGTTATTCTGTTTGCATAAAATTTGCTCAGGATCCAAATGCAGTTCTACTGATAGCAACTGCTGTGAGGAGCAGATTTTTTCCTTAACAACAACAACAAAAAAACCTCATGGACTGCACAATGCAGAGGGTCAGATTATCAGGATTTTCCTCTGGTCTAATGTAGAGTTTTCAGTGAAGCAGTACCAATATGCCTCAAATGATTGCTCGATATCTATGGAGATACATATGGCTTCCACTCTTCAAGCGTTCTGGGAGTCTCTTAGGACCTCCTTCTGTTCCCAGGCCTGAGATTAGGCTGTCAGCAGAGCCTGTTGAATTTTGGGGGATGCTACTTATGTAGTTCTTAAAATATCATAAATCAACCACGTGGCCTCAAAATTCAAGACCTAAACAAACAAACAAAGGATAATTTCTCTTCCCCAATTCATGTTTGTAGGTAATATTAGGGCATCCTGGGCTTTAAATACAGTTCAGAAAAGGGAAACATCAGCATCTTATGACATAAGCTTTTGAAGTCCTTGGGTAAACCCATGTCCTACATTTTCTGGAGAACTCTTGATTACAAAACAAGTGATTTTGGGGCCAGCACACTGCACCAATCAATGAGCACATTCTGCTTTGCTTTTCCAGGAAACATGCTTGATGTTGCAATTGTGGCTGCTAACAGCAAATCACTCAGGACTGTGCATATGAGGTTCTGTGCGGTTCAAAAGGAGAGCCCCTCAACCTGCAGCCTGGCACCCAACCAGAGTGCTTATTGCTGACTGGCAGGCAGCTGCCGTTTGCATTCAGATGGCATCAGGACAAGGAGAACCTGACCTAAATTTAGCTCTTGGGAAGCAGTATCTAATAGTTAAGCTGCAAGCTTGTTGGTTATTCAGCATGGTTTATCTGGCAACATTTTAAATTGTAGGTTTAATACAAAAATACCAGCCATTCAAATTGAGCAGTCAGTGACTATAAGGAACAGGCTGCTCTTGTTCTCCTGAAAGGGCTTTGGCAGGAAAGAGCTAGACAAAGAGGTTCCTGTGCCTCCCAGCCAGGCACATCCCTTCTTCTGGTGTTAATGCCTTGCAGAATATATGGTCACCCAAAGGATATTGATGCTCATATTCTGATATGTTTCAAGTTATAGTTGAGCTCTAGGTGACGAGAAGCAGACACTGTGAGCTTTTTCCTCTATAGCTGGCAGATATGTATTGTGGGTTACTCTCATAGCTTTAAGGTAAATAAGCAAATTCTCCTCTGCACATCTCATGAATGTGGAAAGAGTTGTGTGAGGATTTTATGTGGCTCCCATGGAACTGGACATTGCTTCCTTTGTATATGTGAAGAATATAAAGCATAATACGTTTTGCATCTCATGGAATAAAAGTTGAGATTGTTGCTTTCTCTCCCAGGCAAAAAAAGTTGGGTAAGGGGTGTGCATAAGCGCACCATCGTGCCTACCATCCCTGTCCTATTGTCCCTATTTATTCATACCTATTTCCTGTATTCTTACTCAAGTTTATACTTATATCTTATAAGAGATTGACAAATCAAATCAAATCAAATCTAATCTAATAAACAAACAAACAAACAAACAAACAAATAAATAAAACATAGGAAAGGGTCCATGACATTCTTTACTGAGCTATGTTTGCCTAATAGACCACTTGCAATAGCCATCAAGTAAGTAGCTGGGATGGGAAAAAAATGGTGCATGGAATAATAATGCATCTAATAGAATATCTGTAGATCTGAGTTGAACTGTGGAGTCCTTGATGGTCTCTGGGCTTGGTTGTTTGCTTGCAGACATATCAGTACCCAGCTAGATAACATCCTGCACTGGTGATATCTAGTTGGATAATGAAGCATCTGCAAGCAAACAACCAAGCTCAGAGAGCACCAAGGTTTCCATAATGTTATATCCTTAGGTATGTGGCTTAGAAATTAACCCATTTTTCTAAAAAGCAGCTTTGTTATGAAGGGATGGCTAAATTCTGCCAACTATTTGTAAGAACAGTTTTGCTGGTTCGGGGTAATTTATGTGTGAATGCAGCCGTAGAGTTGGAAGGGATCTTAGACATCATGTGCATCCAGTCTCCCAATTAGTCAGAGATGTCAGTGCAGCTTCCTTAACTAAATTGCTGTTTAAGCTCCACCAGAGAGTTGGTTTGGTGTAGTGTTTCAGGCTAGAAGCAGGAAGACTGAGAATTCTAGGCCTGCCTTAGGTGCAAAGCCTCCTTGGGCCAGTCACTTTGTCCTAGGAAGGAGACAATGGGAAAACACTTCTGAAACAAGTTGCAAGAAAAACTGAAGGGAAGTTGTAGAGAAAATCTTCAATATCAGGCACAATTAAATGAAAGGGGGGAAAACCGCTCCAGCAAAGCGATCTCCCAGTACTGCCCAGAGTAGACCGGTATTAAGATATTTCTTTTGAGAATTACCAAAAATTACAGTATGCTTTCCTGCAATTCCTACTGCCTGGTTCTAGTCCTTCCCTCTGCGGCAGAGATGGTATTCAGCAGGTTCTGACCAGTTCTGGAGAACCGGTAGTGTTGTGTCCGCGAAGTGATGCCAGGAGTCGGTGACTTAGTGCAAAGCTCTTTATTGATATGCTGGAACTGAACTGGCGAAAGGAAAAAAGCCCGTGGCTTTTATTCCTTTCGCCGCGGCGGCCGCGGCCAATGGCACCACTTTGAATCTCCCGCGGTCTGAACGGACCAATCGCGGGAGATTCTTAGCGAGCCAATCGGCGCGGCTCGCCTGACCAATCGGAGAGCCCCGCGCTTTGGCCAATCAAAGCACGGGGATCTCAAGTATGTTAATGAAGGACAGAACACCCCTCCCCTCTTGGTTCAGTCCTTACGTTGCGTAGTCACGTAGGTAGGCGGGGCTCCGTCTGGTCCTACTTGACCTGCGCAACTCAGTTGTAGGCTGGATCCCGGCCGGTTCGGTCGGGATCTCCGTTGCTCCTGCTGCTGTCGTGGGAACCGGCTGGTCGATCGGGCCGGTCCTTTCTCCGTAGCTCCCTCCTGGGCCTTCCGGGTTGGTTGAGCTGCGGGTTTTGCCGCTCCCGCTCGGTCTTTCCGGGTCGGTCGAGCTGGCTTGGCTGTTCCTTCCTGGCGAGGGGTCGTGATGGCTGCGTTCCGGTGAGTACTGCTGGTTTATTTTTCTTTGGATTCGGTCCCCTGGGTGTTCCCTCCCCCCTTGGCTTGCGTTGTGGGGGTTGGGTTCGTTTGTTTGTGCGTCGGCGGTTTGTTGGTTTGCAGTTCTCGACCTAAGTTGGTCGATGTGGCGTTTCCACGCTTGTCCGTCTGCTGTTTGTAGCCGGTACGAGTGTGGGCCTGTTGCTTGTGTGATGACGGCTGGGATCCATAGCGGGTCTCCCGTCAGGTTTTTTGCATATACGGGGTCCCCGGGTGCGAAAGTTCGGTGTTTGGTGCTTGAGTCTGGGGGCCTCTCCGGGTTATATGTGGGGTGTAACCTGTCGAGTGGGGACCTTAGCTTTCTGCCCATTAGTAGTTCGGCTGGGCTTTTATTGGTTGTGGTATTCGGGGTTATGTGTTGGGTGAAGAGTAGTCTGTTGATTTTCTCTTGGATCTCCCCGTGGTCTATTTTCCGGATGGTCTTTTTAGTGAATTGGACCATCCGTTCCGCCCTACCGTTCGCCGCCGGGTGCGCCGGTGCTGTCAGCGCGTGGCGGATGCCCCTTTCCGCTAGGAATTTTTCGAATTCCAGCGAGGTGAACTGGGGCCCGTTGTCGGAGACGACGTCTGGGAGGCCGTGTGTTGCAAAGAGTTTGCAGAGTTCCTTGATCACGGCCTCCGTGGTTGTCGTCTTCATGTTGCTTACCTCCAGCCAGTTGGAGTAAGCGTCAACTGTTATGAGGAAGGTGTGTCCTTTTGTGGGCCCGGCGAAGTCTATATGGATTCTAGACCAAGGTCCCCTTGGGGTTTCCCAATCTAGGACGGGTGCTGTGGGTGGGCTGGGCCTCGTTTCCTGGCATCGTTGGCACCTAGCTACCCAGGCCTCTATTTGTTTGTCCATCCCTGGCCACCAAGCGTAACTTCTTGCCAGGGCTTTAGTCCTCACGATGCCAGGGTGCCCCTCGTGTAGCATTTCCAAAACCTTCCCCTGTAGCTTTTCCGGAATGACCACCCTGTCCCCCCATAGTATGCACCCTTTTAACAATGAGAGCTCCGTTTGGCGGTTTCGGAACGTTTTGACCGACTCGTCGTTGTCCCTTTCCGGCCACCATTTCTCCACCCAATGCAACACCCGCGCCAGACGTTTGTCTTTATTAGTCTCTCGGGCAATGTCTGACGCGGTTAAGGGCAGGTTGGGTAGAGTCTCTATGCTGAGGGTGGTCGTCGTGGGTGCTGGGTCGGTGTCGGGTTCCAGTAGCGGCGAGCGGCTTAAGGCGTCTGCATGGGAGATCGTCTTACCCGGTCTGTGTATGAGTTCGTAGTTGTAGGCTGCCAGGAACTCGGACCACCTTGTCATTCGGGGAGACAGAATGTTCGGGGTGGCCCGGTTCCCTGCAAGGATTCCCAGCAGCGGCTTGTGGTCCGTTATGATGGTGAAAGTCCGGCCGTAGAGGTTTTCGTGGAATCGTTTTATGGCGGCAACTATAGCCAGAGCCTCTTTGTCCAGCTGGCTATAGTTACGCTCCGGTTTGGTGAGGGTTCTTGAAAAGAACGCGATGGGCGCTTCTTTTCTGTCGGGAAGGGTATGGCTGAGGACAGCGCCAATGCCGAAGGGTGATGCGTCGCATGTGACGGCCAGAGATAGGGTCTCGTTGAATTGTATGAGGACTGCGTCGGAGGTGAGGAGGTCCTTCGTTCTTTGGAAGGCGGCTTGCTCCCGTTTCCCCCAAGTCCAGGTCGCCGCCTTGTCCAGGAGCCTATGCAAGGGCTCCGCCGCCTCGCCTTTTGGGGTAGGAAAACATTGTAAAAGTTCAGTAACCCCAAAAATGCTTGTAGCTCAGTCTTTGATTTGGGGGTGGGGGCTTCTTTGATGGCCTTGATTTTTTTGCTTGTGGGGTGAATGCCGTGCCGGTCTAAGAGGTAGCCCAGGAATTCCACTCATTCCGTGCAAAGCTGGCATTTTTCCCTCTTTGCTTTTAGCCCCATCTCTTTAAATTTAGTTAGGACCTCCCTTAGTAGACCTTCTAGTTCGGCTTGGTTGGCTGCCGACACTAGGACGTCGTCGAAATAAGGTACCACCCCCTTGATACCTTGCAATAGCCTCTCCATTAGGCTTTGGAATATGCCCGGTGCCACGCTGACTCCGAATTGGAGTCGGTTGCATTTGAATGCTCCCCGGTGGGTGACAAAGGTCTGTGCTTCTGCCGTTTGCTCGTCGACCGGCAACTGTTGGTATGCCTGGGCGAGGTCGAGCTTGGCGAAAACCTAGCCCCCTCCCAGTGAGTGCAGTAGGTGTTGCACTACTGGGACGGGGTAGGCGCTTTGTTGCAGCGCGCCATTTAGGGTGGCCTTATAGTCCCCACAGATCCTCACCGACCCATCGGGCTTGATCGGGGTGACTATGGGGGTCTCCCACCGGGCGTGGTCTATGGGCTGCAGGACCCCTTGTTTGACGAGCTTATCAATTTGCTCGTCTATTTTGGGTTTCAGTGCGAATGGCACCCGCCTTGGTTTCAGGCATTTTGGGGGGACGTTAGGGTCAAGGTCGAAAGATATAAGGGGCCCTCGGTACTTGCCTAGGTTTCCGTCGAAGACCTCTTGGAACTCCCGGGCTAGTTGCTGCTCCCAGCCGTCGTTGGTGACGTGGTCGACTCCCGTGAGGGCGATGTCGAGCGGGGCGAACCATTGCAGTCCCAGTAGGCTTGGGCTGTCGCGGTCGACGATCGTTAGGGGGAGTCGTTCGGTGCGCCCCTTATACGTGATGTTAAAGCTTTTGGTGCCGACTACCGGGATGCGGTTTCCCTGGTAGTCCTTTACAATGAGTCTCTGGCTGTCTACGCTCCTCCTTTGGAGGGTAGGCACCAAACGCTTTATCTCGTGCCATGCAATCATGGAGAGGAAGGACCCGGAGTCCACCTCCATTTTGCAAGGCTGGCCCTCGATGCGTACCTCGACGTGGACCTTCCAGGCGTCGTTGGTGATGGCGTGGCCGATGGTGACCGTCTGGTGGGTCTCCTCTCTCCGCCGGTTGTCGCCGCCTCGCGAGGATCATCCGTTCCGGTCCCATCGGCTGTCCGAGGGGCGATCTCTGGTCCGGGGTGGTGTGCTCTCCCTCCTCCGGTCGCTCTGGTCCCATCGTGCCGGACTGTGGTTTTTCTTCAGGCGGCAAACACGGGCGATGTGTCCCTTTTTGTCGCAATGCCGGCAGATTGATTCGAAGAACCGGCATTCTGACCTGGGGTGGTCGCCGCCGCAGCCGGCACAGTTGGTCCTCGACTTACGATGTCGCCGGTTCCGTGGGTCGCGCCCTGTCTGGAGTCGGTGGATGTCCTCCTCGTCATCGGACGTGCCGGATGCCAAGTGGAAGTCGCCCTGGTGTGTTGTCGTCTCGCTTTTGGGCTCGGTCGACCTTGCCGGGTTGTTGTTTCCGCCGCGGTCGCCCGTGTTCGGTCTGCGCATGCTGTCGGCGGAAATTCGGGTTGCTTCTGCGGCTGCGGCTGCGGTGAGGGTGTCTGCTAGGCTGATGTCGCCCTTAGCCATCAGCTGGCTCTGGAGGGAGGGGTCCCACAAACCGAGCACGATTCGGTCTCTCAGAGCATTGTTTAGGTTATTGAATTCGCAGAGCCCCCCTAGGCGCTGCAGCTCGGCGACGAAGTCGCTGAAATTCTCACCCGATCTCTGGTCCCGCCGGTAGAACTCATTGCGCCGGATCAGGATGGGTACCTCTGGAGCGTAGTGCCGCCGAAGAATGGGTTCGAGGATGTCCCAGTCCATCGCGGTCGCATTGGTGGGTTTGGCCAACGCTTTGGCCATCTGGAAGACCTCGGTCCCGCAGTGGGTGAGGAAGACGGCGCGTTTCAGTGGGCCGGAGGCGTCCTTCATGCCGGTGCACTCGAGGTACATGCGGAATCGGTCGGAGAACGATTCCCAGTCCTCGGGGGCGGGGCTGAAGGGGGCGGGCGGTGCGATTTTCGCCATCTCGGTGTTTTCGTCTGGCTTCCGTCGGACACGTGGTTCGGTTCAGGGTCAGGATTCCACCTTCGTCGCCAGTGTTGTGTCCGCGAAGTGATGCCAGGAGTCGGTGACTTAGTGCAAAGCTCTTTATTGATATGCTGGAACCAAACTGGCGAAAGGAAAAAAGCCCGCGGCTTTTATTTCTTTCGCCGCGGCGGCCGCAGCCAATGGCACCGCTTTGAATCTCCCACGGTCTGAACGGACCAATCGCGGGAGATTCTTAGCGAGCCAATCGGCGCGGCTCGCCTGACCAATCGGAGAGCCCCGCGCTTTGGCCAATCAAAGCGCGGGGATCTCGAGTATGTTAATGAAGGACAGAACAAGTAGTGAAAATTTTGAGTAGTTCGGAGAACCGGAAAATCCCACCTCTGACTGGAGATTTTACAGTATCCTTTCCCTGCTACGCCCACCAAGCCAGGCCCACAGAACCGGTAGTAAAAAAATTAGAATCCCATCACTGCTCTGGGGCAGTAAAAAAAACAGATATTCTTCCTCCTTTTCTCCAGTGTGATTGATGTGAAATTCATCTGTTTCTAAGCTAAACTTATCCAGACACGATTTCCACTATTCTGATCTGAACATTGTATTATGACCCTTCTGATAGCCAGTAGTTGTTTGGCCATAGACCTACTATACAGAGATATACTTTTTTTCTGAATTTCGAGGTTCTGTTTAAACTGAAGGGTGATAAAAATATCTCCACCATTAAGGAGAAGTTGACTTTTACCTAGCTATGAGGGCTTATGTTTCATCTTTGCAGGGCACAATCTTTCTTCATAGCTAAGAGAGAAATACGCTTGGATTTGCACTAGTTTACATTAAAATGGGTTGGGTAGATTGTGGTTCAGCATATTGTAGCCACTGTGATAATATGTTGTGTAAGTTATCCCATCACATTAAGCCAAACATGACTTATTTATTTGGGCAAATCATATTCCGAAATACAGCTATTCCATTTTAAAAATTGAGACCTTGTGTATTATATAAATTTAGTTTTGTAATGTTTTTATTTTAGGGGATTTTCTTTCTAACTCGGTTTTTCTCCCTTTATCTACTAGGCTTCAGGGCTATCCAAATGGCTGGGGAATCAGATGACTCCACTGCAAACCATTCCTCCCTGGGCCATTGCAGTTGTTCTCTCTATTGTCATCGCCATTTTCACCGAATGTACCAGTAATGTGGCCACAGCCACCCTCTTCCTGCCTGTCTTTGCATCACTGGTAAAGCTCTTTTCTTGGCCGATATTTATTTTGAGGATTTTGTTTCGTAATGCCTAATACAACCATTCCAGCAAGGTGCATGAATATCCAGGCTTCTGGATTAGGCACTTGGGGAATCATCTAGTGTCTTTTATGGGATCAGATTCAGTTTGGGGCTCCAAGAGGTAACTTTTCTTTGATTAATTGAAAGCAGCAGGACCAATTGGATGATTTGTTGCTTTGATAACGTCATCAATATGCATAGTTATAAAGAAGATGATCCATTACTAAAGTCACATACACACAATATTTCAACACAAGGAATAGGAAAGGAAGAAAGTAAAATCAAGGGTAAATAGCAGTTGAAGGTACATTTATTTCAGTTATGCATTTTATAGCTATGTTCACACAATAATATATATATAATACATATATAATCAGATCTGTTAACTAGATAAGCCAACAGTTGCATTCCTACAGCAAGGTAGCTTTGGTTAATTTTTTTGTGATGTTCCATGTTGTGTGAAATTTAGTTTATGGCTCAGTGTTTATGCGAATTCAGATAATGGGTTAATTCAGAAACCAGGTGAAGTATGTTATGTGAACAAAACAATGGAACAGGATGTTAGAATAGGGGATTGAGCTAGCATGACCATGAGAACAATAGCATTGTAGGGAAATTTTGAAGGACAAGGGAGTAAAACAGATTTCAATGGAAGGGAAAATAAAAAAGGACAAAAATATTGAGGGAGCTTTTGAATTGATGACTAAATATTTATGCTTCCTTTGTTTGTATATGGAGATAGTTTTTCTCAGAGCAGTTGCCCTAGAACAAGGCTGTCAAACTTGTGGCCTGCGGCCTGGATGTATCATGCGCTGGCCACGCCCATGCCAAGTTTAACAAAAGTTCACGACATGTCATGTGATGCCACTATGCCACTGTGACAACGTGAGTTTGACACCCCTGCCCTAGAGCATGTTTCATTTTTTTTCAGTACAATCTGATCACACTATCAAATTGCAAGATAGAATTCTTTATTGGTCAAGTGTGATTGGGCACACAAGGAATTTGTCTCCAGTGTATAACGGCAGCAACTATTATTGTATGGGAAGAGTATCAGTGATATGCTACCGGTTTGGCTCGGTTCTACCAATGGCGATGAGCAGCGGAGACCAAATCAGTTTTCTCCGCTGCTCTGCTATTGGGCCCACCCGCCCACCCAGGCTCCCATACACACCTTTATCTTCCGCTTTTGAAGCATAGCTGCTTTGCGCGGCCCAGAAGAGTGCCGAGAGGCAGCTGCTAAAGCGACCGGGAGAGTGCAGGCCTGCAGGAAGTGAGTTGGAATGCCTCTGCACACGCACAAATGCCTCTCCGCCTGCACAAAGTGTGTGTTTGGCATGCACGTGCACGCAAAGTGTGTGTCCACCAAGCACAAAGCATGCCCACCAAGCCACGCCCACCGAACTGGTGGTCAAAGTTTTTGAATCCCACCATTGAAGAGTATGTAAGGGAAGATATATTTTTGGATGTAGAAATCACTGCTTTCCGGATTTCTTCCTAACTTGGAGAGAGGTCTGTTATTTTGAACTGTGCAAAGAGTTACCCTTGAATCACAACCTGTTGTTTAATACCATATCAATTCTGCCCAACAGTTTTTTAGGCCAAGGCTATATTCTTATGGGACAACCTGTGCCTCTGAAATTATTTTGTTCTTTTTCTAGTATGGCAGTCAAGAGACTGATATACATTAGTTTGGTCATTTAAGACACAACTGATGTTTTCCTCAACCTTGACTTTTGCTTATGGCCTCTGAAAGGAGTACAAAATGCTTGGCCAGCTCCACCATTTCCTTTATGTTGTATTTCTATCCTGGAAGTGGTTTTAGAATAGATAGGGGGAGCCTCTAAAACAGTGGTAGTCAACCTGGTTCCTACCGCCCACTAGTGGGCGTTCCAGCTTTCATGGTGGGTAGTAGGGGTTTTGTTCCCTACTTTATAAATTGCCATTACTGTGGAACCGGTGGGCAGTTAGAGAAAACTTTACTACTAACAGAGATAGAAAAGTGGGAGGTAGGTATAAAAAGGTTGACTACCCCTGCTCTAAAACATTCCTTTGCTGCTTCAGACCAGCATGTCTTTCCACATGTCAGTTCAATACTGTAAATGTTTCTCTCCCTTCTTTCCATTCCTTCTCTGCTTCTATCTGTCTAGTCACAATCCATTGAAGTCAATCCTTTGTACATCATGATCCCAGGCACTCTCAGTGCTTCCTTCGCCTTCATGCTTCCTGTAGCAACCCCTCCAAACGCCATTGTATTCTCATACGGCCATCTCCACGTAGCTGACATGGTAAGCTGGCAGTTTTGCTTTCAACTTGGCTACAATAGCCAAGTTTTTAAAAAGAAGGCAAGGTATTTTTTTTAAGTAGAGGTATTTCCAACATCTTGGGGGTCAACCCAAATATAAAAGCTATAATTATTTATTCAATTGAAAGGGATTTTAGTTATCAAGTTTATACTGTAATTCTGTGTAAGCTTCGAGTTAGTAATGCTTGAATAACTTCAAGGATATATCCAGCTGACAGGAATATAGAAATGAAATCTATTTTTAAATATTTGTTTAGTCTAATTTTCAATACTGGGGTTTATCTTCCATGGAAATAGCAACTAGATCTGACTTTTCTTTGATTTTCAGTATCCATCAGGGTAAAGCTAGGTGTTGTGTTGCCATTGCATTTTGGTTTAAATTGGCTCAAATAAAACACATTTTTTTATCCTGAACTTACTTTCTTTTGGGAATACGTCTTTAGGCATACCATTCAAAATGCTTGTGTCTGTCAGAAAAAGCTCTACACATTTGTATGCAAAGGCTCACACAACAGGCAGTGTTAGTAAAGCCAGATATTTTTTTCTTCTATTGGAATGTAGACTTAAATAAAAGTTTTGAAACAATGGATTTATCTTCATTTTGAAATATAAAACTAGAGTTCAATTTAGTGTCCAAGTGTAAATTTTGAGGCATTCCTACTACTAATTTAGAACTTGTTGAAATACTACACTTTACTTTTTGAAAAGTAGGATATAAATAAATTACTGTTAGCACCAGAAAAGCTCAGTGGTTTTTCAGTGATATATGCATTCTAACCCTGCCTCCCCCCAGTTTCCATAAAACTAGTGTTGTAACTTCCACTTTGAAGGCAGAAAACAAATTAGGAAGAAGCAGTAACAAAATGGACCGAAATTTCCCATCCTATCCCATAGCAGCTTATTCAAGCTGTTCCTGCAATTCAGCAGCATTGGATTTTTTTCTCTTTAGAATAAAACAGGTATATATCTCTGATGATTGGAACAATCTTGCATAATAGTGAGTCTCAGTTAAATCTGAGTCTAGTTTGTATGTGAGAAGTACAGAAGGTCCAATGCTACAATTCCCCCAGTGACAGTGTTAAGTTCCAAATGGAAGGGGAGGTTGTTGGAGTTTTCATTTTGTTCTTTGGAATTTCCCAGAATATGCAAAAGGGGGAGCAAAGGGTACTTGTACAATGTATTCCTGGAACAGGGAGAATGGTGTGATTCCCTTCCCAATATAAAAACATCACAATCTGACATGGGGCTAATGACTTCTCCTCTTGCTTGCTCTATGAATGAGCCACAGAACCTTTGGATTGCTCATTGTTTTCTTTGTTTTTGTCTCCCCTCCAGGTTAAAACTGGAATTGTGATGAACATCATTGGAGTCATTTGCATAACTCTGGCCATCAACACCTGGGGACGTTTCATGTTCCATTTAGACACTTTTCCCTCATGGGCAAACGGCACCCTAGGGAAGTGAAAACAAAGCGAAACACGTTCTGCACTTGTATGGACATCCTGTTCCTTTCTCGCCCCAATTTTTTTCTCAAACCTTAGTTAACCCACTGAAGTCCATTTTTTGTCCTGAGTTGGGGCAGACCACCTGGAAAGTATTCCAGCCGCACCTACATGTTTGTGCTGCTTCCAGAAGAATCTCTGAGCAAGCATCTCAGTGGCATCTCCTGCAGCCAGTGCTTGCCCAGCTGGGTTTCCAAGCTAAGCAGGAGCAGAATACGGGTTTTTTTAGAGACAAAACATGAGGCAAAAATTGCTATGCCTAAATATAGGAAGACAGTGGCTTCAGAACAGAGTAAACTTACAGCCATTAAGGTAAAATTGGGAGTATGTCAGGTGCACGCCTGATTAATTCCCTGTATTGACAGTTACGGGCTTGCAAGTTAACCATTTTACATGTGACTCCTGCTGCCTGACTAAACTCACTCACTCAGGCAAATCTTGTCTGGGAAGGCCTGTTAAATGCCTCAAGACAAGGAGAATGTCTCTTCCATACTGGCATGTTGATCTGGACTATATGGGCTTACAACAGCCTGCTGTGTTCTGATTGTGGTAGTTCCCAGTCAGGCAGAAGTGCAATTGTGTCTTCCCAATCTGTTTGCAGGCCCAGAGCTAGGCAGTTGCTAGTGAAAAAGCAGAAGGGTATATGAATGGGCAGGGGTGAGCTCGAAAGGGAGAAAGTAAATGCAATACAGCTAAAGTTAAACACAGGTAGCTTAATATGTTTAATATGATTTAAGTTGCCTTAAAATCAATGCAATATAATTAGCATTTTGTGCATCTGATAAACATACATTTTACATATGTCAGTGCCTTTGAACTCAGTGGCTGGAAGGCAGCAGATCAGTGAGCTATTGGATAAAATCTTGCCTTAAGAAAAGAGGAAGAGAAGATCTTTAAAATGTCACATAGATATTCATGGAAAACATCTGGAGTATCCTCATATGCATAATCTTTCCTTCCATTCCCTAAGCTGAAGTTCTTCTTGCCTGGCCTTCTGAGTATGAGAAGTCATGATTTCAAATGTTCCTTTGCAAGAGACAGGAAGAAGGGCACTTGGAACACAAATATATAAAGCAGATGTTTAAAATATTTTTCCTATTGTAGCTTGCCTGACTTTGGAAACTTACAAGAATGAATGTCACAAAATAATAGTAATTTTTTTAATTGTTGAATTTATTGGATGTTTTTCCTTACTGTCTTCAATCAGTATGAATAACTTTAAATGCATTTTAATTCTTCAGTTAAAGATCCAGTGATACTTAAATTTCCAATTCTGACAGATATTTAGGTGGCAAAGTTGAATAGTTTTACCCTTGAGTAATGGATGGGCAGGAATATCTGTGACTTGATTCATACACTGAGTCAAGCCATCACATGGTTTGCTTTGTTTCAACATAGCATGTTGGATGAATCTGGCTATTGTGGCTTAGCCTGCAGTGTAAATACATGAACAGCCGTACGATTCTTGAAATAGCTTATCCTGCCCAACTTCACCAGTGATTACATGAAAAGTAGGAATGTATTGCTTTCCAAGGTAATAAGGACTGGAGATTTCTGGTCATATAACTCCTGAGAAGAGACCAAACGGTGATAGCGACCTCCTACCTTCCCCATTTCATATATGTTCAACTATATGTTCAATTGTAATATATCTCATTATTCATTTTGTGAACTGGCACTATCAGCTTACATGGTGCTTGAGGGAATAGAGGCTCTGTACTCTAAAGGGGAAGACCTTGCAGGATCCCACCTTCTGGTCAGGATCCTTCTGGTCATGTTTGTCAGTCCTGTTGAAAGAGTTTGTCCTTGCAAGGAGTGGTTTAGGCCTACATTGATGGGTACTGTTCAATTGTTCCTTTTTTAAAGATCTCTTTTTAAAGATGTTATCTTTCATGAATTTGTAGACAAGATTTTGTTGTTCTAACTTAATTATTATAAAAAAAAATAAAAGTATTAATGGTTTCACCATCCCAAGACGGTTCTTGTTATCTGTCTGTGCCATGCTGAGCTGTTTCAAAGACTAGCATAATATACAGACAAGTTTTCCTATCACCTGATAAAGTAAATCCAAGATTGGGAACATTTCTGAAGATGCAGCCACACAATTTCCTCCCTCCCTCTCTTCCCTTTCTTTCTCTATGTTACCAGTATTGAAAGGCTTTGTATAGGCCCTACTCTTACAAAATTTGAAGAAAACCTAGAATACATTTAAACCATTACCATGATTCTATACTGCATCACAGAATTTATATACAATAGGGGTAAGGGGAAAAGACTGCAGGAGAGTCCGTGCTAGCTCTTAATTTTTCATAGTTCTTCAAATAGCTAGCAGTGATGTTAATGGACTCCTCTGGAAGTTATATTTCACCCTTCCCAAGGAACTGATCAGGTGCTTTAGAAAATAGCTTGACCTCTTCCTCTCTGTGGCAGCCCCTCAAGTATCGGAAGACTGCTATCATGTCTCCCCTGGTCCTTCTCTTCACTAGCCAAGCCAAGCCCAGTTCCTGTAACCGTTCTTCATATGTTTTAGTCTCCAGTCCCCTAATCATCCTGGTTACTCTTCTCTGTACTTTTTGGAGAACCTTGCTCTAAACCCATGTTTCTCAATCCATAAAGGTGCTGAGTTTGAGAAATACCACTCTAAACCATCTGATAAACAGAAAATTGGGGTAGCAGTTTCTTGCTGGGTCCTTTGGTTGATTCTAAAGGGTGCTTATATTACCCAAACCAAGACCAAAAAAAAGACATTGTTCCCAGAGACTGACACAAAGGGAGGGATGTCAATTCACAAGAGTCTTGCAAAATGTACATGTACAATATATGAGAGTTGTTGTTTTTTTTTAGCACAATGGGTAATTCTGCCCTGACTGGAGCAGAAGAAAGCTCCAGGTAACTAACATAAGTGTCATTTTCCTTAATATAGACAAACCTATCAACACATTCCATCAGTTTGGCTCTGGAGCACTTCTTTGGGTTCAGTGCTCAAATTGCACCAATGTCTGGGAACCCAGAACTAAAAGAATCTGAAACAACTTCCCATGAGAGATCTTGAGTGGCCAAAGTTTGAAAGCAATACCTTTATGTAACAACAGAACAATAGAATACTTTATTGGCCAAGTGTGATTACACAAGAAATTTGTCTTGGTGTAAATACTCTCAGTATACATAAAAGAAAAAATACATTTGTCAGGAGTTGAGAATCATAAGGTATGATACTTAATGATAGACATAGGGTACAATAAGCAATCAATCATACTAGGAAACAGTCAATATAAATTGTAAGTATACAAGCAACAAAGTTACAGTCATACAGTCACAAGTGGGAGGGGAGGGGTGATAAGGAGTAATAACAAGATTAACAGTAATAGTAGTGCAGACTTTGTAATAGTTGAACAGGGTTGAGGGAATTATTTGTTTAGCAGAGTGATGGCTTTTGGGAAAAAACTGTTCTTGTGTCTAGTTGTTCTGGTGTGCAATGCAATGTAGTGCAACAATTGTAAGAATGCTGTGTACATAGCAATATACTTAAAAAACAACAACTCTGAGCTACAAAAATACAAAAAAGAGCAACCAAAATAGGGGGTTAAAATTGCTCTCCATCTAGGAAAAACAACAGTATTTGGAACTTTTAAGTGTAGAAAGTCATGTACGTAAAAGCAATGTTTCTCAACATTGGCAACTTTAGGTTGCCTAGACTTCAACTCCAGAATTCCTAACCAGCAAATCTTTTAGTATGGCTAGAGTAGTTTGTGCTTTTTTCCATTAGCTATCCAGCAAGGGGGAAAGATAACCAGATTCTTAAATATCAGAAAAAAAAGACAAAAGGGTTTGTTGAACAAGGGAAAAAAAAGCATTCTTTTGGATTGGTTAATATTAAAGATTCTGACAGCCAAAGTCCAGCCAAGACAAACTTCAGCCAAGATCGTCTCATTTTCATCCTGGCTGTGAATGTTTGCCTCACTAAAGTTCTTGTAGAAAAGTTTTGTTTGTGTTAAGAAACACAAACTTATTTCACTTGGTAGGTTGCTGATAATTGTTATTATAGGCACCACACCAAGGCAGTCAATACAAAAGACACAGGACGGTATCTTGCTCAAAAAGAAATCAGTTCTGTTTGCATTACATGCTGAATCATAAAAGGTCTAGTAAACGTTAACAAGAATCAAGCTGAGGATGTTGGGGAAATGCATTGCTAAATGTTTAACTGATCTGGATTAGAATGTTCTATAGACCCAGCAATGTCATGATGTTTGTTATGTACTTTCAATCAAATAAGAGCAGCATTTCTCAATCTTGGCAGCTTGAAAATATGTGGACTTTATCTCCCAGAATTCCCAAGCAAGCCATGCTAGCTGGGGAATTCATGGAGTTAAAGTCTATATATCTTCAAGCTGCCAAGGTTGAGGAGGGACACTTCACAGGGTGCAAAAAGCCGAAATGAAAAGCACAATACAATAAGATGAGATATATTAAAAAACAATTTTTCCTAGAACTGGACAGGGCTAAAGAGAAAGCAGAAGCAAGAGAGAAGGGACAGCCAGAGCCAAAATCAGATTTGCAGAATACTAAGGTGACCAACTTTTTTATAATGAAAAGGAAGACACAAATCAATTTAAGAAAAATAATAAAGCCACTTGTGTGCAATGCACTTTCTCAGAACAATTCTCCTGTGTGGAGCGCATAAGTCTCATAATCGCGTCTCCCTGCACTGTACCAAGCTTTGATGAATCGTCATGTCAAATACAAATACATCACATCACACACAACGGATCGGATTGGCATCGATCAAATACAGAGATTTACAGATTAGTCTTCAAATATCAAGAAGGAGGACATGTAGGAGGACACTTTTCAAGAGAGGACAGAACTTACAAAAGAAGGACTATCCTCTCTAAAGGAGGACGGTTAATCATTTTTAGAATATACATTAATGAGTCAAGGTCAGGATACCATGTTTTGACAACAGCAGGGCCCAGACAGGGGTAGGGGGGAAAAAAAGTTGGTTTTAATACAAAAGAGACCCAGATTTAGCTCAGTCCTGATCAATTATGTTGCATAAACATCAAAACATAACTGTGTGGCAGTGTCCAAGTCTTATCTAGTCAGTTGTCCAAAATGATGCAAAAACCCACAACTGGAGATTGAGGCTGTATTCACAACTTTTTAAACTTAGTTACTCGCTTAACCCATTATCTAGATTTGCAAAATAGAGAATGATAGACAATATGAGTTAAATATTTGTAGTATCCTCAAAGAAATATTGTCTCCAGAAGATTAGACCACTGAAGAAAAATGCTAAAGCTAATATATGGCTAACACAAAAATGTGCTAATTTTAATGATAATTTTTCATTAAAATTGAATTCTCCTTGAGACTATTGTCAAAAGAATTATTTGAAAAATCTTCCAAGTACTTTCACAATTCTTTTAATGAAAAACCTAGTTATCAGAGAAGTACAGAAAAAGAAGAAAATTGCTGGCATTCTCCTCACCAACAAGCTGCTTTGAAAAATTACGTTATAACAAAGAGCCCAAGATTTTTACCCATATAAAAACATTTTGCATCAGTAAGCCTCCAAGTGAGGGTTCTGTCATATTTTTAGAAATATTTTTTCAGAAATTTCAGAAGTGGCATCAAGGAAGAGTTGCAGCAAACTGAGCAAACAATAAGCATCATAGGCGAATTGGCTGAAACATGGTCTCAAAAATTATTATGAATGAAAGCAAATATATGTGTCCCAGGATAATATTGCAGGATCCAATACTTTTTATTCAAATAGACATTTATCATGGTCCAGATTAGATATGATTTGGATCTCAACAGAATTAATATCCAATATTCAAGAAACAAATATTGAAACAAGTACTTGGGCAGATCATGGCCCAATGACAATTAAATGGAAGGGACAAAAAAAAAGATCGAGATGTACATTAAATAATACTATCTTAAAGGAAAAAGATTTTATACAATGGATGGAGAAGGAACTGGCTTTTTTCTTTAGAGAAAATAAAAAAGAAGATACTTCAATGCAGAATGTTTGGGATACAATGAAGGCATATGCTAGAGGTTTGATAATAGATTATACAAGAAAAAAGAATATTAGGAAAAGGCAAGCTTCTAAGGCCTTGGAAGATGAGTATAAAAGACTTGAAAAAGAATTACAGAAAATGCCACAGAAAAAAGATATTAAATTGAAGCTGGATGTAATTAAACATAAAATGGAATTAATAGAGAAAGAAGAACTGGCACAGAAAATTAGAAATTCTAAACAGAATTACTTTGAAGATGCAAATAAACCAGGTAGATGGCTAGCATATAAATTGAGAAAGGAGAAGGAATCAAGAAAAATATTGAAGCTAATAGATGATCAAGGCCAAGTTTGTTATGGTAATAAGGAGAAAAAGGAAATTATTCGAGATTTTTATGGGCAACTATATAAACAAGAGAATATTGATGAGGAAAAAGTCAAACAGTATCTACAGAACGCTAACTTACTGAAGATACCTAAAGAGATTGAAAAAATGCTAGAAAGCAATATAACAATGATGGAATTAAATGAAGCACTTAAGAAACAAAACAATGGGAAAGCACCAGGTCCAGATGGGCTTCCGGCAGAATTCTATAAAACATTTCAAGAATCATTGAGCATCCCATTGTTAGAAGTTATGAATGAAGTTATGTCAAAGAAGATGATACCCAAAACATGGTCAGAGGCTTATATTGCACTTATTCTAAAAGAAGAGGCTGACCCGCTGCAAATTAAGAACTATAGACCTATTTCTTTATTGAATGCAGACTATAAAATTTTTGCTTCAATTTTAGCAGAAAGACTTAAAAAATATTTAAATAATTTTATCCACCCAGATCAAAATGGATTTCTGCCAAAGAGACAAATCAGAGACAATATGAGAGTAATCTTGGATACTTTGGAATACTATGAGGCTCATCCTGAAAAGCAAATGGCTTTGATATTCCTAGATGCTCAAAAGGCATTTGATAACGTGAACTGGAGATTTATGTTATTACTATTGGAACAGATGGGTTTTGTCAGAAAATTTATTCAAGCAATAGAAGCCATATACAATAAACAGACAGCAAAGGTAATGATGGAGGGAGAACTTACAGACTTTATTAATATAAGAAAAGGCACAAGACAAGGATGTCCCCTATCTCCTTTGCTATTTGTGTTGACTTTGGAAGTGTTGAATAGAAATATTAGGGATGATAAAAGCATAAAAGGAATGAAAATTAAAAAGGAAGAATTCAAACTACAAGCTTTTGCTGATGACTTAGCTTTTATTCTGGAAGATCCGATAGAAACAGCTCCAAAGTTATTGGAAAAGATAGAGACATATGGTGAGATGGCTGGTTTGAAAATAAATAAAGATAAAACAAAGATTTTGACAAAGAACATACCACTGAGACAAAGAGAAGAACTGGCAGACCTTTTGAAAATCCAAGTTACGAATAAGGTTAAGTATCTGGGGATATATTTGACAGCAAGATGTAGCATATTAAAAGAGAATAATTATATTAAACTTAAACAACAGATAGCTACAGACTTGAAGAAATGGGAAAACTTGCAATTGTCATTAATAGGGAGAATTTCAACAATTAAGATGAATATTTTACCCAGAATTCTATTTCTGTTTCAAACAATACCAATTAGGCTTGGAAAAGACTATTTTGAAGATTTAAATAAAATTATGTTGAAGTTTATATGGCAAGGTAAAAAAGCGAGAATAAAGCTAAAGCTTTTGCAAGATGCTAGAATTAGAGGAGGTTTTGGCCTGCCTAATTGGGAATTGTATTCTCAAGCTGCAAGTTTGATGTGGGTTAAAGAATTGATAACATTAAGAAAGGCTAGATTGTTGACACTAGAAGGTCATGATTTGCTGTTGGGCTGGCATGCTTTTTTTATGGTGTAAGGGAACTAAAACACAGGGTTATTTTAGAAGACATTATATACGGGAGTCTTTGTGGTTAAACTGGGAGAAGATAAAAAAACAATGTTATTTGAAAATTCCAGTTTGGCTATCGACTATTGAAGCATTTTCCTATCCTATAATTTATAAGAAGGAACAAACAGTTAGATATGGGGAACTATTGGATGAAAAGGGTGAACTTAAATCGATTCAAAACTTAGAGGAACAAGGTATAAGGATGAATTGGTTTTCATATGCGCAAATACACTCAAGGTATGATGAAGATTCTAAAACGGAGGGATTCTATGATAAACAGACTGAATTAGATAAGATCTTGATGGGTACTGATGAGAAGGTGATTAAAAAATTATATGGTTATTTACTGGGAATTAAATTAGAGGAAGAACAAGTTAAAGAAACTATGATTGTTTGGGGGAAGAATTTTGGATATGGGATTGATTTAAAGAAATGGCAAAAATTGTGGTCTCAAAATTATAAAATGACAATGTCAACAGCATATAAAGAAAACTTGTATAAGATGTTTTACAGGTGGCACTTTCCCCCTACAAGAATAGCAAGAATGTTTAAGAACAAATCTGAAAAATGCTGGAAATGTCATCATATACCTGGCTCATATTATCATATGTGGTGGACTTGTGAGGACGCCAGAAAATATTGGACTAAAATTCGCATGTGGTTGGAAAAAATGACAAAGAAACACATAGACTTGAAACCAGAGATCTTTTTATTGGGAATTTTACCTGATACATATAGTAAAGATTTGAAATACCTGATTGTAAATGTATTAACAGCAGCTAGGATTGTATTTGCTAAAAATTGGAAGAATGAGAAAATACATTACAGGAAGAAATTATTAAGAAAATATTGGAATGTGCTGAGATGAGTAGATTGACATTTGAAATTAGAGAGCAAGAGGATAAACAATTCTATGAAATTTGGGGTCTTTTTTATCAATGGCTAGATGATAAAATACGATAATAGAATGTTTAGAATGTTAGACAGTAAGGAATATCTTTATTTTTTTTCTTGGCTTTGTTATTTTACACTATATTTATAAAGTGTTTTTAGGATTGATTTGGTATGATTATATGATTTGTTACAGAATAAATTGTTTAAAGTATTGTTATCTCATAAAGCATGAATGATTAAAAGCATAGTCAAAAGTTTCTTTTTTTTTTTTAATAGCGATATTAGGATATATAAGTTTGAATTGACAATATGAGTTGTTATGTAACATAATTGTAATTGAGACTACAAAATGAATGCACAAAACTGATGAACCAAGCGACACGCTGGATATACATATGAGAGTTGATGTTTTAATGCTTTGTTTGTCTTGTTTGTTTGTAAAAAATCAATAAAATTCTTTTAAAAAAAAATTTTTTTTTTCAGATTGAATCTTCAGAGAAATAAGTTGTTTTGAAATTAATGTCCTAGCTTGGAATATTTTGTTTCAAGACCGTCTTTAAACATTTCCTTCAGTCTCTACCTTGAGCTCTGGCTCTAGGAATTTTGCCCAGACTTCATTGTAGGGATGCATTTTGGATGATAGATGGTTATATTGGTCAACCATCCACCTCTTTTCAGAGGCCCATTTCACTAGACCTCCTTGAAGATTGTAAATCATGGAAGAAGTCATGAAATTTTGATTTGTCTCACAGCACAAGTAGTCACTCAGGAGCTGAGCTGTCATGGATGATCGATAGCCCACAGTGCAGTAGCAAACAATGTGTCTATGATACCCTTCATATTCTGAAATGGAACAAAAACAAAACTATTACATGTATATGTAGTGTGATGGCTCTACATGCTAATACATATCACTCTGTTCTCTTTCTGTGTAAACAAAGTTATGTAGTATACGAAAAAGTGTAAAAGCAAGTAAGCCAAATAAATTAAAAGCATAAGGGAAAAATGAGATTTTTAAAAAAGGAAAATATAATAAAACTAGTTTATACCAACAGTTTTCCATACTTTTCTATCCTTTGGTCTTCATTCATTCTAACTTTTTCAAGCAAGCTAGACAAGAGCTGATTAAACAGGCACACAGAAACCAAGAACTTCTCATAAGGAAGTTTTATTAAAGAAAAGTTAAGAAGGTATTATGAAAGAATTCTGGTTGACTGCACTTTATCAAATATGAGTTCAATTTATAACAAGTAGTGTTCAAATTACTTGTGCCTTTTTCTGCTGACTTTACAAAAAGAGCCAGAAGAAATTATTCTTTTTAGGCAGACATATACTTTTCATCTGTTTCTTAATGTGGTCAGTCTCATTTAATATCAGATTGTTTACTTTTGACCATGTGTGAGAGCAACCCTAATTACTGGTCACTCACATTGGTATTCAATCACCCATTCAAAGTCTTCTTGTTTTACACACATACTTAAGTACTCCTCTCCCACTGAACATGCTGATTGGCATTTTTATAGCAAATAGCTTGATATAATGGCTTGCTTGAGCCCAGGAACTAGGAAATAAGGATAGGCCAATATTTCCAAAAATAGGACCGGAAGGAGTCAGAAGAAAGAGTGTGCTGTGAAAGACTAAAGGAGGCCAACTTGATTCAGGATCTTTTTTTCCCACCAGTTGAGTAGAGTTGGCAATATCACGTTCTTTCAATCCAAAATAGTTTGCAAAAGAAAAGAAATGAGACAGCAGTAGGAAAACATCTGTATATGACAGAACCATAAGAAATAAAAAGAAAAGTATAGTGAATAATTTTTAATAGGATATTAGACAAACTGTTATAGAAACTTTTGTGGCCAATAGCCTGGTCATATTGTTCTTGGTCATATTGGTTCTTGGTCATATTGTTGCAATCAAAAATAAAATTTTTCCAAGTCTTCCAACTCTCAGTCTTTTGTGCCATAGTGAATAAGTATAATAAGCCCTTTTAGAAATCTAGGAGGATGTAACTGTTGTGTATGCAATAAGATTAAAAAAGTGTGAGCTTAGAGTAAGTGCAGGGTTCTGGCCCTGCACTTCTGATTGGCTGTTAAGTGGCCGGACCGGATTGGCCCGTTCCAGGGAATCTGATTGGCCCTTAACAGAGAGTTCTTATTGGTTATAAGAACTAGAGTTCCTAGCTCGTTATTGGTTAAACGTTACAGGGTTTGCCTATATAAGGCGGGTTTTACTGCTGTTGAATTGAAGAAGTCACAATGTAATAAAGAGCTGAAGTTCACCGTTCAGAGGCTTGTCTCCATTCTTTCTCGCCCATGCTCAAAACTTAACACTGGCGACGAGATTGGTTATGGAGATATCTGAACCAACGAAACTTCAAAGAACACCGAGCACATGACAGACGACGCCAACAACGGAACCATGTCTGGCGGCATCGTACCACCCGCTCCGTTCGATCCAACACAAGAAGACTGGGAGTCTTACATGGATCGTTTTCAAATGTTCCTAGAGATGAACAACTTAAAGGACGCCACAGCCGGGAAGAAACGGGCAGTGTTCCTAACGCATTGCGGTCCAACCATATTTAAGATGGCTAAAGCACTAGCCAAACCCCGAGAAGTGAAGGCCATGGATTGGGACAACCTCGAACCTATCCTGCGAGATCACTACGCCCCGACCGTGCCTACGCTCGTGAGACGCCATGAGTTTTATCAAAGAAGCCAGCGAAAGGGAGAAAGCGTGGCCGACTTCATAGCAGACCTCCGAAATTTGGGAGGCCTCTGCGGATTCACCGATCTAGAAGAAACACTATGAGATCGCATAATTCTGGGATTAGATGCACCAGGCGTCCAAAGCAAGCTGATGTCAAAAGGTGATATCAGCCTTGCCGACGCCATTGCCGATGCTATTGCAGCGGAAGCAACCAGGAAGTCAGCTGCACAACTACGCCGAAACCGCACTCCGGTACCACCACCGGCCAGCAAAATCTCACCTAGTTCAGAAGGGCAGCTCGTGACAACGCACCACGAGGACCTCTCTTCGTCGTCCGACAGCAACGAAGAAGAGGTCCATCGACTGCGGTCCGACCGGGACCCTCGGCCGAAGCCCTTACGCCCTTGCGCTGGCTGTGGAGCCAACCATGCCAGATCCGAATGCAGATTCCGCGACGCACTCTGCCATGAGTGCGGGAAACGAGGCCACATCGGACGGGTCTGCCACAGCTTGCCAGGACCCAGCCAGGCCTCAAAAGGGGCTAACTATCACCAATCGACAGGAAACCATCCTGTAAGGTGAGAGCCAGTAAACCACTCCTACAGAAATCGAGCTTTGCAGAGAGAAGAGGCTCACCATACTATCACTATCGGTCACGCCTCAGCCTTGGACACTAAGAAAATCTGAGTCATGGTCGCCATTGAGAACCAGTCTTGCCACATGGAGGTCGACTCAGGATCATCCCTCTCGATGGTGTCTTGGAAGACACTCAAGCAACTCATCCCCACAATTCAACGCCAAGATCTCTGTTTCCAATGCCTCATCCTCAAGGACTACCAGGGGAATCGAATCCCCATCGTCGGGTCCTGCCGAGTCCGAGTCTCCTTCAAGAAGCACACAGCGTACTTACCTTTAATGGTCATCGATAGAGATAGGCCTAGCCTACTGGGCCTCCAATGGTTCGCGCCACTCGGCATTGAAGTGGCTGGCGTAAACCGAGTCAGTGGCTGAGACTGGGAGGAAGACCTTATCTATGAGTTCAGGGACATCTTCGCGGACAGCTTAGGCAAGTACAAGGGGACCCCGATCTCATTCAGCCAAGATTCAAAAATAACTCCCATTCGCCTAAAGCCCCGTCAAGTTCCGTTTACCTTAAAGTCGAAAATCGATGAACAACTCGACAAACTGATAACTCAGGGGGTGTTGGAGCCCATCGATCACTCCCCGTGGAAACCCCTATTGTAACACCCATTAAGCCAGACGGATCAATCCGAATTTGTGGGGACTACCGGGCCAATTTGAACCACGCCTTGCAGCAGAACGCGTCTCCAGTTCCGGTGGTGCAGCACCTCCTCCATTCCCTGGGGGGCGGGAAAGTTTTTGCTAAATTGGATTTAGCTCAGGCATATCAGCAATTACCAGTAGATGAAAAAACGGCACAGGCCCAAACTATTGTGACGCACCGAGGTGCCTTTAAATGCACCCGGCTGCAATTCGGAGTGAGTGTAGCCCCGGGGATTTTTCAGAGCCTTATGGAAAGGTTATTGCAAGGAATTAAGGGCGTGGTCCCCTATTTTGACGATGTATTAATTGCGGCCCCTACAAAAAAAATCTTACAGGACCGGTTCAAATTAGTCCTAAAAAAATTCCAAGAGGCCGGTCTTAAGGTTAAAAAAAACAAATGTAAATTGTGTACTGACAGTGTTGAGTTTTTAGGGTACCTGATTGATATCCAGGGCACTCACCCTACCGAAAGTAAATTAAAAGCGATCAAAAATGCTCCCAGGCCACGAAACAAGGCCGATCTCCAGGCGTTCCTAGGCCTCATCAATTTTTATAATGTATTTTTACCGCACAAAGCAACTGTCGCTGAACCGTTACACCGATTGTTAGATAAAAAAGCAAATTGGCTATGGGGTTACCGTGAAGAACAGGCGTTCCGAAATGTTAAAAAACTGCTCACTTCTGACTCTGTACTCATGCAGTATAACGAGACTTTGCCGTTAGTTATAACCTGTGATGCATCGCCTTTCGGGGTGGGCGCCATTTTGAGCCACGTACTGCCTAATGGGAACGAAGCCCCTGTTGCATATTTTTCAAAGACTCTTTCAAAAACGGAGTGGAACTATGGACAAATTGATAAAGAAGCCCTCGCAATTGTCTCAGCTGTGAAAAGATTTCACGAATACTTGTATGTCAGGGTTATTAATATTGTTACTGACCACAAACCTTTGTTAGGGATAATAGCCAGAGATAAGCCGACTCCCTACATATTATCCCCTAGGATGACCCGATGGTCAGAATTCTTAGCTGCTTATAACTATCGGCTGCAATACCGCCCGGGGAAAGCCATTCCCCACGCCGACGCATTAAGCCGACCACCGCTTTCAGAGACTCTCAACGATCCGGCACCAACGAAAACCACGTTGCAAATTGAGGCACTCAACTTGCTGCTACTGACCGCCCGAGATATCGTGAGAGAAACCAAATGCGACCACACCCTAGCACGAGTCCTAGGCTGGGTAGAACGCAGATGGCCATTGGACTAGTTATCAGATGACTTTACATCATTCAAGTCTCGACAGACCAAGCTCTTCTCCCAGAAAGGCTGTGTCATCTGGGGCGATAGAGTCGGTATCCCAGAACGACTCCGAAAAGCGCTGCTGAGAACTTTGCACGATGGCCACCCCGGCATCGTGCAAATGAAAGTCCTTGCGCGAAGCTACGCATGGTGGCTGGGCATTGACAAGCAAATCGAACAGTGGGTTAAAGCTTGTCCCAAATGCCAAGAAGTCAGCAACGCCCTACCAAAAGCCATGCCTACTGAATGGGAGACACCACGGTCCCGAATTCACCTGGACTTCGTGGAGCCAACCAAGGGCCACACCTTCCTGCTTACCATTGACGCCTACTCGAATTGGCTCGAAATTCATCGCATAACGACTATGAACTCCGAGGCGGTTATCAAAATTTCAAACAGACTCTTTGCAACCCACGGATTACCAGACGTCCTGGTATCCGATAACGGCCCACAATTTACTGCACTAACGTTCGAGCAGTACCTCGCTGACCGCGGCATCTGCCATGCGCTCACCTCGCCTGTGCACCCTGAGACCAATGGCCGAGCAGAACGCATGGTCCAATTTGTGAAGAAAACCTTGCAAAAGGTAGACTACGACAACATTGACGACAAGGTCAATCAAAACCTCTTCTTGCAACACATCACCCACATAGCGTCACCAACAAAACTCCCGCTGAACTGCTAATGGGACGAAAGCTCCGCTCCCACCTCGAACGGTTGCACCCGGCTTATGAACCAGAGAAACCACTAGGATCCAGCAGCCGCTGTCGCACCTTCCAGGTAGGAGACCTGGTTTATGCAAAAAACCTATCGGGCGACCCATTGCGGGTGGAAGCGACAGTAGTACATGTAACTGGCCCCAGATCCTACCTTGTGCAAAGCCTTGACGATAAACTTTGGAAACGGCATATCGGCCAATTAAGGTCGCAGCTTGCAGCGGCCAATTCGCAACTCCCGTATGACCAAACTGAGGGTGGGGGGGAGGTACAGAAGAAGATGAAGCCCTAGGAAACCCGTTCGAAGGAAACGACAATTTAATTGAAACTCAGGAAGTGGAGCCAGAGGGAGAAACGTTTGCACCTCAGGAAATCGAGGAAAATGTGGGCAATGACGTAGATGTGAACTCTGAACCAGAGACAGCCCCACTGCCAGACAACGATCTACCTCAGCGAGATTGCAACCAGCCGATACAACGAAAATCAAAGAGACTAAAAAGACAACTGTCCTATTTAAGGGACTATGTAACGGCGCCCTGAAATAAGAAGCCAGGGGGAAGGGGTGTTGTGTATGCAATAAGATTAATAAAGTGTGAGCTTGGAGTAAGTGCAGGGTTCTGGCCCTGCACTTCTGATTGGCTGTTAAGCGGCCGGACCGGATTGGCCTGTTCCGGGAAATCCGATTGGCCCTTAACAGAGAGTTCTTATTGGTTATAAAAGCTAGCGTTCCTAGCTTGTTATTGGTTAAACGTTACAAGGTTTGCCTATATAAGGCGGGTTTTACTGATATTAAGAGAGCAAGTCACGAGTAAATAAAGAGCTGAAATTCACCGTTCAGAAACTTGTCTCCATTCTTTCTCGCCCATGCTCGAACTTAACATCTTGTAATTTTATGCCTTCTTCTGCTTCTTCCTGTAACATTGTATCTGTAGATTAAGAGAACTGGGGTTTTTAAAAGAAAGGCAGTAATGGAGTCTTTTGAACAGACTTTACTGAGTTTTTCTGAGAGGGCTCTCTATCAAGCAATTGATTAGGCTTCCCAGTACTATAGCATTCAGTCTTGGAAGACATTGTGGTGCTTGGGAGAATATGAAGGGTTCATTTTAGCAGAAGCAAAATCATCAACTGAATGGCGCACTGCTTTAAGGTTATAAGATAGGAAGTCTGCCCAGGTATTAATCAGTGGCACATTTAAAAAAAAAAACACTGAACTGACTATACTAGTAGAAGATTGGTAAAGCTTCAAAACTGATGCAAATGTGAGGGGAAAAGGTTACGCTCAGATGGGTCTTTTGTAACATGTTTAACAATTAATGATTTTTTTCGGTTCATACCATACGCCAAACTTTCACATGACCATCCAAGTTGCATTTGTACCACCTTGTTGGTGAAAATGTAATCAGCTAGTTGGGGGTTCAAGGTGTTGTGTGAATAGATGCTGTCTAACACTTCATCTCCAAGACTAAAAACTTAATCAACAGGTAATAAATAATCTATAGAAACAGTAGCTCAAGAGAGCAATTTAAGAAAGTAGACTGTTGTACAATGGATTTTTTTTGTAAATTGTGCCTCATCACCTCTGTTCCTTATGACTCCCCAAAACAGAACTGGCAGAACATTCAGATCTCTAATCAAGTAAGTTCCCTGCATCATTTCAGGCAGCACTTCCCTATGATCTTTCAGCTGTTGATGTGTAATGACAGAGGAAGAGTAAAAAAATTGCAGGCTACATCACAGTTGTTATAAATAAACATCTAGCATGCACACCCTGCTTCTATAACCTGGTTGAAAGTAAATTTTTGGGTGTTTCTACACATTTTATAGGACATATGCTAGAAATATATTTGAAGATTTCTAGATAGTCTTGAAAAAGCTGGTTACACTCTGTTCCAGTTTATTCACAGAAGCATATGCACAAATGCACACATATGCTAGGAAAGTAACCTCCTTCTACAATAACTTACATCTTGCTCCAGGCATTTACTATGAGTCATAGAAAAAAATTACAAGGAATGCTGCAGAAGACAGATTCTCCCAGGATCAAAAGGAAGAACAAAGTCACTGAGGCTTAAGCCGAACACACCGAGCCTAAATTAATAACTATTAATATAATAACAATTGTGTCCAAATATATAAAAATATTATTGCTTAATGTAATGACCATGCTATGACAATGGTTACATCATAAATGAGTCAATCCTCCTAGTCTAACATTTGGTGGAAATCCTGACTGTGTGTGCTTTTTTTTGTACAATTGGCAATATCTGATAGTTTTAAAGACCAAAAATTAGCCACAGTAGTATCAGATTTGCAGAGTGTTTATGAAATTCTGGAGGAAATATGTCAAACTCTGAGCACACTGTATGCAAATAGGTTAATCATTCTACTGAAAAAAATGGAATGGGATTAATAATCAAATTTTCTGGCTATCAAGAAAGCAGCAGCAGCAGGTCTTATCAGAAAAAGACAAATTTTGTAATCAGACACAAAGTTAGTCATGGTTTTGCTAACTAGAAAAAGAGTGAAAATCCTATGCAGTTCAAAACTATGAGGAGATATCGATCCTGGTCTCACATAGAATGTTAATTTTAAATATGAGGGTCTGTCAAAAAGGAAGACAATATTTCAAAGCATGCTTAATTGGGAATAAATGCCCCATTCTGACTGATATGATCAAACTGTCATTTTGAACTTCATGTGATACATAAAAAGAGAAATAAATAGAACTGAAATGAGTAGACTGGCAGCAAAGGGCAGTGTATAAATTCATGCAGTCAAAATGGCATTTGACTTTACTCGGTTTTCATTTCTGTGAATACTTGGGCAGGCAAAATGAATTACTGCATATATTGCATACTCTCTTTATTTTTCTTTGTATAATGCATCTTGATGAACACCTGGAAAGCAATAAAGGTAAGATTAAAAATTCTCTAGAGTTAAATTTTACTCAGAAGATAACATTGACAGAAATGGGTTGTCATTTTCTTCTTCCTAGGATCTCTTTTCAGTTTAGCCAACCTTTAGTCAAAAATTCAGGAGACTTGTATCAGGTTTTCTGGCTGACATATTTTATTAAAAGGCCACCAGACTCCTTATTTTTTGCTGCCATGGACTAAAATAGCTTTCCTCCTAGCAAATCTACCCCCAAAAACTTTAGAACCAACCTTCCTTCCTTCCTTCCTTCCTTCCTTCCTTCCTTCCTTCCTTCCTTCCCTCCCTCCCTCCCTCCCTTCTTTCCTTCCACAGTGGAATGGTTCCCAAATGGCTGCTAGAGGAGGGGAGAATCTGAATTGCAGGCCTTAAAATGGTTCCAGCTTTTGGATTGGCAGGAATGAGATGCCAGTATTTATTTTCTGTTTCACCAAAGTCTTTTACAGGGCACTGACTTCTCACGTGAAAAAGAAATCAGGATTGACAGTGAATGTGTGGTTTATTCTCTGCTTTTAACCCAGAGGCTATGTTTACTGGGGAGGGATTCCATTCTTTTTGCTGTGATAATAACAGTTTGCTAACCATAAAGCCTCTTGACTAAAAGTTATCATTTCATTTTTAACAAAAACTAAGAATAAGTCCATTTTAGAAGGTTTTGTATCTTGTTTCCTAAGTGAACCAATAGATTGGGTAGGATTATAGGTTGAAACATTTATAATAGCACAATGTATAAAAATAAACAAAACCACTACTAAAAAAGGTTGAGATGGATATTTCAAGGCTGCTATTATAAATGGAAGGTTTAAAAATAACGCAGTCAACTGAAGCCTTACTATTTGGGCTTTATGGTTAACCACAGGGGTTGTGCAAACCTCTTTAGGCAAGAGAATCTGGTTCAATAGGCAGAATGCCACACTATTTTTGATCTGCCCCAAATTTATTATGGCTTTCACTGAGCCCTTTTCATAGTACTTCTTATTTCAGGATACTGTAAGGCTTTTGCTAGTTCTCCTACCTACAGGCAACTAGAGGACACTCTCATCCCCTCCCCTTCACCCCTCTCCTTGTGTTGGGATCATTCAAGTAAATTCAAGCAAGCCAGGCTGGGAACCTTACTGTGAAGAATGAATGGGAAATGTCCTGTGTTTGGAAATTAAACTCTACAGAGACTCTACAACTTGAAGTATTTGTGTATCTGGACTGTTTTAAATGTTCCATGAAGCAGATCATTTGCATGCTAGGGAGCTTGCCATAAACTCTCAGCTACCAGTAGCACCATAAACACCACAGGGAATGGGCTAGTGATGCATCACAGCTGCACTTGTCAAGTTATCATTTTGGAGCTAATGACTACAGGATGACTTTTGATGGCTAGCAAGATTGACAAATAAAGCCATCTGTCAAAACTTGCACCAGGCTTTGCACAATGCTTTTGCAGGCATGGGTTGAAAAGGGATTATAAGAAGGTTGTGTATTGAAACAGCTGCAACACAGAATCCTCCTTTCACATGTTACCTATTATTAAAGAAGCGGGGGGGGGGGCAAAGTGTCAGGCAATGCATTTTGAGATAGATCTGATTTCAACAACTGTATTTAGGATGGTTGCCTGTTCCTCTCCTGCATCTGACTTGGAATAATGTGAACTCAAGAAATATATGGGAAGCCATTAAAGCAAAAAGAGCAGTTGGCAAGAGGAAAATAGATCCTGCCATGATTGTGATAGTTAGGTCTTGCTGAATGGGTAGCTAATAGAAATTACCTGCTAGGCAACAGCAGAATATAAGACTGTAGGAAAAGCTTTGTTGAATTAAGCCTATCAGCCCAGGTAGTCCAACACTGTCTTACACAATGGCTAAATGAATGCATTTGGAAAGTGTTGTGTCCGCGAAATGATGCCAGGAGTCGGTGACTTAGTGCAAAGCTCTTTATTGGTAAGTTGGAACCGAACTGACGAAAGAAAAAAAGCCCGCGGCTTTTATTCCTTTCGCTGCGGCGGCCGCGGCCAATGGCACCGCTTTGAATCTCCCGCGGTCCGAATGGACCAATGGCGGGAGATTCTTAGCGAGCCAATCGGCGCAGCTCGCCTGACCAATCGGAGAGCCCCACGCTTTGGCCAATCAAAGCGCGGGGATCTCGAGTATGTTAATGAAGGACAGAACACCCCTCCCCTCTTGGTTCAGTCCTTACGTTGCGTAGTCACGTAGGCAGGCGGGGCTCCGTCTGGTCCTACTTGACCTGCGCAACTCAGTTGTAGGCTGGATCCCGGCCGGTTCGGTCGGGATCTCCGCTGCTCCTGCTGTCGTCGTGGGAACCGGCTGGTCGATCGGGCCGGTCCTTTCTCCGTAGCTCCCTCCTGGGCCTTCCGGGTTGGTTGAGCTACGGGTTTCGCCGCTCCCGCTCGGTCTTTCCGGGTCGGTCGAGCTGGCTTGGCTGTTCCTTCCTGGCGAGGGGTCGTGATGGCTGCTTTCCGGTGAGTACTGCTGGTTTATTTTTCTTTGGATTCGGTCCCCTGGGTATTCCCTCCCCCCTTGGCTTGCATTGTGGGGGTTGGTTTCGCTTGTTTGTGCGTTGGCGGTTTGTTGGTTTATAGTGCTCGACCTAAGTTGGTCGATGTGGCGTTTCCACGCTCGTCCGTCTGCTGTTTGTAGCCGGTACGAGTGTGGGCCTGTTGCTTGTGTGATGACGGCTGGGATCCATAGCGGGTCTCCCGTCAGGTTCTTTGCGTATATGGGGTCCCCGGGTGTGAAGGTTCGGTGTTTGGTGCTTGAGTCTGGGGGCCTCTCCGGGTTATACGTGGGGTGTAACCTGTCGAGTGGGGACCTTAGCTTTCTGCCCATTAGTAGTTCGGCTGGGCTTTTATTGGTTGTGGTATTTGGGGTTATGTGTTGGGTGAAGAGTAGTTTGTTGATTTTCTCTTGGATCTCCCCGTGGTCTATTTTCCGGATGGTCTTTTTAGTGAATTGGACCATCTGTTCCGCCCTACCGTTCGCCGCCGGGTGCGCCGGTGCTGTCAGCGCGTGGCGGATGCCCCTTTCTGCTAGGAATTTTTCGAATTCCAGCGAGGTGAACTGGGGCCCATTGTCGGAGACGACGACGTCTGGGAGGCCGTGTGTGGCAAAGAGTTTGCAGAGTTCCTTGATCACGGCCTCCGTGGTTGTCGTCTTCATGTTGCTTACCTCCAGCCAGTTGGAGTAAGCGTCAACTGTTATGAGGAAGGTGTGTCCTTTTGTGGGCCCGGCGAAGTCTATATGGATCCTAGACCAAGGTCCCCTTGGGGTTTCCCACTCTAGGACGGGTGCTGTGGGTGGGCTTGGCCTCGTTTCCTGGCATCGTTGGCACCTAGCTACCCAGGCCTCTATTTGTTTGCCCATCCCTGGCCACCAAGCGTAACTTCTGGCCAGGGCTTTAGTCCTCACGATGCCAGGGTGCCCCTCGTGTAGCAGTTCCAAAACCTTCCCCTGTAGCTTTTCCGGAATGACCACCCTGTCCCCCCATAGTATGCACCCTTTTAACAAAGAGAGTTCCGTTTGGCGGTTTCGGAACGTTTTGACGGACTCGTCGTTGTCCCTTTCCGGCCACCCTTTCTCCACCCAATGCAACACCCGCGCCAGACGTTTGTCTTTATTAGTCTCTCGGGCAATGTCTGATGCAGTTATGGGCAGGTTGGGTAGAGTCTCTATGCTGAGGGTGGTCGTCGTGGGTGCTGGGTCGGTGTCGGGTTCCGGTAGCGGCGAGCGGCTTAAGGCGTCTGCATGGGAGATCGTCTTATCCGGTCTGTGTATGAGTTCGTAGTTGTAGGCTGCCAGGAACTCGGACCACCTTGTCATTCGGGGAGACAGAATGTTCGGGGTGGCCCGGTTTCCTGCAAGGATTCCCAGCAGCGGCTTGTGGTCCGTTATGATGGTGAAAGTCCGGCCGTAGAGGTATTCGTGGAATCGTTTTACGGCGGTAACTATAGCCAGAGCCTCTTTGTCCAGCTGGCTATAGTTCCGCTCTGGTTTGGTGAGGGTCCTTGAAAAGAACACGATGGGCGCTTCTTTTCTGTCGGGAAGGGTATGGCTGAGGACAGCGCCGACGCCGAAGGGTGATGCGTCGCATGTGACTGCCAGAGGTAGGGTCTCGTTGAATTGTATGAGGACGGCGTCGGAGGTGAGGAGGTCCTTCGTTCTTTGGAAGGCGGCTTGCTCCCGTTTCCCCCAAGTCCAGGTCGCCGCCTTGTCCAGGAGCCTATGCAAGGGCTCCACCGCCGTCGCCTTTTGGGTAGGAAAACATTGTAAAAGTTCAGTAACCCCAAGAACGCCTGTAGCTCAGTCTTTGACTTGGGTGTGGGGGCTTCTTTGATGGCCTTGATTTTTTTGCTTGTGGGGTGAATGCCGTGCCGGTCTAGGAGGTAGCCCAGGAATTCTACTCGTTCCGTGCAAAGCTGGCATTTTTCCCTCTTTACTTTTAGTCCGGTCTCTTTAAATTTAGTTAGGACCTCCCTTAGTCGACCCTCTAGTTCGGCTTGGTTGGCTGTCGACACTAGGACGTCGTCGAAGTAAGGTACCACCCCCTTGATACCTTGCAATAGTCTCTCCATTAGGCTTTGGAATATGCCCGGTGCCACGCTGACTCCGAATTGGAGTCGGTTGCATTTGAATGCTCCCCGGTGGGTGACAATGGTCTGCGCTTCTGCTGTTTGCTCGTCGACTGGCAACTGTTGGTATGCCTGGGCGAGGTCGAGCTTGGCGAAAACCTTGCCCCCTCCCAGTGAGTGCAGTAGGTGTTGCACTATTGGGACGGGGTAGGCACTTTGTTGCAGCGCGCCATTTAGGGTGGCCTTATAGTCCCCACAGATCCTCACCGACCCATCGGGCTTGATCGGGGTGACTATGGGGGTCTCCCACCGGGCGTGGTCTATGGGCTGCAGGACCCCTTGTTTGACGAGCTTGTCAATTTGCTCGTCTATCTTGGGTTTCAGTGCGAATGGCACCCGCCTTGGTTTCAGGCGTTTTGGGGGGACGTTAGGGTTTAGGTCGAAAGGTATAAGGGGCCCTCTGTACTTGCCTAGGTTTCCGTCGAAGACCTCTTGGAACTCCCGGGCCAGTTGCTGCTCCCAGCCGTCGTCGGTGACGTGGTCGACTCCCGTGAGGGCGATGTCGAGCGGGGCGAACCATTGCAGTCCCAGTAGGCTTGGGCAGTCGCGGTCGACGATCGTTAGGGGCAGTCGTTCGGTGCGCCCCTTATAAGTGATGTTAAAGCTTTTGGTGCCGACTACCGGGATGCGGTTTCCCTGGTAGTCCTTTACAATGAGTCTCTGGCTGTCTACATTCCTCCTTTGGAGGGTAGGCACCAAACGCTTTATCTCATGCCATGCAATCATGGAGAGGTAGGACCCGGAGTCCACCTCCATTTTGCATGGCTGGCCCTCGATACATACCTCAACATGGACCTTCCGGGCGTCGTTGGTGATGGCGTGGCCGATGGTGACCGTCTGGTGGGTCTCCTCTCTCCGCCAGTTGTCGCCGCCTCGCGAGGATCGCCCGTTCCGGTCCCATCGGCTGTCTGAGGGGCGATCTCTGGTCCGGGGTGGTGTGCTTTCTCTCCTCCAGTCGCTCTGGTCCCATCGTGCCGGACTGCGATTTTTCTTCAGGCGGCAGACACGGGCGATGTGTCCCTTCTTGTCGCAATGCCGGCAGATTGATTCGAAGAACCGGCATTCCAACCTGGGGTGGTCGCCGCCGCAGCCGGCACAGTTGGTCCTCGACTTACGACCTCACCGGTTCCGTGGGTCGCACCCTGTCTGTAGTCAATGGATATCCTCCTCGTCATCGGAAGTGTCCGATGCCGAGTGGAAATCGCCCTGGTGGGTGGTCGTCTTGGGTTTGGGCTCGGTCGACCTCGCCGGGTTGTTGTTTCCGCTGCGGTCCCCAGCGTTCGGTCTGCGCATGCGGTCGGCGGAAGTTTGGGTTGCTTCGGCGGCTGCGGCTGCGGTGAGGGTGTCTGCTAGGCTGATGTTGCCCTTGGCCATCAGCCGGCTCTGGAGGACAGGGTCCCACAAACCGAGCACGATTCTGTCTTGCAGGGCGCTGTTTAGGTTATCGAATTCGCAGAGCCCCCCTAAACACCGCAGCTCGGCGACGAAGTCGCTGAAGCTCTCACCCGACCTCTGGTCCCGCCGGTAGAACTCGTTGCGCCGGATCAGGATGGGTACCTCTGGAGCGTAGTGCCACCGCAGTATGGGTTCGAGGACGTCCCAGTCCATCGCGGTCGCATCGGCGGGTTTGGCCAGCGCTTTGGCCATCTGGAAGACCTCGGTCCCGCAGTGGGTCAAGAAGATGGCGCGTTTCATTGGGCCGGAGGCATCCTTCAGGCCGGTGCACTCGAGGTACATGCGGAATCTGTCGGCGAACGATTCCCAGTCCTCGGTGGCGGGGTTGAAGGGTGCGGGTGGTGCGATCTTTGCCATCTCGGTGGTTCGTCTGGCTTCCGTCGGACACGTGGTTCGGTTCAGGGTCAGGATCCCACCTTCGTCGCCAGTGTTGTGTCCGCGAAATGATGCCAGGAGTCGGTGACTTAGTGCAAAGCTCTTTATTGGTAAGTTGGAACCGAACTGGCGAAAGGAAAAAAGCTCGCGGCTTTTATTCATTTCGCTGCGGCGGCCGCGGCCAATGGCACCACTTTGAATCTCCCGCGGTCTGAATGGACCAATCGCGGGAGATTCTTAGCGAGCCAATCGGCGCGGCTCGCCTGACCAATCGGAGAGCCCCGCGCTTTGGCCAATCAAAGCGCGGGGATCTCGAGTATGTTAATGAAGGACAGAACAGAAAGTTCATATGTATGTCTGGTTTGGAAGGCAGCAATTCCTTCTCACAATGATTTATTCATTTATTAAATGTATATGCCTCCCATCTCACTGTCAGTTGATTCTGGGTGGCTATTATCACCTCCCTGAAACTGCCTTTCTTCTGACAAAGGCAAAAGCAAGCGAAGCTAACAAGTTCAGGATAATTTGAGAAATTACCAACAGAAACCCAGATCCTCTAGTGAAGAAAAGCAGGACTGATACTGCAAATCTGCAAATGAAATGCAATGAAATGTCATTTCAGAATACTGTTAATATAGCATTTTGATATATGTTTTTTCTTCTTGCTAAATAAAATAATAGTGCTGAAAACTTTCACATTAATAGTGCTGAAAACTTTGACATTAACAGGCTGGTGATATCCAATGTATTCAGAGGGTAAGAACTGAAAATAAATTGATATATTAACAATGTAATGCATTTTTAAAATATTTTTTCTCCAGATTATGAAAAACCTGGTGATATCTCTAGCAATATATCTTGTTTGGAAGAGAGTAATATTTGAAACAGCACAGAATATGGAATATTAAGAGGTGGATGAAAATGAAATAGACAGCATATAAATGTAATAAATTTTACATGCATGCACAAAGAGAGAGAATAAATACTGTATATATGTAACAAAAACAGAAAACAAAAACAAAAACATGTTGTTTGGAATTACTATTTTAAAGCTGACAAAAATACTTTCTTTGGAAAGCATTAATGAAAAATGATTTAGTTACCCTTTATCACTTAGTTATTTTATATAGTTTAAAAACTGTTAAGTTCCAGGGATTGCATTGGCAAAGGAGAACAAATTGCCCTGGTACCCTGTACAGTGTAGGCCAAATAGCGCTATCCCTGAAGTGGGAGCCATTTGTAGCATAGCCACAATAAATGTGGCCCTTCAGAAAGGGTGACCACTTCTGGGAAGGAGCCCTGTGGCCTCCACTCTGTAAGAAGGCTGTGTGGTAGAATGGCTGCTTCCAGAAAGAGATCCCAAGAGGCTGGAAATGGAACACATGGGGTGCCCCAGGGGTGGTGGAGGCCTTGGGACACCCAAAGCAGCCTATGTGTGAGCTGGGGGGAGAGGTGGTGAAGTGCAAGCCTGAGCCTGCATTATCATCTCTCAGGCCTCCCCCACTGATGAGGTACCCAAGGCTTAATGACCTGCCTGGTCACTTAATGGCTGCATTGGGAAGAGCAGGAATGAGGGTTGTTAAGCAACGTGATTCTGTGGACACCTCACATAATGAAATCATGACTTGCAACTGTAATGAACAGACTCCATTGTAAGTTGAGGACTATCTGTGCATGGAACTGCAAGGCCACTGCTTCTTTGATCATCATACTCAGGAAAGGAATATTTGAAGTTAATCTACAATGATAGAGATCTTCTAGTACAAAAAGGCCTTTTTCGGTAAAGGCATTTATAACAAGATTTCTTTTAAGCAGGTAGGAATGGATCTGACATCTCCCTTAACCATGAGCTAGGCACAAACTGTTTGATTTAATCAGGTGAGTGGAACAAGAATTGAGCAAGTGGGTACAGCCCTCTCCTGATACCCCAATTCTGACTTATGTCTTGCTCAACATTGTCCCCAAAGTACAATGAAAATTGCTCATTGTGAGCTTCTCACTGTTGTCTTCCCTGCAACATGTTTATAGAAGAGATAGTGCACAATATAATAAAGCACCACTGGCATCTTTTGGGCAGACACAACTATGATGGAATGTCTAACAGGTTCTGGGAAAATAGAGGAGGAAATAGGATTATTGCAAAAGAGGCATCTCAGCACAGGGGAGGGGGGAAGTGTGAGAAAGATACTCAGAGTAACTCCTTCCTAATGCTAAGCATATGTTGAGCAGGCCACTTCCCCTGAAGGCTTTCAAGGTTGTATTATGTTACCATTGCCAATAAAGATCTTTCTGAAAATCTTAGTGTTTCTTGTACCCAGAATTTGTCAGCCTTATAGAGCTTGTATCAATAAATACAAAGAAATAGTCCTTCTGCATCCATTGTCATGGAACACAATTTCTCATGAGACTTAAATATGCCTCACTTCCTTTTTGATCTGACTTTCCAAGAGTTCTTCCACCTGTGCTGCAGCTTCTATCTAATTCTTTGATTTGTGTTGCTGAAGGCATCTACTTAGCTCTGCTTAGAAGGAAGAGGAAACATGTTCCAAGGTTACTTACCCTAGACATTTTGTGTTCTACAGTTCAGCCAGTATCCAACTGTTTTACAAGATGGAAATTCTAAAACACTTTTAGGAAACCAGATCCATCAGATTTTTCGGTAAAGCCATTTTAGCAGTCTCAATTGTGGCAGAGATTAATGGCAGCTATCAACTCATGACAAGAGAACTGCAGAGAGATCTTTTAAATCACTGACTCTAGCTAAACAGGTATAGAGAACTACAGAGATGATCAGGGAGAAGTTAAGCAGAGACTATAGTCACAAAAATGTGACTTAAGCCCAGGAAACCAAGTGTGAGAAAGAGCTTCAGACTGACTCCTCCCTAAATCACTGGGAAATGGGCAAATGAAGTCAGGCTTTCATGATTCTGTTACTATAGCCTAGGTCAGCAAAGTATAATTCCAGGAAAACATGTGCAAAATGTTTCCTGACCTGGATTATTTTAAAAGCCTAACAACAGCAAACCAAATCCAGCATGGGTTCTATTGCATGTGCAGGCCAGATAACAGTGGCTAGAAGTTCATGATGGTTCTGAAATCCCTCAAGACAAACAAAATCTAGAATATTTACAGTAACTGTCTTGCCAGAAGTCATTCTGGCTAACTCGGGAAAAAGACTATGCAGTGGGATGGAGAATACATTAATGGTGGAAGGTGGATGGTTCCTGCCATCCAGTTAATTAGAGAAATCAGCAGAATGTTCAATGGAACTTCCAGTTAGTGAGATGCAGTTTTTGTACACTACCATTGCACCACTAATCACAGAGTAATTCAGAGGAACTAGTAGGGATTAACTCATGCCACCTCCTCTCAGCTCTGTTTTTATAATACATTTTAGGATGATGGCAGTTTTATCGAGGATGCTCTCGCGAATTTAGCCTGCATGAACAATTGAAGACTCAGATTCACGATTCACATCCTCATATGCAAAAGACTTGCACTATGTCACATACAGGTTATCCCAGACCCTTCCACTGCTGAAGATAGAGAACATTTTTTTAAAAAAATAGAAAAGTCTGTGGAAAAAAGATGGAAAAGGAGGAGGCAATCATTTCCCCCTGCACACACTGATAAACATTTGGAATTTGGAAGCCCAGAAAACTGAACCAGGAGTTATTCACTTCAGGAATGTAGAAATAGGTAAAATGTACTTGTATGATCCAGCCATTTGTATTAAGTTTTTTATTTCTATTTTCTGTGGTGTGCTAAGTATTACTCCCTTTATTTTCCTGTACAAGTTATTTTCACTGTTCAATTGTTTTTCAGGGTATGTGGATAAAGATAAAGAATGTTTCTTTAGAAATCTGATCTGAACCTTCTCCAGACTCTTAATAGTGACTTGGGGAATAATAACAAAACCACTGCCATCTTGTGATTTGTCTGGAGCATTGCATTTTCTTTTAGAGATTTGGGCAACTCTGAAATTATGTTCTTCCATATTATTAATGTTTACTTAAGCATTGCTTCAATTGTTTAATCAGTAGATGACCAGGCATTAAAAATAAGATAGTTTGGAGGGCCTAAAGCTGTCAGTTGGATTATTTGGTTAGATTGCCACCTGAAAGGAAGTCTTCCTTCCTCTGCAAGAATAAGATTGAAACCTCTCATGTATCTGGTGGTGCGGTGGTTAGAATCCAGTACTGCAGGCTGACTCTGCCCACAGCTTAGAGTTCAATTCTGACTGATCAAGGTTGACTCAGCCTTTCATCCTTTCGAGGTCAGTTAAATGAATACCCAGATTGTTGGGGGCAATATGATGACATTGTAAACTGTCCAGAAAGTGCTATGAAGCACTATGGTGTAGTATATAAGTCTAAGTGCTATTGTTATCTCTATTGCCAGTTACTCAAAGGTCCATTCTCCTGACAATTTCTATACTGTATTACCAAACCTCAGAAAATAAAACCAGGAAGCTTGAATGCTGGTAGGTTACAGAAATGATATGAATCAATCTGAAGAAAGAACTAAGAAAATCCTGAAGATTTGCCAGCATAGTATTTCATGTGACATAGTGGCTTTACAGGCCTATCCTATCAATTGATATAACCTTAACATATTGGAAAACTTATTGCATATCCAATAGAAGGGACAATGATTCAGCAAAGGAGAAAGCAACTTACAAGAAGGAGAAGCTCTCCTGGTTTATCTTCCATCCGCTGCTGGAGGGTTTGTGTTGGTATTGACTCAACTCGTGGAAACCGCTCTTCAATCCATTTGATCACCAAAGGTCTCATTTCAGAGGGTTCCCTCAAACCTGAATCTTCAAGGTCTTTTAGAAATTGGTCAGCCATTGGCTTGTGAGGTTCACCGAGTAAGAACTTTTAGCTGTAAAAGTAAACATTGATTGCAAAAATTATTGGCAAAAAAACAGTTTACAAACAATTTTGATAGCAAAGATTATCTCTTTAGCCAATATATCTATAAAATATGTTTAAATGGTTTGTATGCCTCTGCCCTGCTTCACTTCTGCCTCTTGCTTCTCTTTCCCTAGAAGCATTCAGAATTTGACCTCTGGACGAATAGCACATGAAACCTGAACAATTAAAAAAAACACGATTGCAAAGGGAGGAAACATAGTCAAGTTAACATTGCCTCCTGTTAACAAAAATCTGAAATCACTCTGCCCTTTGAACACTTAAAAACAGGAGCCAAAGAAGAAAAAGGTGAGATCTAAAACAAAAGGCAAACTAAATTTGCTTTTAATGCGTTAATGACAGTATTCCTACACTTTTGAGATAAGTGAATTTCAACCAGTGTAATTTTATGATTTTTCTGTGTAATACTTTCCTCTTCAATACAACCCAATTCCAGGCTCTGCTGAATTTCATTCTTTAAAACCTTGCTAATCAAGCTTTGAACCTGTTGGAAAGAAACAGATTTAACTCTGTTGTTGACATGACAGAGGCTGGATAGAAGAAGACTAAATCTGTCATTTTGGACATTTATTCTTTTTAAGGGAGCTTTAAACATGAAACATAAAAACTAACAAAAGCTTGTTGGAAGAAATATCCTTCTGGGTTCAGTTCCAGGTGGGGAAAAAGACACTGGAAACATGGAGGCTGTTTGGAAGGTTTAATGATGGACAGGACCACATGGTTTGGAGCTCCAGAGTGAAAAGGAAGGAGAAGGAAGAGATCAAGAAAGAGCTGAGGTGCTGAGAATGCCTGGGTTTTATAACCTTTGTTGGGATTTGAATTGAAGCTTGTTTCTAATTGGTTGTCAGACTCCCATGGGGCCATGCAGGGGCAACTCTGTAGGCTGTCCTGAGTTCCAGGCTTGGTTGAGCCTTGCTGGATGATGATGCACTGAAAAGGGCTTTTGGCAATTGCTATAACTTTACCTGGATATCTTTGTTATGTAAAGTATTCTGACCCAGGCCTTAATGGCCCACCCATTAACAAAGGTGGGGGTGAGTTTCTGCTTCTGAGATGAGTTTCTACTCTTTTTAGAGGAAATAATCTGCCTTTTTAATATTTCCTAGGATATTTCAATTTTCTAGGAGAGATGTGGGTGCTAACTTCCTACAAGCTAATATTTAGAATAAAGAAATCAGTGCCAAGGGGGCAGAAAAAAAGATTAAAAAATAATTTCTGAAGTATACATGTAAATTAATGGTTACAACATTACTTTCATGTTTTCTATTCTTTCTAGTTCAAATTCAAATTCATTTTTTTCTGTTTCACACAAAAAGTCAAAAAGAAATTTCCAAATGGCAATAAATTTAATAAAATTGATGTCTTTTCACTGATCAAAGCTGTCAATTTAGCCATCTCAGCAAGTTCCATCATCTTCGCCATCCATTCCTCCATTGTGGGTAGTGTCAAGTCATCCCATATAATATAATAGTCTAATTGCAGTTGTCACATATACAAATAAAGTTCTGTGACTTTTTTCCAATTTTTTTCAATCACTCTCACAAGAAACACCTGTGATATTAATATTGAAAATCTCCTAAATGAATGTATGTAACTGAATCCATTTTTCACCTTTTTTATTGTATGGTAAAATATCCCCACATTTCCTGTATAAATTCAATGTAGCTTTTGCATATATATTTTTCCGGTGACATATATTAACATTTTTTTATAAAAATTCTCTTTAGGTTAATAATGTACATTTCATTCATTTCAGCCATATATTCTCTCATTGTTCCATTTATATGTTGTAACCAAAAAAACCAGTCCATTTTATCATACTTTCACTTGTTCTTCTGTTTCAAATTTCAGCGAATGTGAACGTTGTACATTTTAGAAATAACATGTTCATTATTTGTACACAGTTCTGTTTCCAACTCAAGTTTTACAATATTCAAAACCAAAAGTTGTTTTATTGACTTTAAATCCTTCTAGTAATTGTATGTAGGAAAACCATTAACAAGTATATCCTTCTAATGTCAAATCTTCTCTTGCATTCTTCTTCAGTAAAATCTAGCATCTCACCATAAGTTAACTACCGGTATTTATGTTTAATTTTAATCCTAACACTTAATACAATTTGTAACATTCTTTCTCCAAAGATTAGGATAGCCCTGCTGGAAGGCTTTGAAGACCTGTGTTGGGGTCCTGAGTATGTCAAGGACCTTGTTCCTGCTTATGTTAATATCAATGGATAATAATATCTGTTGGTTGCTATTTGTATTTAATTTGGTTTTTGTATTGTGTTTTAACTGTTTAAATTGTTTTTATGACTATTTGTTGTCCAGACTTACTGAATTGAAACGGCTGCCTAAACAAATGGAATGAGTAAATGAACAAACAAACATAGAGGTTTCTGAGGAAAAAGCAAGATAAAATTTCACATAGCAAAATGGAAGGCATTTTATACCTATCTCAATTATGATTTAAGTGTGCTCATGAGATGGTCTCCAATTGACAAAAATGACATTTTAAAAATATTTGTTCAAATACTATCATGAAAATCTTGTCACATTTACATAAAAGTTAAAATGTGTAAACAGCTGCAATTAAAGAATAAAAACTTGTAAGAATAACAAGTTCCCAATTTCTACATTTTTTAAAAAAATGTAGATGCCAGAGATTGAATTACTGATCAGGCTCATATATTATACAGAATTATAAATTAATTTCCATAACTACAAAATGTTAAATCAGTACTGAGAAGCATCCAACATGCTAAACTAAAACTAAATAACCTATATTATGGCTTATAGCCTTAGCACAGGAATAGACTTAATATATCCATGATTTGGGAGTGGTTAGAAGCATTTTATTCTACCATGAGGTTGCCTTGGGAATCCTTATGGTACAACAGAAATATATGTGAAGAGCCAGTGGGAATACTTCCATAAAATGCTTTTTTATCTAGCAAATGTGACCATTGCTTAAATGGTTTTTTTTAAAAAAATTGCCCTCATTAGGCTAGATATCAGCTTTTACATCACTGTTGCCACGGCAACGCGTCCTAACCGCCTCCGGGAATTTCCCAGAATGCACTGAGATGCGTTGGGCGGGCTTAAAAGAGCCGCCGCCGCCATCTTGGTGAATGGTGCAGTTGCGGTCGGAGTATTGTTTCCGCTACCATGGAGGGCGGTGAGTGGACGCGGGTCCGAGGAAATAACGGGACGGGGGGGGGGGGCTGTCTTTCTCTTTTTCATAGCCCTCTAAACAAATAATTGTACCTTTTATATAACATATTAATTCAAAAGTCACTCCCATCGTATAAGTTCCTCTACAGATAAGTAAATGAAACCAACGTAAAAAGCATGGCGGCTTCCTTGCTCTTGATACCGAATAGCCTCTTGAGCGATCGTAAAAGTAAATTAGACGTGTCCTTGAAGGAGGAGGAATTGGCACTAAAATACCCCCAGAAGTTGCAGGCGCTGGGAGAGAACTCTTGCCTTTGTGGATTACATGAGAGCAGCCTCCCTCCCATCAGAGAGCCGCTACATCTGTTGCTTCCCAGCAACTCATCATTCCTATGTATGTTGTAGTTCCAGATTTTGAAAGATCAAAAGAGATATATAAAAAGTTTGCACATCATCTGCAAAGCAGTTTCTTGGCTGTTCACACACTTTAAGGACATGCCAAGTGACTGGTACTACTTCCTCTAGTCTAGAATTTATCCCACACATCTCACTAGTGTTTTGGAAATAATACAATCCTTGGTTGTATAAACAAAATAGAATCAAAATCACGTGAACTATTAGTACTGTTTTATAAAGCCTTAGTAAGACCACAGCTGGAATACTGCATCCAGTTTTGGTCACCACATTACAAAAGAGATGTTGAGACTGGAAAAAGTGCAGACTTATATGATTAAAGGCCTGGAGACTAAAACATGAAGAATGGTTGCAGGATTTGGGTTTGGCAAGACTAGAGAAAAGAAGGACTAGGGGGGACATGATAGCAGCATTCTAGTATTTGAGAGGCTGCCACACAAAGGAGGGGGTCTATTTTTGAAAGCACCAGAAGGCAGGAAAGAAACAATGGAGGGAAACCAATCAAGGAGAGAAGCAACATGGAATTGAGGAGAAACTTATGAGGACAATTAAGAGCGGAACAGCTTGCCTTCAGTTGTTGGGGGTGCTTGGTCACTGGAGGTTTTTAACAAGAGACTGGACAGTCATTTGTCTGAAATGATATAGGGCAGGGGTGTCAAACTTGCAGCGTCACATCATCACATGATGTATCATGACCTTTCCCCCTTTGTTAAACCAGGGGTGGGCATGGCCTGCATGTGATACATCTGGCCTGCTGGCTGCGAGTTTGACACCCCTGGTACAGGGTCTCCTGCTTGAGCAGGGGCTTGGATTAGAAGACCTCCAAGCTCCCTTCCAGCTATATTCTGATTGATTGATTGATTGAAGTATAGATTGCAGAATTTTTTGACTAAAGCCTATCTTAGGATATTTAGTCTGAAGTTAAAAAAGTGACTTTATACAGTAAATAGCTAAAGGAAAACAGTATTGTTCTTATCAGATTACTGAGGAGCTTCTATTGTAATAATTTTCCATGCTGGTTTTGTGGTTTTTTTCATTTATTTTGAGTTTATTCAACAGTATAAGCAATATCTGATATGAATAATTCAGATTGACTTACATGTTGATTAGGATTTTCAAATGTAGCTATCAAGAGATATTGTGTATTTTCTGAGACTGATACAGGTTAAACCTTAAGAATCCCATTTTTTCAGTTTTTCTCTTAAGTAGTATAAAAACTACTTATCCCCAGGTAATTAATGCATGCAACATATATTGTATAATTCCACACTCCTTTATCTTTATCCCAGATGATACTGGAAATAGACTTCGTTTCCAACTAGAGCTGGAATTTGTGCAATGTCTGGCAAACCCTAATTACCTCAATTGTAAGTATCTAAAATACAATATAGATCAAGATCTCTTTATTGACTTCTTCAACCAGGCATCATGAAATCTAGACAGGAAATTACATTACAAAATGGAAAACAGTAAAGTATGTAGAAACTAATCAGAAATATATGAATGTGTATTCTTAAATAGACCCAAATTCATAGGCAAAATATTTTAAAGCCAATATCAAAAATCGTGGCTCATTGAACCTTGTTTGATTTGGCTAAAATATGTATGGTAGATTACAAATGAAAAAGAATGAATCAACAAAATTAAAGGTTAATATTAGAATTGTTTAAATCAGAAAGCTGGACGGTTGGTGAGGACTTGCTATACTGTTTTGTAATTTTATATTGTGTGCCTTCATTGGAGATTAACAATCTCCTTACAGATTGCTGTGAGGTTATGCAGAGAAAATCTAAGTAAATTTGTTTTTGTATCTTTTAGTTCTTGCGCAGAGAGGATACTTCAAAGACAAAGCATTTGTAAATTATTTAAAATACTTGCTCTATTGGAAGGAACCAGAGTATGCCAAATACCTAAAGTAAGAATTATCATGTTATCCCTTTTGTATTAAATATATCTGGAGTTCATATAACACATAGCATAAAACTGTATTTTTATGAAACACTTTAGTCCCCTCTTCTTTTATGTAATTGAAAAATAGTATTAACGTGCATGTTTGTTTACTAAATATACTAGAAAACTGGCAATTTGCTTCAAATTGTGACTAAAATATTTTTCGATTCCTTTCTAACTTGTAGAATCCCTTATTTGTTTTCAAGAGTACTAGTGACTTAGGAAAAGCATTAAAAAGTATCTTATAACATATTCTTGTATTATGAAGGTATCCCCAGTGCCTGCATATGTTAGAACTGCTCCAATATGAACATTTTCGTAAGGAACTGGTCAATGCACAGTGTGCAAAATTCATTGATGAGCAACAGATACTCCACTGGCAACACTATTCCCGCAAGCGGATGCGCCTCCAGCAGACCCTTGCAGAACAGCAGCAGCAGCAACAGCAGAATAGCACCTCTGTCAAGTGAGCCATTAGATGCTACAAAAACTCCTTGCAAAGGCAGAAGGCATCTGTGGATTTAATCTGCGACATTGTTATCTGAAATGTCATGGTCATGGTGTTAGTAAAACATTGAGGATGTTTCAACAGTTTCAGTTTGGAATTTCAGATTTGCCACAGACTTAACAAATGATTTCTTCAAGATGTAAGAGATTCTTCTCATATCCTTATTTAAAGGTGTAGATGTATTTCCTGATACTGTATAGCAGAAGAGTATTTTGGAACATTTACTGTGAAGTAAAAGTGGCTAAACATTTTTGTTGTATGCTAATTTGTGGGTGTTAGTAAATGGGGTTCTGGCTCTCTCTTAATCCATGGAAATTAGCTTTGTTATCTTAGATCCTGTGATTTGGGTGTAAAGCATCAGCAATAACTGCAAAAGGTGGAAAAACTTGTTAACTATAGTTTACAGCATCACTCTTAGCAAGGCAACTTGCGGTTTACTGGGCAGCCACCTTTCATGGATAGTTTAAATAGCTGTCCTATATACTTTAGAGCAGCTGTGTCAAACTCATGTCATCACATGACATATTGGGACTTTTCCCCTTCACTAAACTGGGTGTGATGCATCCAGCCTGTAGGCTGGGAGTTTGATAGCCCTGCTTTAGAGGGTTGGACAAGATGATCCTTGGAATCTCTTTCAACTCTACAGTTAAAATAGGTATGTAGTATGCAGTGGAGAATTTCTTGGCTTTTAATCCTTGAATTGTAGATTGATAGGAAAATATATTTTAGATGATTTCCTGAACCTAACTCAAAGGAGACTGGTGAAATGTGCCAGTAACAGTTGAACTATTAGACCTGATAGTGATAATTTAAAGATAGATATTTTACATCCAAACTATTGGTAGTCACTTTAGTAATTCTATTTGTTAATTTCAGTGATTTTCTTTTGTGTTTAAAGTCTTGCTTTATTATGTCTATTAAGCAAATAGCAGTTATTTTCTTACAACTAGTTACATCAACATTCTAGTCCTCAGAAAAGCCTTTTTCTAAGTCATTTTCTTGATCATTGTAAATGTGTAGAACAATTATACTTTCTCATCCTTGTCTTGATATTACCTAAGTTTGGAAGTTCACTAAATATAATATATAGCTTCATTACTTAGAATAGTTTATATAAACTATTCTATGTAATGAAGTTATATAATTTACTCTTTGAAAGACATTCAACAGTCTTTACTGCAGTGGATGTTCATTTAAAATGTTTAAAATAGCAAATTACTCCAGAAGACTGAATTCTTTCCAAAATATATTTGCCTTAAACAGTGAAACTAAAGGAATCCAATCTAATCTTATGAGTAGATACCCAGTCTCCAGCAAATGGGTTCATATGAACTAGTCACAGTTTCAATTGATATACAGTCCAGTTTTACAATGATTTTATTTAAATTTATGGGCTTATAGATTAGCATTTTATTCACTGTTGGACATGATTTAATCTAAAAGCACTTCCTCTGCTGATAATAGCTTCAATTACTTAGTCCTCTGTGAACACCATTCGCACAAGGTTAGATTTAAAGCAATCTTCTTCCACCAGTTTCTGAGGCTGAAACAAAAATTAGGATATGTTACTGTTTTTCCAAGTATAATAGATCAAAGCCCTTTGTAGAAATATTTCCTTCTATATACTATTGTTATATTGCTAAGTAACATATTACATGGCTTATTTTTGGATACATTTTCCCAACTGTACTCTTTCTAGTTTTTCTAATATTCGCAAAAAAATCCCTTTTTGACTATCAGCTGGACTTCTAGAAGAAAATTATATCTGCTAAATTACTCAATTACCAGAGATAAGAAATGGTTTATCCATTAAGATACCAATGGCCTGACTTTGTTCAGAAAATAACTCTTTGGACGCTTGTGAGATTTATAGAGGATTAGATCATTTTTTTTCAAATATAATTTCTTTATAGGTTTGGCATTTTTAGTTGAGAACAGTAAAGCCAGGATTTAAGAATAGAGAAGAAATTTGGCAATTCTGCTAAGTCAGGGGTCTCCAACCTTGGCTCCTGGAAGCCTGGCGGACTTCAACTCCCAGAGTTCCACAGCCAGCTTTGCTGGCTGTGGAACTCTGGGAGTTGAAGTCCGCCAGGCTTCCAGGAGCTAAGGTTGGAGACCCCTGTGCTAAGTACTACAGGCTTTTAATCACATTGACTCTTTCCAAATTAATTAGAAAATGTATATACTTACAGTTCCATATTTGAGAAGTGTAGGCACACCAGTTAACTTAAGATTCTTCTTGAATTCATTATTGGGATTTTTCCAGCTGTGGAAAAAATAAAATGATTTTATATCTTACAATATACTTGAATATTGAAAGAAAACCATTTTTGTTAATATTTTGTGTGGAAAAACTCATACAAAATGGAAGCTGTCATATTTGACAGACTACTGAGAAAGGCAAACTTTTGGCAAAAGTAAATTACCCTTAATGTGATGTGATCCAAACAGATGAGTACAATGCACTCAATCATCTTTTCAAACATTGCTGTGTTTCAGGAAAAAAAAACCTTTTAGGTGGGGAAAAGCAAGATTTTGCAAATACAGAAGATGATTGCTATGTGTGGAAATCATATGAAAATAAACTGCAGTCAGTTGTACAGTTGCAGTCTTAGATTCAAACAATTAAAGAATAACAGTTGGTTCAGAGTGCAGCTGTATAAAATCTATGGGTATGTATCAGCATACTTCCAGATGCTGATCATCAGCTACAAAGCTCTACATGGCATAGGGCCTGGTTATTTTAGGGAGTGCCTTTTTCTGTAAAATTCAAATGCAACAGAATAGGCATGCTCAGATACCATCTTTTAAGTAGTGGTATCTTATATAGTGTCTTCTTGGTTGGAGTACCTGTTTACAATTGGTTTTTAAATACTCATTCCATTTCTAATTTTTGTGTGCTGGCCAAGTGAGTGGAAAGACCTAGAAATTTATATAATACCTGACAGATACAACCCACTTTATTGTAAACTACCTAGAATCATGTAAAAGTGAGATGAGAAGCTATATAAATAATCAAATTTCAGAGTTCAAAATGGTAAAGTTCAGCTGATAAGAGCAGATCTGGCAGAAAGCAAAGTATAAGCAGGAAATGATTGCAGAGGATCTAAATAGTCATCTCAAAATTGCACTTAAACTAAAGCCAGTATTTCTGCAACTTAGAAGTTCCTTTTTACGTTTTTTGTTCATTGAGGACATTTTGCACATGGAGATTTTTAAATATCTTTACTACAATGATCCTTATACAACCTGACAACAGACTAAATGTTACTATCGCTTTTATGAACCATATAAGTAATACTTACTTGGTTGCCTGAACCAAAGTAACTCTACCACCTTTCTCAAAATGTCTTTACTTACTAGTCTCTGGGTCCTACTTGGCAGTAAATGAATACAGATCCATCTGGCAGGTTTGGGAGTTCAGCTCGTACAATGGGTTCAGCTAGGATTTAAAAAAAAAGGTTTCCAATTAGACCTTTACAGAAGAAACACTAGTAATAAATAGGTCTTATACTGCAACTTTCATCTCCATGCCTGCCTCTCCAACTTGTAGTACCCTCTCCCAGTTTCACTAGAACCTCCATTGAACTGGAACATCCAACACTGGAAGTTTTTAAGAGATTGGACAACCACTTGTTTGGAATGGTATAGTTTCCTGCCTGAGCAGAGGGGATTGGACTAGAAGACCTCCAAGGTCCCTTCCCACTCTTAAATCTTGTTCTGTGGTTTCCCATTCAAGCTAGTTCATATAATAGTGATACCTGTATGTGTGCATGGAATAATAGACTTCGCATTTTAAATGCCTCAAAAGATACCAGACAACTTCTCAAGTAATCTTTTAAGGCAGTTCACAAACAACCTTTTACAGAATAAATTAGAAATTAAACCTAAGGAAGACCTCGTTGGTCAAAGCCCTTCGCAGCTTCCATCTACGGTATCTGATTGCAAGGAAAAGGCGGTGGAGAAAGCCTTACTTAGAAATGAGACGGCTTACCCTTAACACAATCTGGGCACCAACTAGTACCGCTGGCTGGATCCTTGTCACCGCTAAAATACACAAATACTTGGCCTTGCTGTTGCTGTTCACGGGCGACCCGAACGAACTCCTCGTATCCGTGCACAGAGATTTCTTCCCAACCCATGGTGGAATCACGTGCCTCTGTGGAAGGGAGGAAGTGTGGAAAGACAAAAAAGGGAAAAGCGAAGACCCCGCCCCCCAGAGGATGGTGGCCGCCTAGGCCAAAAACTGTGAAAAGAGTTTTCAGGATTGGATTGAGGGCGTTGCGAGTTTTCTCGGCAGTTAATTGGCCATTATCGCCATCCGTTGTCCTCGAACTGTTTCAAGGCGTCCTCGAAAGTGCCGGTTGCTAAGGAAGCAAGGAGAAGGCGGGATCGGCTCAGCAGCTTGTAGCGGACCCCGGCTATGCCTCTGTAGGCTTCTTCCGCGAATTCGTCAGGTTGGTCCCGTGGTTTTTTGTTTTTTTTTCTTAGAGAAGGAAAGGGAATCTTATCTTGATTTTTGCACTTATCTAGGCTAAGTACAGCAACAGCAAGGCCAAAGGTCCAGCTCCTTGCAGCGGCTAACAGAACAAAAATGTATTGGTTGCTCAGAGATAGATTGCATTGAGGGGGTCCTTAGTGCTGTCTGACCTTGATTGTCCCAAAGGTGCTTTTTTTCAAGAGGCGATTTGACTTTCTGGGTTTTCTTTGAAGAAGTTTCGCTTCTCATCCAAGAAGCTTCTTCAGCTCTGTGTGAGAGGTGAAACGTCTTCAAAGAAAAACCTGAAATTTAATTTACAGAACCCATTCATGTGTGAAGGAAAAGAAGAAGGTGCTTGCTTTTTTTTTTAACCATGTGATTGCAACTCTCCATTATTGTGGAGTAATGTTAGCTTGCTCCATATATGGTGGCAGGGACATTCAGCTTTTCCCACTTTGGAGGGGGAAAAATCGTCTCCCAGCTTCTACAGAAAGGGTTGGAAAAACAGAAATAGCATATCAAATGTCCTTTTGCAGATTTTTCAACATAAGCCCTCATGTTCGTTGGCAATTTGGAGGTGTAGTTTCCATGCATCCAGACACTATAGAAATAGATAAAGCTTATATGTCTTTTGGTCACTAATTGAAAAAAGTACCTTTGGGACAACCTTGACCTGGATGCTTGAGAATCTCCATAGACTCTGAGCTTGATGGTTTTCTTGCAGATGTTTCATTACCCAAACTAAACGTCTGCAAGGAAACAACCAAGCTCAGAGAGCACCAAGAACCCCTCATTTCAACTCTGATCTTAGACTATGGATAAATTACACTATACTGGGAGGATCTGATTGGCCTTCCCCAATCCTGCTTATGACATTTGGGCAGTCATAAGCAGAACAAAACTGGAACCAAAGCTGAACCATGTCTTTGTTGCCTTTCAATCCCTCTGTGATTGTCAAAGCAATTTATAATTATAACTATAAATCATATCAATCATGTGATACTTTCTGATTTTTTTTTGGGAAAGGAATTTTCTATATATGTGTGATTAATGATTTTATAGATTGTAAAGGATTTTAAAAATAATCAGCATTTTTATAATTAATTGTAGCTGATGGTTAGGTATTTATAGTTTAATCCATTCTATTTCTGATTAGAACTTTTTTTTGTTGCAAAAGATTCCTGGCTGTGTGTCTGCTATGTTTTCAAAGTCTTTGTAAAGAAAAAGCAAACTTTAACTTGTCAGTCCCTTTGCTTAGTTTACATCAATGATAGAATGATGGCAAATTAGTCTTAATATAAGGAAGCTTTATTTCTGATTTTCATCTACGTGTTTCTTCCAGATAATTAATATTGGAAGCAAGCAGCATTTTTGTGCTGCTTTTTGCGGGACAGATGGCTATATAGGTTCACCTAAAAGTTTGTTTATCAATTTGTATGGCTCCTCCTCTCACACAAAGTGATTCTGGATGGCATACAGTAAAACCTGTAATTAAAACATTCTACAAAACCAACTGAAAAAAAAAATAAACATAGATAAAACAAAATGATTTCATAACTTTTAAGAAAGATAGCCTTAACACTTTTATTCTAAACATTGTAAGTGCTGATGAGTGAATTTCAATTCTAAGCAAGCCCAGAAAATTAAAATTCTTCTGCCTAATTAAGTGTCTTTTAGCTAAGAAAACAATGTGTTTATGCTAATGACAGTTTAATATTTGGTGACTTTCAGTAACTTCATAAACAGGAGCTTGAGCTTCTGAAAATTATGATGGAGCTGCGAAAAGCAATTACAACCACTATTCCTTTGGCATCCCACCCACAAATGGCCAAAAGTGATGCAAAGTCCCCACAGACACAGGTATTGTGCCACATCAGCATTTTCTGTGGATTTTACATGATGAAATGCTAACATGTAATAAGCTTGCCAATATGTATTCTAGCATTGCAACCTGTCATTTTTTTAAACAAACAAATGATGTGAGGGTGCTGATTGTTAGAAACATATTGCATGGGATTTGTGTTTTTAATACTAATTATCATAAACACAGTAAGTAAAATCCTGTCTGGATTGTTTTATGTTTTCTACCTTTAAATAAGTTGCATACAACCTCTTGCATTTTCCATGTATGAATTGAGGTACAAGACCTATTTAGATTGTTGGAGGTTCCTCAGAGGAATATGAGAGGAATTATGGAAATGTATGGGCCACACATGTCTTCTTTCCTTCCTTTGGCAGAGTAATTATTACTACTCCTCTAAAGTTAGTATAAGGTATATGTTGGGCTATATAATGGCTCCTTTTGTAGAGGAGCTAACAAATAATGACATTAGTATAAGGTGGATGAATTTTTAATTAACTAGTTTATTTTTTAGTCAACTGGCTTGGGAAATAATTTAAGATCCTTGTAAGCTGCTTATTCTAGTTTGTGCATAGAAACCTAAGTAGGTGTACAAGCAAATATATTGCTCTCCATTACCTCCTTTAATCCTTACCACAAACTTTGTGAAGCCCACTTTAACTGCTAGGGAATGATGGGTTCAGTTGTCCAATGGGGTTTTTGTGTGTGTGTGATTAAACAGAGATTTGCATTTGTGTGATTTTAATCCAATACTCACCTTGTACCACATTGCCTGTTTTAAATATTTGGACCAGTTGCAGTTCAGCCGGAATGCTCCTGCATTGCCTGAAAACCTGTCAGTCCACTACACCAATCCCTGTCCAATTGTCATAGAAAAGTTGAAACAGCCAGCAACTCAACAGAATCAGGGTGCTGGTGATGGAGCTGATCTGAGGAGCTCTGTTGAATTCTCAGTTGTATCTGAAGAGAAACTCAACTTGGCTGTTCAGCTGGCCAGAAGGGATGTGAAAAGAAAGCACCTGCAAGAGCAAGTGAAGCAACATGTCAAGATGAATAAGTGTCCTGTGGGATTTCATTGGGGAAAGGAATCAGAGAATGTTGCAGGGTTGAGAGCATCGAAGTCCCACCTGAAATATGAACACCAGCTTAGTAACCCTTCTAAGATGGAGAGGTACAGCACTGGAGCAAAAGTCCTCCTTTGTGATCCAAGTCATGTCAAGTCAGAACCAACTTTGTCTGATTCTCCACCAACACGTGATCCAGGACCTGGGCCCAAAAAGGAGGAAGACAAATGTGCCATAGAAATCAGAAGGCTACAAAAAGAGCTTCAGACTTACATTCAGAAAATTGAATTGCTAGCAACCAAAGGTAAGGGGGAAAGCTGACTTAAATGAAGATGTAATGTAAGAAAGTAGAAGTGATATAGGCCCCTCTTTTGGCCTAACAAGCTGGTTACCTGCATATAAGTCTGTAATTGATAATGCAGAGGAATCTTCATTGACTTTGTCTGTTTCCCTCTGAATGAAGGCTTTGAATTCAGTGCAACCAGTATTCTTGTAGCAAGTCCTGAGAATTGGATAAAATATTAGCCTTACAGGGAAAGAAAATTGTGACAAGCAAACTGAGAGCTAGCAATGATGTAACTGTTGTTCCTAACTTTCAGAACTTCATTGTGTTACGTTCTTACATCTAAATGAGGCTTATAAAAAAGACGAGTCAGCGTGAGGCTCTGTGCCTACTATCCCACACCATTTATCCTGCTACCATCTCCCAGTTCAATATAAAGAAATGTTCGTAATAGTAGTGCTTGACCAGGGAGTATTTTTTTTGCCAACGTTGCTAACCAGAACGTGTGCACTTTGCAGCCAGATTCTCCCACAGACTGATTAGAGTCTTAAAATTGTAGCCCATGTGTTACATGCTTCCTTACTCATTTTTTGAAGTCTGCAATGATATGCTGCAGCACTGATCTTGGGAAAAAATAGTATCAACACAGTAACAAATCAAATGTATGTGGGGAGACTGAAACTGCTCTATTTTGCAATAATACAGTCTTTTTAATTTAATAACTACATGCTTGCTAGCATACTATGATACTTTTAGTTTCTTCATTTTTGTATCAATGTATGAAAAGTCTTCAGTGTTGTGCCTTTGGACTAATGATCTCATGTGACATAATTTCAGTTTAAGCCCACTGGTTTTCAGGCTAGTTATGAGCCGATTATTTGAACTGCAAGAATTAAAGAGAAGAACTCTTGGATATCAGTTTTAAAAGTTTACATTTGAGACAGAAAAATGAAGAGCTGTCTGAATATTGCTGACTTCTCTTGGGTAATCTAGATCTAAGCTGCTGTTATGGGATATAGGGCATCTAATACAGTTTTTGGAACACTTTATGATAGCTTTTGAATGACATAGACATTTTCTTCATTATCTCTTCTCAATTGTAATTGCGTTATGTATTTCATGTTTTGTACACCAAATTGGTGCTATATCACTTCTGAGCATTATCAATTGTTTTGCTAAACTATTTTTTCCTCAGAGAGAAGTGAAATATGTCTGGATCCTGAGGAAGAACGCCGAGTCCATATTCGGAGGCAGGAACAAGCTGTGCGCTCTGCCCGAATGCTCTATGTTCTCCAGCAACAGGTCTGAACAATCTTTGGAAACTTTGGGAAGATATTCCAGACTCAAACTGGGGAATCAAAACAAGGCAGTCTGAATTAGATAGCTTGGTTCCAAATGCAGACTTTATTATGCAGACAGAGAGTTTTCCAAACTACATTCTGTTGTTAATTTATTTGTTGCACTATCAAACAGGTAAAACAAATCCAAGAAGATCTGGAGAAGCTGAGTCCCCTTAAAATTAAACATACAAAGAAGGTGAGATGAAATTGCTTTTACAAGTTTGGGGGAAACCTAAGTGATGAGGGAAAAGCTTGGTTGGAGCCTTTGGGGCAGTGTTTCTCAACCTCAGAAACTTTTAAGATGTGGCTGGGGAATTCTGGGAGTTGAGGTTCACACATCTTAAAGTTGTTGAAGTTGGAGCCTCCCTGAAAGGTCATTTTGGAGAGTAGTTGGAAGCATGAGGGTAGAAAATGACTTTTCAAACTTTGTGTTTAGTGTGCTTTTCACTGAGCTGTGCGATCTTTCAGTCAGGCCTGAAGTTTGTTTCTACTCTCAAGTATCGTCATAGAAGTCCATTTTTTGTGATATTCCACTACAGTCGTTCTTCTGATACAGACTAGAAATGTCTTTTCCAATCTTGGTGTCTTGGGTTGTGTGGGCTTCCACCTTCAGAATTTTCCCCCATGCCCATTCTGACTGGGAAGTTTGTGGAAATGGATTCCACGTATCCGGCCAAGCTGCCAAGGAACCAATGTTTGAAGATTGGGTGGAATTGCTCTGGGTTTCTTGACAAGAGACTACTTGATTCAAGTCAGAATTCTTTTTCCTTTGTGATGCAGTCACGCGCTATGGCCAAGCTGGCAGCAGCTCACAGAGGTGCCATCCGAGCTCTGCAGATGTTTGTCACTCATTTTGCTGACCAGTCAGAGCAGCAGTCTGCCTCTGCTCATTGTAAAGAGCTGGGCAATCTCATCAGGCAGCTCTCTTTCTGTTCTGCTCGCCTCGAGATGGACTCATCCATTCCTGATATCATCATAGATCTGCTACTACAAATTGAGGTCAGGAGAGAGTGAGTTTTTTTCTTTGCTTGGCATTCAAGGCAGTGTAATATAACTCTTCATGGGGAGGAACAGATTTTCATCATCAGAGAAGGCATGACCCTTTGAAATAAGTGTTAAATAATGGCATGTTTGGGCATTTGGTCTCTAAGAAATGAGCCATTGCTCTTGAGTTTCACATTGAATTGACAATATGTTAAAGTTATCTATATGCTACTAAAGAATTTTAACTGGGTGAAATGGTGAATTACAGGCAACCATTTTTGAACCAAGGAACCCAAATGGGCTAACTTGCATAATGTCTCTAAATTTGTGTCTAAAATCTGGGACTCATGACTCTTGTGGATTTGAAATTTGGCAAATTTTATAAAACATGTTATGATAAAAATTATAATAAACAGCTTATGTCATGATATAAAATGTCAGAAAATATTTCCTCTGCTGATATTTGTGCTATATAGTTCATTGTGGGCTATTTTCAAGGCAAATACATCTTTCCAGTAAAGGCAGGACATTAGAAGTTCTGTCATTTTTGAAGGCATTGAGGAATCTGGTGAAGAAATATCTCTAAAAGGTTGACTTCACAGATCATAGGTTGTCTTGTTGTTTAAAAATCTATCGTGCCCATGGGATGAGAAATATAATTACATTATCTTAAAATTATCCCTAAATCTTATAGCAGCCAGTATGTTAGCTAGATAGCATTTTTCTTCTAATTTATTCAGAGGTGGTTTTGCTTTTTGTCAGTTAAGAAGGCTGAACATCCACCTGAATTTTGTATCCTGTGGGTTGGATTGTGGATGTTCAGGGTAAGATTTTTGTGTTTAACTTGATACAAATTGCTATGGCAGGATTTGGACTCTGTGTTGTCCAAAAAGGAGTCCCCCAACAAAGAACAGGAATGGCTCTCTACCTCTCAAGTTGATGCACCAAAAAGCACCAACAGATTGCCAAAAAACCAAAAGAAATCTTGTGCGTTGGGCCGAAAAAAGTCTTCAGTGGCTCGGAAACTTCTTCCTGGTGAGTCTTCTGGGTGTTGAGTTGGAAGAGTTGGAACCCTATTAATAATTGTTATATTGTGTTTGATTTCCCCCCAGAAAAATTGTAGACCAGATGAGTTGGGGATTTCTGGGTGAACTCATTGTAACTTCACTTCTGGTTAATTGGAAGGTCAGAATTGAGGAGGTTCAGAATTGAATACTTCAGAAGATGATGCTGAGGGGAAACACGGTTGTTTGGATGTTTATTATGTGAAGAGACTCCTGCTTCCTCTTAAAATTATTCTCTCTGCTTCCTATCCCTAGATCTTACTGTAATTAAGTCAAACTCAGTCTGTTTGCCTCTGTTTTTAGTATGCCTCTGCTGCATACTGTTTTTTCCTGTCCCCTGTTTTAGATAGTAAGTACCCTATGATATGCAACTATTCTTACCTCTTTTTTTGTGTGTAAAGTGCCATGGTCATATAACCAATCAATACGATATGTGTAACATTATCGTAACAAATTCCTTTAGACGAATATCCAGAATCTGCAGTCCCATTACCACACAAGGGAATCAGTCACTGCAGCACAAGAGCCCAGGAAGACATACTTCCCGTTGAGCGAGGGGCAGTTGCACAGTGCAAGAGTGAAGCTGTAAGGAGATCAGGACCTTTGAAAGCAGGCTCTGGTTTAGAACTGAAAGCAGGAAATCTGAAGAAGAGAGGAGGCTTGTTTTCCCTCAAACCTCAGGTATGGTTTGTATAATCATCCGCTTCTATTCCTTGTTTCTAAACTTAATTTTAGGTGCTGTGAGACACACTTTCTCCCCTGAGGTAATGTCTTTTCCTCCAAAATTACAGTGATTGAAATGAAGGCTTTAATAGGTGTTGTTGTATAGGGAAAACTGCTAAAACGTGTCTGGAAGCACATATTATTTTAATGTTTTTGTTTCTCTAAAGGGTAACTGTCGACCTCCCAAAACAAAAACAGTGCAGCCTGTAGCCAAACAAGCCCGGTTTCTAGACCCCACCGTTGCATTCCGGCTTAAGGAGACCAAACCACCCATCCGAGATAATAGGGCCCCATGGATGCCTCCCAGTGTCAAGTCTCCCCTCCCCTCTGCTCTGCGGTAGGTTAACACCCTTGCAAGGGCAATTGTTAGGGGTATAAACATCTACAGTGGATTATGAAGGTTATGGTGGTTCATTTATGGCAGATGGCATAATAGTTTCTTCCAAGTATAACTTCTGGGATTTTATCTGGAGATTGAAACATTCAGAACTGCTGTGTATTAAAATGGACCAGATGTTTGACTCATTTTGTTCTGCATGATCTTCATTCTGTAGAATTTCAAATGTTTGAAGTGATAATATGGAATGAATCTAGAACTTTCTGAATGTAAACTTAGTCACGGCCCTGTAGTCACCACTCCTGAGATCCTTTTGGGTTTGTATGCTACAGCAATTGTCAACCTCTTGTGAGGAGACCCTCGTGTTCTTTGGAGACACATTCCTATCCCTCTTTTGGAATGCTTGAAGAAATGTTTCATTCACATCAATGTCAATAATTCATTTATGATGTGGAGATTTATAATTGGTGCCAGTGGGATGGCAAAAGTGACCATAAGCTTGTCTTGTTATTTTTCTTCTCCCACTTAAATTCAACATCCTGCAGGCACCTGGAGAAAAATCCTGAGCCATCTCTGGAGATAGAGACAAAGGAAAAAGAAATACCCGAGAAAGAAGTACCCAGGTAGGCCTGAAAGGGAAGGTGGAAGGTTGTGTATTTTAAAATAGTTACATTTTAGGAATATTTCTCTTTCCTCCCTCTCTCTTCCTCCCTTCCTCCCTGTGCCTTCAAATATATTTTTCATGCCTGGTCAAATCCTTGCAATTTTCTTGGCAAGGAGTTTTGGAAGTCATTTGCTTCTTCCTCCTTCTAGGGCTGAGAGAAAATGGCTGGGCCAAGGTCATCCAGCTGGCTTAGTGCCTAACATGGGAATAGAACACACAGACTCTCGGTTTCTGATCTGAGGCCTTAACCACTATATCTAACTGGCTCTTTCTCATAGATACATTTCTTTTTCTTTGTCCCCAACAAATACCGTATATACTCGAGTATAAGTCGACCCGAATATAAGCCGAGGCACCCAATTTTACCACAAAAAACTGGGAAAACTTATTGACTCGAGTATAAGTCGAGGGTGGGAAATGCAGCAGCTACTGGTAAATTTCAAAAATAAAAATAGATACCAATAAAATTACATGAATTGAGGCATCAGTAGGTTAAATGTTTTTGAATTTTTATTTCAAAGAAAAACAGTAAACTAGCTCTGTAAGTGGAAAAGAGAGCCAACAAAACCAATATGGTATCAACAATAACTTTAAAAGTACAAAAACCTTAGCTCAATCAGCAACCAAGCTAAAACACAAGAGTTAAAACCCTTCAAAACTGGATTCCTCCTCATCATCTGTATGTCCAAACTGAGTCACCCTCTCCCTTGCAAGAAAAAAGCATGTGTATGTGCTGCATGTACATCCTGTTTTGGAGAGCCACCATCTCTTTCACAGCTCTCCCTCATGCCTCCATTGCATGTGCACACATGCCACGGCTCAGTAGTAGGTCAACATACAGATGTCACACTAGGTTCCCTCCTCAAAAGGAACATCCAACCTTTCTTGAGAAGTACAATCTTCATCTGTTCAGGATTGTGGTGACAAAGGTGAAGGAGGATGGGGCTGAGAGAAGGGAAGGGAAGAAAAGATCATTGACAGGGAGAAAGACAGGGAGAAACACCTGGAAGTGTGAGCCCTCGAGTTTCCTTAGGGAAGACCAGACAACAAGGGGAGAGGAGAGGAGGAGGAGGAGGAGGAGGAGAGTTAAAAAAAAAAGAGTGGGAAGCCAACTCACGTGTGCCATCAAAGCCAGGGGGAAGCGGGGCTTTCTCCGCCTGCTGCCGCCAGAGGAGTGCGGGGGGGGAGTGCGGGGAAAGGGGGTTCGTGCCGAGGCTCCGCAAGCGATTACCAGATTTGCAGCTCCGTTTGTTGGTGAAGCTGGAAGCGCGCAACGCAGGAGCTCGCAGGGGCCCCGGGCGCCCGTTAATGAGAAAGGAGAGGTCGCTTGGGGTCGCCAGGCCCAGGCAGCCTCCCCCGCCCCCTCCCCTAGCAGCGAAGAGCTGCTCCGGGGGGCTCCCGCCACGGCGCAGCCAGGCACTTTGTCTCGCTGCCCCCGGAGCAGCTCTTCGCTGCTAGGCTAGGGGGTGGGGGAGGCTGCCTGAGCCTGGCGGTTTCTTGGCAAAGCTGGAAGCGCGCAACGCAGGAGCTCGCGGAGGCCCCGGGTGCCCGTTAATGGGGAAGGAGAGGCTGCTTGGGGTCGCCAGGCTCAGGCAGCCTTCCCCGCCCCCTCCCCTAGCAGCAAAGAGCTGCTCTGGGGGGCTCCCGCCATGGCGCAGCCAGGCACTTTATCTCGCTGCCCCCGGAGCAGCTCTTCGCTGCTTGGCTAGGGGGCGGGGGAGGCTGCCTGAGCCTGGCGGTTTCTTGGCGAAGCTGGAAGTGCGCAACGCAGGAGCTCGTGGGGGCCCCGGGAGCCCGTTAATGGGGAAGGAGAGGCCGCTTGGGGTCGCCTGTGCGGCCCTCAGCGGGTAGACAGCCGCGGCAGCGATGCTGCCCTGGAGGCACGATCGGTTGCAGCCACGTCAGCGCAGGCCAGGCATGGTGCCATAGCGGCTGACTCAAGTATAAGCCGAGGGCGGTTTTTTTAGCACAAAAAATGGGCTGAAAAACTCGGCTTATACTCGAGTATATACGGTATCATTTGTCATTCTAAATTTGGACTGAAACATGAAAGAACATTTACTTTGGAAATAGATCTGAATTGGGCTTGGTTTCCTAGACCAGTGTAGAATATAGCAAGTAAAGGAAAACTACCTATGAGAAAAATGTGCCAATACCCTAGATTTTATATCCTGACAAAAAAGAAGCAGTTGGAATGATTTACCAAAATTATGAAAGAAAAGGAAAAACTCTGGTTTGCTTCCATCATTGCTTGTTATTTATTAGTTGAACCTAAGAAGGCAGAGTAGAAGTACCTATATAGGGCAGTCTCAACTGCCATGTTTTCATAAAAAGCTGTGTGTATACATTTATCGTGTTGCTTTCTTTGAAAACCATATGTAAAATTAACTAAGTCCTTACATCTGCTTGCCACTTGACCTTGACTTATCAGATATCGAGAGTAGGGCAAGATTTCACAAGAATATTGCAACAAAAATCTCACCATCTTTCATTACTAAGATTTCGGATCTAAATAATCTTCTGACATCATTATTTCATCTCTTTTGACAATGTTCTATATTATAGTCTTCAGTATTAATTTGGATAGGAACATATGTGATGATCGAGGGATCGGTTGGCTTTTCACTTTTGGAAAAGGCTTCCAGTTTCTGTGCTTTTGAGCTGTGGCAAGAAACTAGGAGCTCCAGTTCCCTGGGTCTGTTTCTCCTTTTTGTGTGTGTACTCTTCTGCATTTGGTGAGGAAAGAATTAAAACCTGGCATATATTTTGCTGTTTCAGTCTTATCTCTCAGGAATGCAAATGGGAAAGATTTTAGGCCCTTCCATATTATTAAAAGCATGCATCCTGAAAGACATAGGCTTCAGAGTGCCCAGTCTGGAGAGATGCTGAATTATGCTGTCCTATTATTGTTTGTGCGTGTTCTGTCAGTCCCATTTTTAAAAGATGACATGAGTCACCAGACTGTCATTGTGCTGTATTGTTTGAAAAATTTCAGGGATAATGCTGCTTCCCCAACCGAGGAAGTAGAGGAAACTGATCCTGAGGGTCTGGAGTTTCTTTTGAAAAAAGTGCAGGTAGAGTATCACATTCTTCCTCTTTTCCTTTTGATTTTCTTGACATATTTCCTTGGTGATAAAATGAAGAAATAGCTTCCTCCTTTCTTTCTAGAACTTTTATTGAAGAGCACCCCAAGGCTGGATATTTCACATAAGTTGAGTCTGACTCAACTCTTGCTTCCAAAGCCTTACCTCATTTTTTCTTTTTAATAACAAATTTTATTAATTTTACAAAAACAGTACACAAATAATCCAGGCATAACAACTTGAAAAATCTTTTCTAAAAAAAAAAATAATTAAAGAAGAAAGCCAATAGAACATATAAAATAATTCCAAATTGTAATATCAATATTTACGTTATCTATTTAACTTCATATCTTATCCCGACTTCTCCTTTTCATTCTAGTTATCCAAATTATATTTCTTGCTTATTAAAATTTTATTGCCTTTCATAAACATACAAAACACAGAACACAGAAAAGAAAAAAAAAATTAAAACATCTTTTCTGAAGGCTGCTTGATCCCGGGTTGAGCCTTACCTCTTGTTATCAGCCAGGACTGCAAATAAAATTGTTTCCTCGGCTAAATAGCAATAGCACTTAGACTTATATACTGCTTTACAGTGCTTTATAGCCCTCTCTAAGCGGTTTACAGAGTCAGCATATTGCCCCCAACAATTTGGGTCCTCATTTTACCCACCTCAGAAGGATGGAAGGCTGAGTCAACTTTAAGCTGGTGAGATTTGAACTGTCGAAATTGCAGGCAGCCAGCCAGCAGCCAGCAGAAGTAGCCTGTGGTACTGCACTCCCTAACCACTGTGCTACCATTGCTAAATGCAAGAAGTAAGACTTATAAGGCAACAACTGAGTCATGCTTATTAGAATTCATTCATTCATTAATTAGACTTATATCCTTCTTTTCACATAGGAGCTCAAGGCAGCACACACAGTCCTTCCATTACAGGGCAATGACGGCACTCAAATAAGGAAGTCTGAAAATTTTGCTTTTCTTTATGAGGTACTTAATGTGCTTATTTCCCTCTCTATCTTTTCAAAAATGCCCGTAAATTTACAGATGCTGTAGGGATATGGTTGCCAATCCCTGCATTATATGATTGGGCAGACCTGGGAGAAAAATGGTTTAAAAAATGGTACAGAAAAGTTCCGTTGTCCGAAGTAGATGTTGAACGTGGTTATGGGTGAAACGAAAGCTCTACTTTTGTAAACAAATATGTTTAAATCTTTTTCTGCATTGCATTGGACGCCATTGAAATACATCACAAAATCTCTGCGAAACCACCTCTCCCCACCTCAGTTGTTGAGCTCACTTGGTTGTTAAACAGTTTCACATTAGGCATCCAGGGTGTGATAATTTATGCAAAAAGTGTCAGACTTTACAAAGTAATTAGAAAAAGCGCCAGACTTTTCTTCCTGCTTTCTTTTAAAATGGGTTATATATTTAACCATTCCTATTCCCTAAGTAATTTAGCTTTGCAACATTGCTCCAAGACAGCATCTTTACAAAAATAAAAGATCTTTAAAGTATTCTAGAGCCAAATAAATTTCACCATAGAGACAATTCCACATTCTCATTTTTAATTTTTTTTTTCATTTTTAATACTCTGTAAGGCAAAAAACCAAAATACAGGACAATAACCCAGAACAATATATTTCAGTGTTTAAACATAATTTTCACATAACACTATATTTATTAAAATTAAGAGTTACCATAAGTTATGTAATTATCCTTTTTTGTTGCAGCATATTGTGGAAATAGTTGTTCTCAGGAGACTAGGCTGGTTCCCTCTGCTGGTTTTCCACAAACCTTTACATTTTTTCAGAGTCTTCCCTCGATTTGAGTTGTTGTTACCAATTTTCTTTTCTTTCAATTCTTCCAGTTGTGTTTTTCTTTTTATATGGAGTTGTTTTATATTACATTTTTCTATGTGCTTTGCCAAGAGTCCAATAAAAATGTGGTTCATACTTCAGCAAAATCATTTGAACTTTATCGATAACTTTTTTTGAAAGAGCAACTGACCATACTTTAGTGTGTCAGTGATCCAGTAATAAATTATTTGTGAATGATTATTAATTTTGTAGCTAAGAGTAAAAGAGCTGCTGAGAAACTATAAATGCTCTTAAACCAAGTTCATTTTGTTGGCCCTTCTAGCAGAAAGTCTTAATTCAGACTGAAGTGATGTCGGCCATCTTGACTAACTGATATATCTTTGTTTCATTAGAAGGCAAATCTCTCCTTGGAAAGAAAGATTGGTTAGGGGGGGATCTTTGTGGTATAACCATTCAGTACTGGACACCGGGAAAGTACAATGTACCTCTAATACTGTAGAGCAGGGGTGTCCAACCTTGGCAACTTTAAGACTTGTGGACTTCAACTCCCAGAATTCCTCTGCTGGCTGAGGAATTCTGGGAGTTGAAGTCCACAAGTCTTAAAGTTGCCAAGGTTGGACACCCCTGCTGTAGAGTATTACAATTCATGGAACATGATTTGTGGCTTGGCTGCTCTCATTCTCCCAGTGGTTATTTTGTGTATGGGCAGATAGTTTTAGGGAACACAATAAGCTATTCTCTCTCTTCCCCCACCCTTCTCTTGCTAGAATGCAACAAGCTTACCAGGAATTTCTTTGGAGGATTGCCATCTGGAACCATGCAAGAAGGTGGAACATGAGGGCCTTTCTGCACTCAGCATGTCTGACCTGGAGACAATGATGAAGAGGATGGAGGAAATAGAGGTACATTCATTTGTTGGTTGCATGTGCATCAGTTTATTGAGCTCTCGGGAATCAAGCATTCTAAGCACTGAATTCAAGGAATATCTTGAAATCTACTGTATTTTGCTGCTATAGGTGCTGCATTTTGTCACTCTGCAAGAGGAAAAACAACCTATTTGTTGTGTGCCATCTGGCATTTTTGCACATGAGAAAAATGGGGAGAAATAGTACAGGTTCTACTCTATCCTTTCTTCCATCTTCTCCCAGTCTGACATTATTCAGATGTATTGGGATTGTAATTCTCAGAATTCCTTCTCAATCAGCATAGAGTGCCAATTGGGGAAGGCTGCCTTGTGCCAAAATTTGTGCCTTACATATTTAGGGCTTGCTCTGTTCTTTACTGAAGATTCCTTGAGATTTCTGATGGTTTTACTTGGAGATACCCAAACTGTTAGAAATGTAGAGACATTCATTCTGGTCAATACTCCCATTTCTCTTGCTTTCATTCATCATCAAAATTTAATCCCCAGATTGGACTCTTTGGGATTGTACAGTATGATTTTATGTTTCTTTTCTAATTTTGTTTTTCTCTCTTTGTAAGCTGCCCAGAGCCCTGCTAGTTTGTGGCAGCACATTAATGCTGTATATTTATTGTGACCTGTTCAAAAAGTATTGTATAAAAGTACCAGAGAGAGAAAAGATAATTTCTCCCATTCTGACTTCCCCGTTAATTCAAGTTTCTCACTGCATGAAAGTAGAGCAGTTTGCTTTACTAGGAGTCTTTTAATCTGTCAGTTTCCCAGTCTTTCCCAAACCCAGTCAAACTAACTGAAACATTTGATTAATACTGGGTTTATCTTTGTATATTGAAGCACTACCAAGAAACTGTACGCAGACGATACAATCAGATTGCTTACGCTGATGTTGATTTTTGGGTCCAGGAGAGCAAAGGTGAGCTTCTGGTTTGGTTTTGAATTTATAAGAAATAACAGCTGAGCAGTGAATGGTTCTCTTTCATTCCCTGGTTGTGAGTATATATTTTTACATTTTTAATATGTGTATATTGTAGAGATGAAGGAAACAGACATGGTTGATACTATAACGTAGTCTTTTGGATAAACACATTGTCAGCAAATAAATATTCCATAGATTCTTGGCTTATGTTTCTATAAAAATATGTTAATTTAATGGGGAAGATGTAATTTGAAATACAGTGGGAGCTTGTCTGCTATTGGTGAGGTAATTATTTTCTAACAATTCCTTCTCTTAGAGGAAGAGTCTGTAGTAAGAGACCAACAACCTGCAGTTGTTCACCCCATCCAGATAACAAAATTAGATAACCACAAAGAGCCACAAGTAGCCATAGTATTGGAAAAACCCTTGGATGCCAGGTGAGATTTATCAGCTTACTGTGCTTAAACAGCATCATCTTTGTTTATGATAAAAGCGGATTTGCCCCCTTGGCTAGACTGTATGGAGTGTTTAGGAATAATCAAATTATGAAGTTATCACAGGGCAGCAATAATATTAGTATTTCAGGAAAATGAAAGCAAGGGAGGGCTTAAGGATTCTGGGAATTAGGTAGATAGGAAAATTAGTGCTAAATAGATTAAGACAGTTGCATCTAGCCCACCATTTTGTTTCACATGATTCTTCAGAGAAGTTTATGAGCACAGCAAAATCAAATTTTTCAATGTGAATAAAAATCAGAAGGTGGGCTGAAGTGAAAGAGAAGCAGTTTTTCTTTCTTTGACTTTTACCTTCTCACTGAAACTTGCTTGGCTTTATCATTTTCTTTAATTGTTTGGGAGACAGATATCTGAGGTCTAAAATCAGGGGCTGAAGTTACACAAGAAATGGGTTAGAAAGGAACAAGGATTAGGGGAAGAGAGCATTTAAATAAATTTGGGGTGACAGTAGATGGTTTGTTTTAAGCTTAAGTGAGCCTAAGAAGAATAAGCCAAGCTTGCTAAGGAGGCAGAGGACTATAGAAAGAGTTAACAGCTGTACTGTGGTGAGATGCTATTGGTTTTAAACTGTGAATTTGATTTGGGGGTTCTAAATCCTCTATATAGCAGGCTCAGGGGGAAAAACGGAGGAGAAGTCAGTTGCCATCATGCCCAGCCTGTTTGCTTCTGATAGGTGTCAGTCATAACAGGACCATCTCAGTTAAGTAGAGGTTTTTGGCCTGATCCAAATTTAGAGCTTATTTTTTCCTAATTCTGGTTGTATGTTGTGCTTTCAGCGCTATTGATGAAGATCTGTCAGAGCCCCGGAATGGGACTCTGCAGTCTTTTACACATCACATCCCCCCACAGAAAGAGTCTGGCATTTTCCTCTCAGTACCGAAACATGTTCTCCAAAACCTCTGTGATTATGATGCCCGATACCGGCAACACCTGAAGGGTATTTTCCTTGAAGAGGTGGGGCAGTTTAACCCTTGGAACATTGCAGAGAGGTATGGGGTGCTTGCTTTCTTTGTATCTTGTGGAGGGATTTGCTTCTTTATTTCAAAAGCCCACATTTCACTGTCAAAAACAGAGTTCCCTTGGCTGGGGAATTCTGGGGGTTGGAGTCCACACATGTTAAAGTTGCTAAGGCTGAGAAACACCAAGTTAGAGGTTGAAGAGAATTGTGTTGTGGATTCTTTTTAGAGCCACTAGGTGGCAGTCCATCTCCTTCTGTTTTTTGGTTTTTCTGCCTTTGTTTTTCTCTGGCTCCTTTCACAATTTTCCAGTGGGGCAAAAAATAATTGCTTTGTCTAGTTAGAATATCATTTAATTTTTCAGAATAATTGCGTTCTTCTTGGATATCTTATCACTTTCCTTCACATTTGTTGTCAAGCAGCTGCTCTCACACTGTCTACTTCTTTCCCCATTTACCACAGCTAATGTTTTTGTTTCTTCAAGCCCAGTGCGACACAGGATCTTTTTCATTCCTGATTCACATATGTGCAGAATCCCTTTATAGTAGGGTCAGGACTGTGGTGCACCAAGGGAGGGGTGAGGGAACAGTTCCCCCAGGTACAGGCAATAAGAAGGATGCTACTGAAGACATGAGGTTAACAACGGGGGTCAAAAGGGGTTGCTGCTGCCTATGCCCTGATCAGCTATTTGACAATTGGCTGTGCATCTGTAACAGAGGGCAAAATTTGCATCTTCAAATCAGTTTTGAGCAGTGTGGCACCTGGATGTCATACATTTTAGTACAAATAAAAATAGTGATATTGATCATATTTGTTACGTTCCTCAAGCTTATGTAGTTCTAGTGTTAATACACATATTTGTATTAAATCATACTTTCATTATTTAATTATTCAGTGTTTCAATACATTATTCCAGTGCCAATCACAATATTGTTGAAACATAGATAATACATTATTCAATTTTAATCTTCCCTCTTACTATTACTTTTGTCTTGTATAAAAATGTCTATTCTAATATTCCCCCTCTCTCTTATTTCTATCCCTATTCTAACTTTTAATCATGCCACCATTATATTTAAAAACAAATCCTTTCTATCCATCATCTCTTCTTTGCTTTAAAGCCTTAATTGTTCAATTTTTAACTTGCCTCCCATATTCCTCTCTTGGATCTTTATCCCTATCTGCATCTACATCCTAACTATTCATTTTAAACATTTCTCCCATCTTTGCCCTTTTCCATTGTCTAGCTTTCAAAATATCTACCCATGCCCCTATCTCCCTTTCAAAAATTCTTCCTGCATCTCCGGTTCCCTTTATTAATCTCTTAAAATGTTTTCCTCTTGGTTTATTTCATCAGTCATTGTTGTTTTTGTTATTGTCTCCTTCTTGTCTTGTTTTGTTTGCTGGTTAATCTGTTCTGCTTTTTCATCTGCCCTTTCAGTTGGCTCCTCCTTTTCCTGAGTATCTTGGTCACTCATTTTCCTTTGTATAATATTTCCCAGTTTTTTGTCTATGCCATGCATTAAGTTCTTCATCTCCTTGTGGTTTCAGAATGTCTTTGATGCTTTGAAACATTGATGCCATTTCTTCCCAACTTCTACTCATTTCCTCCTGATGGAGCATCTTGTTGTATTTTAATAAGTCCTGCTCTTGTCCAGTGATCCAAAGCCTAAAGTCACTCCTCCCAAAAATTCAATGTTCACAATGTTTTTATATTTCATAGTTAATTAATATATTCCCTTAGATAACCCCAGAAGCTTTTCAGAACCTCCTTAAATCCCCTTTATGCATTCAATCTTGTATTAGAGCATTCAGGGGTCTCTTTAATGAAGACATCTTCCTTATTCTCATATTTAAATCTTCAATAGTCATATTTCCTTGTCAGAATTTTCTAAGATTTAAGAATGTGTTATACTTTCCTTTCATCAGCAGATGGCACAGTTTAGATTTCAATGTTAACCAGTTTTAGTCAAATAATAAGTCAAAATATAGGAACAAAGTTAGTTTTTCAGGCAAATAGTTCCAGTATTTTTAAAATGCCTTTCCAAAACAACACCTGCTCAATTTAAAAGTCCAATTTTCTGTATTTTTGAAAGGATTTTTTTTTTTTTTGCTTTTCTCCCCTTGATTCTTTTCTTTCAGTTCTGAAGTTTTTCTCAAAGTGCTTTGTCACTTCTTTAACAAATAGTTGTGAGCCTCTTTTCCTGGATTTTTTCCTTTTGGTGTTAGGTTTTAAATAGAAAAGAATCCTCTCACCCAGTTTCAGACACTATTCACTAACTCTGCTCCAGCACCAGTCTTAGGTGTTCCTCAGCTGCCCCAACTTCATGGCAGCCATGTTTAGGCTGCCTCTTCTCCTCATCATGGGTGAGAGGAAAAGAAAACCCTGAGACAGCAGGAGAGTTGCGACTCTCCATAGTTTCACAGGGCACCCCTCTTTGCTTCATTGCCCCTACAGCGTGGCTTTGGCTTCTTTTGGAGCCCACCAATGGGGAGAACTCTGCATGGGAATATGAAAACCCGCTTATGTCCAATCTCACTGTGACGTCAGCCAGAAGTCTCTAGGGCACCACAGTCTTAAAACCAGGAGATTATGAGTTCTAGTCCTGCCTTAGACACGAAAGTTGGCTAGGTAACTTTGGGCCAGCCATTTTCTTCCAGCTCACCTCACCTCACAAGATAGTTGTTGTGGAGAAAATAGGAGGAGGAAGGAATATTAGTTACATTCACCTCCTTGAGTTATTTATAAAAATAATAAAGGTGGAATTAATTTTTTTTAAAGCCCAGTGATATGAGGAAACATCTAATGCAATACTCTGCAGTTCTCAGAGATAAAGGGAGGGAGGGATAGAGTGCATTCATGCTTGAAAGATGCTGTTATGGTTTCTTTATAATAGTAGTAATATTGGCCTGCATCAGAGGTAGTATTCAGCAGGTTTTGACCAGTTCTGGAGAACCAGTAGCGGAAATTTTGAGTAGTTCGGAGAACCGGCAAATACCACCTCTGACTGGAGATTTTACAGTTTCCTTCCCCTGCCACGCCCACAGAACCAGTAGTAAAAAAAATTGAATCCCACCACTGGCATGACTTCGCTTTCCTAGTGTGGTCTATCTTTGAAGGGCTGAAACCAGGACCGAGAGCAATGATGGGAGAAGGAGGTCTATGTACTGCTGCTCTGGATCAGGTTGTAGGATGTTGTAGAAGCTTTGGAACTCAGATCTTGGCTGTTGAACTACTTCCATTTCTTTCCTTTCAGCCTGGCAGAGGAGCTGACAGAGGAAGTGTTGACAGATGTAGCTGCTGAGCTCCATGGCTTCTGTGAGGACTATGCAGAAGCTGTCTTCACTTCAGAGTTTTTACAGGTGGCTGAGTAAGTGGCCTTCTGAAGAACACCGATAAACCGGGCCCTTCAATGAATACTGTTCAGCCGAAAGATTGAACCTGACAAAGACCAGTTCTCAGGAATGAAATTAATGTATTACTTTTTATGTTCCTTCTTGGGAAGGCTGCTAATGGTAGAATAAATAAATAATGTTGGGAGAATTCTGGTCCTTGAAAGCCCGAAAAACACTCTCACTGTTCCTTTAAAGAAATGTTATGCATTCCAAAGCATCTTTTCCCAATCATTTTCAAAGCATGCACAGCCTTATTGTCCATTTCATGATTCATTTGGGCTGAGTATTTGACAAATTATTCCCCTCCAAAGTTCTATGTCTTATAGAAAGGGTCACTAGTTTCTTGGCTGAGTTCTTATAGTGGCAGCCATCTTACAAGAATGTTCATTACTCAAGGGCTGAATCCAGTTAGTTCAGGCAGTGATAGAAAATGCCAGCTTTGTATAGTGGAGAGCTCACTCTTAGAGATACTACAAGTTCAGGTCCTGGATTCTGTGCTGCTGATGTTGATAACATAGTACCTCATTTTACAGTATTTCAGGTAATGAAAAAAAAGTAGGCGGCCAATATTTGAAAAAGTCACTGACCCTGAGATTCTTCTCCAGTTTTTGTGAAAATGATAACTTCTAAAATGTCCAAAAATCTGTGGAAACTCTGCTTTTACCCTGTCAGTGGCTAATGGCAATCCTGAGGTTTGGTGAAAGATTTCCAGCGGTGTCCATATTACCAGGTTGATCTTTGGATGTCCTTTTTTTCTCTTCTATTCAGTTTGATTTCAGTCAGTCTTGTTTAACTTTTCTTGTGGGGTTGTGGATCAAATAATTATTGCCATTTGATCCTGATGTCTTCTCCTAACCCTATCATTTCTGGTTAGTCTGCTGTATTTCATTGTATAGAAGGAAGAGTTATGCATGTACAGCACTGGTTTTCATCTGAATTGTCCCACTGAAAAACTACTTGGGACTGAGACAATGGGGAGTTTCCTTAAACCAGCTTCTTTTGAAAATAAAAATTAAATATTTATTTTACTGCTGCTGTTTGACTAGCCATACTTATTTTGTATACAGTCCAGAGGGTTTTGTACGATAAATCAGTGCAATTCATACTTGATTACTTTTGTTTTTCTACATAAAAATTATTAAACCAGCTTAATGTACTGAAATGTTTTGTGTAAAGTTTTTTTTTTTCTAACTGCATTTTTTTGTAATTTGTGTTTATAAAAACGAATTCTTAAAAGAGGAAGGCAGAAAGGCTTCAGTCACTGTGTTGCACAAATTATTAACCCGTTGGTTTTGAATTGTTTCAGCCGTGACCAAAGTGATTTTTTTTTTTTTTGGGGGGGGGGGAGACTGCTTGGGTCTGCTTTTTCTTTGTATTGCTAATGCCTTGCTGGAAGGTCACCAAACATCAGCCACTTGTGGCTGCTGTAGATACAAAGCATCCTCGGCTTTTTGGCAGTGCTCAAGCGGCTGCAAATTAAGGGGATCTTTTTCTTTCCTTTGAAAGAGTGAAATGGACAGTTGGCTCTTTTTTAAAAAGAAAAGGTGTGTGTGTGTTTGTGTGTGTGTGTGTGTGTGTGTATTAAAGAAGGAATTTCTTGGGGCATTTCCTACCCCCAATAGATGGCAGCAAAGCAAAGAAGGGAATATTTTCCCCTCAAGGGATCAACTCAATTTGAATTAGAATTGACTATCCCAGGGGTATCAAACTTGCAGCTTGCAAGTTGGATGCATCATGCCCTGGCCCTGCCCACCCCCTACCCCATTTAGCAAGGGGGGGAGGAGTTGTGATACGTCACATGACAACAACGTGTCATGATGAGTTTGACACCCCTGGACTATCTGTATTCATGAATCTCAAAATAATAGGCATAATAAAGGCTGTTTTATTAATGTGTGAAAGCAGTAGACAAAACTTGGGGCATTATTAGTAACGTTACATTTGTACCCCACATTTTATTTATAAAGCTGCCTAACTATGGTGTGCATGAGTTTATTAAATTTATACTCCACCTTTCTACATACACCTATACGCACTCAAAGCAGTTTAAAATATAACAAAATATAAATGGCAAACCATAAGGAAAACCAATACCATCAAATTTAAAGGTAGTAACCTTAAAAACAATCCATAGCAAAAAAAATATGTATTTTTGACATTTTATAAACATTTGACAGACTGGGGACCAGATATACTTCCTTGGAGACTGTTGTATTCAATCATATAGAAAAAGTCCCTCTCCTCTGTACCTAATAGCTGGGTTTCTGGCATTAGGGGCATCTTTCAAAGGGCCTCTCCTAATCCAACATTCATAGTAGGAGAAGGAAGTCCATCAAGTGATTAGTCTTAAGCAAATTACGAGCTTAAAGATCAATTGCAGCAGTTGTGCCCAGTAGGCCACTGGCAACCTGCACAGAGCTTTCAGAACAAGCATTAAGTGATCTTATAGTTAGCAGTCTGGCTCATTGCTTTATTTTTAATCAACAGCATCTTCACTTTGGAATTCATTTCATTTTATTTTTTCTCATCCAGTCTCTCTGCAAACTCTTACTGGAAATTAGACAATCAGGGTCTTGATTATTTCCTTGAATTGGATGGTATAAAGTTGCAGTGGTAGATATCATTACCAAAGCAGTTTCATTGTGTATCTCAAATGGAACACCAACCCAAATTGGTTCCAGATAATTATTTTCATAAAAATGCATCTTGACCTAGTAGTATCTTGATCGATTGTTCCAAGAAAAGAATATTTGACATTGGCTTTAATTACTGGCTTATAATTACAACATTTTCTGTGATAAAAAGGAAGAATTTTTAAATCTTGACATTGGTGGAAATACATCCCACACTCCAGGTGGCTGTAATTAGCTTGGTTAATCATGTGTCAACCTATCATAATCAGTCTTTGTTGGAATCCTTGCAGGCTGTGATTTCCCCACCTTGCATACATATATCATTCATACCTGCATTATGCAGCTTGTAATGTACACTTAATAATTGCTCAATTATAAATTAACTACAGAAATAAACATCAAATTTACGATCTTAATTCTCCTTAATTGCTCCCACCAAAAAACTGATTAAAATAGAAGAGACTATAAGTCAATGTTTCTCTGTTTCGGTCACTTTAAGAAGTGTAGACTTCAACTCCCAGAATTCCCAACCAACAATCCACATGTCTGAAAGCAGTTAACTTGAGAAACATTGCTGCAAGCGAATTTAGCCATCAGTTCAAGGTAAAAGACAGTAGCACTGTTCCCCAGCTGTTGAAATGAATATTGATGGGGAGATGCTATGGAATATAGAGATAGTTGATTGTGAATAGATTATGATCTAAAATGAACTAAATTAACTACCTTCTTTTTCTCCTTGAATTGTACTAAGGTGGAAAAATGTGTTCATCTGGACAGCCATTTTCAATTACTCCAATTGCAGTATTGTTATTAGAATTTAATAAATTAAATTAATAAATTAATTCTAAATTATTAGAATTTAATCCCCTTTTTAGAAAGGAAATCTGCTTTCTGGTCAAAAACAATATCTTCATCTATCAGAATGGGGAATTTAGCTATTGATATTTGGGTCTTAGTTCTCATGTCTACCCAGCTGTTCTAGACCCACCTTTGATACAGTAAGGTTAGTCTGGAATGAAATATCTTCCTGTTCATTCTGGGGTTATTTTGTTCATTAGTCATATTTGCAAATGAATCTATCATTCTTGATACAACTTGATTTTAAAGCAGTTCTTTAACCATGCACTATCTTTTCATTCATCATTTTAGCATCATCACACTTTGCTTTGAACACCTTAGGCCAATTATGTGATGGGATAGGATGGAAGCTGAACTATCTCCCAACACATTTCAGGTATCATATTGTGTACTACAGACAAATTCCTCTAAGCCATTGAGCCTGACTTGGGGAGCATAAGAATGCAACCCTTTGTAGGGATTTCTGACCAAGATTAGGATTGGATTTCTGACCAAGATTGGATCAGGATTTGGAGTTTCTCTGAAACACCTCTAGAATATGCATTGAAGCAGAAAGATAAACAAAGTTCGTATCTTCATATTGCACTTTTGGGCTGTAATAATTGGGGTTTCCAGCAGTGTATTCAATAAGGGCACTTCTACTGACTGCTGTTATTTTAAATTTCCTTCTCTTTTAGCAATAGTTGAAAAGCTGTGCATTCTGCTGGAGAAAGGCTATTCAGGGAGAAATAAAGAGGGCTGGTATATTGGAAAAGCTAATTTAGTAAAAGCAGGAGTGATTCAGCCTCCACAGTTTTCTCTTGTAGCTGTCACATTTCTGCTTTTTGGCAGATAGCTTAGACAGGAAGCAAAAACAAACCAATGAACTATCTAGATTGTGACTAAAAAAGGTCATGATAAGCCATGGCTAAAACTAGCTGCAACTCCTAGCCCAAGAACAAACCTTGACTTCTAACGGTAATTTGGATCTCCACACCAGACTTGTATGTATAATACAAACAACAAACCATAATCTAGGTTTGCCTAGGAATCTAGCCATGGTTGGTGCAGTTAAGTGGGTAGGTTCAGCTATTATGGCTATGCCATAATCTGCCTTGTTGAGTATGGCAGTGTGATGTATAAATAAAGGGTGGTTTATTCAACAAGTAAGTTAGAATAGTTAAGAATGTTTTAGCACCATGTCTGAATCCAGTCATTAAACATCAATTATCAATACGGTTTGCAGGTTTTTTTCTTCACTTCCATGAGGGATGAAATCTAATTTATAAATAATATGCCTGAAATCTAAACAGAGCTTCCATGCTCAAAGACACTTTACTTTTTCATGTAAATAAATGGATGGTCAATACTGGTAGTCCTCAAGTTACAACTACAGTTGAGCCCCTAATTTATGTTGCTAAGTGAAACATTTGTTATAGAATAGAATTATTTATTGGCCAAGTGTGATTGGACATAAAAGGAATTTGTCTCGGTACAAATATTCTCAGTATACATAAAAGAAAAGATACATTCGTCAAGAGTCAAGAATCATAAGGTACAACATTTAATAATAGTCATAGGGTACAATAAACAATCAAATCATACTAGAAAACAGTCAATATAGATTGTAAGGATATCATAGGGATGCTACAAAGGTCATAAGTGTGAAAAATGGTCATGCAACTTTTTTCAGCGCTGTTGTAGCTTTGAACGGTCACTAAGTGGACCATTGTAAGTCGAGGACTGCCTGTACTTGTGGCCTTCCTGGAAATAAGATTAGTTATCTGGGTCAATGACCCTGACCCAGATAAATCAGGAAAATTGTTCTTTATCTGATAGATTATAGTCATGTTTCAGCAACTGTTTTTACATATTCACCTTATGAGTATCTAACAAATGATGGCAAGGAGTAACTTACACAGTTTGAATGAACAGTTGTATTCCTTTTTGTGAGTGGTGAAAAAACAGAAATGGAGCTGATGTCCAAGAGAAGCAACCATCCTTGATAAGGGTGGGAACCCACTACTCTTCATTGCCTGAACCACTGGCAGGAATCTACCAATTGGGGTAGCTTTCTTTCATGTGTTCAAACCAAGACTCTGGAGCCAAAGCTTTGAAAAAAATAATTGAAGATCAGCCTGGTATTTCAGGGTAAAAAGCAGCAACTTCAGCCTGCAGGGATACCACTTCCAATGATGAATGGAACGGTACAGGAAGCTCTGGAAGGGTTATCAGAAGGCTTCAGCCCAAGCAGCCAGAAGGTTTACACACTACACAAAGCTGTAATGTATTTTGACTTCATATGCCATATGAGCTTAACTGTTCTGAATTGTAATGTCTGATTTATGGCGTAGCATGGTAGGTGATTCTTCAGTTGTGCTATTTTTCAGTAAACCATCTCTACACAATTTATTTAGCAATCTGGATTAGATCAGGGTTGTTCAATTCTGACAACCTGAATTCTGGGAGTGGGAGGCCACACATCTTAAAGTCATCAAGGTTGAGAAATATGGATGATACTAACGGAGGTGTTCACACTTCTCATTAAACTAGAATTTGTTTTAATTGTGACATGCTGACTAAGCTAAAATGTATGTTAGAGTTCAGTTAGTACAAGGGTCTTCAAAATTGGCAAGTTTAAAACTTTTGGATTTCAACTCCCAGAATTCTTGACCTAACATGACTGGAGGAGGAATTCTGGAAGTTGAAGTCTTAAAGCTGTCAAGTTTGAAGACCCCTGAGCTGAGGGATTCTGGCCTGCCTTGGTGTACTTATCAGGGTAGTAGAGGAGGAATATGGAGATTCTAACTAACATCAATCAACAGACACTATTACTAGAAATAAGAGGAAACACAATTTTCTTTTTCAAATAAACTACAAAAGAGTACAAAGAGCTTCATTATTCACTGGATATAAATTCTAAACTACCATTCCTATCTGCCAGGAAATAGTACGGCTAACATTTCCTGGATTACAATAATACAATTTTTAGCCATGTTTGTCCTTGTCTCTGTAGGAGCCTGATGAAAACGAGGTTCATACATCCTGCTAAGCCACCATCAACCAATCTATGTTATGTCTTAGCACAGCATGTAAACCTAGCCTTCAACCAACTGACCTCTGTGTGAAATGTTCTTCAGCAAAAGACAGATGGAGGGAGGCAGACAGACAAGTAGACATCTGTTTTTGTCTTCCTCACCCATTTTGCAGCTGAACATTCCTGCAGGTATTGTATTAACCAAAAAAGCTAATACAATCCTTAGTGGCATAAACAGAAGCATAGAATCAAAATCACATGAATATTAGTACTGCTTTATAAATCCTTAGTTAGGAAGACCACACCTTGAATACTGCATCTAGTTTTGGTCAAAAAAGAAAGGAGCTGCAGAAAGGAGCAGTCAAGATGGCCTGGAGACTAAAACATATGAAGGATGGTTGCAGGATTTGGGAATGGCAAGTCTATAGAAAAAAAAAAAGGACCGAGGGGGACATGATAGCAGTATTCCAGAGACTGTCACAAAAAGGAGAGGCGGTCAACTTATTTTCCACAGCACCAGAGGGCAGGACAAGAAGCAATGTATGGACATTTGAAATTAGAGAACAAGAAGATAAACAATTTTATAGGATATGGGATTTGTTTTATCAATGGTTGGACGAAAAGACATGGTAATGTAATAGACTAGATAACTTTGTAATAGAAGTTTAATAGATTGATATAAAATATACTATAATATATAACCATTGGATGAAAGTATAATATACATTTTAAAACAAAATTTGGAATATCTCATATAAAATGATGGAATAAATAGTTTAGTCATGGGTGATTAATAACTGATAAATATATAAGCATATTTTAGTTTGACAATGTGAAAATTGATATAAACTGTGAGTAATGACTACAAAAGGATAGCACAAAAATTTGTAACCAACTGACACACTGTATGTATATAAAATGGAAGATGGTTTTATGTTTTTATGTTTTGTTTGTATATATTTGTCTTAAAAATATTTTTTTTTTAAAAAAAAAGAAGAAGCAATGTATGGAAACTAATCAAGGAGAGAAGCAACCTGGAACTAAGTAGAAACTTTCTAAGTGAGAACCAGAGGCGGTATTCAGCAGGTTCTGACCAGTTCTGGAGAACCGCTAGCGGAAATTTTGTGTAGTTCAGAGAACCGGCAAATGCCATCTCTGACTGGAGATTTTACAGTATCTTTCCTCTGCCATGCCCACCAAGCCACTCCCACAGAACCGGTAGTAAAAAAAAAATTGAATTCTACCACTGGTGAGAACAATTAATCAATGGAACAGTTTGCCTTCAGAAGTTGTGGGTGATTCATTACCGGAGGTTTTTAAGTATAGGCTGACAGCCACTTGGCTGAAATGGTATAGGGCCATGATGGCAAACCTATGGCACGCGTCCCAGAGGCGGCACGCAGAGCCCTCTCCGCGGGCATACAAGCCGTCGCCCCAGTTCAGCTCCGCCGTTCATGCCTCCTGCCAGCCAGCTGGTCTTCGGGTCTCTGCAGCCCATACACGGGGGTGAGGCGTATGTGGGGGACGCATGTGCATGCATGGGGGGACGCGTGTGCATGTGCAGGGGCGGGGCGCATGCATGGGGGATATGCGTTGCATTTTAGGAGTTTGTGCATTCACGCGCATGTGTGCATGCGCTTTGGGTGCTCGGTGCCGAAAAGGTTAGCCATCACTGGTATAGGGTCTCTTGCTTGAGCAGGGGGTTGGACTAAAAGATGCCCAAGGTCCCTTCCAGCTCTGGGCTGATTTGACTTAGGTGCTGCCATTAAGGTGGGCATCATGAGAAAGGGCTTCTGTTCAGGGATAGCTTTGTTCTTTGGTACCAAGTTTCATGCTGCTACCTATCAGGAACTGTCCTTCCAAAGAAGCAACATTTCACAAGAAGCGTTTGTGGCCTAAAATCATAAGGAAGATAGACAAACTTGGTTTGGACTGCAAGGCATTCTGAAGTATCTCACTTGAGACACCCCATTTTTTTATGCATGCTCTGGCCTTACTGGGAACGTGTTGAGGTAATTCCCCGTTAGGAGAATTAGCACATACAGGGAGACGTATTTGAGAGTAGTGTTTGAATAATACACACACAGCACACAGATACACTGTATAGTAAATGTAGGTTTTTACTTTCAGAAAGGTTGAAGCAAAGTTCAAAATAGGCAGTCCAAAGTCATTCACAGGTTAAATCAGTCAGTTTTCAATCCAGGGACAATTCAATAACAAAGTCCAGTGTCAAAAAACACAGTTTCAGTAACAGACTTACATTAAATCCAGAAATATCAGTCAATCAGGAAAAATGGAGGAACAGCAATACTTTCCAACAGAAGGAAAAACAGACTCACTCAGACTTCTTCTGAGACTAAGACAAAGACAAACCAGGTTTCTGGCTCCATCTTATGGCCATTTGAGAAACCACACCTAATTACAGTTTTGCATTTTCTTAAAGATACAGTTTTAAAATGTTTATCCTGGTTTATATATTTCTAACCCAAATACCTGTTAGGTGACTTTTATTCCTAACATTCTCCCCTTTTGGGTAAGACAATATATACAACTTTACATTCTAAGTCCATAATCTTCACAACTAGCCTTATGCTTTATAGAGCCTTGGGCCTTTGTAAAATGATCTGCTATATTGTTTTCTGACATACAGTATTCTAGCTTCATCATCTTACTTTGCACACATTGTCTCACATTTAAATATCTTAAATCTGTGTGTTTCATTCTTGTTTTTACAGCAATATTTGAAGCCATCTGTATTGCCAATTGATTATCTTCATAAACAACAATGGGATGTGTTACATTAATTCCTGTATCAATTAATAATTGCTTATACAAAACTAAATCTGTACATAATAAAGACAAACATGAGAATTCAGCCTCCATTGTTGACAAACTTAGATGTTTCTGTCTAATAGATCTCCATCCAATCAATGTTTTTCCCAATAATACAGCAGTACCCGATGTAGATTTTCGTGGATTTATGTCTGTAGCAAAACTTACATCAGCATATGCAGTTAAATTCAGTTCATCTTTTGGCTCCAAATGCATTGTTTGTTTTAGATATCTTAACACACGTTTAGCAGCTTGCCAGTGCCTTTCAGTTGGCTCAGCATTAAATCTCGCTAATTGATTAACACTGTATGCAATATCTGGCCTTGACTGAGATAAGATAAACTACCAATCAAAGACTGATAAATGTTCTAAACAAAAACAGGATTTTGACCATCACACTGGCTAAACTCCTGGCTCATTGGAGTCTTAGCCGGCTTACAAAGTTCCATTTTAAAACTTTTTAGTAATTGGTTAATTTTATCTGCCTGTGAGATTTTGTATCCTCCCCTAGTTCTATCTATCTTTAAACCAGTGCTTCTCAATTATTTTCTGTCATGCCCCCCCTAGTAAGAATAAAACATCTCGCGCCCCCGCGTGACTATAAATCGTATCATTTGTCTATACTCAAACTCTGTGCTGTGTGCAAAGCCCGCATGCTCAGTGCAAACAAAACTCCTACACCACTGAGCGAATGCTCCCTGCGCACACTCTGCCAATGAGAGCGCCACTGCCCCCTAATGTAGTGGAAGTGCAATTGCACTTTATTCTAGGACAGTAAAAAAATCAAAATAAAAAAGCATGTTCTCCGAGGTCAAACGCGCCCCCCTTGACGGAGCCTCGCGCCCCCCCAGGGGGGCGCGCCCCACTATTTGAGAAGCACTGCTTTAAACCAAGATAATGTTTCATTTCTCCTAACTGTTTTATCTTAAATTTCTTTTCCAATAGTGAAATTATCTCAGTAGCTTCTTGATCAGTTTTGGTGATTAATACTATGTCATCAGTAAATAATACCAATAATGACATTATACCATTACTTTCCTTTTTAAACAAACATGGATCAGCCATGTCAGCTACAAACCCTATTTTAGTCAATTCCTTAATTATACATTGGTTCCACTCATATCCTGATTGCTTCAAGCCATAAAGACTCTTTTTCAATCTCCAGCAATCATTATTATCAGTATTATCATTTTTGAAACCTAAAGGTTTCTTTAAATATATAGTGTGTTGCAATGGTGCATGCAGATATGCCATCTCTACATCCAAATGATTTACAATATATTTCTCTTTAGCTGCCCACAATAATGCCGCCCTTAATGTAGTAGCCTTCAGACTAGGTGCAAACACCTCATCATAGTCATTTGCTGCCTGATTAAACCTTTGTGCTACTAACCTGGCTTTATGGGTAACAGTCCCATCTACACCTGTCTTTAGTTTATAAATCCATTTACATCCTATAGCATGTTTACCTGGTGGTAACTTAACATTTTCGTATACCTCCAGTCTTTTTAATGATTCCAGTTCCTTATCCATTGCTTTCTGCCAAGCAGCCTGATCCTTAGCAGGATACAGTTTCAGTTCATTATAATTACATGGAACTGTATTCACTTGGCATACAACACTAGCCTGATATCTATCAGGTGGTCGTGTTACTCAGGTTGAACATCTTGGTAATACAGGGCTAACTGGTGGACTTTTCTGTGCCACCTGCTCCTGTTCTTCTACCTCTTCCCGTGCCTGTTCTCCTACTTCCTCCTGTTCTTCCTCTTTAATGGCTATTTGGGGTTTACTGATTTTATCTTTAGGGACTATTTGGGTGTCAATAATAATATCATTGCTTCCTATTCCAGTTTATCCCACCCAACTCAAGAAATTTTGCATAAGCACTACAATAAACATGAGCTACATTGTTTAAAACATGGTTACTACACATTATGGCTTCACCCCACAGTGTTTCAGGTAAACCTGAATCAGATAACATAGTGCGAGCCATGGCTTGTAATGTTTGCCCTCTTCGTTCTACAAATGAGTTATGTTGTGGTCTGTAAGGTGCAGAACGTTTTTGCTCAACACCAGCCAATTTCAGCATAGTTTGGAATCTTTTGTAAACAAATTCAGTCCCATTATCAGTTACTAAAGTAATTACTTTACTTTTCATTTTTCTCTCAGCAAACCTTAGCTAGTTAAAGAAATGTTGGAATGTTTCTGTTTTGTTTTTCATAAGATAGCAGAAACCATATCGTGAGTAATGGTCCATAATACTCAAAATATAACAGGCACCTCCTAAACTTGGTTTCTTAGGACCAATTATGTCAGCAAACACAACCTCTAAAGGTTCTTTGGTCTTAAACCCATTTAATCTGTTTGCAGGAGTAACCTTACTCTTCTCTTGGCTACAAGCATTACAGTTTAAATACTTGCTACAGGGTTTCAATTTTACTCCCTTTGCCAATTCAACAGTTTGTTCGAGCACTTTGAAATTGATGTGCCCTAGACGTCTATGCAGTAAATGTATACATTCATCATGTAGCTTAATATTGTTATAAACTGAGTTAGCCATCTTCAATTGGTCATCATGTATTACATATAATCATTCTTTAATGTACCAGTAACACTTTTACCTTCTTTCTCTATTATACAGTTATCTCCCCTAAAGGTTACTACATAACCAAGATTAGCTAAAGCCCTTACTGATAATAAATTAAATTTCAGTTTAGGTACATATAACATAGTTAAATGTTTGTTTATACAAGAACAATATGCAGTACCATCACCTGATGCTTTAATCTTCCATCCATTTGTCTATGATACACATTGTTTACTCGTGGACATCTTTACAAACCTTTTTCTATCTTTAGTAATACATTGCGATGCTCCACTATCAACAACCCACAAATCATGGTTTACAATGGAATTGTTAGACATAGCTAAACTATGTCCACTGGTCGTCTGTGAGAAAATTTTGGTGGTCCACAGAGAAATGTCACCCCCAAAGCAATTAATCAAGACTGCACAGGAACACAAGGCTGCGACGCCCACATAGCCCGCGGGAACACAAGGCTTGCATTGCTTGCATTGCGAACAACACAAGGTAGTGAGGGGAGGGGGGGAAAGGGCAGAGGGGGGGAACTTGTCCCACTTGTCTCACGTGCCTTGCCTGGCCACTGGGCGGCTACTTTCCACTTCTTTCTTCTTCTGCTTTTGCCTTCACACAAGGAAAGCAGCAAAAGTCTTTGTTTCTCTCCCCCAAACTCTGCCAGGAGAGAAAGACTTCTGCTGCTTCTGCTGCTTTCCTTGCATAAAGCCAAAAGTCTCTCTCTCTCTCTCTTTTTCTCTCTCCCTGAGAATGGAGCTGGAGACGGCATCCTTCAATCCCAAATAAAGAATGATCGATTGGTAGGAAAGCAGGGTGGGGAATTTTCCTGCAGACTTTTGGGGGGATTTTCCCAGGGTATCTGATCCACGGGATTGAAAATTATGAGTTTGGTGGTCCCTGAGGTCCAAAAAGTTGGTGACCCCTGCTGTACCCAGTCCAGAAGGATGTCATGATTGATAGTATTGAAAGTGGCTGAGAGATTAAACAGCACAAGGCTGGACTGACCACACCCTCCTAGGGCTGCCAAAGGTCATTGACAAGCATGACCAATGGTCTCCTTGGCTAAACCTGACTGAAATGGGTCCAGAATCTGCTTCCTGATGAATTCTCTGCAACTTCAGTCTGCTTATTTTCCCAACAACTATGGAGGCCATTTTTGCAAACAAGCACTTTTCTCATGAAAGCCCTTCAAACCATTTCAAATATGCCCCTTGCCCCGAAAGGCTGCCTACCCTAAAATCAAATTAACCAGGATTTATCAACATGTACCTCTGCCTATCAAAAGTCCAAGGAAATCTTTGATTAACATTCCATTCAGGGAGAAGAGATGTCCTTTCTGAGCATCCATTAAGATGAAATTATATCATCCATGTTGATTTACAACATTATTTGTGTAGTGATGTCAAAATGCAAATTAAATAAATTGCATAATGCATTGATTTGCATCATACGTAAATGAGTTTGCATCACTGCATTGCACATATGTAAATTGACTCAACCAATGTAATTTCTGTCATTTGCATAATTATGCCATTACAGAGAGAGCTGCAAATAAAGTCAATTAACAAAGGTTTTTGTATTTTTTTTAATTGTGTCATCTGAGCTACATTGGATGCAGTGAATATGTTTGTTATTCAGGAGAGATGTCTGAATAAAATTTTTGTCCATTGCATCGCATCTGAATTCTAAATGAAGATCTATTAATTCCAGGTTTTGCTATTTTTTGAGGGGCATTTAGCAACTCATTGTTTCTGGACCTTGCTTTCAGCTATTTTATATTCTGACCCATTTTGATATCTGACTGTAATTGGAGTACGAGATAAATTCAGCCTGAAGATTACAATAAATAGTCTGCAAATATTTAAAGTGTGGTCACACAGAAAATGGAGAATCTTCAGTGGCACAACAGAGGTTAGGATTAGATTCATTACAATGATTATAAGTGAAATTATAAAGAAGATTGTGCCTATACTGTTAGGATAAACTTTCTAACATTAGGAACTCTTTCAAAATGAGTCAGAATGAATCAGAATGTCTCAATGGGGAGTGATATCCTTTCCTTGCTGAGAATTGTCTACGTATCCTTTTATTTTAGGGAAAAGACTGTCTTATCAACATGGTAGATCCTGTGTGGAGCAAGGAATGGTAGTGCTGATCACACTTCCAGAGATCATTTTCAGGCCTTAGGATTCAACCCCAGCTTTTCCAAGGACATCTTGCTTCCACCCATCTGGGCTGAGTTTAAAATTTGTACAGGTAGTCCTCAATGTACGACCTCAGCTGAGCCCAGAATTTATGTTGCTAAGTGAGAAATTTGTTACTGAGTTTTGCCCCATTGTACCTTTTTCTTGCCTTATTTATTAAGTGAATCACTGCAGTTGATAAGTTAGTAACCTGGTTGATAAGTGAATCTGGCTTCCCCATTGACTTTGCTTATCTGAGGGTCGCAAAAAGGGATCACATGTCTCTGGGACACAGCAATGGTCATAACTATGAATCAGTTGCCAAGCATCTGTATGTAACTCATTTGGCCATGGGGATGCTGCAAAGGTTGTAAGTGTGAGAAATAACTTACTTTTTTCCAGTGCCATTGTAACTTTGGACAGTTACTAAATGAACTGTTATAAGCCAAGGACCACCTGTAGAGAGCAACCATTACTGATGACAGTTTTAGTGGCATAAATTAATAATTATTTCTTGTATATGTTTTTCTTTTTCTTTAGAAAGCTACATAAAATGCAACAGTGAAGGCCAGCGCTTTCAGAATTGATTATTTCTTTTTGGCAATAAAAATGTTTAGGCTTTGAATAATCAACGGGTGTCAATTAAAGCATACAATTTAACAATTGTGGGAAAGTCAACAAATTATTCTATGAACTGCTACTGCTGTAAAAATGTGGACTGGTGCCACAAAGGAAACTTGTGCCATGTTTGAAGAGCATTTTGTCTGATTAAGGGCTTTTGATCTAGTATCAGTGGAGTGGAAACAGATTGGAAAGGTATATCAGGAATCAATTTCTCCAGGACATGCACAGTCAGGGTTTTTAGATGATTAAAACTTAATCAAAGTTAATTCCACTCAAAAGTCCAGAAAGCACTATGGTAAAGTTTGGTTCTGGGAGGATGGGAATTATTGAAGGAGAATGGGCATGGAAATATGAAATATTATATGGCAGGTAAAATGTTTGAAGGGGAGCCATTTTATGGTTGGCAAAATGCACCTCAGGGCTTGTGTATCTGTTGTGATGTTGCCTCCAGTTTCTAAAGTAGTTGTAAATGGCAAACTTTCGTATTCTATTTTAGCTTTGAAAATAGAATGTGGGGTCCTTGGTGCTCTCTGAACTGGGCAGTTTTCTTGCAGAAATTTCATTATCAAACTCGGTAACATCATCAGTGCTAGGAGGGAGTGGAGTTTATACTTATTTTTATATACTAGTGGTTTCCCCTGTCAATCTTGATGATTCCTTGATTAGGCTATTCTTTACTGTCAACTTGTTTGTCTGCATTGCTAATTCCTCCAATGATGTATTGTTTGTTTTTTGTTTGTTAGTCTAGTGTTAATCTTGGTGCTAATCTTTGCTCATGTGTGCATTGGTTGCTGGTGAGGAGGTGTTTTGGCCTTTCTGTTTCCTTTTTGGCTTTTTGATTGTCTCTTTTGAATGGTATGTTAATGTTGTTTACCTATATGTGTTGATGGTCGACTTGTCAGAGTGCTAGGCTTTCAGGAATTCTCTAGCATTTTTGGACTTGGCTTGATCTAAGATGTTGAGAGTTTCACAATTGAAACTATGGTTAAGTCTATCCATGTGTTGTGAAGTTAAGGAGTTTTCCTCATGTCTTCTGACTGCTAGTTAGTGTTCATGAATGTGCTCTGCTGGTCTACATAATGTCTGTTATAGTACTTACACTATGTTGTGGATGACTCGGTTTTCTTTTTCTTTTGGGGCTGCTTGATCTTTTGGTTTGAACCTAGCTAGGTCTCCAAACTTTATTGCAAGTAGATATTCTGTTTTTTCCATGACAGACTTAATCAACTTCAAACTCACTGAAAGGCCTTTATGCTGGCATGAAGCTGCCCATGAAGGCCCATAAGAGAAAATTTGTTACTCGGAAAAACATTTGTCCATAACCTGGACGTACAGAAACAATACAGTCTGTGCTTCTCAAGTGCCTGTTTACAGAGATATTCATACTAGCCTCATCTCACCATTACTATATAAATATTCAGCGAACACACAACACTTGTATACCTCCCTGCTGTTTGAAGAAACTAATTCTGTTGTAACATATAATGTTGCTAGGTTCTATGCAGCAGTGCTTAAAATCCATCAGAGAATAATGATCTGTGCCTCAAACCAGCCTTAATGAGCATTTAATTTGTTGGTCAGGTCTATTTTGTATTGTGATAGAGTTAGTCATATATTAACTTTTATGTTCCCTTTATTTATTTAATGTTTTAATTTTAGTAGATATTATTTTTGTTTTTCATGTATTTTAGCTTCTTAAAATGTATTTTGAATGCTTTTTAGTTTTGTATAACTTTTGTTTTTATATTGTTTAGCTTTTTAAAAATTGTATCACATTCTCTTTATGCTGGTTTCTGACCATAATAAAGATCTGATGGAATGTAATCACAATTTCAGTAAACAGAACATTGTGAATTCAATCCTAGCACTTCACACTAAAACAGAATCTATTACTGAGTGATGGAAACCTATCTGCCTAAGAGTTTGGAGAGCCACTATGTGGTGAGAACAGAGGAGCTACTATAAGGACAATGGGTGGGTTCATCAGCTTTCTATATTTCTTTCTCTGATAGGCAGAGACACAGTTCAAGGAAATGTAAGTTTTCCCCTCTCCTGCACTGATCCTGCACTGTGCATCCTTCCCTAACTGTTGTTCTCCAGCTTTGTGGGTACAAGTCCCAGATTTTTCAGCCAAGGACCATGTGTTATGGGGGCCTTTTGAAAGATATGCCATTGTAGCTGGACTTCCCCTCCTCCACCCATAGGAAAGGCTGGCTCCACCAGTGAATTCAGACTGGTAACAGGTGCAGCCCTATGTTATTTTATGGAGGACAGAAAGACAGGAATTAGTCTGTCCCTTGAAAAGAAGGCTAAAGCACTGACCCTTATGAGCTTGGGATATCCCCACTGGCATACAAGTAGTCCTTGACTTACAAGTTTGTTTAGTGTCTGCCTGAAGTTACAATAGCACTGAAAAAAGTGACTTATGACCATTTTTAACGACCGCTGCAGCAACCCCATGGTCACGTGATCAAATTCAGATGCTTGCCAACTGAGTCATATTTATGATGGTTGCAGAGTTCCAGGGATCACCTTTGATGACCTTCTGACAAGCAGTCATTGGGGAAGCTGGATTTACTTATCAACCACACTACAAATTTAACTGCAGTGACTCACTTAACACAAGAGGTCGTAAATATGGGGAAATGCTCTTAACAAATGTCTCACTTAGCAACAGAAATGTTGGGTTCAATTGTGATCCTAAGCCGAAGATTATCTGCATCTTTAATTTCAACAACCCAGGTTCTCTTGGGATTTCCTGCAGCAAGGTCACTGCCATAATTCTAGAGCTGGAAAGATAAATGCATTGAGTTCATTCACACAACATAACATGGTTAACATTTGCCCATTCTGTGGCTTTGCACAATGTACCGCTAATTGCCCAATAACCCGATCGCAACACTTCACACAACATACCCCATTCCAGCCAAGCTTAGCATATCAAGTGAGTACAGCCATCGCCGTGGTGCCGATGCACAGACACCCCCCTTTGAGAAGGCGCTCTGTACATACTCGGGATCTTCTTTTTGCTCTGGACACGGAAGAGCCTCCCGTCGAGTTTGGTCCCAACGACGTGTGGGGCAGAGCGGGGAGAGCCGCTGGATCTCTCTTCCGGCCCTCCGCCGGTGGTTTTCCACAGGGGCGTGACGGGGATGTGTATATGGGGGTGGGTGGGTGCAGCTTCTCCAATTCCAAGGTTTCTGCCGGGTTGCGCGGCGGCAAAACCTGCAGCCGCTGCAGCAGCCCTGCGCCACCGGGAGGGTGCCGTCAGTTTGGGGGCGGCAGCCCCTCCCCAGCCGCTTAAACAGACCTCTCCCCCTTTCCCCGCGAATTGGCTGTGGTGCCTTTAAATGAAGGGGGGCGGCGGTGCGAGCAGCAGCAGCTCCTCCAGGGCTTGAGCGGGAGCTTCTGTCAGACCGGGGGATCGAGACGCAGCTTCTCCGCTGGAGACAGCGCGCAAGCGGCAAAGAAGAAGCCAACGGAGAGGCGCTGCGCCCGACGGCATTAAGAGGCGATGGCGACCGGCCCACCGCCGCCCCCGCCGCGCCCAGGTAAGCGAGCTTCTGCGGCGCGGCTTCTGGCTCCCCTCGGCACGTGCCCGGTCTTCCGCCTCGCCGAGCCGCAGCCGAAAGGGCGGGCGGCGACGACGACGAAGGAGGGCGAGAGGCTTCCCGAGCACGTGCAGAGCGCTCTGGGTCAGGAGCGGTGGGCGGGAAGGGAACCTTCCCCCCCCCCCGAGAGAGTTACGCGGCCTTGGGGAGTCTTCACCCGCCGCGCCAAAGCTAGGGCAGGGCGCCTTGTCTGTGAAGGTGGCGCGCCGTACTTTGAGGAGTTGCGGTCGTGTTCCGTCTCCTTCGGATCCCACGGGATCTCATTGCGGCTCTTGTTCTCGGCCTCTGAACATGTGTAGAGTGCTTTTCTACTGCTGTGGCAGGACGGCGCTGTTGCTTACTTCTGTATACTGTCTGTCGGTCTGTTCAGCAGACTGCGCCACCCGCTTTCAATATAACAAAGTGAAAGCCCTTTTAAATTTCTTGGGAATCTCGGTAAAGCCCGCTGCTTTCCTAGGCATTATCCTGCCCCTTCATCCTGCTGGGTCAAGGAAATTCATGATGGTAACCTGGATCCGGGTGCAATTCTTGCTCAGGTTGGGCGTCCTTTGGAGGGAAAGTGAGGAAGGTCGATGGCGTTTTCTGACACTCGAATTCATTAACAGATAGGTTAAGCAGGACAGAATGCATATTTTAACTTTGCCGGGGGAACTAGCAATTCCCCGCTGTCCCTTTATCACAGCTTTCCAGAGAGAAAATAGCACCGTTGTGAATTCATAGTGCTGTCAAATCTCAAGGATGAGACCTGTGTTTATAGCTGGGACAGAAAGATTCTCCATTGCAGGCAGTTTTATGGCAGTTGAGAGAAGAATTGTGAGCAATCTGACAATTAACGGGAAAGAAAGAAAATAAAACAATTTTTGCCAGAACTATTAGGACAATATTTAATAATGTTGATTCTTCTATGGCCAAGTTTCCAGTTTTGTAACACTTGTATGACATGTGTCTCTATTAACCTCCATCTGCTTTTGCTGGTGTTTGGCTTCGAGTTTAAATGGCAAAGTAAGCACTTTGTTCTCCAGGGTGTATATGTGTTCAGTTTCAGATTACTGGGAAAGCAAAGCAAATGGAAGCCGCATCACCACCCCTCCATATAAACATGGGTTGCAAAAGAGAGTGCGTGGTTTCCTCCCCACCCCAGAAATTTGTTGACCCCTCACCCTCTTGCTCAGGCATCTTATGAATGTATATGCTGGTGTTTCCCAGGCACTTCAGCATAATTATTTCATGTAGAAATGCAAATGTAGCGAGGCCAGTTGCCCTTTCGGGAAGAATATACTGTTTACTGTTTACCAGAAGGTGTGTTTAGGATTGACAGAGATGTACAGAGAACCAGCTCTTTCTGATTTGCCAACTGGGGTTTCATTGCATGATGCCCAGCTTTGCCATGACAACTCTGTTTCTGTAACATGCTCATTTCTTCTCCAGGTATCTTTGACAACAGTCCATCTATTTTGTGACTCTGCTTTGGTTCCTTTTGAACTTTGGAAATGTTCAGACTGACTGGCTTCTAAGGGTCTTCATTGCCTGATACAAAAGTGAATGGGGTTGTCTTTATAACTAATGTTTCATTATTTCCCCCATTACCTCAGCATTAGAATTTTAAAAAGTAGTGCCATTTCTGGGTTTGCTATTCTTTAAATGCCACATGAGAAATTAAGGTACCTATGTGATATTTTACAAGCTAAAAACAGTGTACCAGAATATAGGTGTTTCCGAAACGGGGATCCACAATAGCTGAAAGCTTTTTGGTTTTCTTTTCAGAAAGCACCAATCGACCCTTGGATGCTTTGGGCAAACCTTGGCAGGAGTTATCTCTTAAATTAACTTAGCTGACCTCCATCTATTTCTCTGCCCTGTGACAGTCTGGGTTCACTTCCCTCTCCTCTGGTGGGCATTTCATTCTGAAGGCATGCAGATTTCTGATTACTAATTGATTGTCCACTTGTAGTAGTTAAACTGAGCTGATCTGCAAGAAATATTTTTGCAAGCCAAAGCTCCAAACTACAGAAAGCCCTCACTTTGCTACAGTTCATTTAATGGCCGATGTTGCAACAGGACTGGAAAAAGTGACTGATGACTGTTTTTCACCCAGATGACCAATGCAGCATCCCTATGTGATCAAAATTCTGGTGCTTGGCAACTGATTCATCATATGATGGTTGCAATGTCCCGGGGTGTGTGATCATCTTTTCTGGCCTTCTGACAAGCGAAGTCAATTGGGGAAATGACAGATTCACTTAATAAACCTGTTACTAACTTAGTAAGGGCTGTGATTGACTCAACGACTGTGGCAAGAAAGATCATAAAATGGGGCAGTACTCACTTAACAACTGTCTTGCTTAGTAACAGAAATGTTGGGCGCAATTTTGGTCATAAGCAGAGGACTACCTGTAATAGTTTGGATGTTTCAGTGTCTCTAGTTCAGAGAGTTGAACAGTCTCTATAACCTTTGGAAGATTACATCTCAGCTGTCGCCCCTACTACTTCTGTGAAACTGGAAAACCGAGGCAGCAAATAAATTACCCAAATATATAAAGAATTCTGTAGTGAAGAGCTGAATAGGAGCACTGGGCTTACATTTAAAGCAGGAGGCATGTGAGCATGAGAAAAGTGTTCGGATTTAGCATCAATGGTGTGGGGACATTATAAGAAAGCTGACTTTTCTTTCTCTTTTAATTAGTCTGCCTCCACCCCTGGTTATTGCTTTCCCTTTAGGACATTGCCAAAGGAGCTAAAACAGAAGACACTTCCATCCAAAAAGTGACAATGCTGTAGAAGGGGATGCGCATGTGTGACAGATCATTGAGGTGCTGGCAATAAGGGGCAATGAAACAACTCCCCCTTATGCCCTTTAGTGTTGTAGCAAAAATTCCTAATATGTGACTTGTTAGAGGCTAAAATTCTCATTGGCTCGAGGTTGACGCAGCCTTCCATCCTTCCGAAGTCGGTAAAATGAGGACCCAGATTGTTGGGGGCAATATGCTGGTTTTGTAAAACTGCTTAGATGTAAAGCACTGTGAAGTGGTAGATAAGTCTAAGTGCTATTACTAAAGCTGGCTCTTTGATCTATAAAACAGCAAAGGGGAAAGAGAAAGATGTTAGCCAAGGTAACTTTTCTACTGCTATTTTATGAATCATTCCTTTAAAAAAAATCTGCTGTAAAGATATTTATTCCCTTTTGTGGACGAAGTCGTACAGCTGTCTTAACATCTGTTCCAAAGAGAAACAAGTGCATCTCCTGGTTTTGTTTGGAAAAGGCTAAGGAGATGAACTCCAAAAGTTTGCAAAATTTCTGATGAATTATCTTGCTGAGGACTTCAGGAAAGTTTGTGAGAGTCTTTATATAATGGGGTGGTGTTGTTGTTTTTGACCTCACAGAACAGGAAAAACAACTTGAGGTTTTAATTTTTCTCAGAGAAACAGGAAGGCAGAATCTGCCTGGTTTGAAGGATGTCTGGCATCTACTATTGGGATGGTTCCAATTGGAGGCAAGGGTTTGATTCTTTCTTCACTTCGTATAGACAGAGGTGACCTCTTCCTTTTTCCATAACTGGCTGCCACTAATATTGATTGCTGAAGAGGTGCCAGGCATAGTGCTGGGTACATCATTTGGATCGGCAATGATTCGATTTTACAGTGCACCAGGAAATACATGGGCTAGAAAGTAAAAATTAAAACAGTGACAATGACTTCCATATGGTTGCCTTGAAAACTTATGAATATGTCCCTGAAAGTTATCTGGGGTCAAATTCTAGTTAGAAGGACTCTTACTGTTTAATGTTTTATGCGTGCATAGCTGCAGCTGAAAAAATGAATCACTATGGCTGGGAGTTTAGAATGCTGTGGTACTTCCCCCCCCTCATGTTCATAATAGCATGTGGGAATCTGTTCCAGAATGTTTGCAAGAGTCAGTTGTCAGAGGCATGGCTTTCTCCAACATCCTGGAAATTATAGTGCTCTAAAGTATAGTCTAAAATGTTCTGCACTTTCAGGAAACTGCAGCAGATTCCTGAGGCCTCTACTCCACTTAGAAACACATTCTGGGCTTAATTAGCAGGTGGTACTCATTTCCCCTCCTCAACTTGGAGGAAGATAGGTATTTATTTTGTTTTGCTTTTTCTTCCAGCATGGGAGAATTCAGAGCTCAATATTGTACTTCTACTAATCAAAGTACAGTACTTTAAGTTCAGTTTGTCACACTTTGCCTTAACATAAATCAGGGGTGTCAAACTCGTGGCCCGTGGGTCAGATGTGTCACCCGCTGGCCACTCCCACACTCGTTTTAGCGAAGGGAAAAAAATCGCAGTATATTGCATGACACTGCCTTGATGACGTGAGTTTGACACCCATGACATAATCTGCTTAATGTTTTGCCTGATGTGTGAATCAGTCCTTTCCAGTTTATAAATTTGGATCCATGGCACAACAGTTATGTTTCTATGAGCGGTAAAGTATGACTTAATGTTAGCTGCATTTTATGGCATCTAGCTAGCTAGCTAGCACATATCCTCTGTGTCAGGTTTAGCAGTGTTCCTGATTGGTGAGATATATCTTAGATCTGATAATCTTTTTTAAAAAATTTGCTTTACTGGTATTTTTTTGTTTTGTTTTGTTTTGTTTAATGATTTAGTATGCTGCCCAGACTCTCACTGTTTGAGTTGCGTGGCTATATAAATGTTCTAAATAAATGAACATGACCAGTTTGGCTGGCTATGGTTTGTTCGTCTCCCTTCTTTTTTGTAGACATCTCTACAATTTGGTGCATGTTGCTGCTGCTTCTTCTCTTGCATTCTTATATTTTTAAAGCTCACAGTTACCCAAGGTTTCAGAATCGCATGAAAGAGGTAGGAAAACATTAGTTTTTCGTAGACTGTTTTCAGAATAAAACTCTTGTTGCCCTTCAGTAGGAGTTAGAGCTGAAATAGAAGCATGAAAAACATAGATACTCTTGTAGGAACAACACTACAATCAATCAGTCCTGAATTCCATCTTATTTTCCTGGTAACATAGGCTGCTTAATTGTAACTTTGTTTAAAGTAAGCTAACCTACATTAAGCTATGGTTAGTTTGGCTGGGTATTTCTGAGTAAACAAATACAGCTGGTCTATTCATATGTTATGCCCAGCAATCAATCATATCATGGCTTAATGTGATGGCCTGGGTTATATGCTTAGACAACAACTTGAGTCCCATAACATGACAAACTATTTAAGCTTAGTATATTATGTGAACTTAGCTATTCTCTGGGCACGTACAACCATATTAACTAGTTTGATCCAGGGATGGAGCTTAGACAGCTGAACAATATAAATTACCTTATTGGGCAAACCCAATCCAACATGTGAAATGCCAGCCTCTCTGGTTAACACCATCATGGTTAAAGCCCCATCACATGTCATTGTGTTAGTCCAATCTGTGAAGCGAGTTAATAATGGGAAAGCCCTTTGCTGCTGAAACTCCAGTGAGAATGAAACCCTTGTCTTTTGGAAAGGAATGACGTGAGGGCCGGGTTTGAGCAGAGTAGTGATATTGATCCCGGCATGCTATCTCCAAGACTCTTATTAACAGCAAACAACAAAATGGATTAAGCTAAGTAGCTTTCATTGAACCAGGGAACTTAACCTGTAGTATGACAGCTATCTGGCTTAACTGTTGAAGAGCAGGTGTGAACCTCTGAAAATATATACATTCTTAGTTAAAAGGGAGAACTACACTGCATAAAAACCCTTGAAGTAGAACAGCTGTTTGTGGGGAAATTGTGGGTTTCCTATGCAATGTCCTTTTTGTAATCTCATCTTCAGGCTGTGGATGTGTGTTGACATCTGAGGGAGAGAACTTGAATATTAGCAATTTTGGGAAGCGGCATCTTTCCTAATAAAGGACCAGCATTGTGGTTATAGCACTGGAGAGGATAAAACATCCTATTTGTAAATTTCCCCTCATTCGCATTATTATTTGTTCTTGAAAAGGAAGTAAGTAAGAGAAGAAACAACTAGATATGAACTTGGGAGAACACCCTTGATCTTCTGAGGTATTTCTAAACATTTTGTTTTTCCTTAGCAAGGATGAAGATTGGCTTCTCCCAAGAGGTTCTGCCTTCCATTTGACTGATTTGGAAGAAATTTCAAAGAAAAAGAAATGTCTCTTTGGACAAATATGTGGTTCTTTTATCTGCTTTTTCTTGTGGAGTAAAATTGTTCAGTAGAAAGACCCAGCTGATAGCATTGCTAATATGTGGATAGTGAGCGGCTTTGGCTTTTTGATATTTGTGGTGCAATAAAATATAGCCAAAACGGATTTGATATAGAGAGAGTTTATGGAAAAACAACACTGTTTCTCTACAGAGAGGATCAGACTTCTGGGCTGGATCAGCACAAATATTGGTTTATCTTAATTAAACTAAATTGTTGCCTTTGTATATTAGTTTTTACAGAGCTTGCTTGTCCCAAGCCATTGTCTTTAATATAATCTATAAAAACTAATGAAGATTTAGGATCATACTAGATTAAGTTAAAATATGATGGATCGTTGGTAATCTAATTTATAATGAGAAATCAATTATTTACGATGCTTTGTGAACTAGGTATAATTTGGTTTTGGTTCTTCATGTTATGGGAACTTAATACAACACTGTTTTGTTGACAGGGACTTATGAATGATATCTGAGGAAGAAAACAAGCAGTGCTAGAGGTTTCAAAGCATTTTCTCGCCTCCTCTCCTCTCCTTTCCCCCCCCCCCCCAAAAAGTATTAAAGGCTGGTCGGGTGACCTTTAATTTTGATTCTGCCGAGACTGACACCACTTGGACTTTTCATGGGGCAAGGCACAGAGGCAAAGCAAAATAGACAATGGTAATAACAACTTAGATGAGGGAATAGAAGGGGAATTTACCAAATTTGCAGATGATACTAATATGGCAGGAATAGCTAACACCCAAGAAGACAGGTTCAAGATCCAGATGGATCTTGACAGACTAGACCACTGGGCTGTATCTAACAAAATGAAATTCAATGTAGAGAAAAGTAAAGTCCTACACTGAGGCAAGAAAAACCAAAGTACACATATAGACTGGGTGAAACCAGACTTAACAGCAGTAACTTGGGATCTTGGAGTCTTAGTGGACATCCAGCTAAATATGAGCCAGCAGTGAGCAGTAGCAGCCAAAAAAGCAAATGCAATCCTAAGTTGTATTAACAGAGGGATACAACCAAGATCAAGTGAAGTACTAATACCACTCTATAAAGCTTTAGTAAGACCACACCTAGAGTACTGTATCCAGTTTTGGTCACCACACTATAAAAAAGATGTTGAGACTAGAAAAAGTACAGAGAAGAAGAACCAGGATGATTAGGGGACTGGAGACTAAAACATATGAAGAACGGTTACAGGAACTGGGCTTGGCTAGTCTAGTGAAGAGAAGGACCAGGGGAGACATGATAACAGCCTTCCAATATTTGAGGGGCTGCCACAGAGAGGAAGGGGTCAAAATATTTTTATAAAGCGCCTGTAGGCCAGACAAGGAATAATGGATGGAAACTGAACAAGGAGAGATTTAACCTGGAAATAAGCAGAAACTTTCTGACAGAGCAATCAACCAATGGAACAGCTTGCCCTCGGAAGTTGTGGGAATGCCATCACTTGAGACTTTCAAGAAGAGATTGGATTGCCATTTGTCAGAAATGGTCTAGGGTCTCCCGTTTGGGCGGGGGGCGGGGTTGGACTAGCTGACCTAAAAGGTCCCTTCCAACTCTGATTATCTTTTATCTGAATATTTCAGGTACTTGCTGGAAAGATAATTTTTCTAGGAAGGTATAGAGTTGTTACCTGTAGATTGTAGTTGTGTTGATAGATATGTGTACTTTTTATGCAGATGAATCATGCTTTCTTTCCTAGGTTTTCCTGTTGAATTATAATAATTACTTCTGGGACAGAAGTTATATGTACTACTGTCAAATACTCATGTCAAATTGCTCATCTTGCTGAGCTGTTATTTGTTTAATTATGACTAAATCACAATTGGCTGGAATCATACATTGTGTTAAACTATAACCTGTGATTCATAAATTAAAATAGCAGATTTGCACAACATAGCCAAAATCCAAGAAGCCATATTGTGGTTTGGTGTGTGACATACAATATAACACAAGTGTGAGAATTAAGAAAATTATTTCTAACCAAGCTAAAAAAGCCAGTCTCTTGATAGGTTTGTTCTGCCCCAGGTGCCCTTTTATTTGATTTATTTGGCCTTCCAACTTGCCATAGCAATTCTGGGAAGTTTACATATGGTTAAAAACAAACACAAAGGAACCAAACACACCAACATCCAATACAGAAGATTGAGATCAACTACAGCATTCACATTCAACTCATTATCATTTCTAGACAGGATCATCCAGCACTTTGGAAAATGCCTGCAGAAAAGTTGGATTGTTCATTTAATCAGTCAAACTTTAATGTGGTCATATCAAGTTTTCAGGACCTTGTTGGGAGGCCATCCCACTCTCAGATAGGATGCTGTTCCACAGGGTAGGCTCTGTGATAGAAAGGGCATCCTACTTAGGATCCATAGATCAGTGGTCTCCAACCTTGGTCTTTAAGACTTGTGGACTTCAACTACCAGAATTCCAGCTTGATGACTCATGTTTTGAATTATACCAGGTAGCCTATAGAAAGCCAGTGCAGCTTATAATGCTGCACATAACTTGGTTATCTTCACCAAACTATGGTTGACTCTTAACCATACAGATTTTCTCCATGATGATCTGTCCCTAACCAGATCTTTCAGACCTTCCAACATGCACTTCCAACATTCCTGTAACTGATGTCCATTCCTGTAACTAAATGGGGTTAAGTGTCGGAATCCTGACAACGGAATCTGTCTACCTTGCACCACAATGCAATCATAACTATCTGCACAACTGCATTTTCAATCAATTGCAGCTTTCAAGTGGTCTTTAAGGCAGCCCTGTATAGAGTGTATTGCACTAGTGTGAATGGGAGGTGACGAAGGCATAAGCAGCCTCCTGATTCAGGAGTAGGCATAGTTGCATACAAGATGGATTTATGTAGATGACCCGTTGGCCATGGCTGCTACCTGCAAGAGCCATGAAGGTCTGCTGGGGTGTGACTACATCTAGAACAAAGATGGAGTTTCCCTAGAACCAGTGAACCTCAAAACCCACAACCACTTAGTCTTGCTCAATTAAACCGAAGCTTGATCTTTCCCATCCAGTTCCTCACAGTGCTGGATTTTATCATGACTTCCCCTTTTCCTTTGTCAGTTACTGGTGAATTTGATTGTGCCACACTTGGCTTGAGTTCTTCGCTTTTTTTGCATTTTTGATTGTTGTTAGATTTAGAGCAACATATCCATGAGCTGTAGTTATTGTGGTTCCTGTGAGTGATATGCAGTTGAAAATACATGCAAATGTCACACAGATTTGCAAAGTAACATGAACCTTGACAGCATGCAGGAGCTGAAATGAGGCAATGCTGTATCTTTCGGAGGCAGGGGAGATTTCCCCATTCTCAGGCACCTTCTGTAAGACTACTTGAGAACAGCATCTGGGTAAATTAACCTCAACCCTTTCAGACGAACCTTGTCCCTGGAATGAATGTGTTGAACAGAAGCTCATTCATAACGATCCTTCTTTGATAGACTGGATGGCTTAATAGGGAAATTGCACATATAGCCGAAGATATTAATCACGTAGCAAGGCATTTAACATCTACATTTTAAACAGTATCCCTGCAAGAGATGCAAAATTTGAGCTGAACAAACAAATGCAGAGGTTTCTATCCTAACCAGGGAGGCCAGAGATGCTTATCCATATTTTGTTCTCTATCAGCTCCTGTTGCTCACTTTTGTAAGTGTTACCTGTCACTTATTCAGCTGATGTTCTTATCAGGTTGTCTCTTCCAACATTGACCAAAATTCAGAATGAGTGTGCAAGGTTGGCCTTGCAGCATGGGTTCAAGAATAGAAAAACGGGACAATACCTTAGCCACTATTGTCTGTAGAAAAAGCAGTGGAAAAATATGGCCAGGGATGTAGATGACTGTAAGCATAGATAATATTTCACAGCTTCCCACTACTAAAAGGGACTCCTGTGTTTAAATCTTTTCCAACTCCCTCTAACAAAAACAAAAAAGTCTTCCTTCTTTGCAACCTTTGCTCTGGATAAATGGCTCCAACACTGCTAGGAGAGTCACCCTGGCTCTATGGTTGGGCTTTGATTTTGGCCCCTGTGGCCTTTAAGGAGGGAGGGATGGGACAAGAGTTGCACTGGCTGCTTCGTTGAGTGGTGAGTGAGCAGTTTCCATGACAACAAAGGCTACTCTGAGATCTTCACAAGCCAGCATTGCTTACTTTGAGTGTGTGTGTGTGTGTGTTTGTGTATACAGAAGAGAGTCTTAGCATTTTTCTCATATAGCAGTGATGGTGGCCAAATATCAGAGTTGGGCTTTTCCTCTGTGAATCATAAAGAGAAGGATCTGACAAGTGGTTAAATGGAGGTAATGTGAAGGAATATGAACCTTTTTGTGTCTCCAGACAACTTTATTTGTGAAGGTAGGCAATCATGGACTCTTCAGCTGAGCTTACCTCAGAAAGTGTTATGAGAGTGAAAGGTAGAGGGAGGCGAACTCTGTCTATCATGATCTCTGAATGGGAAAACCAAAACAGGGACTTTGATTTTGGTTCCCTCTTTTGTGCCAGGAACACTGAAGAAAAAGAGGGCTTAAAGCAGACCTATTTTTTTAAACAAGTTGACAAACTGGAACAGTTCCAAAGAAAATGAGACGAGGACTACAGAAGACGTATCCCATAAGGAAAAGTTGAAAGATCTGGGCTTCTGTCCCTGAGAAAGAAATGACCAAGAAGTGATATTGAAGAGTACCCCATGCACATGACAGAAAGGCATGTTCTCTATTGTCCAGAATTGTCAACTTAGATCAAAAGAGGTTACATGCAGGAAAATAACAGATGTGAAACTTTTCAACAGAAAGAGCAGGAATATAATCGCGTAGAGAAACAGAATGCCTGGGAACCATCCATTGGAGTCAGTGGTGGGATGCTACCGGTGTAACAACTGGTTTGCTAATCGTGTGCGTAGGTTTCAAAATTACTTACCTTCAACGTTACTTTGGGGAAGTAACACATCTGAGGCGTGGTAATCTGCCGCACGAATCAGCTGAGCAGATATAGGTGAGGACAGCGCAAGGGCAGGCGGGCGGGATCACGTGATCGTAGGAGGGAACTTGTTTGGAGCCAGCTGATCATCTGAGCTAGGGGTTTGCCCGAACTAGTCCGAACCGGCAGAATCCCACCCCTGATTGGAGTGCTTTAGAACATAGGACATCATCAGAGTTGGAAGAGACCTTGGAGGTTTTTTGGTCCAACCCACTGCTCTAGGAACCCTATACCCGTGCTGGCAAAGCTATGGCACGTGTTGGAAGTGGCATGAAGAGCCATTTCTGCCAGCATGTGAGCCATCGCACGGAACTTATCCACTGTGCATGTGCGTGCACCCAGGCGTGGGATTCTACCAGTTTGCACCTATTCGCTAGAACCGGTTGTTAACATTCTAAGCAGTTCGGAGAATCGATTGTTAGAAGAAATTACTGGCTTAATCCTGTAAGGAAGGCAGGAAGGGAACATTCTGGAGTTGCTTACAGAAACTGCCTCTCCTTTGACTCTTATTACATTCTTGGCAGGACTAGACTTCCTGTCTCAGGGACATCTTGAGTTATTTTTCCCCTCCTTTGCTGGTACTTTGCTTGTGTGGAGTGACCATTCAAAGTTACAATGGCACTGGAAAAAACTGACTTATAACCATTTTTCACACTTACAACTGTTGCAGCATCCCCACAGTTTTCTGTTTTCTGCAGGGAGAAGTGTATCTTTCTGTGGTAATTGCCCTCTCAGATCCAATATTGCACATAATCCTTTTTGTACCATGTTTCTTTTTGCTACCGTAGCATTCAGAGTTTGATAGGTGAAACCCTACGGCTCTCCTTGTTTTCATCAACTATTGGCTTCTTGGCTTTGCCACAAGTTGTGATGTTTAAACAGCATATGCTATACATGAACTTGATTCTCAGAGAGGGAGGGAGGGAGGGGAGGTAGGTAGGTAGGTAGGTTCTGGAAAAATAAACAGTATTTTTCAAGGTGTTAAAGTTTTGTTGTCATGGCTTAATGCCAGTTGAATGTAGCTTCTGCCAGGGTTACTTGCAGTCCTTATTGGCACAAGTGCTTAATGAGACTCTTGACTGCAAATAGGCTTTTCCGAGTCTGTGCATTGACCTTCTTTTCTAATACAGACTAATTTATCTCTTATGAAAGCGGTCTGTGCTCTTGAGTTTCAAAGGAGCTCATAAAAGAAAGATGTTACGGTACCTTCTATAAAGGGAAGGTGGGCTTACCCAATCTTGTCTGTCATTCGAGAGAAACTTCAACTGAGAATTCCAAATCTTATCCTCAGAAGGGTCGCTTCCTATCTTCCTCTTGCTTTGCAACAGTGCAAATGTTCCCCTTAGTTATGGGCAGTAGAGTTTCTGTTTTCTTTGGTTTATGGCTGAGGCTACCTTAGAGCAGAGTACCAATTATAGCATTTTTTAAAAACTGCTGCCTCAGGTTTCTGATCTTCATTAAGCTTTTCTAATTCTTTGGCCAGAGGTAAAATATTCTACTTCAGATAAGTCAAGACAAGTTGTATAGCATACTAAGAAAACTCTTAAGCTGAGAAAACCACTGTGAGGCAAGTGAGAGTCTGCAAATGACTTCTGAAACTTTTGCTAACGGAGATTCCATTCCATATTATATTTGAGAACCATATGAGTGGAAAGGTCTGTAGATGACCTGAGTGATTGCCAATTTCTTTCCACAGATGTGTTTGGACTCTCCAGGAAATAGTATTTTCTCACTGCAAATTGGAACTATCCTTGCAATTAAATCCTGTTGATTCCCCTCTGCACATTATTGATTGCTCTTTTGAACCTGTATTTCTGCAGTTCCCACCCAAAATTATTCTTGGCTTATTTCCTGTAGGGCCTCTGCCTTCTGTTGCTTCTTGGCCCCAGCATTTTGTTTGCTAACGATCTGTTGAAACTCATATTTAGGACAATTATTGATGTTCTGTTTCGTTTTCTAAATCTGCCAGTTCCTATTTCACTGACTTTGGGGTTTTCAGTGGTTGCAAATTCTAGTCTGTATTTAAATTTACTGAAGATGGCTGTTCCCTGTCTTTGAAGAATTGGGTGTTGGCTTTATACTTTCTTTATTGTTTTGTCTTTATTGCTTTGTTTAGTATTCTGTATATTTCTGATGTTCTTGTGTATGGATCAGGTATTGATTCAAAGTCACAAACTCAAAGCAACAGACAGGCTCAATTAATATAGTATCTTAGACTCAGATCAAATAAGATAGAGTGGTCCGAACCGTAATCGTTTGGGAGAACTTAGGCCATTAAGATAAGCCATCATTGGTGTTAGGGATAACATTGTTTTACCCTAACTGGTTTAGATAAATAATAATATGTAATCATAGTTTGTAAGTTAAAGTGTCTGCAACTTTAACTGTGGGATAGTAATTAAGGGAGTGGTTGTGAAAGCACTTTAAAAGAAGCAAGGCTGCAGCTTGCTCGCTCTCTGGCTTTGATGATCCCTGATTACTGCAAGGAAACAAGTCTGCATTGCTCGAACGGGAGAGAAAACAAAGGACAGACTTGTAAGTGAATTGACATAGGATATTCTAACACGGACTTTGCTAACTGAATATCCCTGAATGGACTGACTAAATGATACATGACTATTGGACTGTTATTTTGACTATGCTATGAACTCATAATGGAATAAACTATATATTTGATAGCACAAGCGTATCTGTCATTTTTACTGTATGTTAATAAACATACAAGCTTAGCTCACTCATTTATCTGTGTGCCTATCTGACTAAGCTGCACATTCTGTTTAGCTTGTCTCCCTAACCCTGGTTGGGGAAACCAGGCTTAACACTGGTTATGGGCCCAGAGGCTGCAAAGTCAGTTTAATTAGGATAAAACAGATTTATGTAAAAGTGAGAGTTTGTGTTGTTATACATTACAGTAAACAGACAGCTGTGTTTTATTAATTATATTTTTATATCCATATAAGAAAACATGGCACGAGTCAATTTACAAAGTTTGTCCCTTATATCCAAGCTGGATGGAACAAACTATGTATCATGGTCTATGAAATGTAGTCTGCTTCTACGAAGAGAAGGTTTGTGGAACATAATTGAAAATCCACCAAACGTAGAAGAATGGGATCCAGAGGATGAGGAAGATAAATTAAAGATAGAAGAATTTATGCATAAAAATCAACAAGCTATTTGCATTATTGCTTTAACCTTAACTGATATGCAGCTTGTTTATATCCACGGAGAGAAATCAGCTGTTGGGTGTTGGCAGAAGCTGAAGAGGATTTATGTTCGAGATAATGTTGGTGCTCACATAAATCTAACACGGAAACTTTTCAGTACACATCTCCATAAGAATGGTGATATGCTGAGTCATTTAAAAACTATGCAAAGCATTTTTCAAGAACTGCACGAGAAAGAGCTTATTTTCTCTGAACTACACCAAGTCTACATAATTCTATCTTCCCTTGATGAAAGCTATGATAACTACGTAACTTCACTTGAAATATTGCCAAAGGAAAGCCTGACTTTAACTGATATAACTGGCAGATTGATTGAAGAGGCCAGAAGAAGGCTTGAAAGAGACGAATTAAGGAGGCAGCAACCTCAAAAAGAAGATAATGAATCTCCTACTGCATACGCAATTAAAAAGTGCTTTAATTGTGGAGGAAGAGGACATTTGGCAAGATTTTGTAAAAAAGCAAAGCGCCAGAAAGCTGGCCAGAATACTAAAAGTCATCAAAAGATAAATAAAAATCCAGAGTTAGCCATGTATACTAACGGAGCTGTAAAAAATAATTTATGGGTGGTTGATAGTGGAGCATCACATTGTATAACAAATGATAACAAACATTTTATTAAAATGTCCAAGAGTACACAGCAGATATCGTTAGCCAATGGCTGGAAACTGAAAGCTAAAGATCAAGGTATAGCATATTGTTCTTTTATAAAAGAGAATGTAAAAATGTTATATGTACCACAACTTAAGTTTAATTTAATTTCAGTTAGAATTTTGGTTAAACTAGGATATGTAGTTACATTTAGGGGAGATAACTGCATAATTGAGAAAGAAGATAAGAAAATTACTGCATCTTTAAGAGATGAATTATATGTGTTAAATGATGATGGTTTAAAGGTGGCTAACACAGTTTATGAAAATAAGAAACCTCATGATGAATGTATTCACTTGTTACATCGAAGGCTAGGGCATTTAAATTTTAAAATGCTTAAGAAAACTGTTGAATTATCTAAGGGAATAAGTTTGAAACCTTGTAATAAGTATTTGCAATGTAATGCCTGTAATCAAAGTAAGGCCAGGGTCACACCGGCTAATAGAGTTGATGGATTTACTACCAAAGAACCTTTAGAGGTAGTATTTGTAGATTTAATAGGTCCTAAAAAACCAAGTGTAGGAGGAGCTCGTTACATACTAAGTATAATGGACCATTGTTCTAGATATGGGTTTTGCTATTTAATGAAGAGCAAAACTGAAACGTATCAAAATCTCTTTAATTGGATAAAATTTGCAGAAAGAAAAACTAAAAAGAAATTAGTAACTCTTATAACAGATAATGGTACGGAATTTACAAATAATAAATTCCAGAACAGACTAAGAATGTTAGGTATTCAACATAAAATGTCTGCACCATATAGGCCACAACATAATGCCTTTATAGAGAGAAGAGGCCAAACATTACAATCAATGGCACAAACTATGATGTCTGATTCAGGATTACCTGAAAATTTATGGGGAGAAGCAATAATGTGTGGTAATCATATATTAAATAATGTTGTTAATTCAACAACAGGTGAATTACCATTCACATTGTGGCATGGTACAAAACCTGATTTAAGTTACATGCACACATTTGGAGCACCAGCATGGGTGCATATCCCTACACAACTTAGACACAAAGGACAGCATAGAGCTAAAAGATTATATTTTGTAGGATATACATCTAATCATAGATCTTATAGATTCTGGGAACCAGGTACATCTAGAGTTTACACCAGTGCTAGTGCAAAATTCCTAGAACATGTAGGATGGAATAGATTAGAGCAAGATTTAAATAATGAAGTAATTGTTGAACCCTACAAAAGGCAGAAAGATCAGACTAGTTATAAGAAGAGTCCATTTAAAGAAGAAGTCCAAGAAGAACAAATAGAATCAGAACAAGAGGAAACAGTTGATCAGGAAGAGTTAGATAATCAAGAAGAGTTAATAAATGAAAGTCCACCTGTAAGTCCTGTAATACCTAGACGTACTACACGTGTAACTAGACCACCTGAGAGATATCAAGCAAGTATAGTTTGCCAAGTAACTAAAGTTCCAACTAGTGTAGATGAACTTAGGATGTATCCTGCTAAGGATCAGGAGAATTGGCAAAAGGCAATGGAAAAGGAACTAAATTCATTAAAGGTAATGAAAGTTTATGAAAATGCTAAATTACCTCCAGGAGAAAAATCCATTGGGTGCAAATGGATATTTAAAGTAAAAACTGGAAATGATGGGACTGTTACCCATAAAGCTAGGTTAGTAGCTCAAGGATTTAATCAAACTGCATCTGATTACGATGAAGTTTTTGCACCAAGTCTTAAAGCAACATCTTTAAGAGCAGCATTAGTGTGGGCAGCTAAGAAAAACTATGTCATTAACCATTTAGATGTAGAAACTGCTTATCTACATGCACCATTGCAGCACACTATATATTTAAGAAAACCAGTAGGTATAAAAGACAATAAAGTAAATAGTAATGATTGTTGGAAACTCAAAAAGAGTCTTTACGGGTTGAAACAATCTGGGTTTGAGTGGAACCAATATATTGTGAAAGAGTTAAACAATATAGGTTTTAAATCTGGTTTAGCAGATCCATGTGTGTTTAAAAGAGAAAATAATGGAACGGTGTCATTATTGTTATTATTTACAGATGATATTGCTTTGATAACTAAGACTAATAATGAAGCTAATGAGATTATATCATTATTAGCCAAAAAGATAAAATTAAAGCATTTAGGTGAAATTAAAAAGTATCTAGGATTGACAATTAACAAAACAAAAAATGGTTTTAAGATATCTCAAGAAGATAAAATTTGCCAATTAATTAAAACGTTTAAAATGGAACTTTGTAAACCGGCAAAGACTCCAATGAGTCAGGAAGTTTGCCAAACTGATGATCAAAGTCCCAAATTTGATAAGTCTATATATCAATCTTTGATTGGCAGCTTATCATATATAAGCAATTGGTCTAGGCCAGATATAGCTTATAGTGTAAATCAGCTGGCACGTTTTAATTCAGATCCACATCAATGTCATTGGCAATCATTAAAAGAGAATTTTAAGATATCTTAAAGGAACACTGAACCATGCATTGTATATAGAACCAAAGGGTGATTTGAGTCTTAGTGCCTATGCAGATGCAAGTTTTGCAACTGATATAAACACAAGAAAATCAACATCTGGGATGGCTATATTATTTGGTAAGACACTAATAGGGTGGAGGTCAATCAGACAACAGCATATCAGCTTGTCCACGATGGAAGCGGAATTTTCATGTCTGTCATTATTATGCACTGACTTGATTTTGTAAAAACAGTTATTATTAGACATGGGTATAACTGTAAAAGATTCCATTATTGTGTACGAGGATAACCAAGCAGCTATAAAGTTAGCTACTAGTATTGCTGTAAAAACTAGATCAAAGCATACTGACTTAAGATACTTAAATGTTAGAGAATCTGTAAAGAATGGGCTAATTAAATTGGAATACTGCATGACAGAAGAAAACATTGCAGACCAATTTACAAAAGCTCAAGGAGTAATTAAGTTTAAAGAGAGTTATAACAAATATGATTTAAAGATGTAAATAGTTATATTTATTATTATTTCCTAAAAGGGGAGAATGTTAGGGATAACATTGTTTTACCCTAACTGGTTTAGGTAAATAATAATATGTAATCATAGTTTGTAAGTTAAAGTGTCTGCAACTTTAACTGTGGGATAGTAATTAAGGGAGTGGTTGTGAAAGCACTTTAAAAGAAGCAAGGCTGCAGCTTGCTCGCTCTCTGGCTTTGATGATCCCTGATTACTGCAAGGAAAACAAGTCTGCATTGCTCGAACGGGAGAGAAAACAAAGGACAGACTTGTAAGTGAATTGACATAGGATATTCTAACACGGACTTTGCTAACTGAATATCCCTGAATGGACTGACTAAATGATACATGACTATTGGACTGTTATTTTGACTATGCTATGAACTCATAATGGAATAAACTATATATTTGATAGCACAAGCGTATCTGTCATTTTTACTGTATGTTAATAAACATACAAGCTTAGCTCACTCATTTATCTGTGTGCCTATCTGACTAAGCTGCACATTCTGTTTAGCTTGTCTCCCTCACCCTGGTTGGGGAAACCAGGCTTAACAATTGGGTTTAATAGTTTCTGAACAGATTGTTATATGAATTTAGCAATTGGGGGCGGAATTACATCCAGATTTAAGTATCAGTGAGTTCTGTGAATCTGGGAGCAGCTTCAAATATAACTCACAGTTATGTCAAGATCCATCTAATGTCCAATTCTTTGCATAGCTGACTTCATAGTGTAAAAGAATAGTGATCTTTCATCCCATAACGAAGGAGCGAGGGGGTGAGGCACCAGCATGCTGTTGGGGTCCAGGCAAGAGGGAAGGAACCTCCCCCAACCCAACCAAGGATCAATTCAGTGACCAATCAGGATTACAGATATGATCACATGACATGAACTACATTTCCCAGGATGCATTAATTACATTTACCATGAGGCATTCTCTTAAGGGGACAGCTCCCAATTCTATCTTAACTAACTCAATTCCCATTACCTATATACTGTCTGGACAGCACATATAAATATATATTGTAGCTACATATCTGAGAGTTCAGCCTTTTTATTAGCCATTGCTTTATCTTGCTCTAGCCATGTTACTTACCCTTTTTTGTGTACATGGCATCTACTTCAGTGGTTTGCTTCATCCCTTACTCTGGACCAGCGTTAGAGTTTGAGCTGAAAAGTTTGTGTACTCAGTGATCTCCATAGAAAGACCAGGTCTGTGTGCAATTGATTGACAGTAAGCAGCCTTTGGATCAACCAGGCCAGGGGTTGTCAACCTTTTGGACCTCAAGGACCACCAAACTCATAATTTAAAATCCTGCAGACCAGAGATCCTGGGAAAATCCCCCAAAAAGTCTGCAGGAAAATTCCCCACCCTGTTTTCCTACCAATGGATCATTCTTTATTTGGGATCGCAGGATACTGTCTCCAGCTCTGTTCTTGGGAGCGGGGTGGGGAGAGACTTTTGGCTTCATGCAAGGAAAGCAACAGAAGCAGCAGAAGTCTTTCTCTCCCCCAAACTTTGCCAGAAATTAGTTTTTGTGAGACTTGTCAGGCCAGCGCAACCTTTTGGAGCAGGATGCCTTGCAGGGTCCCAAAGATTCATTTCTGGTGGAGTTTGGGGGAGAGAAAGGAAAACTTTTGCTGCTTTCCTTGCATGCAGCCAAAAGCAGAAGAAAGAAGCAGAAATAAGCAGCCTGGTGGCCAGGCCAGGGGCAAAGGGCGAGTGGGGCAAATTCCCCCCCCTCCGCCCTTTCGCTCCCTCCCCTCCCTACCTCATTTTGTTTGCAATGTAAGTGATGCAAGCCATGGGCCATGTGGGTGGTGTAGCCTTGTGTTCCTACGCAGCCTGGATTGTTTTGAAGGGTGCTTTGGGGGTGACATTTCCCTGCGGACCACCAGAATTTTCTCACGGACCACTAGTGGCCCCCAGCCCATTGGTTGGCAATCACTGGACCAGGCTACCTGGCCTTATAACCTTGTCACAGAACAGACTTTGTTTTCTTGTGATGACAGCATGTCAGACCATAGTAGGTTCATTGTACTTCTGCGTGAATATATGATGTAGTCTTACCTTGAATTAGAGACTGTTCTATCTGCAGCAGATATTTTCTAGCTCCTGGCAAAAGAAATTTTTCTAGCTTTGCTACAAGGGCTTTGATTTTTCTCTCTCAAAAGGTAGGATTCAGGTAGAATTCATTCCTCTTAACAAAAGGACAAAGGCTATATTCCTGCATGCACCCGGCCACAACAACAAATGGCCTGGCAATGTTTTTCTGCCTAATCCCCATGTTACTTTCATATGATCTTCAGCTCATGAGTGAGATACAAACAAGATAAAGTCCTTGTTTATTGTAAATCTTTACCTTTACTAATGTTAATTTTCTTCCCTTACTTCAATAATATAAGCAGCTTTGAGGTGTATCCAATCAAATCACTTGATTTAAGATGAAACTCAGATGACTGGCAGTGATGAAACAGAATCTTAGAAGCAGGATAAGGATCAGCAAATTGGGATAGTAAATATCACCCTAATAATATAATAAATGAATAATAATAAATATTTCTGCCAACCAAAGTATGGGTAGATAGCACTACTTTCCTTTGGGGAATTTCCTATATAATCAATGGGAGATGAAAGCAATAATAGATTTCACATAGCTGCAGCTTATTTGTTTATTCTAAAAAGGTGAAGTCTAAGGTGGTTGGTGCCCCCTTTGTTGGATGTTAGTTATAGGGTGGGGGGTTTGAGGTTTATCATCTTGCTCATCTTTCTTTTTCAGTTTGATTTTGTTGTTTTTGTTAGCAGTATATTGTTCCATATTGTTTGGTGTATTCTGAGTTGCATAGCAGCATCAAATCAATCAATCAAATATTATCTCTCACTGTAGGCCAGTTGAGCTTCTAGATTTATAGTAAATCTCTAATATGTGAATTGGTGCAGAAAAATGGCTGAAAATGTTGACTTTCTGGGCCTTGCAAGCTTGGACTGCCGTGACTGGGCAGAAACCCTCATAGGAATGTTGGTTGAGGATTTCTGATTTTTGGCTTAATTGTCAGGTGTTAATGAAGCACAAATCAGTTCTCTTACCTCTTTTTTGTTTGCTGCCCCCTCTCCCTTTCCTCTCTGAAATTGTAGCAAGGTTGCATCCGCGATTCCCAAATTAATGTCTGATATCACTCTGGAACTCGGCATGCTGTGGAACGCAGCTAGCTGGCTTGCGTCAGCAGAAGCTCATTGGCATTCTCTCTGGTGCTTTTTCCTTCTCATCAGCATGCGCAGCAAGTCTCTGCTTAGGTTATTTTTAACCTTCCAAGTTTTAGCCGAATTAAGAGTCTTCATTTTCTCCCAACTCCATGGTTGTGCTTACAAATCTAGTACATGGAGATTATATGCTTGGTAATAAGGTCTGCGAAATGAACTTTAGTTAGGCTCACTGGGGCTGAAATCAACTTGGTTCTCTTCATAAATGTGGAATCTGATAGAAGAATAACTATATATATATCCCTTCCTTTTTAGAAAGTATGCCCTGATCGAATGCCATTTTCTTATGCAAAAAAAGAAAAAAAAAAGGAAAAGGTTAGGATGCTAAATCACTGCATGAAAAAGATGCTTGTCTGAGAGATATAAACTGTAGTGTGGTGTGGCTTGTTCTTTTTATACTTTCTAACAAATGGAATGTTGGGCAGAAATTAAATAACGGGATTTGCGGTTCTGTCAGTCCTTCTATCTGCCTGCCTGCTCATCGATCTGTCTGAGTATCAGCAGGATAATGCTCCAAAAACTGAACAAAAAAAGACCAAATTTGGTATGGTTAAAGAAACCAGCCAAAGAAAGATTTTAAAAAAATTAAAAAGGGCTGGGTCTAGTTACGGGCTGCACAAAAAAGAAATCATTTGAAGTGTTGTTGACAGCTCTATTCTAAGCCCTTGCTCCATCATCCATCATAAGAGAAAAAGCAGAAAGACCCATTTACAACACATTAATTTATTACTCAGAAGAAAGTACAGGTGATTCTTAGGGTGACTGGGTAAAGGGAGTGGAAAGAATTCAAGAAGACATGCTCTGCATACTTTTCTTAACCTGTTTATTCTTGCCAATTCAGTGGAATGCCTGAACCTAATGATTAAATAGGCTTAGGATTTTGTCTTTCTCTGTGCTTGCATACATTTTTGAAATCTGATCAGGCAAGACAAAATTTGTTTTGGGGAGGGGAAGGAGAAGTTTGCAAAAGAAACATCATGTTTGATAAGGAACAAGGTTAGGCCAGGGCCTCCAGAGGAAAATATCCCCCCTACCGCCCACAAATCCTCCAGTGTTCCTATGGGAGAGGCCTTTGGGGGCAGTGGCTTGGAATGATGGTAATGAGAACATTTTAAGCCCCCTCCCTCCTCATTAGACCCAGAGTGGCACATATGCAGTCCCTCCCCATGATTTTCACCTACACAGAAAACTCATAGCTGCTGGTAGTAAGTTGGTTGGAAGAAATTCGAGAAACTAGACTCTGCATGGTTTGCTTTACTTGTTAATGTAATGAAACTTTGGTATTGTTTCCGGAAACAAACATAAAGCCCGCATCAAACTGCCCTTACTTTATTATCTGTGTTATAAGTTCAGTCTACTTCAGTGTTGGTGACTACACGGCTCTTTTTTTTAGGGGGAGGAGGGTTAATTCTGTCTTTATTATTTTTATAGATAATTCAGGGGTGGCGAACATACCTAATAGTCCTTCCTCCTCCTAGTTTCTCCACAACAACAACCCTCTGAAGTGAGTTGGGCTGAGAGAGTGTGACTGGCCCAAAGCCACCTATATAGCTTTCAAGCCTACATTTATGGAAATGGGATGGTACAGGATATATAGCAAAGTACATGCTTGCTTCATACAAGTAGATCTTTACATTTCATTTGTGCAGCTAGGACCCATAAGGCTCTTGAAATAAAATGCATGAGGCTTGACAACGGTGTTTCTTTTAGTTATTCATCCATTGCTTCCCATAAATGTGCCATTTTAATGCACATTTTAGGTCCAAGCAAAAGACACTGTCTCACTTACGATGTGCTGCTTTCCCCCCGTGTTATTAAGAATATTTCCAACACAACAGTAACCCATTCCCTGTTTTGATAACTTTTTCCATTGCCTTGAATTGTACTTGTTCCACATCACTAATCTGACTAATCCCCCCCCCCCAAAGTATTAAATGCTTTGTACGCTGTCCAGAGGAAATAATGGAAGGATTACAGGAATAATATTTTTCAAAGGTTTTTGGATAGGCTTTTATTTCAGAGCCTTTTAACTCGCTATCTGGTCAGAATGGCAGGGCTAGAAACAGGCAAATTTTGTGAGCCTCTTTTTGTCTCTAGAAATAATTCTGCGGGGGTTTCTGAGAGCGCAGCTGACGTGTATGATTCTTTCTTATTCCTCTGTTTGGGTGTGAATAGGCTTCTTGTTTTGTCATTTGTTGGTTTTGTCTGATTGAGGCTCGACATTTAACATCCTGAAGCATTTGGTAGAAGCACAGTGCACCCCATGTGGCAAACAGGAAGCATGAGAAGGCAGCAACTCCTTAAAACAACCCAACTGAGGTCCTGCAAACATTCGAGTATGTGGAACAGGAGGAGTAAGTGTGCCATTTTGGCTTAGGCTAGGCCAAATTGGCAATCCCTACTCAAGAAATGATTTTGAATAGCATGCTATGCAAAGTTGCAATCAGACTATCATAGAATTTGTTGAAATAGATATATTTTAATCCAACATCCTGCCCATAGCGGTAATTCTCAAACCATCCCAGACAAAAGGCTGTTTGCTTAAAAATCACCAGTGATGAAGCACCCACAACTCCAGGAGGCAGATTATTCCACTGCTTAATAACTCTCACCAGAAAATACTTCCTTATTTTAAGATTAGGTCCCTTAGCCTCAAAATAAGTGAGAGTTTAGGCACTGGAGATAAATTCCTTGTGTGTCCAGTCACACTTAGCCAATAAAGCTATCCTATCCCATCCCATCCCATTCATCTCCACTCCACTCCACTGTTTTTAACATTTTTACCCACTAGTTCTTGTCTTCATTATGGCAAATTAATCTACATCCTCTTCCCTGTGATAGCCCTTCAGTTATTAGAAAACTGCTATTGTGTCTTCTTTTGGCCGTCTACTATTTTGACTTGGCATCCAAGGCCATCATTATCTTTGTCGCTTTTCTCTGCATTCTTTCCAGTTGCTCAGTCAGCATCCTTCTTATATTGTGACGACCAAAACTGGGCCCTGTGTTCCCAGTGCAGTCTGACCAATACAGTGTAGAATAGAGCTGTCATTTTTTGTGATATCACCATTATACCTCGGTTGGTGTGGCCCAAAACTGAACTGGTTCTTTTAGCAGTTGTAGCTCACTATTGGCTCAGGCTTAAACTGTGCTCTACCAAGCTACCCATATCCTTCTCAAAAGTATTGCCTACCTATCTTGTACCTGTGTATCTGGTTTTTCATACTGAAATGCAGAACCTTTCATTTTTCACTTTTTAATTGCATTTGGCTGCATAGGGATTAATATAAAGATCCTTTGAACCTTGAGCTTCTCTTTTAGGATATTAATAATTCTCCCCACTAGGTATGTGACATTTGCGGATTTATTAAACACCCTTTCTATCTCTTTGTCTAAGTCATTTATAAAGAATTAAAGAGAAGAGGGCCCAGGACATTATCCAAAATTTCCTATTGCATTTCCTATTGCATTACCCCCTCCATGTAGAGATACATATCTATTAAGGATTGCTAGCTTGAGACAAAATTATACTTCTCTGCTGCTTGCAGTAATCTTCTTGCTTCCCAGAAGATTCTAGGAGTATGCAATTTATACCAATAAGAGTTAAAATCCAGTGTGTTGTAGGATCCTAGCCACTTTCATATCATCTGTGGATCAAGTTATTATATAGTATATCTAGCAGTAATACTATGGGAGCATCTCAGTTGTGTTTTGTTAACTCTGTTTTAGATATAGCATATGTGACAGAATCACAAAGATAGACACAGCCCAGTGAAGAGTCTGAAATGAACAGGAACTATATATAAGACGTAGTAATCTTGTACATATCTTGTTCATCTTGTTCAGTCATATATTGAAAAGCATCCTGGGAGATCATGTCCTATTAATCACTTTCAGCCTATGTTTGGAATTTCAAATTACTAACTTGTGGTTTTAAAAACATGTGTCAACTGGCAGCATTGTTGATTTTCAGTGGTTGAATTGAGGATTTAGGAGAATTAAGGAGCACAGCCTGGTGGATTAACAGGTGGAATTAACAGACAGGAGCAAAATTTTCATCAGTAGCTGTTTTGTCTAAAAACTGATACTAAATTGAGGTTTTGAGGTAATGTTCTCATCTTACATAAGGTTCTTATGGATGTTGTTATGTTTATTCCAAACAGAATATGCTGCCATACACATTTATTCTTTTCTTCTATTTTCCAAGCTGTGGAATTCTAGGAGTTGAAGTCTACACATCTTAAAGTTGCTGAGGTTGAGAACACCACTGTATTCTGTTTTACAGTTTGAGGAAATAGCAGTATTTGCATGAACCCAACTTTGTATAGCTAATGCCTGTTTTATAAATAGAGGAAGCATACTGTAAAAACTATAGGGATAGTTTTATAATTCTTATAAGTAGCGAGTGAAGGAGGAAGCCTGCCTTTGGACTCAGTCAATGAGTGAATGCTACCCTAGTTCTGCCATTCAAAAAGTTGAAGGGATTTGAAGCTTTTTTCCTCTCCCACTCTAGTTTATTGAAGCTGTCGTGTCCGGAAATAAGCGCAGAGTCGGTGACTTCAATTAAAAGCTCTTTATTTGTAACAAGTGAACCGAACCGGCGAAAGGCAAAAAGCCTGCGGCTTTTATACCTTTCGCAAGGCTGCCGCGGCCAACGGCAGCGATTCAAGTCTCCCGCTCTTGGTTTGCACCAATCGCGGGAGACCTAAATCGGCCAATCAGAAATCCCCGTGCCTTGGCCAATCAAGGCTCGGGGATTTCGAGTATACCATTTTCGATACATAACACCCCTCCCCCCTTGGTACGGTCCGTCAGGTGGTGTAGTCACGCAGGTAGGCGGGGCTCCGTCGAGTCCTAGTTGACCTGCGCAACTCACTTTCCTGTTGTATCTCAGCCGGAGCGGTCGTTCCTTTGGCTGCTCCTGCCTCTTCGCGAACCGGCTGGATGATCGGGCCGGTTCTTTCGCCGTGGCTCCCGCCTGGGCCTACCGGGTCGGTTGAGCTGCGGATTTTGCCGCTCCCGCTTGGCTTCTCCGAGTCGGTAGAGCTGGCCAGACGGTTCTTCTCCGGAGGGGACTCGCGATGGCTGTTTTCTGGTGAGTATTTTTGGTTTATTTTATTTTGCGATTGTCTTTCCGGGTATTCCCTCCCCCCTTGGTTCGCTTCTTGGGGGTTGAGGTCAGTTGCCGTTCTGGACCTTAACTGGTCAATATGCCGTTTCCAGGCTCGCCCGTCCGTGGTTTGGAGCCGGTACGACTTTGGACCAGTGATTTGTGTTATGACGGCTGGGATCCATAGGGGGTCCCCCGTCATGTTTTTTGCGTAAACCAGGTCGCCTGGGTTAAATGTCCGGAACCTGGAGCTGGAGTCTGGGGGCTGCTCCGGGTTGTAGGTCGGGTGCAGTCTGTCAAGTGGAGACCTCAGCTTCCTGCCCATTAATAGCTCTGCCGGACTCTTGTTGGTTGTAGTGTTGGGAGTGATGTGTTGTATAAAGAGTAGGCGGTTGATTTTGTCGTTGATCTCTGCGTGGTCCATTTTCCTGAGTGTTTTTTTTGTAAATTGGACCATCCATTCCGCCCTACCGTTCGCCGCCGGATGCGCCGGTGCTGTCAACGCGTGGCGGATGCCCTTCTCTGCCAGGAACCGTTCGAATTCGATGGAGGTGAATTGGGGCCCGTTGTCTGAGACGATGACGTCTGGGAGGCCGTGTGTGGAGAACAGTTTGCTCAGTTCTTTTATGACAGCCTCTGTGGTGGTGGATTTCATGTCAGCCACCTCTAGCCAATTTGAGTATGCGTCGACTGTGATTAAGAACGTATGTCCGTTTGTGGGGCCCGCAAAGTCGAGATGGATTCTGGACCAGGGCCCTCGTGGTGTTTCCCAATCCCGGATGGGTGCTGTGGGTGGGCTGGATCTGGTCTCCTGGCATCGGTGGCATTTGGCGACCCATGCCTCAATTTGCTTGTCCATCCCTGGCCACCAAGCGTAGCTTCTGGCCAGGGCTTTAGTCCTGACAATGCCAGGATGACCCTCATGTAGCATCCTCAAAACTTTTTCTTGCAATCTATCTGGAATTACCACCCGGTCACCCCATAGAATGCATCCCTTCAGTAGTGACAGTTCGGTCTGGCGCTGGCGGAATGTTTTAAAAGTCTCGTCACAGTCTTTTTCTGGCCAGCCCTTTTCTAACCAGTGTAAGATTCGCGCCAGACGCCTGTCCTTAATGGTTTCCCTGGCAATGTCGGATGCAGTAATAGGTAAACTTTCTATGCTCAGGGTATTTGTGGTAGGTGCTGGGTCAGGTTCAGAGTTAGGTAAGGGCGAGCGGCTTAAAGCGTCTGCGTGTGAGATTTTCTTACCTGGCTTGTGTAACAGTTCGTAATTGTAGGCTGCCAGGAATTCCGACCATCTTGTCATTCGGGGTGACAAGATGTTGGGCGTGGCTCGGTCTCCCGGGAGGATGCCCAACAGAGGCTTGTGATCCGTCACGATGGTGAACGGGCGGCCGTACAAGTATTCATGAAAACGTTTAACGGCGGCAACTATAGCCAAAGCTTCCTTGTCCAGCTGGCTATAGTTGCGCTCTGGTTTGGTCAGAGTCCTGGAGAAAAAGGCGATGGGTGCTTCTCTCTGGTCTGGGAGGGTGTGGCTGAGGACAGCGCCGACGCCGAAGGGTGATGCGTCGCAAGTGACAGCTAGTGGTAAAGTCTCACTAAATTGCATCAGGACAGCATCGGAGGTGAGGAGGTCTTTGGTCTTTTGAAAAGCGGTTTGTTCTCGCCTCCCCCAAGTCCAGGCTGCCTTCTTGTCTAGGAGTCTATGTAAGGGCTCCGCCGCCGTTGCCTTTTGAGGTAGGAAAACATTATAGAAATTTAGTAATCCTAGGAATGCTTGTAATTCTGTTTTGGATCTTGGGGTGGGGGCTTCCTTGATGGCTTTTATTTTTTTAGTTGTAGGGTGAATGCCCTTTTGGTCTAGGAGATAGCCCAAAAACTCTACTTGCTTTGTACATAGATTGCATTTCTCTCGCTTAACCTTAAGTCCTGTTTCTTTAAATTTTGTTAAGACTTGTCTGAGTCGCGTCTCTAACTCGGCTTCATTTGGCGCCGCTATTAGTACGTCGTCAAAATAGGGCACCACCCCTTTAATGCCCTGCAACAAACGTTCCATCAGGCTTTGAAAAATGCCTGGTGCCACGCTGACTCCGAATTGGAGTCGGTTACACCTGAAGGCCCCCCGATGGGTCACTATTGTTTGGGCTTCCGCCGTTTTCTCGTCTACCGGCAGCTGCTGATATGCCTGAGCAAGGTCGAGTTTTGCAAAGACTTTGCCCCCTCCTTGCGAGTGTAGTAAATGTTGTACTATAGGGACTGGGTAGGCGCTTTGTTGTAATGCGCCATTTAGGGTGGCCTCATAGTCCCCGCAAATTCTCACTGACCCATCCGGTTTTACTGGGGTCACTATAGGGGTTTCCCACCTGGCGTGGTCTATCGGTTGTAATACCCCCTGTTTGACGAGTTTGTCAAGCTGCTCGTCAATTTTTGGTTTTAATGCAAACGGTACCCTTCTAGGCTTAAGTCTCTTAGGGGGAACCCTTGGGTCTAAGTCAAATGAGATAAGGGGCCCCTGGTACTTGCCCAAGCCTCCATCGAACACCTCCTGGAACTCCTGGGTTAGCCGCTGTTCCCAAGCTTCGATGGTGACTTGGTTGACACCTGTCAGTGCGATGCTAAGCGGGGCGAACCATTGTAGACCCAGTAGGCTTGGGCGGTCGCGATCGACGATTGTGAGTGGTAGTTGTTCGGTGTGGCCTTTGTAGGTTATGTTGAAACTCTTGGTGCCTACTACCGGGACACGGTTCCCTTGGTAGTCTTTAATGATGATCTTTTGTGTCTGTACGTTTCTCTTTTGTAGAGTGGGCACCAGTCTTTTGATTTCACGCCATGCAATCATGGAAAGGTAGGACCCAGAGTCCACTTCCATCTTGCATGGCTGGCCTTCTATATATACCTCTACATGTATTTTTCTGGCGCCGTCGGAGGTGGCGTGGCCGATGGTCACCGTCTGATGGGTTTCTTCTTTCCGTCGACCGTCGCTGCTTCTTTGAGATCGTTGAGCGCGGTCCCATCGACCGTCTGGCTGTCGTTCTCTGGTTCTGGGCGGGGAGTTTTCTCTCCGTCTGTCGTGCTGCTCCCATTTGGGCAGGCTGCGAGTCTTCTTTTGGCGGCAAACTCGGGCGATGTGACCCCTTCGTTCACAATGCCTACAGATAGAGTCAAAAAATCGGCATTCTGACCTGGGGTGGTCGCCGTCGCACCCGGCGCAACTGGTCCTCGACTTACGGCCTTTTCGACTTCGTTGATCGCCGCGCCCCGTCTGTACTCGGTGAATGTCCTCCTCGTCTTCGGACGTGCTGGAGTTCGACTGGTATTCACCGTAGTGTGCGGTCGCTTCACTTCTTGCGTCGGCCGACCTTGCCGGGTTGTTGTTCCCGCCCTTCGCGTCAGATCTTCGCATGCTGTCTGCCGACGTGCGTGTTGCTTCAGCGGCTGCGGCGGCTGTAAGGGCATCGGCTAGGCTGATGTCGCCCTTGGCCATAAGTCGGCTCTGCAGTGTAGGATCCCATAACCCGAGTACGAAGCGGTCTCTTATGAGACTGTTGAGACCCTCGAACTCACAGAGTCCTCCCAGCCGCCGCAGTTCTGCGACGAAATCGCTCAATTTTTCGTCGGGCTTCTGGTTTCGGCGGTAAAACTCGTTGCGCCGTATTAGGATGGGGACCTCGGGGGCATAATGGCGCCGCAGTATTGGTTCTAGGACGTCCCAGTCCATGGCGGTTGCGTCTGCCGGCTTGGCTAATGCCTTAGCCATCTGGAAGACTTCTGGTCCGCAGTGTGTAAGAAAGACAGCGCGTTTCAGCGGGCCCGGGGCGTCCTTCATGCCGGCGCATTCTAGGTACATTCGGAACCGATCCGAATACGATTCCCAATCTTCGGCGGCAGGGTTGAAAGGGGCGGGCGGTGCTATCTTCGCCATTTTAGTGCTGTCGCTGGTTCTTAGGTGGACACGGGGTTCGGTTCAGGGGCGAGATCCCATCCTCGTCGCCAGTGTCGTGTCCGGAAATAAGCGCAGAGTCGGTGACTTCAATTAAAAGCTCTTTATTTGTAACAAGTGAACCGAACCGGCGAAAGGCAAAAAGCCCGCGGCTTTTATACCTTTCGCAAGGCTGCCGCGGCCAACGGCAGCGATTCAAGTCTCCCGCTCTTGGTTTGCACCAATCGCGGGAGACCTAAATCGGCCAATCAGAAATCCCCGTGCCTTGGCCAATCAAGGCTCGGGGATTTCGAGTATACCATTTTCGATACATAACAGAAGCCAATAAAACGTTTTGAATGGAGAGGGACTTCTGAAAAGGAACAGAGAAATTGTTTCTTCCTATCCAAATGAGAAGAGGCAGGTAAATATTAAGGAATGATCCTTTCAATGGGGAGGTTATTCCAGATTGTGGAATAATCTTCCCAAGGAATCTCTCTTGGAGCCTCATTGCATTGCAGTGCTGAAGTGGCACTTATTCTAATCCCTGAGAAATCGTGGATATGAGCAAAGAATTAATAGTCTGGAGATGGGCAAGATTTATCCCTAGATAAAGTCAAAAAGAGTCAAAAAATGGAGGATTGTGGTTTGATCTGCAGAATGCAGCAATTCCTCTCATAGGTTAGTGTGTGAATCACCCTGGGAACATTTCTAGACTTGATTAGAGCCATGGTAATGCAGTGGTTAGAATGAAGCATTGCAGACTGACTCTGCTCATTGCTGGGTGTTTGATCCTGACTGGCTCAAGGTTGACTCAGTCTTCCATCCTTTCGGGTCAGTAAAATAAGGACCCAGATTGTTATGGGCAATATGCTAACTCTGTAATCCACTTAAAAAGTGCTGTAAAGCATTGTAAAGCGGTATCAAAGTGCTGTTACTATTATCAGGTGGTTTGTGAGTAGCTACCAAAGCGTACTTAGATGATTAGGAGCCACCTTGAGTTTATCAAAAATAAATCATATCATCTTAACATGCTTTTAATAGCTAATGGCTTGTCCTATCATAAAAACATTCCATTCTGTGTATCCCATTTTCAGCAATGCATGAAAAATATTTGAACGATACAGGTTGTACCTAAGCCATGTGTTATTCAGCAATTCTATAAATGACTTTATAAGGGAGATGCTTATGCTAATTACAGGGTGCATGCAAGGACAGGTAACCTGGTAGCATACTGAATTAAGATTCAGAATGACCTTGACAGGTTACACACTGGGACATAACCAGGATTAGTTGAGGGTACTGTGTTTTCTAAATAAAAGAAATTGGTACTCTCTTATTTCAATTTCAGGAGTAATTGGATTGATTCTTCTGGTGTTATACACACACACACACACGCACACACACACATGCATACACATACATACATACATATATGTTATGTCTCCCCTTTAATTTCAGACGAGCAAAACAAAACGCAGCTGTTTCAGAATTACTTCAACTCAAAAACAAACCCCCACAACAGAACGACTGGAGTAAATTCCGATACACAGCAATAAATCCCCACTCTGTCCGGCAACCTTGGCGTGGCAGTAAATCTCAAGCCTCAGAGAGTTTGCTGCATGTCTTCACTCCCAATTAGTCACTTGCTTCTGGCAAATTCCACCAGCCCAGCCATGTCCTTTTATTCACTTATGAAGCGTGCTAATTTCCCTAATTATTGACTAGCTCCACACTTCCTTTCTAACTGGGTTTGTCTTCTTAGCCTCCTTCTGTTTCTTACGTCTAACCATAAGTTTTCCAGATTCTCATCTCTGCTGGAAAACTCTCTCCTGCCTTCCCTGTCAGCCATTCCCGGCTGCTGATCAGATAAAGAACCAGAGGAGGTCGAAGGTCCTGACAACTCTATTATTTCAGGTCTATCTTCCCTTGTTACATCCATCTCCTCATCCTGGTTACTATCCCAATCACTAAGCAATGCCGGCTCATATTTTGCTGCCGTGTCCTCATCACTTGAACTCATATCTGCCACAGGAGCAGAATCCAAACCTGGAGCCACAACACATACATACATACATACATAACAGGAAACAAGTACAAAGACATTAATTTGCTATAAACAAACCAAGTTCATTATTTGTGAATTTTGATATTATGCTGTATAATGAATGTTAAATTTGGTGAGTTCCTTTAACAATGAGAAAAATTGGAAATTATGATGTTAGTATTTCCAGTTCAGATTGTTAAATACAATACTCCTTTCAGTTGATAAAGTGCTTGATCAAATATAGAAAGAGACAGACTCCTCAGCTCATTATATACCTGATGGAGCATAAGTATCCTTCCAATCTTATACAATAAATATCTTTGTAACCATAAAATATGCAATTTCATTGTCCTGTTAGTTTCCAAACAATTGGTTTCCAATTTAAAAAAAAGAATCTACAAGAAACCAACAAGTCTTTCAGTAATTGAATTCCTAATTATTGTGATTCTCCTTAGAGCTGCTCGGATTGTCCAGAGGATGGGTGGAGCTTCAGTCTCTGCTTGTTGTAGGCTGAGCTTAATTTCTGAGGAACGCTCCCCCTTCCATCACGTGGCTTGCCATCTCGTTCCCCAGTTTATGCTCAGCCCTCGAGCAGAGTAGGCTGTGTGTGTATGTGCTCTTGGCCGTTTCAGGATTTTTCTCATTCTAATTCGTTTAGTACCTCCATTCAGGTCGTATACAACCCTTTATTATTTCCTCTCTCCTTAGCCCTGTGCAACTGTTCCTTTGGTTTGGCATAGTTCCCTGGGAGGGCTCCCCCCCAGGGGTGCCGGGCGGTAGGCCAGCAAAATTCAAGCTGCCCCCCCACCCTTTCCTATTGCCTTTCTGCCACTTTAGATCATTTAAAAAGGCTCCGTTTCGTTTCGTTCCCCCCCTGAGCTCTGTTTTTTTTTTTATAGCGTTTAAACATTTTGCCTAGTTCTTCTGTGGTCTTTCCCCTGGGATCCTTGGATTGTCCCTGGGGATCCTCCTGGCCGCTGCACAAGGGCCCCGCAAGTTCTGGTAGTGGCGGCTGCCATTTTGAAAGTTGCCTCGTGGCCAGGCGCCATTTTGGTTTCCTATCTTTCCGATCTCTGCAGCGTGCCCATTTAAAGCAGCAGGACCGGCAGGCCTGCTGAGGATTTAAAATTGTGCTCTTTCAGTTGGAGGTTTTTCTGTTTCCACCTCCCTTTGTTGGCTCTCCCCACAACCAGCTGTAGCAGCTGCGGTTATTTCCACCACTCCCGCCCGGTTCTGCCTGGGTCAGCAGTCTGGTTTAGGCCCGGCTTTGCCCTTAAGGCCCTGTAATCCTTCAAAATAGGATAATAATGTAATAATAATAATAATATATATACAATAATAGAGAGACCTTGAAAGGTCGTTACATCAGAGGACTTCAGAGGCTCGATTAGGCCTTGACTTACCAAAAAAGAGAAAATACAGACAGAGAAGGGGGGAGTAATCATTCATATACGGAGCAAAGAATACCTATTAATTCAAGTGAATAATAAATGGGGTGTGTGTGTGTGTGTGTGTGTAAAAGAAATCCCAGGGCTCCCGGCCTTCGTTGTAGGTCGACCCCTAGGCGCACCAACCGCCTCAGATTTAATTCCTTTTTCTTAACTACCTGGAATGGCAGAGAGCAATCCTTCAAAGGGTCCTTCCTTGAAGGCCAAGGCAAAGACCCACCACCTGCACAGTCAGGCTAAGGAGCCTACCAAAGCCTCTCAAAGGGACGCCTTAAGACGTCACAAGGCGCTAGAAAGAGAAATAGACAAACGTACTAGACAAACAGGCTCAGTGCCTCCAGCACCAGCCACTCCTTCCACCTCCGCTCTTCCCCCCCCTCCTGCAGCTTTTTCCTCCCTATCCAGGCACAGCTCACCCTCTCAAGGGCATCAAGCCCCGGGCACACCAGCCAGGCGAACTCCAGAGGCTACTTTCACGCCCACGGCCGCCGGCCTGCGCCAGGAGGAACCTCTCATTCAGGCGGTTCCAGAGCAGCTCAGAGCCTGGATGGAGATGGCTATTCGACAGGGAATTGCAGAAGGGATGCAGCAGATGACCAGACCGGGGTTGCCTCCGCAGGCCACCGAATCTGTAAGATCATTCCCTCTCATGCCCCCCCAAGGGGAGGTTTGCCCTTCAGTCAGGGAGGACGAGGAGGAAGCGGAAGGGGACCTAGATTTAGACAGGGAGGAGGAGGAGGAACAATTTGACCTGGGGTCCTTACCATACGACGAACCTCTTCCGGACTCAGACCCATCAGAGGCGGAAATGTCCGAGGACGAAGGTCTCACTCCGGACCAACCCACTTTCATAGGGCTCTTTAAGCCCCAGCTATTCAAATCCCTCCTCTACAAGGCCAGGAACATCTCGGGGCTAACAGCCCAGACCTCCTCTAATCCCATTCCTGTGGTTCCGGAAGGGCCGGAGGACTCCATGTTTAGACAACTGGTAGTGGAGGCCGAGGTCATCCCTACCCCCCCCCATATTCCTGGATCTGGTGTCCAAGCAACTGGCCTCTTCAGTTGCCCCCCCGGCCCCCTCGGCCAACGATAAAAGGTTTTTCAACCTCAACCCGGAGCTCTCGACCCTGCTGAGCACCCCGGAGGTTGATGAGCCTGTCGTAGGCCTGACCTCTTCCTCCGCCCTCAGTGACCCTTTAGAGGCCCTCAGACCAGAGGACAAGCGGTCGGAGCTCGCATTAAGGCGAGCTCACCAGTCGGATGCATGGTCGATCAGAGCGGCTACGGCCGCTTCCTTTTTCATCAGATCATCCATTCGCTGGCTTTGCCAGCTTAAGCAACATGTCCCGACCTCCAATATCCGCGCCCATCAACACATCGCCAAGATAACGGCCGCAGCTGAGTTCTCAGCTGACGCCACCTTCCATTCAGTAAAATTCTCCTCCCACGCCATTTCCTCCCACGTCTCGGCCCGCCGCCTGCTCTGGCTAAGACACTGGCAGGCGGATCTCAAGAACAAGGTGAAGCTAGCTTCCGCCCCCCTAGCGGGAAATAAGCTGTTCGGTACTTCCCCGGATCCTCTCCTAGTCGAGGGAAGGAATAAAAATAAATTCCTCCCTTCCCTCTCCCGCAAGTCAGAACCCAGATCTCTGCAGCCCTTTCGGAGGGCTCCCTTTCGTCCTTATCCCCAACCCCCTTCCCCCCCAGGTACCAAAGGCCCCCCTCCTTTGGTTCGGGACAGTCCCAGGGCAGGTCCAACCCCTTCGACAGGCACAGGAGAGGCGGAAACTTCAAGAAGCCTTTTCGTGGCTCCGGCAGCAGGCCCTTCCGGCGCTCCAGATAAGCCTCCTGGCATTATCCCCATTGGTGGGCGACTCAAAGCCTTCGCCTGTCGGTGGGACTTATCCACTTCGGACTCTTGGGTCAGGGATACAGTCCGGTTTGGCCTTGCCCTCGAGTTTTCCCCCCCCCCCCCGATTTTTACATTACATGTCCCCTCTCCAAGAACCTCACCAAACGTAACCTCATGGAGGCGGCAATTCAGCACCTACTGGACATTCAGGCTATCCAGTCAGTTCCTCCATCCCAAAGGGGACAGGGCTTCTACTCACTCTTATTCGTGGTGCCCAAACACTCGGGGGGATGGAGGGCTATTTTGGACCTAAAGCGGTTAAACCGTCACCTGGTGTACCGCAGATTTAAAATGAACATGCTGCAATCCATCCTTTTGGGAGTTCGGCAGGGAGACTGGTTGTCATTCATCGACCTCTCCGAGGCATATTTACACATCCCAATACGACCCTCCCACTCCAAGTTTCTCCATTTCAGCTATAATAACCCATCAGTACGTGGCCCTCCCATTCGGGTTAGCCTCAGCCCCCAGGACCTTCACCAAGGTACTGGCCGTGCTGGCTGCCCACCTCAGATCCATCCCGGTGCGGCTCCACTGTTACCTGGATGATATTCTCATCCTCTCCCCTTCCAGGGAACAGGCCATTAGGGATACCCATACTACCCTCACCTTCCTCCAGGAACACGGGTTACTCATAAATTGGAAGAAAAGCCAACTGGCCCCTTCCACTAGGCTACCCCACCTAGGGACCATAATTGACACAGTCAAAGGGAGAGTGTTCATCTCCCCAGAAAGGATACTCAGCATCCAACAATCAGTCAGGCTCATCAGACGACACAGGAAGGTCTCTCTCCTTGAATTATCCAAGTTGTTAGGTAAAATGATCTCTTGTATTCCCATTATTCCCTGGGCCCGTTTCCACTCTAGATCCCTCCAGTGGTTCCTGCTTCTGTACCAAAGAGCTGGGTCAAGCAACTCAAGGCGCAAAGTCAAGGTCTTGCAAAGGGTTCTCACCTCCCTCCTCTGGTGCAGCAAGGTGTCGATCAACAAGGGCTGCCTCCTCAAGGAGCCTGCAAGACTTATCGTCACCACAGACGCCAGTCTGTCCGGATGGAGTGCCCACCTTCTCTCCCTTACAGTTCAGGGCAGATGGTCATCGACAGAGAGGCTGCGCAACATAAACTGGTTAGAGCTTCATGCCATCCACCTGGCCCTCCACAGCTTCCTCCGTCATATTCAGGGCCGCCACGTCCTCATTCTCACCGAAATATAACAGCAAAGGCACATGTCAACAGGCAGGGGGGCACTCAGTCCTCAAGTCTAATGAGGGAGACCGAGCGCCTCTGTCGGTGGGCAGAGTCTCACCTCCTCTCACTCAGAGCAGACCACATTTCAGGCATCGACAACACCCGGGCAGATTGGTTGAGCAGGGCCACCATAGACCAGGCGGAATGGCGCCTCCACCCAGACCTGTTCAGGCAGGCGACAGCAATTTTCGGCCTGCCTGTGGTAGACCTGTTTGCCTCCCCCCACAATACCCAACTTCCATGGTTCATCTCCAGATTTCCGTCCCTAGGGGCGGAGAACCACAACGCCCTCCGATGCCCGTGGCCCTCGGGCCTTCTTTACGCCTTCCCCCCTCTGGCACTGGTGCCAAGAGTACTACAGAAGGTCCTTCACGAGAGGGCGGAATTGCTTCTGGTAGCTCCTTATTGGCCCCGTCGCTCTTGGTTTGCGGACCTCCGCAGCCTATCAGTCGCCCCACCCTGGAGGATCCCAGCAGACAGGATTTCTCTGTCTCAAGGCCCCCTTCTTCACCCAGACCCCCAATGGCTACAGTTAGCCGTCTGGAGGTTGAGCGGGAACGTCTAAAAAGGGAGAATTTCTCCACTGAGGTTATTAATACCATCTTAGCAGCTAGGCGTCCCTCCACCAGAAGGATTTACGACGCCACTTGGAACAGTTTCCGCAAATGGTGTGCCAATCTCTGCATTGACCCAACAAACCTATCGGTGGCCCAAGTCCTCAACTTTCTCCAGGAGGATCTCGGTAAGGGTCTGTCTCCCAACACACTAAGGCGCCAGGTAGTAGCCCTATCCACCGTAATTTCCTGCGAGGGTGCTAATTCCCTCTCTCACCATCCCTGCATCCGTGCATTTCTGAGAGGGGCCTCAAACTTACGACCTCCATCCCTTCACCGGTACCCATCATGGGATCTCAACAAAGTCTTGACCTCCCTCACTAAGCCACCCTTTGAACCCCTTAGAGAAGTTTCTCTCCAGTTCCTATCCTACAAAGTAGTTTTCCTGGTGGCGATTACTTCAGCCCGAAGGATTTCAGAGATCGCTGCTCTGTCAGTCAGGAAAGACCTGTGCATCTTCCATTCTGACCGGGTGGTCCTCCGACTTGACCTGTCCTTTCTACCTAAAGTTAATTCGGTTTTCTACAGGGCTCAGGAGCTTATCCTCCCCAATTTTTGCCCCAGACCAACTCATGAAAAAGATCAGCTATGGCACACCTTAGACATTAGGCGGGCCTTGCGGATATATATCAAACGTACTCAGACTTTCTGCAAATCTGAGGCCCTGTTCATTTCCTTTCAACCAAAGTCACAGGGGCTCAGGGTACCCTCAACTACAATAGGCCGCTGGATAAGGGCGGCCATTTCTAGGGCATATCAGGCCCAGGCATTCCCAGTGCCCAGGGGTATCACGGCTCACTCTACCAGGAGTGTGGCAACATCAGCTGCCTGGGCTACACAGGCCCCTATATTCGACATTTGCCGGGCAGCAATGTGGACCTCCCCTTCGCCCTTTATTAGGCATTACAGAATCGATAGGTATGCCGCTGTGGAGGTGTCTTACGGTAGAAGGGTCCTCCAGAGGGTGCTCGGGGATCCCGAGGACTCGACAGACCAGATGGTGTCCCTCCCGTAGGACAGCCCCAGCTTTGGTATGTCCCATCCTCTGGACAATCTGAACAGCTCTAAGGAGAATGGGCGTTGGTTCTTACCTGACATGCCATTTCTCTTGAGCTGGGAGGATTGTCCAGCCCCTCCCTTTTCCTTTCACCGTCTGGAGGGGTCTCGTTTCGGCCAATGCACTTTTAAGTCTAGCAAAAGGACAGCATGAATGCCTGTTTTTTTCCTCTCTTCTTCGCATAAACTGGGGAACGAGATGGCAAGCCACATGATGGAAGGGGGAGCGTTCCTCAGAAATTAAGCTCAGCCTACAACAAGCAGAGACTGTAGCTCCACCCATCCTCTGGACAATCCTCCCAGCTCAAGAGAAATGGCGTGTCAGGTAAGAACCAACGCCCATTTTCTTGCCAGAAGTTGCCAATAACTTTCCATTTTGGTCCCTCATCCCAGTATCAACCAAGGCTGAATGCATAGCTTCTGAAATGAGCCAAAGTCATCTAGCCTTGCCCAAACCAATTCTGGTGGATATAGAAAATAAAAGGAGGAATTTGTTGAGCATGTGACAGAAAAAATCCTGGAATTTATTCTCAGTTGGAATCCAAATATGGAGCAGATCCATTGGAGATGCCCATGGAGCAGACTTATCTAATTATCTGGGAGCAGTTTAACCCTGTTGGATCTGAGAAAGTGGACAGTGCAGTTACTTGTTTATTAAATCTTTGTCCCTCCTCATTGGTAAAAGCTGCCAAGAGAATGACTTGCAAGTGGGTCCAAGCAGTAATTAATACATTCCCTGCAGGAGGGGGTATTCCTGGGATCTTAGGAAACCTTCACTGGATCCCATCTACCAGCACATTTTCTTTTTAATTCCCACCTCCCCTTTTTAGGGAAGGCGGTGGAAGAAGTGGTTATGCTGCAGCTTCAGAAGATCCTAGATTAAATGGATTGTCTGGAGCTCTTTCAGATGGTTTTGAGGTTTAGTTATGGAAGGGAGACGACATTGGTAGCGCTTGCAGATGAACTCTTGGAGGAGCGGGATAGGGGTAGTGCTGTTGTGGTCCGCCGGTAGCCTGCAGAGATGGAAGCAGAATTGGACAGTGGGGAAGAACATGGGCCAGTCCGGAGTCTGGGGAGGACTCAGATGATGGTCCTGCGTCCAATACAGAGATGGGGCCAGGGCCATCTGGGAGTTATGTGCTGACTCCGGAGCCTCCAGACTGATGGCAACGGGGCAGAGGAACAAGGGGAGCCTGTTCCCAGTGTGCATGTGTACAGAGCTGCCAGAAGGCAAGAGTAGCTAAGACAAAAGGGGCGACTCGGGAGTAAGGCTTGGAGGTGATTGCCCCTCCTGTAATTTATAAAGGAAGTGCAAAGGGACAGGAGCCTTTGCAGGAAGCAACGTTGTTCACTCTGGTCGGTTTGGAACCTGAAAGCTCCGTGGTGAATTTGTGCTCCGTTTGGTTTTGAAAGACTAATTGGTACTTTAGTCATTGGTAGCACTTCAAGAAAGATACAGGTATATTCTTATCAGACTTCTTCCGAAGGACTTTGGAAGACTTCCATGGGACTATTTCTATCTGGTTGAGACTCATTATGGGCTGTGAATGACGATAATTCACAGCCATTGAACTAAAATAAAAGGCTTTTGGATTTAATGTGTGTTTGTTGGTGTCTCAGGAAGCCTTGGTCAGAACAAGTGCATCCATCTTTGCTCTTGTTGATCTCTTGGTCGTTTTTGATACCATTGACTATAGTATCCCTTTGGGCCAACTGCAGGAGCTGGGACTGGACGGCGCTATCTTAGACTGGTTCAGCTCTTTTCTTCAAGGCACGTTTCGATCAGTGTTTATAGGGAGTGAGAGGTCCAATCTATGGCCTCTCCTTTATGGTATGCTGCAGGGCTTGGTGCTGGCTTCACCCTTTTAAAATATTTACATGAAATTGCTGGGTGGGATCATCCAACATCATGGGATGAGGTATCATTAATATGCAAATGATAAAAACTTTATATCTCCTTCCCTGATGAGTCAGGGAATGCTGAAGCTACCCTCGTGTGGTGCTTGGATCCCTGGTAAGATGGAGTGGCTGTGGGTTCAAGAGGCTTTGGGATCTGGAAGTTTATCATCCTTAGTTTTGAAGGGGCTTGCACGACCCCAGACAGACCTGGTGTGCAGTCTGGGTGTTCTAGACTCATGACTCCTGCTAAAAGACCAGACGGCAGTCGTGGTGAGAAGAGCCCTTGTGCAACTTCATGTGTGTGTCAAATGTGCCCTTTCCTGGATCATGAACCCTACACCCAGTCAGCCATGCTATCTCCCAGGTGGATTCCTGCAATATGCTCTACATGGAACTACCCTTGAAGAGCATTTGGAAGCTACAACTGGTACAGAGCACAGCAGTGCAGACAGTTCTGGAGGCCCCTTGAGTGGCACATAATTTAGGGATATACTCTAGAGACAAGCAAGATGGTTTTTGAGTATTATACTGCTATAATGCAGTTATGTGAGCTCTAATGCTTCCAGGTCCAATTCAAGATGTTGGTTTAAAGCCCCTTGTGGCCTGGATCTAGGGTAACTGGGGAACCATTTCATCCTGATGGAATTATCCCGCCCCTCTCCTTCCAATGGAAATGGCTTATTTTGGATCCCATTGGACAAAAGGTTTTGGCTGGCAGGGTCCAGGAGAAGAGTCTTTCCTGTTGTCGCCACCATTGTCTGAAAAAGTCTTTTGATGGAAATGAGGTCCAGCTCCATATTGCTAGCCTTCCAGAAGAGTCTAAAAACTTTTCACTTGGCCTAGGGCCCCAACATGGGCCTTCTATGCTGGAGTAGCTTTCCAGGTAAATGTCTATGGAGATTCTCAGTCATCCAGGTCATGGTTGTCCAAAAGGTGCTTTTTCAAGAAGGCAACTGGACTTTTTGGTTTTTCTTTGAAGATGTTTTGCTTCTCATCCAAGAAGCTTCTTCAAGTAGCTAAATGGTGGGGAATGGAAAGGAGTATAAATCCTTCCATCTCCCCACAATCCAGTCAGAGCTGAAGAAGTTTCTTGGATGTGGAGCGAAATGTCTTCAAAGGAAAACCAGAAAGACCAGTTTGCCTCTTGGAAAAGCACCTTTGGGACTTACCAGGTAGAGAAAATCTCCACCTCCAGGCTGCCCATAATCTTGGTGTTTAGCTTTTCTATTCAATCTTTTCTATTTAATGTTATCAATTTTTAAAATGTTTTGTTATATTCTGAGCCATTCGCTATATCAGTGAGATGGGCAGCAGGGAAATTAAACAAACAAATAAATAAAATATTTGGTGGAAAATATAAGCAAGCAGGTTCTCTAAAATGGTATTGGAAACTCTGTAACAGTGTGAATTGTATGTGAATGGAACATATAAAGTAGTTTTTAAACTACTTTAAAAAGTTCTGGTGGGATATTATAACTGCATCCTGCACTGCAAAGTTTGCATTCTATGTGTGGCTAGATTAGATTACCCTTAATATATTTTTGACTATATTATTTATATAATTTAATTATACAGTCAAACTAACTGCTGCACACAGAAAGTGATTGCATTAGAAATGGTTCTACCCTGCCTTTTTCTTTTCCAGTGTGTGGTAATACCTTTGAGTGGACAATTTCAATTTTGTGAGTCCTACAGCTGCTGCTGTAAGTTGTAATATGTAGATATGATCCAAGTTCCTAAAGGTTTATTGTTCCGAACTATAGCAGTATAATACTCAAAAAACCATCTTGCTTGTCTCTAGAGAGCATATCCCCAAATTATATTGGTGTTGGCAAAAGCTAAAATAGATTTACTGTGTTTGAAAATAACACCAAGATCAATAGAAGATTGATTGTGTTTAGTAAGAATTGAAAGAGAACAGACTTTAACCAAAGAATGCCTTCAGAGATTGGCTTAAATCCTTGTAAACCTTTAGATTCATTTCCTGAGTATTTGGAGATGTAATCCTGTACCTTCTTCAGAATTCTTGAAGATGTATGTAATCCCTCACCTTTTGAATTCTATTTTTTTTTCCTCCAGAAAGATTATAGGTCATATTGTCTCACCTCCAGCCACCTTTCACCCTAGTAATTCTATGAATTGCACTGTGCTTTAGAATCTGGTTTTGTAATAAAAATAAAATTAGTCAGCCTAGTAGGGGAATTTAAAGGAATAGAAAAACGTTGGACTGGCTTTTAGTATGGCTGGCAATGGTATCTTTCTGGGTTGATTTTGGGACTTGGACTTTGATCCTTTCTCAAATAAAGGATTCAGAAATTGATTATGCTGGAGTGGGGGAGAGAGGTTTGACCTGGGAAGGACTTCAGGATTGCCTCAAGATTCGTTGTTAGCCTTCCTTTCTTTATCCTTACCTCACTGCAGTTGTATTAAAACTATTAGGGCAAATAACCTAGTTAATTGATCTAAGTTCTTGTTAATATCATTGACTAAGTTCAGGGGAGGTTGTGTCCAGAGATGGGGTTGGGTTGGATAAAGACAAACATTACAAATTGAGGATTAATTTAGTTATTAGATGCATGACATTTATTTATCAAATTTAGAAACTGCCCATTTCCCTCACAGAGGGACTCTGGGTGATGTACAAATAAAATGTTAAAAACACAAAAACAATATAAAAAATAAAATAGAGACAAGTCTGGTAAAACTCAACATTAAAAATTAATTAAAAGACGAGAGGAGGGCCTTCATGACCACACATGCTCTTCTATGAGCCCCAAGCAGATGGCAAGAGCCAGGTCTTCAGATATTTTTGAAAGACCAAGAGAGTCAGACCTGTCTCACCTCTGGAAGGAGAATGTTCCAAAGAACGGGGACAATGATAGACCACACCAGTCGAAATTCTTTAACTGACAAGGTCTGCAACATTTCGAGATAAGATGGGTGGCAAACAAATCTAATACACATGTACTGTATACACACACACACACACACACACAACCACACACACACATAAGTTCTGTTTCATCTTTCCTCTTTCCCAAAATATGAAAGAGTACAAACTCACACCAACACAGGCAGGCAATCTGGCTCGGACTTCACAGAGTTAATTCTTTGAAACTGATAATATTCTTGGCATTCCCACATGTCCTGCCTGCCAAGTCCGAACTGATAAAGTTTTACTCACAGAAAATCACAAGGCAGTCCACAAAAATAGTCATTCATGAAGAAAATCTGAAGTAAGGTTAAACTTTGTCCCATACAAAGTTTCAGGAGAAAACACACCCACTTTTATCCCCTGTGGGGTGTGGCTCAATGACTCAGCTCACTCTCTGACCCTCCCATACCTCCTACATTGCTACTCACGTTTCCTCCTACGATGCTGCTTAGGATCGAGCCAACACTCTTCCTCTTTACTCCCTGTCAGGGGCTGCTCCGATATGCCTTCCTCCTGATTAATCTCAGGCTGTTCCTCTCAGTTGTCTGATGGAACCTGAGGCATTATCAGGGAGGAAGGTCCTGGGGAGGAAGGCATTCCCAGTTCCTCCTCCTCATCTTCCAGGTCCTCTTCCTCTGACAGCATAGGCTCGGGAATCGGGGCCACAACACCCCCCCCCTCTCTCTATCTATCTATCTATCTTCCCTGCCCACTGGGTAGGTCACATTGATGTTGTAATGGGATGAAGATGGTTCTGTAGGTAATCTGGGCCCATTCCATTTAGCACTTTAAAGAAAGAATAACTAACACTTTGAATTTGACCCAGAAACAAACTAGCCTCTAATGCAGCTCACATTGCAACAGCACATATTTTGCTGTTCTTTAGTCACCCAAGATTGCTCAAGCAGCTGCATTTGTACCAGCTAAAGCTTTTGGATACTTTTCACATTGCAATAGTCCAAACTATGACCGGGGCACGAATAACCGAGCAGAGAGCCTCCCTGTCCAGAAAAGGGTGTAAATGGCACATAACCCATTAAAACAGTGATATTCATACTGTATTGTTTGCACCATCGAATATAATGTTATTCTTGTAATTATTCCTGTTGTAGTAATGAAGTACCACAACAGAAAAAAACGTAATTAAATTATGTTTAAACTATAGTGAGCTAGAAACTGGCCTTGGCATCGATTTGGGGCTGTAGGTACAGGTGAAACTCGAAAAATTAGAATATCGTGCAAAAGTTCATTTATTTTAGTAATACAACTTAAAAGATGAACCTAATATATGAGATAGACTCATTACATGCAAAGCAAGATAGTTCAAGCCGTGATGTGTCATAATTGAGATGATTATGGCTTACAGCTCATGAAAACCCCAAATCCACAATCTCAGAAAATTAGAATATTACATGCAATCAATAAAACAAGGATTGTACATAGAACACTATCTTCTGAAAAGTATAAGCATGCGTATGTATTCAGTACTTGGTTTTGGCCCCTTTTGCAGCAATTACTGCCTTAATGCGGCGTGGCATGGAAACTATCAGCCTGTGGCACTGCTGAGGTGTTGTGGAAGACCAGGATGCTTCAATAGCGGCCTTCAGCTCTTCTGCATTGTTCAGTTTCATGTCTCTCACCTTTCTCTTGGCAATGCCCCATAGGTTCTCCATAGGATTCATGTTAGACAAGTGCTGGCCAATCAAGCACAGTAATCCCACGGTCATTGAACCAAGTTTTGGTGCCTTTGGCAGTGTGGGCAGGTGCCAAGTCCTGCTGGAAAATGAAGTCAGCATCCCCATAAAGCTTGTCTGTAGAAGGAAGCATGAAGTGCTCCAAAAGTCTCCTGGTAGATGGCTGTGTTGACCCTGGATTTAATGAAGCACATTGGACCAACACCAGCAGATGACATGGCTCCCCAAATCAACACAGACTGTGGAAACTTCACACTGGACTTCAAGCATCTCGTGCCTCTCCATTCTTCCTCCAGACTCTGGGTCCTTGGTTTCCAAATGAGATGCAAAAGTTGCTCTCACCAGAAAAGAGGACTGTGGACCACTGAGCAACAGACCAGTTCTGTTTTTCTTTAGCCCAGGTAAGATGCTTCTGACATTGTTTGTTTTTCAGGAGCGGCTTGACAAGAGGAATATGACATTTGAAGCCCATTTGAAGCCCAAGGATCTGTCTGTGTGTGGTGGCTCTTGATGCACTGACTCCAGCCTCAGTCCACTTCTTGTGAAAGTCCCCAACACTTTTGAATGGCCTTTTCCTGACAATCCTCTCCAGGCTGCAGTCATCCCTGTTGCTTGTGCACCTTTTTCTTCCACATGTTTCCCTTCTACATAACTTTCTATTAATGTGGTTTGATACAGCACTTTGGGAACATCCACTTCTTTTGCAATTATCTTTTGAGGCTTTCCCTCCATATGGAGAGTGTCAAGGATGCTTCTCCTTAGAGCTGCTCGGAGCATCCAGAGTGTGGGTGGTGCTTCCGTCTCTGCTATTGTAGGCTGAGCTAAATTCCTGAGGAACGCTCCTCCTTCCATCACGTGACTCCATCCCAGCGTTCCCCAGTTTATGCTCAGCCGCTCGCAGAGTAGGCAGTGTTTTCAAGTGCTCTTGGCCGTTTTCAGCAAGCCTTACTTTGACTTTATTCTCAAGTTGTATCTGTTCATTTTCTTCCCTTAGCCCTGCGCAGTGGTTTTCGCAATTTGTAATTTGCATTCCCCTGAGAAGCCCTCTCGGGCCCAGGGGATTTCAGGGGGAAGGATAGCTTATGTTACAAGCTACCCCCCTCACCCTTCCTCATTGCCTTTCTGACGTTTTTTTGTCGCTTTAATAGACGCTCCATTTCGCTCCATCCCCCCTCTCCACCGCACGCCGTGTTTTTCCTTAGTGCGAAGCCTCTTTTGCCTCCTTCCTGGGTTCCTTTTGGAGACCTTGAATTGTTCAGGACTGTTTCCCTCGTCGCTGCTTAAGGGCCCTGTAAGGCCACGCAGCAGGCGGTTGCCATTGTAAGCGCCACCTCGTGGCCGGGCGCCATTTTGAATCTTATCTCTCCGATCTGCAGCATGCTGTTTTAAAGCAGCAGGACCCGTAGGCCTGCTCGGACATATTCACACAGGAAATCCTTCTGTAGTGTTAGAGGCTTGTTTTCCTGCCTCTGTATAATTGGCTTCACCCGCAGCAAACTGTAGCTGGTGCGGTCTACCTCCCACCACTCCCGCCCAGTATTTGTCTGGGAAGGCAGTTGGATCTAGGCCTAGGGGCTCCTTTGCCTTAAGGCCTCTGGCGTGTCTAGGTCGTTTGGACCGCTATTTTCAAATACAAAAAAAAAAGGAGTAAGAGAGGCAAGAACAACAGACCAGAAGAATCTAAGAGAGAGAGAAATATTCATATATATTTATATACAATAAAACTATTAAAAATAAATAAATAAATAAAATAATTAAAGGGGGGGGTATAACAGGGAGCAGGAGCAAATTAACCTAGGGCGTAAAATATTCTCTCAGGGCTCCCGACCTTGTTGTAGGTTGACCCCTAGGCACGCCAACCGCCTCCTATTGATATTTATCTTCCTCAATTATATAAAAAAAAATGGCAGAAGGCAATCTCTCCACTGGCCCTTCTTTGAAGGCCAAATCAAAAATTCATCATCTGCGTAGGCAGGCTAAGGATTCCAAAGCCTTCCAGAGGGAAGCCTTAAAGCGCCTCAAGGCCCTGGAAAAAGAAATTGATAAATGCACCTGGCAGGCAGTTTGGTTTACTGGTTAATCCCCTGAGCTAGAAAGCAGAGGCTGTGAGTTCAAGTCCTGCCTCCTCCATGAAAGCCATCTGGGTGACTTCGAGAAAGGGTGTGTCAAACTTCTGGTTGTCACAATGGTCTCTTCCATTGCTCCAGTGTTTCACTTTCTCCAGGAGGATTTCAGCAAGGGGCTATCCCCCAATACACCAAGATGTCAGGTAGCAGCCTTATCCACAGGCATCGGCTGTAAAGAGGCTAGTTCCCTCTCTCACCAACCTGGTATTCGTGCCTTCCTGAAAGGGACCACAAACCTACTTCCTCCGGCCCTCCACTGGTACCCATCCTGGGACCTCAATAGGGTTCTTACTTCCCTCACACAACCCACTCTTTGCTCCCCTAAGAGAGGTCTCTCTTCAGTTCATATACTTCAAAGTAATTTTCCTTTGGTAGGATCACTTCAGCGATCTCTTCAGCATCTAGGATATCAGAGAGCGTTGCGCTGTCAGTTAGAAAAGACTTTTGCGTATTCCATCCCTACACGGTGGTCCTACGGCTTGTCCCTTCCTCTTGCCCAAGATTAAGTGGCTTTTCCACAGGAGCCTGGACCTTACCCTCCCCTTTTTTTGCTTCGGTCCAACTCACGAAATGGAGACACTATGGCACACCCAGGGAGGCCTTCGCCAAGGCGTACCAGGATCAGGCCCCCCAGGTACTCAGGGGCTTCATGGCTCACTCCACTAGGAGTGCAGCAATTCAGCTGTCTGATTTTCCCAGGGCCCAATACTCGACATCTGCCAGACAGCTGCATGGGTCTCCATATCACCCTTCAGTCATTATAAGATCGACAGGTAAGCCTCAGCTGAGGCTTCTTGCAGTAGAAGGGTTCATCAGAGGGTTCTCAGGGAACCCGAGGGGACCCAGACCAGACGGCGTCCCTCCCATAGGACAGGCCCAGCTTTGGTATGTCCCACACTCTGGATGCTCCGAGCAGCTCTAAGGAGAAGGGACGTTGGTCCTTACCTGACATGCCATTTCTCTTCGAGCTGCGAGGAGCATCCAGCCCCTCCCTTTTCCTTCACCGTCTGGTGGGGTCTTGTTTTCGGCCAAGGAACCTAGTATAGTAAGATGAGAGCACGATTTAATGTTTTCTCTTGCCTTTGCATAAACTGGGGAATGCTGGGATGGAGTCACGTGATGGAAGGAGGAGCGTTCCTCAGGAATTTAGCTCAGCCTACAATAGCAGAGACGGAAGCACCACCCACACTCTGGATGCTCCGAGCAGCTCGAAGAGAAACGGCGTGTCAGGTAAGGACCAACGCCCATTTTCTGCACAACTGTCAGGTCAGCAGTCTTTCCCATGATTGTGATTCCTACTGAACCAGATTGAGAGACCATTTAAAGGCTCAGGAAACCTTTGCAGGTGTTATGGCTTAATTAGCTGATTAGAGTGGGACACTTTGAGCCTGGAATATTGAACAATGCAGAAGAGCTGAAGGCCGCTATTGAAGCATCCTGGTCTTCCATAACACCTCAGCAGTGCCACAGGCTGATAGTTTCCATGCCATGCCGCATTAAGGCAGTAATTGCTGCAAAAGGGGTCCAAACCAAGTACTGAATACATACGCATGCTTATACTTTTCAGAAGATAGTGTTCTATGTACAATCCTTGTTTTATTGATTGCATGGAATATTCTAATTTTCTGAGATTGTGGATTTGGGGTTTTCATGAGCTGTAAGCCATAATCATCTCAATTATGACACATCACAGCTTGAATTATCTTGCTTTGCATGTAATGAGTCTATCTCATATATTAGGTTCACTTTTTAGATTGCATTACTGAAATGAATGAACTTTTGCACGATATTCTAATTTTTTGAGTTTCCCCTGTATAACCTCAGGCATATGGTACTTATGATTGTTCTGTCTGAAGGTATTTGGTAGCTGGTTGATCTGACAGCTGCATTTTTGTTTGGAACAATTACACATGCCCTGGTACATCCACACTGTAGACTCTTGCAATGTGCTGACTGGCTGAATTTGCACAGCACAAAGTGGAGTTAGATAGTTTGCAATTTATCATGTCACAGGAGCTCAGCCTTAACAGTTACAGTAAGTTAACTGAAGATATTACTTTATACCATAATATGTTTTTTTTGTTTAGGCCTAGAATGTTATACGAACATAACAATTGCTCTTGAGTTTATAGTTTAATATATTGTGTGACTAAGGACACTGCATGGGATAGAAGTTTTGAGAAGCAGGAACCTGGAGCTCCACCCAGAAGAAAATAGATTGTACACTTTTTTAATGGCTACTGAAGAGATATGTGGGTGGGAGAGGGAAAATTAAGAAAAAAGAGTTCCACAGATATAACCTTTCTCTGGTTGCTCACCTAAAAATTCTTTGGAGCAAATTTTTTTGTCCAGCTCTTTGAAAAAACTATATGCTGGTTCACATGGCTTTAGAATGAAGTGGAGAATAGAGTTGGGTTTTTGTGTCAAGATATTTTGCATAGGGTGTCTATTAGGATTCTAGGAAAATAACTGTTAAGGCATGTTTTCAAACCATCAGTCATGTGATGATGACTTGCACTTTTCCTTGTGCAATGTATTTCCATTGTGGGTAGAGCATCCCTCTTAGTCAATCCTCTCTTTTTAAGTTCACTAAAATTATCTGCATGTGGACTCTTGATGCAATTATATAGCAAAATATTCGAGAGTTGAAGAAGCTTCTTGGATGAGAAGAGAAATATCTTCAAAAAACCAAACCAAAAAAGTCCAGTTGCTTCTTGAAAAAGCACCTTTTGGACAACCATGACCAGGATGACTGAGAATCTCCATAGGCATTTAATTGAGCAAAACCCTTGGTTCAAGAGGCTGTTCTCCCATGCTAAGAATTCAGCAAATGCCCTTTGCCCATCCGACAGAAGAGTTTTCATTCTCACCTGTTGGTTATAATATTTTGCCATTTTCACTATTGAAAGATTGAACACATCTCTGCACAAAGGACACACCACATCTATTTGTTGGAAGGAAAAGAAACAGGCTCTTTTGTGCTTTCCTTCTATTCAGCATGGTCAGCCAACTTAATATTGTATTTTTTAACCTACTCTTACACCAGGGTGCTCTTACCCTAAAGGTCACTAGATATCTCCAAGTTAATTGCTAATTTCACTGCACTGGCCATCAGTATCAGATATCCAGCTGTCAAACAGCTTTGGGAAATACAGTATCATTTTATTTGTCTACAGCTGTCAGTAATAAGTCTATAATACGTTTTATTGTTTTCCTATATTTTGCTTTGGTTTTTAATTGTAAAAATAAATTAATCAGTAATCAGTCAATGAGAGGTAAATTTCTTATATCAAAGGAGGACATAAGGTATGGAGAAGTTGAAAGGTATGTAGTTCAACAAGGCACCTGTAGTTGCATTCCAGAAGAATGTACGATATCGTGTAATCATGCTCTTCTTAGTACCATCCTGTCTCATTGTGTTTATAGCCGAATAGTATAAAGTTATCTGTCATGATGATGCCATTTATGGTGTTCTTCTGTAATATTGTGGTAGAATTTTTGCAATATGCTGCATAGCCCTTCAAGGATAAGATTTGCTCAAGTATCAGAACTCTGAAATGTGTTGGTAAAAAAACTAGGAGCCAACGCAATTGTTATAACAGCCTTTTAAAAAATCTTTTATTATTCAGGCAGGCAGCTGCTTCCTTCTGAGTATCTGAGGTTTTCAAAGCCCATTGCCTCTTCATGGCGGCTATGGTTGCGTGCCACAAAAGTAGTTGGAAGAAGGTATTTGGGAAGGTTATTAACAATTTTTCCATAGATTATTTTTAGTTGTTCTAGGCAATTTTAAATGGAGCTTGACCTCTTCAATATCAATGCAAATGTCATGTTTTCTTGAAGTTCTCAAAAGTGCATGGTGCTATAGTCATATTGGTTGTCTGAATCTTTTAAAAATTTGGTCTTATTAAAAGGCAGAGGACAGGCTAGAATGAAAGTTAAGTTCTCTTCTCCATTTTGTTGCTAGGTTGGTATGCTAGCATAGGAAGTTTAGTACCTGGACTTTTAAACAAAGCTTGTCAGTAAAATTAATCCTTCTGACTTTTGTTGAATGTTCTGTACTGGAAGAAAAAGCATTTGGCCTGTACCACTCCTTCACCATGATCCCAAAGTTATTGTTGGGTCATTGAAAGGAATTTCTGCATCTGGATGTTGACTTGAGTTTGCGTGCAGTTGGTTATTTGTGGAGCAGATCCAACTGAGATGATATGCTTAGTTACCTGTGATTGTTTTGAGCAATGAGTCCTGAGGAAGCACACAGGCTTCTCTATACCTTAAGTCCAGCATGGTGTTGACTGGATCTCTGTCCCTTCTGGTTAATAAAAGCATCCAAGAAGGTAGTTGGGGCTGGGTATTTGAAGTGGTAATACATCCTTGGTGGAGAAGCAATTCTTGATAGCTTTGAAAGAGGCACTGATGTGTTCCTTTCTCAAGAGGCCAACTCTTGGTCCAGCAATTGCAGATGACTACCCTGTGCTTAATCTTCTCTTTTAAAAAAAGTTGGTAGCTACAGAGACTTCTGGAAGAAATTGATTATTTGATCCTTGTCAGTAAGGATTCAGGTCTGAGTAGAGTACCAAAACCACATTGATCTTCTGGCTCGATGGCCTCTAGCAAGATTGGAATAGGAAGAGTCTAAATGTCTAGCTCTTGCTTGATTTGTTAGCAGTCTTGGGTACCATCCACTATGGTATCCTTTTAGAGCAGCTGCAAATTTTAGGAGAGAAGCCATAATGCTTTGGTGGCTTTCTTCCTTGAGTTGCCAGTTCTAGACAGTTGAAAGAGATGTTGAACTTATGACTACTGAACTGCATGGTTCAGTCCTTTCCCTCATCTCTTTAATAACTACGTGAAGCCATTGGTTGAAGCGACAGGTCAGTATAGTTTGGGGTATTATCAATATATATACTGTATGTTATTCAGTTCTGTTTCTCCAGTTCTGGCAAGATAGGTAATATGGGGAAATTCTCAGCTGTAGAGGCTGTCAGGATCTGGAGGAGTGAAAATAGACGTAAGCTGAGTTCAGCAAGCTTCTGACTCCAGTAAGGTAGTATATTTACTGCTAGATACATTCCTTCAGGTGGAACTTGCTCACAATTTAGGGATTCATTGGATTCACACCTTCAGCAGGTGAAACCATGGCCACTATAACCTTTGTAGAATTGTAATGTGTATCTTGCACACCAATTTTAACTTGGTAATATGTATTGTCATTGTTTTGATATTTCCAAGCAATATGCTGCATACTGCTTGGAGCCATTTTGGAGAACAACTCTACAGAAATACTAATAACAAATATAAATAAATTCCAGTTCTCTGGGTAGAGTTTCCTTTCCTTCAACAATGGTACACAAGATTCTTCAGTAATTAACTTTTCCTGACCTGTGGTCTTAATAGGATCTTGCTTGTATTATAATGGTGGAAAATATAGTTTGCATCTTTGTGGCTCTGAGTGATACAGGTAATTTATCATAGTGGTGCTATTATTAAGTCAATTTAGTCATTGAATCTAAAAATTGGCATTTTTTTCTATGTGCAATGTCAAGTGCTCCTCCCTAGCATATAATGTTTTTTTTTTTAAATTAGCAGGCCAGTGTGATTTCCATTAGGCTATGGTATCTGTGACAATCCATGTATTGATGCTAGATGTAGAATATATATTGAGAAGTAAGAGTTTCCCAAGGGAGAATGCTAGAAATGTAAAGAAACAACAGCCACCTGATTACATAGCATATGAGAAGCATAAAACAGTATTTCCATTAATATTTGGATAGAGTGGGAGGACCTATTGAGTTTAAACTCAAGAGGGTATAAGATGCAGACAACAGCTTTAACTGTCAAAAGTCAGTTTAAAGTGGCTTTCGTCTTAGTGTATAAGATCCTTTACTAGCCTTCCTTTGTTGAGTGTTTGCAAATCTTCAGCCTAATTCAAACCTGCCATTATGAACTTTGTTTGCTGTGTCCTTTTTCATCATTTTCAAGAAGGAATTTTGGGAGGCACATGATATTGGGATCCATTCTGTAAAACATTTCATGTCCTGAGTGTTTTATCTTATAATGGTTTATCCAATAGCTGAAATTTGGAACTTACTGAATCATTCATTTCTTAGTAGACAGGACTTATTGATCCTTTGACATGTGTCACAGAAAATTATTCTATTTGGGGCTAATAATATCTATTCTCCTTAAATCCTTATCATAGGAGAAATGATGAAGATCTTTAATGACTTCATGATCAATTCCAAATTTGTCAAGAAAATTGTCCAAAAGGAATATAGGTATGCAAAGGTATCCTTATAGCTGTTAGATACTAATCTCTTGTGCACAATGGAAAACACCTCAGCTAATCTTTCCCTAGTATTGACTAGACCTGTATAGCCATTACATATTGGGAACAAAGTTCTTTTATCACTGTTGCACTAAGAAGGTGACTATATATGCTGTAATGACATCACAGTGTTTGAGGAAATTTAACTCAAGGTTTTGTTCATTTTTCATTTGAGTAGCTGAAGTTTCTGAGGCAATGCAGAAAACATGTTTCTTTGAAATTTCTGACCAAATTGTTGACATTACAATATACTGGTAAATGTTCAGTTAAGTTGAAAATATTTATTAAGTAGCATTTGTCTGTGGTGCCATGACAGCAGATACTACAACTTGGTGTTTGCAATGTGTGAAAAAAACCTTATTGGAATCACAGATTATATGTTACTAAACATCAACGCTCTGAAATTTAAATAATTTCTTTTCAACATTAATTCACTAGTCATGAGTTAAAAGTTTCAGGATGTCTCAAGAGGCATCATTTCACAATCTCCTCAAGGAATATCTTACTTTTTCTGCTTCACACATAGAAAGCTGGAAATTAAAAAAGAAGAAAATTTTCCATTTACCTCTAACTCTGCTTGTTTCAATGGATGTTAATCGGGCTTGAATATAGTATATTCTGGGTTGATCCCAGATCCTCTTCTGTGTGTTGATGAGACACCATGCTTCCTTGAATATAGCTCTGAGTTTCTGCTGTTAGTTTTATGGGGAAGAACTGAGCAGTTGAGTAAGGTCCTTGATTTCTGGTGACTTTACGAACCTATCCATGTAGTTTTGTTGGCAGCAGTACAAAAATTGCTTTTATCTATTATTGAGACATATTTTAAAATTCTCCAGTCTAGACTTACATCCCTACGATTCCTTGGAGGTCTCCCACTTGAGCATTAATCAATCCCGACTTTACATAACTTTCAAGTTCAAGCCAGTTAAATGCTGCCATCATTTGTTGAGGACCTTTAGTGAAGCAAAATTATAGCACAGATTCCAGCTTGAGAATCTTTCCCTTGTGTGAATCCATAGAAAAGTTTCAGTATAAGTTTTTTTCAGCCAGTGTAATGGAAAACTAGTACAGTTTAGCTGAGAGTTGAGACATTTGTAGAGCCTAACTTCAGTGGCAATGAAAAGAGTATTGTCCAACTGCTATTTATATTTTTATTCTGCTTTTCCTCCCAAAAGAGTCAAGAATGGTATGCAAAGAAAGCAAAACAAGACAATTTACAAACAATAAAATAGTTATTAAAGAAGAAAAGCAATTAAAACAAATTTTCCTCTTGTAACAATTGTTATCACAACCTATGACACTGAAAGTCAGATACAGATAATCAAGGTTGGAAGTGTTAAGCCTGGTTTCCCCAACCAGGGTTAGGGAGACAAGCTAAACAAAATGTGCAGCGTTAGTCAGATAGGCACACAGATAAATGAGTGAGCTAAGCTTGTATGTTTATTAACATACAGTAAAAATGACAGATACGCTTGTGCTATCAAAAATATAGTTTATTCCATTATGAGTTCATAGCATAGTCAAAATAACAGTCCAATAGTCATGTATCATTTAGTCAGTCCATTCAGGGATATTCAGTTAGCAAAGTCCGTGTAGAAATATCCTATGTCAATTCACTTACAAGTCTGTCCTTTGTTTTCTCTCCCGTTCGAGCAATGCAGTCTTGTGTCCTTGCAGTAATCAGGAATCATCAAAGCCAGAGAGAGATAGCAAGCTGTAGCCTTGCTTCTTTTAAAGTGCTTTCACAACCACTCCCTTAATTACTATCCCACAGTTAAAGTTGCAGACACTTTAACACACAAATTATGATTACATATTATTATTTACCTAAACCAGTTAGGGTAAAACAATGTTATCCCTAACAGGAAGGGACCTTGTAGGTCATCTAGTCCAACCCCCCCTGTCCAAACGGGAGACCCTACACCATTTCTGACAAATGGCAGTCCAATCTCTTCTTGAAAGTCTCAACTGATGGCGCTCCCACAACTTCCGAGGGCAAGCTGTTCCATTGGTTGATTGTTCTCACTGTCAGAAAGTTTCTCCTTGTTTCCAGGTTAAATCTCTCCTTGTTCAGTTTCCATCCATTATTCCTTGTCTGGCCTACAGGAGCTTTAGAAAATAGCTTGACCCCTTCCTCCCTGTGGCAGCCCCTCAAATATTGGAAGACCACTATCATGTCTCCCCTGGTCCTTCTCTTTACCAGACTAGCCAAGCCCAGTTCCTGCAACTGTTCATTGTATGTTTTAGCCTCCAGTCCCCTAATCATCCTGGTTGCTCTTCTCTGTACTTTTTCTGGAGTCTCAACATCTTTTTTATAAAGTGGTGACCAAAACTGGATGCAGTACTCTAGGTGTGGTCTTACAAAGGTTTTATAGAGTGGTATTAGTACTTCCCTTGATCTTGACTGTATCCCTCTGTTAATACAACTTAGGATTGCATAAGCTTTTTTGGCGGCTGCTGCACACTGCTGGCTCATATTTAGCTGGTTGTCCACTAAGACTCCAAGATCCCTCTCACAGTTGCTGCTATTGAGCCTGGTTTCACCCAGTCTATATGTGTCCTTTTGGTTTTTCTTGCCTAAGTGTAGGACTTTACTTTTCTCTATATTGAATTTCATTTTGTTAGATATGGCCCAGTGTTCTAGTCTGTCAAGATCCCTCTGGATCTTGAGCTTATCGAATTCTTGGGTGTTAGCTATTCCTGCCAGCTTAGTATCACCTGCAAATTTGGTAAGTTCCCCTTCTATTCCCTCATCTAAGTCGTTAATGAAGATATTGAAGAGTACTGGGCCTAAGACGGAACCTTGTGGCACCCACTGCTTACTTCCCTCCATGTAGACTTAGACCCATTAAGGACTACTTGTTGACTACGGTTTGCCAGCCAGTTGCGAGTCCATCTAGTGGTGGTGCTATCTATTCCACTTTTTTCTCGCTTACTAAGAAGTAGGTTGTGGTCTGCTTTATGGAATGCCTTGCTGAAATCTAAATATATTATGTCCACAGTATTTTGCTGGTCTACCAATTTAGTCACTGTGTTGAAGAATGAAATAAGATTGGTTTGGCATTATCTTTTTTTAACAAACCCGTGCTGACTGCTAGTTATTACTTTACTTGTTTCTAGATGTTGGCAGATCTGTTTTTTTATTATCTTTTCCAGTATTTCCCGGGTATTGATGTGAGGCTGATTGGTCTATAGTTTCCTGGGTCTGTTTTTTTTCCTTTTTTGAAGATGGGAACCACATCAGCTCTTTTCCAATCCTCTTGTAGTTCCCTGGTGCTCCAGGATTTTTGAAAGATATGGTGCAGTGGTTCTGAGATGATCTCTGCCAGCTCCTTTAAAACTCTGGGATGTAATCCATCAGGCCCCAGTGATTTGTTTTCATCAAAATCAGACAGGCGTTCTTTTACTATTTTTTTTGCTTATTTTAACTTTTATTTCTGGTTTGTCTTTTACAGTTATGTTTTTGGTGGGTTGAGTGATAGTTTCTTTTTGCATGAAGACAGAGGCAAAGAATGAATTAAGCAGTAATTATGGGAAAGCAGAATGGGCATTGGTAGAAGTTACCCTGAACACCCTTTCTATCTATGCTGCAACCCAGGATGGGTTGACTCCTTCCTATGATGTCATTTAGCTGAGTCTGTGCTAAGATATAAAAGCCAGCCCCCAGAAGAGACCCCAGCTTTTGACTCAGCTCCTTTGAGTCAGTAGCTGTGTCTCTGAAAGCTTCTGTTTTTCCTCGTTTCAAGCAAGGTTGGGAGCAGCGTTGCCAGAGCGCTGTTCAGGCAAGTTGGGCAGTGTCTGTAGACCTCCCCCATGCTTGCGGTTTGAGCGATCGTAAAAAGCGATCGGCAAACTGATAACAGCTTCAGCCAGCTGAAGTTCTGTAGATAGCACTCACCAGCGATCTTCAGTACCTTTTTTCCTTGCTTCAGCAGCTCCCAGGATCTGGGCAGCTGCTCTTCTAGGAGAGCAGGGCTCTCTCTCTCTCCTGCAGCATTGGGAGCAGCCTTGCCAGAGTGCTGTTCAGGCAAGTTGGGCAGCGTCTGTAGACCTCCCCCATGCCTGTGGTTTGAGCGGTCATAAAAAGCTATGAAGAATGATGATTTTTTTTCTGTTATGTTTTATGTTTTGTGTGTTTTTGTTTGTTGTTAAAATCAATAAAACTTTTATCAAAAAAAAAAAGCGATCGGCAAACTGATACCAGCGTAATCTGTGGCCAGAGATTGCCCTTTCCTTTGCTAACTTCACTCGGGGCTCTTTATAGACTAAGGATAAATTCTTCTATCTCAGAGCCAAGTTTCCCATAGTCACAGCCATCTTGGATTGAAGCCTTCCACCACGAGGTGAGCGGCCATTTTGTAAGCCCGGGGGCCAATTTATACCCTAAGGGGCTTAATACAAAAAAATTACAAACAGTTTCTTTCCGGTATAAGAGCCTTTATTCTTCAAATGGAGCAAGATAAGGGTCAGGCAGGGTCCCCCCTTCCCAGTGGAACAGTCTCTTAAGCCAATAAGAGAAAAAGTTGTAGGCAACGCACCCAATCAGTCCAGAGGGAGGTGGCTGCTAAAATCATAGCTAAGGCTCTAGCCCCTAAGAAGGCAACTCAGGCTGAGTTGAGGGCAGAAAAGCGCAGACATGCAGCCCTAAAGAGGCAGTTCAGCAGAACTATTCAACAGAAGGGAGTGCAACTACAGCATGTTTCAGGTGATACCTGTGGGCCCCAGCCAAGCCCTCCCAGGGGAGGAGAAGTTATCTATGAGCCTGTCTCCTGAGGCTTTTGCAGTACTGTTAAGCCTGGGTTCCCCAACCAGGGTTAGGGAGACAAGCTAAACAGAATGTGCAGCGTTAGTCAGATAGGCACACAGATAAATGAGTGAGCTAAGCTTGTATGTTTATTAACATACAGTAAAAATAACAGATACGCTTGTGCTATCAAAAATATAGTTTATTCTATTTATAGCATAGTCAAAATAACAGTCCAATAGTCATGTATCATTAAGTCAGTCCATTCAAGGATATTCAGTTAGCAAAGTCCGTGTAGAATATCCTATGTCAGTTCACTTACAAATCAGTCCTTTGTTTATCTCTCCCGTTCGAGCAAAGCAGTCTTGAGTCCATGCAGTAATTAGGGATCATCAAAGCCAGAGAGAGAGCAAGCTGTCGTCTTGCTTCTTTTAAAGTGCTTTCACAACCACTCCCTTAATTACAATCCTACAGTTAAAGTTGCAGACACTTTAACTTATAAACTATGATTACATATTTATTATTTTACCTAAACCAGTTAGGGTAAACAATGTTATCCCTAACATTCTCCCCTTTTAGGAAATAATAAATATAACTATTTACATCTTTAAATCATATTTGTTGCAACTTTCTTTAAACTTGATTACTCCTTGAGCTTTTGTAAATTGGTCTGCAATGTTTTCTTCTGTCATGCAGTATTCCAATTTAATTAGCCCATTCTTTACAGATTCTCTAACATTTAAGTATCTTAAATCAGTATGCTTTGATCTAGTTTTTACACCAATACTAGTAGCTAACTTCATGGCAGCCTGGTTGTCCTCGTACACAATAATGGAATCTTTAACAGTTATACCCATGTTTAATAATAACTGTTTGTACAAAATTAAGTCAGTGCATAATAATGACAGGCATGAAAATTCCGCTTCCATCGTGGACAAGCTGATATGCTGTTGTCTGATTGACCTCCACCCTATTAGTGTCTTACCAAATAATATAGCCATCCCAGATGTTGATTTTCTAGTGTTTATATCAGTTGCAAAACTTGCATCTGCATAGGCACTAAGACTCAAATCACCCTTTGGTTCTATATACAATGCATGGTTCATTGTTCCTTTAAGATATCTTAAAATTCTCTTTAATGATTGCCAATGACATTGATGTGGATCCGAATTAAAACGTGCCAGCTGATTTACACTATAAGCTATATCTGGCCTAGACCAATTGCTTATATATGATAAGCTACCAATCAAAGATTGATATATGGACTTATCAAATTTGGGACTTTGATCATCAGTTTGGCAAACTTCCTGACTCATTGGAGTCTTTGCCGGTTTACAAAGTTCCATTTTATATGTTTTAATTAATTGGCAAATTTTATCTTCTTGAGATATCTTAAATCCATTTTTAGTTTTGATAATTGTCAATCCTAGATACTTTTTAATTTTACCGAAATGCTTTAATTTTATCTTTTTGGCTAATAATGATATAATTTCATTAGCTTCATTATTAGTTTTAGTTATCAAAGCAATATCATCTGTAAATAATAACAATAATGAAACCGTTCCATTATTTTCTCTTTTAAACACACATGGATCTGCTAAACCAGATTTAAATCCTAAATTGTTTAATTCTTTCACAATATATTGGTTCCACTCAAAACCAGATTGTTTCAACCCGTAAAGACTCTTTTTGAGTTTCCAACAATCATTACTATTTACTTTATTTTCTTTTATAACAATTGGCTTTTTCAAATATATAGTGTGCTGCAATGATGCATGCAGGTAAGCAGTTTCTACATCTAAATGGTTAATGACATAGTTTTTCTTAGCTGCCCACACTAATGCTGCTCTTAAAAATGTTGCTTTAAGACTTGGTAAGAAAACTTCATCGTAATCAGATGCGGTTTGATTAAATTCTTGAGCTACCAACCTAGCTTTATGGGTAACAGTCCCATCATTTCCAGTTTTTACTTTAAATATCCATTTGCACCCAATGGATTTTTCTCCTGGAGGTAATATGGCATCTTCATATACTTTCATTACCTTTAATGAATTTAGTTCTTTTTCCATTGCCTTTTGCCAATCCTCCTGATCCTTAGCAGGATATATCCTAAGTTCATCTATACTAGTTGGAACTTTAGTTACTTGGCAAACTATACTTGCTTGATACCTATCAGGTGGTCTAGTTACACGTGTAGTACGTCTAGGTATTACAGGACTTATAGGTGGACTTTCATTTATTAACTCTTCTTGATTATCTAACTCTTCCTGATCAACTGTTTCCTCTTGTTCTGGTCCTATTTGCTCTTCGTGGACTTCTTCTTTAATTAGACTCTTCTTATAACTAGTCTGTTCTTTTTGCCTTTTGTAGGGTTCAATAATTACTTCATTATTTAAATCTTGCTCTAATCTATTCCATCCTACATGTTCTAGGAATTTAGCACTAGCACTGGTGTAAACTCTAGATGTACCTGGTTCCCAGAATCTATAAGATTTATGATTAGATTTATATCCTACAAAAAATAATCTTTTAGCTCTATGTTGTCCTTTTTGTCTAAGTTGTGAAGGGATATGCACCCATGCTGGTGCTCCAAATGTGTGCATGTAACTTAAATCAGGTTTTGTACCATGCCACAGTGTGAATGGTAATTCACCTGTTGTTGAATTAACAACATTATTTAATATATGATTACCACACATTATTGCTTCTCCCCATAAATTGTCAGGTAATCCTGAATCAGACATCATAGTTCGTGCCATTGATTGTAATGTTTGGCCTCTTCTCTCTATAAAGGCATTATGTTGTGGCCTGTATGGTGCAGACTTTTTATGTTGAATGCCTAACATTCTAAGTCTATTCTGGAATTTATTATTTGTAAATTCCGTACCATTATCTGTTATAAGAGTTACTAATTTCTTTTTAGTTTTCCTTTCAGCAAATTTTATCCAATTAAAGAGATTTTGATACATTTCAGTTTTGCTCTTCATTAAATAGCAAAACCCATATCTAGAATAATGGTCCATTATACTTAATATGTAACGAGCTCCTCCTACACTTGGTTTTTTCGGACCTATTAAATCAGCAAATACTACCTCTAAAGGCTCTTTGGCAGTAAATCCATCAACTCTATTAGCCGGTGTGACCCTGCTCTTACTTTGATTACAGGCATTACATTGCAAATACTTATTACAAGGTTTCAAACTTATTCCCTTAGATAATTCAACAGTTTTCTTAAGCATTTTAAAATTTAAATGCCCTAGCCTTCTATGTAACAAGTGAATACATTCATTATGAGGTTTCTTATTTTCAAAAACTGTGTTAGCCACTTTTAAACCATCATCATTTAACACATATAATTCACCTCTTAAAGATGCAGTAATTTTCTTATCTTCTTTTTCAATTATGCAGTTATCTCCTTTAAAAGTAACTACATATCCTAGTTTAACCAAAATTCTAACTGAAATTAAATTAAACTTAAGTTGTGGTACATATAACATTTTTACATTCTCTTTTATAAAAGAACAATATGCAATACCTTGACCTTTAGCTTTCATTTTCCAGCCATTGGCTAACGATATCTGCTGTGTACTCTGGGACATTTTAATAAAATTTTTGTTATCATTTGTTATACAGTGGGATGCTCCACTGTCAACCACCCATAAATTATTTTTTACAGCTCCGTTACTATACATGACTAACTCTAAATTTTTATTTTTCTTTTGATAACTTTTAGTATTCTGGCCAGCGTTCTGGCGCTTTGCTTTTTTACAAAATCTTGCTAAATGTCCTCTTCCTCCACAATTAAAGCACTTTTTAATTGCGTATGCAGTAGGAGATTCATTATCTTTTTTTTGAGGTTGTTCCCTCCTTAATTCATCTCTTTCAAGCCTTCTTCTGGCCTCTTCAATCAATCTGCCAGTTATATCAGTTAAAGTTAAACTTTCCTTAGGCAAAATTTCAAGGGAAGTTACGTAGTTATCATAACTTTAATTTAGTGATGATAGAATTATGTAGACTTGGTGTAGTTCAGAGAAAATAAGCTCTTTCTCATGCAGTTCTTGAAAAATGCTTTGCATAGTTTTCAAATGACTCAGCATATCACCATTCTTCTTGAGATGCACACTGAAAAGCTTCTGTGTTAGATTTATGTGAGCACCAACGTTATCTCGAACATAAATCCTCTTCAGCTTCTGCCAACACCCAACAGCCGTTTGTTCTCCGTGGATATGAACAAGCTGTTGGTCAGTTAAGGTTAACCCAATTATGCAAATAGCGTGTTCATTTTTATGCATAAATTCTTCTATTTTTAGTCTATCTTCATCATCCTCTGGATCCCATTCCTCTACGTTTGGTGGATTTTCAATTATGTTCCACAAACCTTCTCTTCGTAGAAGTAGACTACATTTCATAGACCATGATACATAGTTTGTTCCATCCAGCTTGGATATAAGGGAGAAACTTTGTAAATTGACTTGTGCCGTGTTTTCTTATATGGATATAAAACTATAATTAATAAAACACAGCTGTCTGATTACTGTAATGTATAACAACACAAATTCTCACTTTTACATAAATCTGTTTTATCCTAGTTAAACTGACTTTGCAGCCTCTGGGCCCATAACCAGTGTTAAACCTGGGTTCCCCAACCAGGGTTAGGGAGACAAGCTAAACAGGATGTGCAGCGTTAGTCAGATAGGCACACAGATAAATGAGTGAGCTAAGTTTGTATGTTTTGTTAACATACAGTAAAAATAACAGATACGCTTGTGCTATCAAAAATATAGTTTATTCCATTTATAGCATAGTCAAAATAACAGTCCAATAGTCATGTATCATTAAGTCAGTCCATTCAAGGATATTCAGTTAGCAAAGTCCGTGTAGAATATCCTATGTCAGTTCACTTACAAATCAGTCCTTTGTTTATCTCTCCCGTTCGAGCAAAGCAGTTTTGAGTCCATGCAGTAATTAGGGATCATCAAAGCCAGAGAGAGAGCAAGCTGTCGTCTTGCTTCTTTTAAAGTGCTTTCACAACCACTCCCTTAATTACAATCCTACAGTTAAAGTTGCAGACACTTTAACTTATAAACTATGATTACATATTTATTATTTTACCTAAACCAGTTAGGGTAAACAATGTTATCCCTAACAAGTACAATGATCTTCAGGCTCTAAGCAGCCTCATCATCGCCAGTTTTTCCGTTTCTGTTATCAGAATACCCATTACCAGTATCGAGCACTTCCCTTCGGCCTCTCATTGGCTTCAAGGGTCTTCACAAAGGTTCTAGCAGCATTGATGGCATCTCTGCTTTCTGTTCCAGTGAGGATCCAATGCTACTTGGACAACATTTTGATTCTGTCCTCCTTCATCCATGCAGCCCATCGGGATCTGCAAATTACCCTGTCATATTTCCAGAGCCACAGATTTTTTCCACTCTAATGGTTCCTGCTTCCCTACCAACGAGCAGGAACCAGCCATTCATCCATCAAGGTCCTGCTCCCGCCACAAATCCGGAGATCTCTCAATTGGTGGTGTTCCCCGTTAATCTGGAAGGGACTCCTTTTCAGGGTCCCAGACAGGCTAGTGATAACCACCGATGCCAACCTCCTGGGTTGGGGTTTCCATATGCAGGGCCAGATAGCTCAGGACCTTGATCCAGGTTAGAGCAGACCCTTCCCATAAATTGGCTAGAGCTCAGAGCCATTTTCTAGCTCTCAAGCATTTCAGGCACTCAGTGACCGGCTCTCATGTTCTTGTCCTTATGGACAACATGGCCGCCATGGCTCATGTCAACCGGCAGGGAGGGATGAGGTCCAGAGCCCTCATGAGAGAGGCTGTACGGTTGGGGTTATGGGCAGAGCAACGCCTGTTGTCGATCTCGGGGGACCACTTCTCCAGGATCAACAACTCCCAGGCCAACTGGCTCCGCAGGAATGGCCCAATCTTAGATTCCTTCAGCATGATATGGAGAAAGGTTTGGCCCTCTCCTCAGTTCTTTCATGGGGTTCACTTCCTTCCTTATCCCATCACCCTTCAGGCAGGAGGTTTTCGAAAGGGGCTTCCAACCTGCACCCTCCGGTGGTTCACAGGTATCCTTCCTGGGATCTTCATGTGGTCCTTTATGCCCTTACAAAGCCCCCTTTTGAACCGCTTAGAACATTGTTTCTCTGTTTCCTGACTCTGAGGGTAGTGTTCCCTGTTTCTATCACTTCAGCCAGGCGGGTATCCGAGCTCACTGCTCTTTCCATCAGACAGGACCTTTGTTCCTTTCACGATGATAGGGTTGTCCTTAGTCTGGACCCCTCATTTATTCCAAAGGTTAACACCTGTTTCACAGGTCCCAGGACATTATGTTGCCTGGCTTCTGCCCCCTCCCACACCAGTGGCACTCACTAGACATAGGTAGGGCTCTTAGAATATACATTAAGCACACTTCCTCCTTCAGGAAGTCTGAAGCCATTTTGTTTCCTTTTCCCTTCTCACTTGGGGCACAAGGCCTCTTCTACTATTAGCAGGTGGGTCAGATCTTGCATTGAGCAGGCCTACAAAGCTGCAGCCCTTCCGGTTCCTCGAGGTCTAGTGGCGCACTCTACCAGAAACGCAGCCACTTCGGCTGCCTGGGCGACCCAAGCACCCTTGGAGGAGATCTGTCGTGTGGTCACGTGGACATCTCTGTCTCCTTTCATCAGATACTACCGTCTGGATGTCTTTGCCTTGGCAACTGCAGCCTTCAGCAGATGGGTGCTTCAACAGTCGGTGTGATGAGCCGGACGAGGACCCACCCGTGGACATGCAAGCTTTGGTATGTCCCATCCTGGGCTCTCGATGCAGCATGGAGGAGAATGGGCATTGGTAGAAGTTACCCTGAACACCCTTTCTATCTATGCTGCGAGAGAGCCCAGCCCCTCCCTTCATTCATCCAGAGAGAGTAAGTCATATTTCTGAATTCATTTGTGCTTTCAGAGACACCTTTCAGTCTGTCAAGTATCTTTGCCAAAGCTGGGGTCTCTTCCGGGGCTGGCTTTTATATCTTAGTACAGACTCAGCTATGACATCATAGGAAGGAGTCAACCCATCTTGGGCTCTCTCGCAGCATAGATAGAAAGGGTGTTCAGGGTAACTTCTACCAATGCCCATTCTGCTTTCTTTCTGTTGCCTGTTACTTCCTTGCCATCTTCTCTCTTTAATGGACGGACTGTTTCCTTGATTTTTTTCTTGTTATCTGTAGGTGAAATTTCATGAATGAGTTCATGGATGCTACAGTTTATGAGAAACATATGATTCCAAGATGCTGCAAAGGTTTGTAATACATGCAAATACACACACACACACACACACACACATATATGTTGCCAAACATCCAAAATTTGATCACATGACTTGGGCTACTGAAACTTGTGTGGCTACTGTATAAGGAAATGCATCGTTAGGCCTCAAAAACTGAGAAGAATACAGTAATTCTTCTAAGCAGATTTCTTTATTGTTCCTCAACTATAGAGAGAATCTTGCCAAAGCAAACTACCCTCATAAAACATACAATCTGGGAACTTTTAAGGAGGTGCAGTCTTCACCCTCTTTCTCTCACATAAACTATTTAAACTGAATTGTCTCTTGGCCTTTTGGAATGTCCCCCCTCCCTCCCTCCTGGGAATCCAGACTACATTCCATCACAAGTCCTGAGTGTGTGTAAGTTGTTATAATATCTTGGACAGTTGGAATCAAATTAAGTTGCAGTATACTCTAAGGCAGGGTTGACAAACTCGATTTCATTGAGGGCTGCATCGGGGTTGTGTTTGACCTCAGAGGGCCGGGGATGGACATGGTGGGTGTGGCTGGGGTGGGTGTTTGACACAGGCTCAAGATGCATTTTCTTTCTTTCCATGGTTCTTTACTATAACTATTTTCCTATCTCTTCTACCAGATATTATGGGCAAACATTTATTACTTATTCTTCATACTCCACTAAACTTTTTATTTCTAAATTTATACCCCATTGTTGAATAGTAAATTGCTTTTCCAGGCAGGAAAGCTATTTATACTATTGTATTTTTATTATTCATCTAATAATAAAAATACAAAAGCATAAATAACATGATAATACAACATGTAACAGCAGAGGTAAATTTCCAGGATAGTCAATAGAAATGACTGTCAATGATAGATTGTTGATTAAATGGACCTACAGTATGTAAAATCTGGCATTAAACTGTAGTATTATAGGATACTGCTTATTTTCTATCCAGATCAGGCACTTACTTGAGACCACATCATTGTAATCCAGTCCAATCCAATCCTCCTGTTGCACTCTGCCGGCTGAAAATGTGCTGTGCAAAGTGCTTCTGGAGCTAGAGAGGCCAAAAAGCACACCGGGGTGGGGGTGGGGCATGGCCCATTTTGGCTGGCAGAGGCACTGCGGGCCAGTCCTTTGATATTTCCAGATTTAAAAATCCCATGGGCCAGATCTGGCCTGTGGGCCTTGAGTTTGACACCCCTGCTCTAAGGAAATCTAGAGAAATCTAAGGCAATTTCACAAAACTGGGATCTATTCAGACATATAAATTTAACCTACTGTAATTCCTAACAGTACCAATACTAAGTTGAGAATTGAGAATTTAAGTTTACATATCTGGAGTCACACCTGTATATTGGAGAATGCAAAGTTGGGGATATACGATTGGGGAAGGTTGGTTATAGGAATGAAATTCTTCCTTGGAGGAAGAATTGACTCCACTCTCTTAAGCCTTGTTTGACCTAACAGTAGGGAACAGGGTCTTTCTTTTCCTGTATGTCACTATTTTTAACATTTTATTTTTATTTGTAAAAATGGTATTATTATATAAATGTTCTTATTTGAATCAAAGGTGTTTTTGAAAAGGCAACTGGTCTTTCTTAGTTTTTTCCTTGAAAACGTTTCACTTCTCATCCAAGAAGCTTCTTCAGATCTATTCAAAGAGTGTTTATCCCAAAGCACATAACTCAATGTCTATGGAGATTCTCAATCATCCAGGTCATGGTTGTCCCAAAAGTGCTCTTCATAAGGCAACTGGACTTCTTGGATGAGAACTGAAACCTTTTCAAGGTAAAAAACCAAGAAAGCCCAGCTGCCTTTTGAAAAAACTTTTGGGAGAACCATGACCTGAATGATTGAAAATCTCCATAGACATTCTTATTTTGAAATTTCATGATAAAAATCAAGAAAGATTGTCCAGTTTGTCCCACATTCTTCATGTTTTTTTGTACAATTATTATAATGTATAATGTGTCACAATAACTTAGTCATTTTATAACTTAGCCAAAGGATTTTTTTTAAAGAAAAAAGCAACTTCCTTTGCTTCAATAATTTACTCATTTAAGTATTTGGCCATTGTTTCAGTCAAATTACCTGTTTTGGGCAAATGTATTTTATTTTTCCTTTTTTTTTTTTTTGCATAATTGAAAAAAAATGAGAGTTTTTCTGATAAAAGAAGACAGTTTGCGTTAACACAGACCTTCTTTCCTTTACAGCAATTTTATAGATTTGGATAAAAAATGAACAGTTATAGGATGCTGACTAACGAAACTGATATTTTCAGCAATAGAGAGATCATTTTTGCTGTTGTAATAAGATGTAGTTTCAGTCCACTATGAAGTAAATGTGCCTGTATGCATTATCTCCTTTTCTGCATTCAGAGAATAAAACACTTCAGAAATTCAAATGACTTGGGGAAATTTACTCCAGTGTACATTTCCCTTTGTGGCTGAGACTCTGCTCTGCTGGGTTGACAGGCTGCTATTTCCTTGAATACAAAGGGGTACATTATAAATAACTTCAAAGCACTTAAACCAGGAGTGGAGTGTCATGGTAAGTTCCTGGGAGAGCAATGAAGAACCTGAGTTTTATCAGAAACTGAGTTGTGAATTAAAGTGCAACCAAGATATTTTAATTCTTAAATATAAAGGCTATCCCAGAGGAAAACAAAAAACCAGCAGGCATAAGACTACATAGTGGACCAGTTTCTGCAATCAATACTACATATATTTCTATCTCCAAACCTGAGAATAAATGGATGAAGAACTGATTTATGAAATGTTAAGTTGAGTCGCAGAAGTTTGGATGATTCTAAAATCTTAGGTGCATATCTTCTGCTCTTAGCAAGTCCAGATCAGGGTATGGAATAGGACCAGTTGAACCATCATTTAACCTTAAAATGAAAACATGGAATGTGGACTTTGTGTCAGAAATCCACCTTTCTAGTACCAGGATTATATGGTGCTACCAATCTTTAAAATTCTGTTAAGATAGCTTTCTCAAGACAGACATAGTTGTAGCATATGCATGCCTTGGCAAGTATCCCAAAAATGACTTTTTGAATAGTTTGTGTGGAAGCAGCTACCCAATTAATTGGCAAAGAGATCTAATTAATTAGCTTAATATAGACAGTGGCACCCATTGCCAGTATGTAGGCAAATTCTGTAAAATGTATTTAAACTTTATTTCCATCAGAGTGGGGAACAGAGAAGCACTGAGCTGATGGATGCACAGAAAAGGTGTACACTTTTTTTGTTGTTGCTATTTTGGAATAGCTTAGTTTAAAAAAAAAAAAAGCTTTTGTCCTTTTTCCTCTCATCATACCGTTGCATCTGGTTATTAAGTTTTAAATCTTTTTAAATCTGAACTGCTGCTCTTTTGTAATCACCACAAAGAGATTCATTAGATGATGAAAAGATTTAAAACTTTTTAAAACAGAACCCATTTTGCTCAATTTTGCCCTTTTCCCCGTGTACTTTTTTTTGTTGTTTTTTTCCAGGATCCTGGCAGAACAGAGAAAAGTGCTGGATCTGAACAAGGAGGTCAGAAGCAGAGCACATCCTGGGCTGGATTCCTAGATTGAAGCTGGCCTTGTAAAAAACAATGGGAAGGTGGACAGAAAGCAAGGGAGAAAGGGAGTGGGAAACAGGACTAAAAACCAAGAATCATCCATCTCTAAAGTCATAAAGACATGGCAACAAATGTGGGAAAATTGGATGAAAGAGGGTGCAATTATATGGATTATATATATCAATACTGTATTCTTTCATAATTATTCAAAAAAAAATTATTCAAGAAATAAAGCAGGCCTTGCCACAGCTGAAATGGTCAGTCCTATATACTCTCTCTTGTGTAGCATATCCAGTGCATCAGAAGGCAGCTCTTCAACAGGCATTCCTGCCAGGCTTCATGTAGTTTTGTGTATTGTTTAGCTAGAAAAGAGCAGGCTATAGATATAATTTAATATGAAAACCTTTTTCTCTTCCACCTCTACCTTCCCCTCGCCACACTTGATCGCCATGGCTGCTATAAAAACCTTAGTATATAAAAACTGAATTTTGTTTTTGAGTGAAACCTAATAGGAACATGCTTTTTTTATGCTAAAAGGTGCAATATTAGAAAAAAATGCCACTTTATTCTTCTCTCATTCTGGAAGGGAAAAAGCAAGTGCATCTAAGATTTCCATGAAACGAATGCTTCATTTCGCCAAGCAGTGAGGTGATCCTCAAGAAAGCTTCTAATGGTTCTGTCTCTTTGTGCAAGTGTGTGAATCAGTAAGAGATAGTGCATGTGTGTGTGTGTGTGTATAGCTGGGCTGTCCAGCTGGAATGTCTTACATGAGATGTTTTGTGTGGAGGGAGAGAGAGAAGAGAGAATAGGGATAGAAATATGTTCTGGGTTTTTTTTTTTTGCAGATACATTTTCCATCATATAGTTCAGGGTGCCAAAGTTTTGAGTGATGCTCTTGCAGACCAGTAATTGTCCTCAGTGTTCATTCTCTTAGTTTTGGCTTGTGGTTAGTTGCAGGCAAAGGAGAATGTTGTGGTAGCCTAGCAACTGGTAGGCTAGGAAACTATATTTCACTGGAACTAAAGTGGAGTCAAAAGGTGCTCATTAGAGTACCTTCTGTGGAGGGAAAACCTGGTGGTCTTGTTTGAAAGTCAGAAGTAGGCCCAGTTCTCTGGCCCTATTTGCTTAAATTTTATAGTGCTTTTTGAAGAAATTTGTTGCTAATAGGCAACTTGTTAAGTACTTGGACATGGGTTGGAGTAAATGGAGACAGTCTTTGAATGTGAACTTTCAGCTCTTTATTGCATAGTGACTTTTCAAAACAACAACAGTGAACCCTGCCTTATATAGGCAACCTTTGTGAGAATTGTCCAATAGCAAGCTATGAATGCTAGCTCTTTAAACCAATAATAATCCTCTGTTAAGGGCCAATCGGATTCCTAAGAACTAACCAATCCGATCTGGCCGCCTAACAGCCAATCAGAAGTGCAGGGCCAGAACCCTGCACTTTACCTCAAGCTCATACTTTATTAACTATGGTACATACACAACACCTCTTCCCCCTGGCTTCTTAATTACAGTGTAGTTATATAGTCCTTTAAATAGGACAGTTGTCTTTTAAGTCTTTCGGATTTTCGTTGGACTGGTTGATTGCAATTCTGCTGAGGTAGATTGTTGTTTGGCAGTGTCTCTGCTTCTTGCTCAGGTGCAATTTCTTGCGGTGCAAACAATTCTCCTTCCTGCTCCATTTCCTGAGTCTCACTTGATTCGTCGCTCCCTTTGAGCAGGTTCCCTGGAACGTCATCTTCTTCTGTACCTCCCCCCCCCTCGGTTTGGTCATGGGGGAATTGTTGACTGGCCGTTGTGAGTCGTGACCGTAATTGGTCGATATACCGTTTCCACAGTCTATTGTCACAGCATTTCACTACGTAGGATTTGGGGCCGGTCACTCGCACTACCGTTGCCTCTATCCATAACGGATCGCCTGATAAGTTTCGTGTGTAAACGCGGTATCCTACCTGGAAAGTGCGACAGCGGCCACTGGATCCTATTGGCTTTTCCGGTTCGTAAGCAGGGTGCAACCGGTCGAGGTGAGAACGGAGTCTTCGTCCCATCAGTAGTTCCGCGGGAGTTCTGCCAGTGACGCTATGTAGAGTTATGTGTTGCAAAAAGAGAATTTGGTTGACTTTGTCATCGATATTGTCATAGTCCATTTTTTGCAAAGTCTTTTGAACAAATTGGACCATGCGTTCCGCTCGGCCATTGGTCACAGGGTGCGCAGGCGAGGTGAGCGCATGGCGGATGCCACGGTCAGTGAGGTACTGCTCGAACATCAATGCCGTGAACTGTGGCCCGTTATCGGACACCAGGACGTCAGGCAATCCTTGGGTTGCAAGGAGTCTATTTAGGATCTTAATCACTGCCTCAGAAGTTGTGGCCGTCATACGATGAATTTCTAACCAATTGGAGTATGTGTCGACTGTCAGCAGGAAGGTATATCCTTTGGTTGGCCCCGCGAAATCCAGGTGGATTCTGGACCAGGGTCCACGTGGCGTCTCCCATTCAGTAGGCATAGCTTTTGCTGGGGCGTTGCTGGCTTGTTGGCAATTGGTACACGCTTTGACCCACTGCTCGATTTGCCGGTCCATGCCCAGCCACCATGCGTAGCTTCGTGCAAGTGCTTTCATCCGCATGATGCCGGGGTGGCCCTCGTGCAGAATTTGTAACAGCGTCTTCCGGAGTCGTTCTGGGACAATGACTCTATCGCCCCAGATGACACAGCCTTTTTGTGAAAAAAGTTCAGTCTGTCTTGCTTTAAACGGCGCGAAGTCATCTGGGACTTAGTCCAATGGCCATCCGCGTTCTACCCAGCCTAGGACTTGAGCTAGGGTGTGGTCTCGTTTGGTTTCTCTCGCGATGTCTTGGGCGGTCATAGGCAGCGAGTTGAGTGTTTCGATCTGCAACGTGGTTGACGTTGGTGCCGGATCGTCGAGAGTCTCTGGAAGCGGTGTTCGGCTTAATGCGTCGGCGTGGGGAATGGCTTTTCCCGGGCGATATTGAAGGCGATAATTATAAGCAGCTAGGAATTCTGACCATCGGGTCATTCTAGGGGATAATATGTAGGGGGTTGGCTTGTCCCTGGCTATTATCCCTAGCAACGGTTTGTGGTCAGTTATAATGGTGAATGTCCTTCCATACACATATTCATGAAATTTCTTTACAGCTGCAACGATTGCGAGAGCTTCTTTATCAATTTGTCCATAGTTTCGCTCTGCATGTGAGAGAGTCTTCGAAAAGTATGTAACAGGGGCTTCGTTCCCATTAGGCAGTACATGACTCAAAATGGCGCCCACCCCGAAGGGCGAGGCATCGCAGGTTGTAATTAATGGTAAAGTCTCGTTATACTGCATAAGTACAGAGTCAGATGTGAGCAATTTTTTAACATTCCAGAACGCTTGTTCTTCCCGGTAACCCCATACCCACAATGCTTTTTTATCTAATAACCGGTGTAACGGTTCAGCAACAGTCGCCTTGTGCGGTAAAAATACATTATAGAAATTAATGAGGCCTAAGAATGCCTGGAGATCGGCCTTGTTACGTGGCCTGGGAGCATTTTTTATCGCCTTTAATTTACTTTTGGTAGGGTGGATGCCCTGGCTATCAATCCGATACCCTAGAAACTCAACACTGTCAGTATATAAGTGACATTTATTTTTTTTCACCTTAAGTCCTGCCTCTTGGAATTTTTTAAGAACACATTTCAAACGATCCTGCAAGATTTTTTTGGTAGGGGCTGCAATTAATACGTCATCAAAATACGGAACACGCCCTTGATTCCCTGTAACAACCTTTCCATGAGGCTTTGGAATATCCCCGGGGCCACACTAACCCCAAATTGCAATCGAGTACATTTAAAAGCACCTCTGTGCGTTACAATTGTTTGGGCTTGGGCCGTCTTTTCATCCACTGGTAGTTGTTGATAAGCTTGAGCTAAATCTAATTTAGCGAAAACCTTTCCGCCCCCCAAGGAATGGAGGAGGTGCTGCACCACCAGAACTGGATACGCATTTTGCTGTAGAGCGTGGTTTAAAGTGGCCCGGTAGTCCCCACAAATTTGGATTGACCCGTCTGGCTTAATGGGTGTTACAATAGGGGTTTCCCATGGAGAGTGATCGATGGGCTTCAACACCCCTTGAGCAATTAGCTTGTCGAGTTGTTCGTCGATCTTAGTTTTAAGAGCGAATGGAACTCGACGGGGCTTCAAGTGAATTGGGGCTACTTTTGGATCTAGACTAAATGAGATTGGGGTCCCCTTATACTCGCCTAAACGGTCCGCGAAGACGTCGCTGAACTCAGAAATAAGGTCTTCCTCCCACTCACAACCACCGACTCGGTTCACGCCGGCCACTTCGATGCTGAGTGGCACGAACCATTGGAGGCCTAATAGACTAGGCCTATCTCTGTCGATGATCGTTAGAGGTAAGTATGCTGTATGCTTTTTGAAGGAGACTCGGACTCGGCAGGACCCGACCACGGGGATTCGATTCCCTTGGTAGTCCTTGAGGATGAGGCGTTGAAATTGGAGGTCTTGGCGTTGGATTGTGAGGATAAATTGCTTGAGTGTCTTCCAAGACACCATCGAGAGGGACGATCCCGAGTCGACCTCCATGTGGCAAGGCTGGTTCTCGATGGCTACCGTGACTCGAATTTTCTTAGTGTCCAAAATTGAGGCGTGACCTATAGTGATAGTATGGTGAGCCTCTTCTTTTTGCAAAGCTCGATTTCTGTAGGAGTGGTTCACTGGTTCTCGCCTTACAGGACGGTTTCCTGTCGATTGACGATAGTTGGCCCCTTTTGAGGCCTGGCTGGGTCCTAGTAAGCTGCAGCAGACCCGGCTGATGTGGCCTTGTTTCCTGCACTCATGGCAGAGTGGATCGCGGAATTTGCATTCGGCCCTGGCATGGTTTGCTCCACAGCCAGCGCAAGGGCGTAAGGGCTTAGGGCGAGGATCCCGGTCGGACCGCAGTCAATGGACCCCTTCTTCGTCACTGTCTGACGACGAAGAGAGGTCCTTGTGGTGCGTCGTTAGTAGCTGCCCTTCGGAGTTGGGTGAGATTTCACCGGTCGGTTGTGTTGCCGGAGTGTGGCTTCGCCGTAATTGTGCAGCCGACTTTTTGGTCGCCTCCGCAGCCGTGGCTTCGGCGATGGCGTCAGCAAGGCTGATGTCGCCTTTCGCCATCAGCTTGCTTTGCACGCCTAGTGCATCTAATCCCAGAATTACTCGGTCTCTTAGTGCTTCTTCTAAATCGGCGAACCCGCAGAGGCCCCCTAAATTCCGGAGGTCCGCCACGAAATCGGCCATGCTCTCTCCTTTTCGCTGGTTCCTCTGATAAAACTCATGGCGTCTCACGAGTGTAGGCACGGTTGGCACGTAATGGTCTCTCAGGATGGGTTCGAGGTCGTCCCAGATCATGGCTTTCACTTCTCGAGGTTTGGCGAGTGCTTTTGCCATTTTAAATACAGCTGGGCCGCAGTGCGTCAGGAACAGTGCCCGCTTTTTTTGCTGGTGTGGCGTCCTTCAAATTATTCGTCTCAAGAAACATTTGGAAGCGATCCATGTAGGATTCCCAATCCTCTTGGTTTGGATCAAACGGAGCGGGTGGTACGATGCCGCTGGACATGGTTCCGTTGTTGGCGTCGTCTTTCACGTGCTCGGTATTGCTTCCTGGCTTCTTAGGTTCAGACGTCTCCAAATCCCATCCTCATCGCCATTGTTAAGTACTTGGACATGGGTTGGAGTAAATGGAGACAGTCTTTGAATGTGAACTTTCAGTGACTTTATTGCATAGTGACTTCTCAAAACAACAACAGTGAACCCTGCCTTATATAGGCAACCTTTGTGAGAATTGTCCAATAGCGAGCTATGAAAGCTAGCTCTTTAAACCAATAATAATACTCTGTTAAGGGCCAATCGGATTCCTAAGAACTAACCAATCCGATCTGGCCGCCTAACAGCCAATCAGAAGTGCAGGGCCAGAACCCTGCACTTTACCTCAAGCTCATACTTTATTAACTATGGTACATACACAACACAACTGGCATCAATGCTGTAGATGCTTTGCAGAATAGTGCCCTCTGTTCCGTGATTCACTGACATGGTACCCATCTTTTCACCTTTGGCTAGGATCTCAAAGTAAACCATGGTTAAACAAACCATGACTTAGCACAAGCTAAGGGGGAAGACTTGCTGGAGGTCATTGGGACCATGGAACAACATTATTTAGTCTAGGATTTAGCCTAGGATTCAGCTACAGAAACCTTTTCTGATCTTTAGTAAAATGTGGACAGGTGACCCATGGCTGCCCTATTCCAGACCAATAGTATCTTTAGAACTGAATGTGGGCAGATACCCTGAGGCAGTGGTGGGATTCAAAAAATTTTAATACCGGTTCTGTAGGCGTGGTGTGGCTTGGTGGGTGTAGCTTGGTGGGTGTGGCAGGGGAAGGATACTGTAAAATCTCTATTCCCTCCCCACTCCTGGGGGAAGGTAAAATCTCCCCATTCCCTCCCCACCCCACTAACCTGCTTTCCAGCTCCGTTCTCCTGTGCAGGGCATCAAAAGAAGACCCAGCCAATCAGATGGGACTCAGGAGGCAGAGAATAGATGGAGGCGGGGCCAGTCAGAGATGGCATTTGCCGGTTCTCCGAACTACGCAAAATTTCTGCTGCCGGTTCTCCAGAACTGGTCAGAACCTGCTGAATACCATCTCTGCTCTGAGCCTCTTAATTATCTGAATTATCCAAAAATGGAACAAACTTATCTAATTTCATTGCAAGTGAAGCAAAACACAGTCCATCTACAGTTCTTGGATCATTTTTTGGTGGTTGATGGTGACTGATTAATTATGTGCTACTGAGTTTCCAATCTGGTCCTTTTTCATTGATGTATCTGTCACCACTGTCATTGAACCCATTCAGTTTACAGTACTGCTGGTCTCTTTTTCTTCTTTTTCCTTCCATCTTTCCGAGCATTACAGATTTTCCTAGAGAAAGAAGTATGTCCAAATTATGATAATATGAGCGGATCATTTGTGCAAACTCTTGAGATCATTTGGGTGAGAGCTTTGGGTTGATTTGCTTGAGGACCATCTGTGATATTCTCGGGGTCTCCCCTAACACTAAAATTCAGAAGCATCACTACACTTGATATTCTGCTTCTTCAAAATCCCAAAGATTGGTAGCTATAATTCAGATTGGTAGCTATAATTTGTTGTTTTTATTTCAGAGGATGTTAGCAGGGATGTGATGTCTGTGAGGGGAAGGATGAATATATCAGTCCTGGGAACAGTGGAGATAATTGGGGCTTTTTTCAGACAAGAAGATTGACTTTATTAAGCAGCTGAATATATTAAACATATCCATACATACTTGATTGCATTATTTATTTTCAAGTTAATAATACATTGAAAATGGAATAATAGAAAAGGGACAAGTAATAAAAATATTAAGAAAAGAGAAAAGAAAATGTAACTTACCAAATAGACCTGTAGATATGAGTGCCACAATCTACTATGTTTTTGATCAATCAAGACTTCTGGATAAGAAAAAGAATATATATGTATATTAGGAAACTAGTTTTAATTGTATCCCTGCAATATGAGCATTCCTTGCTAATGATAAAGACAACCCTATTTAGTTGGGGGAAGTACATTAAATTTATTCACACACATAAATACAAAAACGCCAAGCTCCTTTAATGTTAAATTTGATTATGTTTTTGTGTCATAGCATGTAATGCAAATTGAGCCCATTTAATTAAAATATATTTTAGTGCATTGTGCAACCCCCAAAGATGATTAATTAAGCATATCACATAAACACTGTCATTTAGTATCCTTAAAAGTGGGAACATGTGAAAATAGCATTGCTGAAAATAAGTGAGTTTGCCAGAGGTTCTTTAACAAACTGAAAGTTCACATAGAAGGCTATTTGCACCCATGGTTGAATTAGCTATTCCTGGTTAATAAATATAAATTATGTAAAATTACCCAGTCCAATGCCTACTGTTAAACCCAGGTATCTGAAAAAGGTCCTTCCTCATTCTTTTCATATTTTTAAAAAGTGTTTTTCTGTCTGAATGGGATGAGAAGAAGCCTTTTTTTTTTACTTGGATCTATTGAGGCAGCATGATACTATAATGTGCCTGTGAAGTGAGAACCGTTTGACAGAATCTCCCTGTGGGATCTGAGGGCAATAATTGATTTTTAGTAATTGGGCTGAGTGGGATGACTATCGCTAAGGAGAAAGAGTAAGTGAATTAGTGAGAGAGAGAGAGAGGGAGGGAGGGAGAGAGGGGGAGGGAGAAAAAAAGAGAAAGAGAGAGAGAGAGATTCTGCTTGGCAGAGATGAAATGGGCATATTATTGAAGGAATATTTTACTCAGGCACCTTGATCAGAGCATGCTTGATGTTGCAGCTGCAATCTAGGAAACAGATACAGGTACTCCTCAACTTACAACAGTTCATTTAGTGACTATCCAAAGTTTGAAAGGACCATCCAAAGCATTGAAAAGGATGACCGTTTTTCACACTTAAGACCTTGGTAGCATCCCCAAGATCACGTGCTCAAAATTCAGATGCTCGGCAACTAGTTTATATTTTTGACCGTTGCCTTGTCCCAGGGTCATGTGATCACCTTTTGCGACCTTCTCACAAACAAAGTCAATGGGGAAGCCACTTAACAACCGGGTTACTAATTGATGCAGAGATTCTCTGAACAACTGTGACAAGAAAAGTTAAGTGGGGCAAAACAAATGTCTCACTTAACAGCAGAAATTTTGGGTTCAATTGTGGTTGCAAGTTGAAGCCTACCTGTACTTTTTCTTCCATGAGTGAATCAGGATCTGGTGCTTAGATGAATGGCCATCTTTACGCAGGTTTGAATAGGCCAGGACATTTTTGGAATCCAAAATTTCCAGTTATAAATGACATCTAAGCTTTGCATTCTTTCAATAGAGATATTGTCTGCTATAATTTCAGACTACATCCTCCACAATCAATTAAAATGGGCTTCTGTTCCCTTAATTTATTTTAACCGCCTCTTTTACAATGTGGCTCATTAAACTATATGCGTCACCATTTCAGAGCATGCTGAATCAAGTTTGAGAACAGTGTCCTTTTCCTTTTCAGAACAAGAATGTGTTGGGGGAGAAAAATGGAGGGATGGGGACTGGGGAATGAAGCCCCATACAGAGTTTTCTGTTTCTGTGACCAATTCTGCAGTGCTGTATAGAAAATAATTCTACTTGTTGTCTCGTCAGCTAAGAAATATAACATGCAATAACTTCACAGCCACCAAAATATAACTGGTTATTTTTGCTGCAGAAGAGGAATATATTGCAATTTTAAACATTTTAAAAAAGTTAATGATAACAAGAGAGTAGAGCAGGGAGAAATTCCAGCTGAGGAATTCTGGAAGTTGAAGTCCATATATCTTCAAATAGCCAAGGTTGAGAAACACTGCCATATCTAATAGATCTGGAGATAAGAGTTTGGGAGAGGAAGTTGAATTTTTTAGCTTTAACTTCCTCTGTGAGGCAGGGGCTCAGTTTGTACTATTTTGACTCTGTGAACGGTGGAAGGATAAGGAGTTTAGTACTGATTAATTCTTTTTTTCTGTTTTCTTTTCCCCTTTAGTTAGGGATAGGACTACTCCAGTCCTACTCCAGTCCTGAAGCATTCTTGTACAACAACTTGAGGCTAAATATAGGGTGGAGATGCCAGACTTCATGATACATTACATTCCTGCCATTAATATGCATTCCTTCTTTCAGTGTGGTATTTTTCCCCACTAAAGCTATGTTTCTTAAACATTTTTTTCTCTCGGGCCTCCTTTTCACTTTATATATATTTACATTATATTTACTAAAGTTTAATGTACTTAGTTTTCCACATAGGCTGGCAAATAATTTTGATTTCATGGATTCCCAAGAGGCACTTGGGAATCCATGCTCTAAAGGAAGCATGGAGATTGTTAGTGGCTTTGGGAACGTTGCTATAAATTCAAGAGATCTCCTTTTGCAAAATCAATTTCTACTTTTCTCAGACAGTCCCTTGATGTCAGACCTCCAATATCAAATCTATGAAAGCAATCCTCTGAGTGGGTAGGGCTGAGAGAGTGTGACGAGCCCAAAATCATCCAGTGGTTCTTGTTAAGTCTGGAGCATGGGTGCGAAAGATGGAGACGAGCCAGTAGAAACAGTGAACTTCAAACTCTTTATTTATATATTGTGACAGCTCAGCTCAAAGGCTGCTCAAACCTTACTTATATAGGCAACTCATTAACTACTTAACCAATAGCGAACCTGGAACACTAGCTCCGTTAACCAATGGGAATGGTCTGTTAATGGCCAATCGGATGCTTCTGAATGGGCCAATCCGATCGTGCCATTAACAGCCAATCAGAAGTGCAGGGCCAGAACCCTGCACTAGATTTCAAGCTCAATGATAACTTTATTGGTATTATGCATTCACAACACCTCTTTCCCCCTGGCTTCTGCCCACGGGGCGCGGTTACATAGTCCTTAAGGTAGGACGGTTATTTAATTAGTCTTTTCGATTTTCGCAAGGTGCCTGGTGGTTGGCTGCACTCTTGCAGAGGTAATCGTTGTTTAGCAGTAAGGGTGCCTCTGGTTCCGAGTTCGCGTTCTCATTGTCATCAATATCACTGGCCATTTCCTGAGGTGCATTCACTCCGGTCCCTGGTTCCTGTTCCTGCGTTTCCGTTCCATTATCAGTCTCTTCGAAAAGGTTTCCTTCGAATAGTAATTCGCTTTCCTCTGTATCTCCCCCCCCTCAGTTTGATCAAGAGGGAGTTCGGAATTACGAGGTGGTAGCTGCGATTGTAGATGATCTATGTGGCGCTTCCAAAGTCTATCGTCAGGGCACTGAACGAGGTATGATCTAGGGCCGGTTACGCGGATTACGGTTGCTTCAACCCACAGCGGATCTCCCGAAAAGTTTTTAGCGAATACTAGATCGCCTACCTGGAAGGTACGGCATTGGCTGCTAGATCCGAGTGGCTTTTCAGGTTCGTAGGCTGGGTGTAACCGATCAAGGTGGGAGCGGAGCTTTCGTCCCATTAGCAGTTCAGCGGGAGTTTTGTTGGTGACGCTGTGAGGTGTAATGTGCTGCAGGAAAAGGATCCGGTTGATTTTTTGGTCGATGTTGTCGTAATCGATCTTTTGAAGAGTCTTTTTGACGAATTGAACCATGCACTCAGCCCTACCGTTTGCAGCAGGGTGCGCAGGCGAAGTGAGCGCATGTCAAATGCCCTGGTTGGCCAAGTACTGCTCAAAAGGTAGCGCGGTAAATTGGGGCCTGTTGTCGGATACCAGAACGTCTGGTAATCTGTGGGTTGCAAAAAGTCTTTCTAGTCTTTTGATGACTGCGTCAGTGGTTGTGCTGCTCATTCGGTGAATCTTGAGCCAATTCGAGTAGGTGTTGATGGTTAGCAGGAACGTGTGGCCTTTGGTCGGCCCAGCAAAATCCAGATGGATGCGGGACCAGGGTCCCCGCGGCATCTCCCATTCGGTCGGGGTTGCCTTTGGTGGAGCGTTGCTTACTTCTTGGCAACTCTTGCAAGTTTTAACCCATGATTCGATTTGTCTATCGATGCCTTGCCACCACGCATAACTTCATGCGAGGCCCTTCATGCACACGATGCCAGGGTGGCCATTGTGCAGGGTTCTTAGCAGCGTCTGTTGGAGCCGTTCTGGGATAACGACTCTATCACCCCAGATGACACATCCCTTCTGCGAGAACAATTCTGTTTGACGACTTTTGAATGGTGCGAAGTCGTCTGGTACTTGGTCCAATGGCCATTTGCGTTCCACCCACGTGACAACTCGCGCCAAGATGGGGTTGCGTTTTGTTTCTCTCGCGATGTCACGGGCAGTCAATGGTGGCGTGTGGAGTGTCTCGATTTGCAATGCTGTCATCGTTGGTGCCGGATCGTTGATAGTTTCAGGGAGCGGTGTACGGCTCAGCGCATCGGCGTGGGGAATGGCTTTACCCAGACGATATTGGAGCCGATAATTGTAGGCAGCCAAGAATTCTGACCAGCGGCTCATTCTGGGAGAAAGTATGTGGGGAGTTGGTTTGTCCCCAGCAATGATCCCCAGCAATGGTTTGTGGTCAGTTACAATGGTGAAATTCCGGCCGTACAAGTACTCATGAAACCTTTTAACTGCTGATACAATCGCCAGGGCTTCCTTATCGATTTGGCTGTAATTTCACTCGGTTTTCGAGAGCGTCTTTGAGAAGTAAGCAACAGGGGCTTCGTTACCATTAGGTAACACATGGCTCAAAATGGCGCGCACTCCAAAAGGCGATGCATCACAGGTTATGTTTATTGGCAAAGTCTCATTGTACTGCATCAGCACGGCGTCCGAAGTCAGTAGTTATTTTACATTACGGAACGCCTGCTCTTCTTTGTGACCCCATACCCAGTTTGCTTTTTTTGTCTAAAAGACGGTGTAATGGTTCAGCGACAGTCGCTTTATGTGGCAAGAAAACATTAAGGCCTAAGAACGCCTGGAGGTCGGTTTTGTTCTGGGGTCTGGGAGTGTTCTTTATTGCCCTTAATTTACTATCAGTAGGGTGAATACCCTGACTGTCAATTAGGTACCCTAAGAATTCAACACAATCGGTACACATTTTGCATTTATTTTTTTTAACTTTCAGGCTTGCTTCCTGAAATTTTTGTAATACTAATCTTAAACGCTCCCGCAAGATTTTCTGAGTGGGGGCAGCAATAAGCACATCGTCGAAATAAGGGACAACGCCCTTGATCCCCTGTAATAGTCTCTCCATTAGGCTCTGAAAGATCCCTGGGGCTACACTGACTCCGAATTGAAGCCGCGTACACTTATAGACACCTTGGTGTGTTACGATAATCTGTGCCTGTGCCGTTGCTTCGTCAACCGGCAATTGCTGGTAAGCCTGAGCTAAGTCTAGTTTAGCGAAGACTTTTCCGCCCCCCAGGGAATGGAGGAGGTGCTGCACCACTGGCACCGGATATGGGTTCTGTTGCAGGGCGTGGTTTAGGGTGGCTCGGTAGTCCCCGCAAATTCTAATGGAGCCATCCGGCTTAATGGGTATCACAATTGGCGTTTCCCAAGGGGAGTGATCTGTTGGCTTTAAAACTCCCTGGGCAATCAATTTATCAAGCTGCTCGTCGATTTTCGGTTTTAGAGCGAATGGAACTCGACGAGGCTTAAGGCGGATGGGAGCTATCTTTGGTTTAAGGCTAAAATATATCAGGGTCCCCTTGTACTCGCCTAGCTTTTCCTCGAAGACGTCCTTGAATTCGTGGGTGAGGTCTTCCTCCCAGTCACGGCCACCGATTCGGTTAATGCCTGCCACTTCGATGCCGAGTGGTGCGAACCACTGTAGGCCCAACAGGCTAGACCGGTCCTTATCGATCACCATCAGGGGTAAGTACACCGTGCGGTTCTTGAATGTAACCCGGACTTGACTGGATCCTGCAACTGGAATTCGGTTCCCCTGGTAGTCTTTTAGGACGAGCCGTTGAAATTGAAGGTCTTGGCGCCGGATAGTGGGGATGAGTTGCTTGAGGGTCTTCCATGAGACCATCGAGAGAGACGATCCCAAGTCTACTTCCATTTGGCAGAGCCGATTTTCAATGTTCACGATGACCCGAATTTTCTGAGCATCTAATGAAGAGGCATAGCCAATAGTGAGTGTTTGGTGAGCCTCTTCTTGTCTCGCTAGACGGTTCATGGGTCGATTTCTGTAGGAGTGGTTTACTGGTTCTCGCCTTGCAGGGCGATTCCCCGTTGCTTGGCGGGGATTGGTTTCTTTCAAGGTCTGGCTGGGTCCGAGGAGGCTTCTGCAGACCCGACCGATGTGGCCTCGTTTCCCGCACTCGTGGCAGAGTGCGTCACGGAATTTGCAAACGGAGCAGAAATGGTTGGCTTCGCAGCCCGCGCACGGCTGCTGGGACTTAGATCGTCGTTCCCGATCGGACCGCAGTCGATGGACCTCTTCTTCGTCGCTGTCTGACGACGAAGAGAGGTCCTCATGATGGGCTGTTGAACATCGCCGTTCTGCATTAGGTGAAATGTCGCCGTCCGGTTGGTGGTTTGGAGTGCGAATTCAGCGTAGTTCAGCAGCCGACTTCTTGGTTGCCTCAGCTGCTGTAGCTTCAGCTATGGCGTCTTTAAGGGTGATGTCGCCCTTTGCCATTATTTTGCTCTGCACGTTTAGAGCGTCTAGCCCAAGGACTACTCTGTCTCTTAAAGCCTCTTCCAGGTTGGTGAAATTGCAAAGGCCTCCCAAGTTCCGGAGGTCTGCAATGAAATCGGCGATGCTTTCTCCCTTCCGCTGGTTCCGTTGATAAAACTCGTGTCGTCTTACGAGCGTTGGAACCGTGGGTGAGTAGTGGGCCCTTAGCAGCGGTTCGAGGACGTCCCAGTCCATGGCCTTCACCTCAGCCGGTTTCGCTAATGCCTTAGCCATCTTAAAAACCGTTGCGCCGCAGTGCGTCAGGAATACCGCCCGTTTCTTCCCGGCCGTTGCATCCTTCAGATTATTTGTTTCTAAAAACATTTGGAAACGATCCATGTAAGACTCCCAGTCTCTTGAGGTGGATCGAATGGAGCGGGTGGTATTGCGCCACCGGACATGGTTCCGCTGTTGTGCGCTTCCGTCACGTGCTTAGTTGGCTCCGATGTCATACAATCCCACCCTCATCGCCAGTGTTAAGTCTGGAGCATGGGTGCGAAAGATGGAGACGAGCCAGTGGAAACAGTGAACTTCAAACTCTTTATTTACATATTGTGACAGCTCAGCTCAAAGGCTGCTCAAACCTTACTTATATAGGCAACTCATTAACTACTTAACCAATAGCGAACCTGGAGCACTAGCTCCGTTAACCAATGGGAATGGTCTGTTAATGGCCAATCGGATGCTTCTGAATGGGCCAATCCGATCGTGCCATTAACAGCCAATCAGAAGTGCAAGGCCAGAACCCTGCACTAGGCTTCAAGCTCAATGATAACTTTATTGGTATTATGCATTCACAACCGTTCTAATACCTAAGAGAGGAAGGCTGGAATTCACTGCCTCCTGATTTCTAGCCAAGCACCTTAACTGCTACACTAAATTGGCTTCTCCGTGCCCTAAGGACATAGTCACTTAGCATTTGAGGGAAGTGGAATTGAGGGACTGTCATTAAAATTCAAAGCCAGAGGCTTTCCTTCTTCATCCCTCTTTTCTTTGTGTGCCATTCCATTCTGACTTCCCACCCACTCATTATTCCCTTTGGCTCCTTTTATCTTGCTTTTCCTTCTAGCTGCCAGTTCTTACCAGGTGTTCCACCAGTTTGGCTTAATTAAAATCAAAGTCTGGCTTTCCATTCAATAAACCATTTGTGGCTGATTTAATTTTTATGAATTAATAAGGTGTTTTGCTCTCCCCACTTTTCTTTTTTCTTTTTTAAAAGAGGAGAGCCATTTGATTCTTGTAATTGCTGCCAGTCTAACCACAAAGATGGTTGGTATGATATTTTGGCACATGGGAGAGATTAAATAATTTTTTGTTAAGACTTCCATTGTGGGATGTCTACTAGGTATATATGTGTTGTACATATATACCTAGTAGACAAATAAGTTGTGCTTAATTGCTATTTCCTCTTTTCCCAGCTAGGATCTCAGTAAAAGTGGTTTGAAAATGGCTGTGAGATTAGACAAAGGTCTTCCAAGTGCGGGGTTTCTTAGTCACATGACATCCTTTCCTGTTTCTTCAGTTTGATAACACCACCAGTCTCTTTGTATAAAGTCTCTTTATAAATGAGAATATTTGTAGCTCAGGGTTGAAATGAAGGGTTCTTGATGCTCTCTGAGTTTGCTTGTTTTTTGCAGACTTTGTAGATGCTGAGGTAACTGATGCTATTACCTAGTTAGTGTAATAAAATGTCTGCAAGAAAATAAGAAAATAAGATCGCTTGTCTCTTTATGTATATCATATTGTATTATTTTCTTTTGTTTGCAATCCTGTAAGGAAGGCAGGAAGGAAACATTCTGGTGTTGCTTACAGAAACTGCCTCTCCGTTAACCCTTATTACGTTCTTGGCAGGACTAGACTTCCTGCTTCAGGAATGTCTCTGGAGTTTTTTCCCCTCCTTTGCTGGTACTTTGCTTGTGTGGAGTGACCATTTAAAGTTACAATGGCACTGAAAAAAGTGATTTATGACCATTTTTCACACTTACAACTGTTGCAGCATCCCCACAGTCATGAGAGGCCAGGTAAGAAGATGCGTGTCCCGATGTGAATGATATTGAGTTGGCCACGCCCAGCCAGTCACATGATCACCAAGCCACGCCCACCCAGTCACCTGACCACCAAGCCATGCCTACCACCTAAGCCACGCCCACAGAACCAGTTGTTAAAATTTTTGAATCCCACCCCTGGTCAGTTCCCTGCCGGAATCCATCTCTAATGCTTCGGGACTTCTTAGAGAGTCTTCATTTTGTGTTATAATATTCGCAGTTAGCCCTACCCTTCACATTGATGCCAATGTCACTCTCGTTAAGAAAGATAATTAGAAATGTTAGCATTTTCTCTCTACAACAGGCAGCCTCTCTTTAAGACAGATGGAAATATACAAGCCTTATGCCAACTTTATACATTTCTCCCTTCTTTGGCAGTTTTCCTGATACAGAAAACTTTGTATAGTGGGGGCATCCTGCTGCTACCAGCTCCTTCCCTCTTTAAGAAGCCAAATTGTCTACAAATCAGCGAGTCTGAAGAAGTCCAAGTTTGCATGTTGTTCAGTTTTGATAATGCAGCATTTGGCTAAATGGCTGCAATATTTTGCAAAAGCAAGCTGTTGTCTGAGAAAATAGTGATGGGCCCATTCTTTACCATAAACAGTAGATACCGTTCATGAAAATGACAGCAAGAGATATTTGCCCTATGAAGCCATCATGTTTTCCCAGGAGGAGATAAAAGACGTAGGAGAAATGCAAATGAAATATGAAATAACATTGAGAAACCTCATCAGATGCATATATTATATAAAAGGAAACTGAAAAGGGAAAATTATCCCTGATATGGTTTCTGGCATGGGTGAAATGACTGGAGACAATCTTAGTTGGTGAACTTTCAGCTCTTTATTACATAGTGACTTAAGAGAGTGAACAACAACAACTCTGCCAATATAGGTGACCTTAATGTGAAATAACCAATAGGGAGCTGTAAGACGCTAGCTCCAGAACCAATAAGAGTCCTTCGTTAAGGGCCAATCGGATTCTCTGAACCCAAACAATCCGATCGAGCCGCTTAACACCCAATCAGAAGTGCAGAGCCAGAACCCTGCACTTTACCCCAAGCTTGCTTTTATTTAAACTATTTACATACATAACACCCCTTCCCCCTGGCTCCTCAATTATGGTGTGGTTATATAGTCCTTCAAATAGGACGGTTGTCTTTTGGGTCTATTAGATTTTCTTTGGACTGGCTGTGTGCAGTCATGTTGAGGTAAAATGTTGTTTGGCAGTGGCTCAGCTTCTCGTTCTGGTGTGATTTCCCTTGGAGTGTACGATTCTTCCTCCTGCTCCATTTCCTGAGTTTCACTAGATTCATCGCTCTCTTGGAACAGGTTCCCTGGGATGTCGTCTTCTTCCATTCCTTCCTCCCCCTCAGTTTGGTCGTAGGGGAGTTGTTGGGTGGCCGAAATGAGTCGTGACCGTAATTGGTCAATATGTTGTTTCCACAGTCTTTCATCAACACATTTTACAATATAGGATTTGGGCCCAGTCTCGCGTATTATCGTTGCTTCAATCCAAACCGGGTCGCCCGATAAATTTCTTACATAAATGGGGTCGCCTACCTTGAAGGTACGGTAGCGTCCGCTGGATCCTGCAGGCTTTTCTGGCTCATAAGCAGGATGCAATCGGTCGAGACGGGAACGGAGCTTTTGCCCCATGAGAAGTTCTGCGGGAGTTCTGCCGGTTACGCTGTGCGGAGTGATGTGTTGTAGAAGTAGAATGCGGTTTATTTTTTCGTCAATATTATCATAGTCCACTTTTTGCAAAGTCTTTTTTACAAATTGGACCATGCGTTCCGCTCGGCCGTTGGTAGCAGGATGCGCCGGCGAGGTGAGCGCATGGCAGATGCCATTATCAGCAAGGTACTGTTCAAACATTAGCGCTGTAAACTGTGGTCCGTTGTCGGACACCAGGACGTCCGGCAATCCATGAGTTGCAAAGAGTCTATTAAGGACTTTAATGACAGCTTCGGAGGTTGTATGTGTCATTCGATGAATTTCCAACCAATTAGAGTATGCATTGACAGTCAATAGTAATGTATGTCCTTTAATCGGCCCTGCGAAATCCAGGTGGATTCTGGACCAGGGCCCGCGTGGCGTCTCCCATTCAGTCGGTGCAGCTTTTGGCGGTGCGTTGCTGTTTTGTTGGCACTTGGTGCAGGCTTTGACCCATTGCTCGATGTGTCAGTCCATGTCTGGCCACCAAGCATAGCTCCGTGCGAGTGCTTTCATCCGCACGATCCCGGGATGTCCTTCATGCAAAATTTGTAACAGCGAGTTTTGGAGTCGTTCTGGAATGACGACTCTATCGCCCCAGATGACACAGCCTTTTTGCGAAAAAAGTTCAGTTTGTCTTGTTTTAAATGGCGCGAAGTCATCTGGGACCTGGTCCACTGGCCATCCACGTTCTACCCAGCCTAGGACTCTAGCTAGGGTGTGATCTCATCTGGTCTCTCTCGCGATATCTCGAGCGGTCATAGGAGGCGAGTTGAGCGTCTCAATTTGTAACGCGGATACTGTTGGTGCCAGATCGTTGAGAGTTTCTGGTAGCGGTGCTCTGCTGAGTGCGTCGGTGTGGGGAATGGCTTTCCTCGGGCGATGTAACAATCGATAATTATAAGCAGCTAGGAACTCTGACCATCGAGTCATTCTTGGGGACAATATGTAGGGGGTTGGTTTGTCCCCAGCGATTATCCCCAGTAAAGGTTTGTGGTCAGTTACAATAGTAAATGTCCTTCCATATACATACTCATGGAATTTTTTTACGGCTGCCACAATTGCAAGAGCTTCCTTATCTATTTGTCCATAGTTACGTTCTGCCTGAGAAAGAGTCTTCGAAAAGTATGCAACAGGGGCCTCGTTTCCATTAGGCAGCACATGGCTCAAAATAGCGCCCACCCCAAACGGTGAGGCATCACAAGTTATAACCAACAGTAATGTTTCATTATATTGCATAAGTACAGAATCAGATGTAAGTAAATCTTTTACATTTTGAAACGCTTTTTCCTCCCAGTAACCCCAAACCCACAATGCTTTCTTATCTAATAACCGGTGTAACGGTTCAGCCACAGTCACCTTATGTGGTAAAAACACATTATAGAAATTAATAAGGCCTAAAAATGCCTGGAGATCTGTTTTGTTACGGGGTCTGGGAGCATTTTTTATCGCCCTTAATTTACTCTCAGTAGGGTGGATACCCTGACTATTAATGGGATAACCTAGAAATTCAACACTGTTGGTATACAGATAACATTTATCCTTTTTTACTTTCAATCCTGCTTCTTGGAATTTCTTAAGAACACATTTTAAACAATTCTGTAGAATTTTTTTACTAGGAGCTGCAATTAACACGTCATCAAAATACGGAACCACGCCCTTGATTCCCTGCAATAATCGTTCCATTAAACTTTGGAATATTCCCGGGGCTACACTTACCCCGAATTGCAATCGGGTACATTTAAAAGCACCTCTGTGCGTTACTATCGCTTGAGCTTGGGCTGTTTTATCGTCCACGGGCAATTGTTGATAGGCTTGAGCTAAATCAAACTTAGCAAAAACCTTTCCGCCTCCCAGGGAATGAAGGAGGTGCTGTACCACCAGCACTGGATACGTGTTCTGCTGGAGGGTGTGGTTTAGAGTGGCCCGGTAGTCCCCACAGATTCGGATTGACCCATCTGGTTTAATGGGGGTTACAATAGGAGTTTCCCATGGAGAATGATCAATGGGTTGCAGTACCCCTTGTTTAATTAGTTTGTCAAGTTGTTCATCTATCTTGGCCTTAAGGGCGAATGGAACTCGACGGGGCTTTAAACGGATCGGGGCGACCTTAGGGTCGAGGCTAAACGAAATTGGGGTCCCCTTATACTCGCCCAGATGATCTGCGAAGACATCGCTGAATTCAGTAATAAGGTCCTCCTCCCACTCGCAATCACCGACTCGGTTCACGCCGGCTACTTCGATGCCGAGTGGCACAAACCATTGGAGGCCCAACAAACTAGGCCTGTCCCTATCGATGATCGTTAGAGGTAAGTATGCCATATGCTTTTTAAACGAGACGCGGACTTGACAAGACCCAACCACAGGGATCCGATTCCCTTGGTAGTCTTTAAGGATGAGACGTTGCATTCGAAGGTCTTGGCGTTGGATGGTAGGAATGAGTTGTTTTAATGTCTTCCACGACACCATCGAGAGGGACGATCTGGAATCGACCTCCATGTGGCAAGGTTGGTTCTCTATGGCTACTGTGACTTGAATCTTCTTAGCGTCCATGGCTGAGGCGTGACCTATAGTGATAGTATGGTGGGCCTCTTCTTTCTGCAATGCTCGATATCTGTAGAAGTGGTTTGCTGGATCTCGCTTTACAAGACGGTTTCCTGCCGATTGGCGAGAGCTGGTTCCCCTTGAGGCCTGACTTGGTCCCGGTAAACTGCGACAGACTCGACTGATGTGGCCTCATTTTCCGCACTCATGACAGATCGCATCACGGAATTTGCAGTCTGCCCTGGGGTGGTTTGCCCCGCAACCAGCACAAGGACGTGAGGGTTTAGAGCGAGGGTCCCGGTCGGACCGCAGTCGATGGACCTCTTCTTTGTCGCTGTCTGACAACGAAGAGAGGTCCTCGTAGTGCGTTGTCGCTAGCTGCCCTTCTGAGCTGGGTAAGATGTCGCCTGTCGGTGGGGTCGTTGGGTTTCGGCTTCGCCGTAGTTGCGCCGCGGATTTTTTGGTCGCCTCAGCAGCAGTGGCTTTGGCGATGGCGTCAGCAAGGTCGATGTCGCCTTTCGCCATCAGCTTGCTTTGCATGCCTAGCGCATCTAATCCCAGAATTAAGCGGTCTCTCAGTGCTTCATCTAAATTTGCGAACCCGCAGAGGCCTCCCAAGTGTTGGAGGTCTGCCACGAAGTCAGCCACACTCTCTCCTTTTCATTGGCTTCTTTGATAGAATTCATGACGTCTCACGAGTGTAGGTACGGTTGGCGCGTAATGGTCTCTCAGGAGAGGTTCGAGGTCGTCCCAGCTCATTGCTTTAACTTCTTGAGGTTTCGCGTGTGCCTTTGCCATTTTAAAGACAGCTGGGCCGCAGTACGTCAGGAACAGCGCCCGCTTCTTGGCTGGTGTGGCGTCCTTCAAGTTGTTTGTTTCAAGGAACATTTGGAAGCGATCCATGTAGGATTCCCAATCCTCTTGGTTCGGGTCGAACGGAGCAGGTGGTACGATGCCGCTGGACATGGTTTCCGTTGGTGGCATCATTTTGGCACGTGCTCTGTTTTTCTTCCCGGTTCCTTAAGATCAGATGTCTCCAAATTCCATCCTCGTCGCCAGTGATATGGTTTCTGGCATGGGTGAAATGACTGGAGACAATCTTAGTTGGTGAACTTTCAGCTCTTTATTACATAGTGACTTAAGAGAGTGAACAACAACAACTCTGCCAATATAGGTGACCTTAATGTGAAATAACCAATAGGGAGCTGTAAGACGCTAGCTCCAGAACCAATAAGAGTCCTTCGTTAAGGGCCAATCGGATTCTCTGAACCCAACCAATCCGATCGAGCTGCTTAACACCCAATCAGAAGTGCAGGGCCAGAACCCTGCACTTTACCCCAAGCTTGCTTTTATTTAAACTATTTACATACATAACAATCCCCACCACCACCAATATGAAATTCTTTCTTATTTCAGCATCAAGGCCAAAGGTTGCCTGTTTTGATCTTCTGCAGAGAAGAATTGGATCTTTTTTTGGATATACCAAACTTTGCTAGCATCATAAGTGCTTCTGTCACAAATATGTTCTTGTGTGAACCAGGTCTTTTGAATATTTATTTGTTCTGTCTCACCTGTAGCCACAAAGTGAGAGTCCAAATGTCCCAAAGAAATAAACACAAACAAATAATATCAGAAACCACAGAGTTAACTTTTCTCTGTAATCTTCATTGGCAGCTTTCCCAGAAACTGTCTTCAAACCAAGATAATGAGCTGCAAGATAATTCAGAGCCAAAAAAGGCAAACAGAAGACTTCTTCAAAGCTGCGAAGTAACTAACAAAGAAGTTTGATCCGGAGAAGGATCATTAGCTAGCACGCCTCCTTATATTCCTTGAAGGGGCGTGTCAGTCTCTCTAATTAGTCTCTGGCTTGACATTTCCTTTCAAATTGTGCTTGACGTCTCAACCTGCATCTAGTCCTTGCATCAACCCAACATTCGTCATTTTGATCATCACTCAAGGACTCTGGTATGTTCTGTGGATCAGCTGCTGACACCTGAGGCATGATTGATGTAGAAGGTTCCAGAGAGGATGGTGATTCCAACACTCCCTCATCCTCCTGGCTCACGTCTGCATCTCTCATTAAAGCAGGTTCCAATTCCAATGCCAAACCTTCCTCATCACTCGAACCTGTGTCTTCTGATGCATCAGACTCAAAGCTCACAGCAGGTTCAAACCTCCCAGTCACAACATTTATTTATATAGCACCTTCTGTATTCATGGAGCTTTACCATGTCCCATGAAAAGCCCATAACCTAACATTTGAGAAAGGGGGAAAGTAAAATGAAGTTCAGTAAAGTTTTGGGAAACAAATAGCATAGCAACATATGCTTATCCAACTGCATGTCTTCAAGTACTATACTTTTTTTAAAAAAGAATTTTATTACATGGAATGAGTGGGTTTAGAAAGCTTGGATAAGAGTAGCAAAATAGGAGATTCCAGACTAAAAGCATCTGATTGGCCCATTTTCACAACCAGATGTGAAACCTAACTGCAATTATTCCCAGCTGTGGATGATTATTGAGAGTTGAGTAAGCATAGAGGAGGATTTTATTTTTTTCTTCCCTGATCAAGTCCTGAAGAAATAATTCTTCTATAGATGGTGTGTTTGTTTGAGGGATGAGTCACATCAGGGCCAGTGGAATCTAAATAAAAACCATTTTTAGATGCAGATTTTCCTCAGGATTTAAGCAGTAAGGCCAATGTTAAATCCCTGTAAGTTTCAGCTATGTCCATATTGTATTTTTTTAAAAATAGTGTGTTAAGTAAATTGATCCTTCACTGTTGCCTGAGTGATATAGTCTGTTTGCAGCTTGAAAATAAAGGCCTGCAAAATTGCTTTCTTTAAGGTAAAGATGAAATGTAAAAGAATGTCCTTCAAGCCATAAACATTTATCTTCATAATATTTAGGCTCAATTAACAAGTTTTTGTCATTTTTTTGTAGATTCATTTGAAAGGCTATTTGTGTGTCTGACAACAGTTAGCATTAAATGGATTTTATTTAACATAGCCAAGCTGTTAGCATTTTTCAGGTTCTGGGTCTTCAAAGCCATCAGGATACTGGCTTCATAACAGCAACGTTCATTAGCTTTAATTGGATATCTTAAATTTGTAAAAACATAGCCTACCGTATTCATATTAAATGGGCTCTGCAGGAGAAATAGAGAGAGGATTTGGTTGATAGTAAAATGTAGCTGAATGATTAATTATTGCATGTATATGCCAACATATTGTTTGGGTATGAAAAGCAGACAAAAACAACAAATGATTAGCATTGTACCAACATATAACCTCAGTTTGACTCATGAGTTTCTTCACTGTATGTGGAGAATTGGGAGTGTAGTAAAATTTTGGAATAATCAATATAATTTAAAAAATAATAGCTATTCTGCACTCTGACTAGAATCTATTATTAACGGTTATCTTGCTTGGGAATCCATCTATCACTAAGATCTTTAGAAATAAGAGAGGTTCAGCAATGGAGCCTTCTGCCCATAGAGCATGTGCTTTGTCATCGAGTTAAGATCTTTGGACAGAACTACAATTAATTATTAGAGGAAGAGGCCCACAAGAGTCACACAAATTTAAAATAGCAGCCTGTGACCTGTAATAAGAACAGGATGTAACAACTTCTTTAGTTATGTTCACACAGAGTGTGACTCCTGTCCTGTTATACACTTAATTGTTAATTGTGTAGTTCGTCCTCATCAGTTTGAAAGGCTCCCATATATAAGCATCTGAGGGGTCAATGAAAGAGAGGTCAAAATGATATATAATGGCATGACGTAAATGATACCACAATACTTATATCAACTTTGTGATGTCATACCATTTATGCAATTGATGCATATATTGCCATTTTAATGTCATTGTTATTTGTTACAGATGTTGCTGCACTGCAATTATAGACTAGTGAAAATGAGAACTAAAAAGATATGACACTAAAGGAAAAAGTGAAGTGTTGAGAAAACTAAAACAGAGATAAATTAAGCACCAATTCTGAGTGATCTAAAAGCCTAGTTTAGCTCAAAACATCAGTATTAGATGGCAGCTCCTTTTCTTCTCCTGTGCTTATTCACAAGCTGTTAGTATAGGTTAGGTTGCCCTGGCCTAGCTGTTTGAGGCAACATCAAGAGAAAATAGTATTTCTTAACAACTTGATGCAATTTTGAAACAGAAAAGGAAAAATCCTAACCTAAGCCTAAGAAGAAAGAACACATTTGGCCATGAACTTCTGCTTTGAACCTCTTGTATCATCAAAACATTGCCCGAGCGTTGGAGCTGAGAGACTTTAGGATATGTCATAAGTCTATTCCTTATTGCCATCTCACATCAGTCTGTGAAGTATTACAATACCATTCTGTCAGTGTCTCTGATATTCTGTTGTTGAATTTCATTGAGAAAGGTATATTTCTTGGAATGAGAAAAAGAAAGGGTAGCACACACTCCATTTTCATTCATGCATCAATGGATGAAGAGCTCTTGGGAGATTGCATCCAGGTTTTTCAGAAAATATAATGGGAAGAGAACGTTTGGCTTGTTTACGGTGATCTTTTGTTTATTTGCATCAGAAACATCACAATCAAAATAAAGCATACAATACAACATAACTTTTAAAATACAAAATTAAAATATGTACAAGTCAAACAAATCTTGCCCTGAAACTAGCAACATCAATTGTGCTATCGTACTGCAATGAATCCTCAAATGTACACTGATCAGGGCACAAAGGGTAAGTATACATATGTGTGGTTGTCTACATGTTTACAGTGGTAAGAAGATGCAAACAATCTGTTTTGCACTTCTCTGCTTCCAGTTGCCCTAGAACTGGAGAGCCCCATGGCACTTCCATCTATCTGCCAAAACAAACCTGGCCCCATCTATTATCCAAAGGAACAACTCTCACAACTTCCTATTGAAGCAAGAGCTTCAGTAAGTTAAAACGAGTCCAGACTGAGCCATGTATAAATGCCATTTTACTGCTTACCACTTCATTTTGGCCTCGAACAGTCAATCTGACTCTTCTTCTTTTCCTACTATTTCTCATCTCCCATGTGCCTTGTCTTTTTTTGACTTTAAGCCTCAAGGCAGGTCCAGCTCAGTATCTTTTTTATGACTTGAGTTATTTTGGCAGACAAAACTGATTGAAAAACAGGACATAAAATGAACAGTATGTCAGTGTTTGAGGTTTCTTTAGAATGGGCGTTGGTTCTTACCTGATACGCCTCTTCTCGTAGAACTGCGTAGAGCATCCAGAGAGTGGGAGGTGCTTCAGTCTTCACTTCTCACAGGCTGAGCTGAAATTGAGGAACGCCCTTCTCCTCCACGTGACTCCTCCATGCGTTCCTCCCAGTTTTATCGAAGACGAGAGGACAAAAAAACCCCCTCTACTCTTAAGTATTAAACAACATGAACTACAACATTAGAAATCATTGGCCGAAACAGATTTTCCCCCTTCACAGATGGACCAACAGGGTGGGGCTGGATGCTCTACACAGTTCCACGAGAAGAGGCGTATCAGGTAAGAACCAACGCCCATTCTCCGTAGAACTGCTGCGAGCATCCAGAGAGTGGGACATACCAAAGCCAGTGTGTCCTACGGGTGGGAGTCCGTCTGGATTGGAACTTCCCCAGGATCTCTAACCACTTGCTGCAAAACTCGCCTGCCAAAAGATGCTTCAGCTGAGGCGTAAACATCAATCTTATAATGTCTTATAAAGGGAGATGGGGAAGTCCAGGTGGCCGCCCGGCAAATATCAAGAATAGACGCCTGAGTAGCCCAGGCTGCCGAGGTAGCTGCACTTCTGGTGGAGTGAGCGGTAACCCCACTGGGAACTGGAATATCTTGAACTAAATAGGCTTTGGATATGGTAGCCCTAATCCATCTGCCTACCGTGGACGGAGAAACCTTACAGCCTAGGTCTTTGGCTGAAAGGACAAAAAGAGAGACTCTGTCTTCCTGATGGACTGCGTGCGAGAAATGTAAATACACAAAGCCCTTTGAACATCAAGGGTGTGCCACTGCCTCTCTTGCTCGCGCAGAGGCTTCGGGCAAAAATTAGGCAGGACCAACTCCTGCGCCCTGTGGAACGGTGAATTAATCTTTGGCATAAATGCTGGGTCTGGTCTCAGAACCACCCGATCTGAATGAAAAATGCACAGATCTTTTCTCACGGATAGAGCTGCAATTTCAGATATCCCTCTAGCCGAAGTAATAGCCACCAGAAAAACTGCTTTAAATGTAAGAAATAGAAGTGACGTCTCCCTGAGAGGCTCAAAAGGAGATCTAGTCAAGGCCAGGAGAACTTTATTAAGGTCCCATGTCGGGTACCTATGCACTACTGACGGGCGCAAATTAGAAGCCCCTTTAAGAAAAGCCTTGATTCGAGGATGGTGGGAAAGGGGACCGAAAGGACTGCCAGCAACCACCGTTGAGAGCGCCGCTACCTGCCTCCTTAAGGTGTTAGGTGATAAACCTCCATCTAGGCCATCTTGTAAAAAGGCCAGGATCTGTGCAACTGAAGGAGAGCGTGGGTCGATGAATGATTTGTGGCACCAGTTACAGAAACTTTTCCAGGTTGCATCATAAATGCGAGTGGTAGAAGGTCTTCTAGCCGCCAAAATGGTGCTAATGACCTGTGCTGATAAGCCTTCCTCAATCATCCTTTCCCGCTCAACCTCCAAATGGCCAACTGTAGCCACTGTGGCTCTGGATGGAGCAGCGGGCCTTGCAACAGCGAAATCTGATCCAACGGAATCCTCCATGGCGGAGATACTGACAGATTGCGGAGGTCCGCAAACCATGGCCTCCTGGGCCAATAAGGTGCCACCATGAGGATCTCTGCTTTCTCGGCTATCAATTTTTGAATCACCCTGGGAATTAATGGAAGCGGAGGGAAGGCGTACAGTAGCCCGGGAGGCCACGGGCAACGCAAGGCATCGTGATTCTCTGCTCCGCTGGAGGGATAACGGGAGAAGAACCTCGGTGTTTGCGCGTTGAGTGGAGACACAAAAAGGTCTACTAGGGGCTGACCGAACCTGGCTGCTGCTTCTCTGAACAGATGTGGGTGCAGGCGCCACTCTGCCTGATCCAGTGTTGCCCTGCTGAGCCAGTCTGCTTGGACGTTGGAGGCCCTGGAAATGTGCTCCGCTGTGATGGATAAGAGGTGCGCTTCTGCCCATCGACACAGTCGCTCGGCCTCTCTCATGAGAAGGGGGGAATGGGTGACCCCTTGCCGATTGATGTGGGCCTTGGTTGTAGTATTGTCCGTTAGGACCAGGACATGGCGCCCCCTTACCCGATGAAGAAATGTTCGCAGAGCCAGGTACACTGCACGAAGCTCCAACCAGTTGATGCTCTGACTTCGCTCCGAACGGGTCCAAACTCCCTGTGCTGAGAGAGATTGTAGATGGGCCCCCCATCCGGAAAGACTTGCGTCTGTCGTGAGAACAACCCTTTGAGGTTCCTGGAATAGCTGACCTCTGTTGACAGATGGTCGCGTCCACCACAGGAGGGAGGCGAGAACTTTCGGCGGGACCTTCACTATAAACCTTGACATGCTCCTTCCTGAACGCTGATATGGCAGCAGGAACCATTGCAAAGATCTGGAATGCAAGCGAGCCCATGGAATAATGGAAATACAGGAAACTAGCTTCCCTAGCAGTTTGGATAAATTGAGCAACGATGCTTTCCCGGTCCGCCGGATATCCCTGATAGTGGTGCGGATACTAATAAGTCTCTCCTGAGAGAGAAAGACCCTTCCTTCAACAGAGTCAATCACAGCCCCTAGATGAGATATACTAGTGGAGGGAGTAAACTGACTCTTTTCCCAGTTCACTAAGAACCCGTGGGACTGAAGTACCGAGAGGGTAGCGCTAGTATCGCTCTCGGCTTGATGTCGGGAAGGGGATACAACCAGGATATCGTCAAGGTAACAGTGGATCCGGATGGGAATTTGTCTAAGGTGAGTTGCAATAGCCACCAACACCTTAGTGAAAGATCTCGGGGCTGAGGCTAGACCAAAGGGGAGGGCTACATACTGGAAATGCTGATTATTATAACAAAATCTGAGATATTTAGAATACAAGGAATGAATGGGAATATGGAGATAAGCCTCGGAAAGGTCAATTGACGTAAGCCAGTCTCCTTCTCTAATGCCCTGTAAAATCGACTGCAGAGTCTGCATTTTGAATTTATGGCATACAATAAAACGATTTAACCTCTTAAGATCTAAAATGGTCTCCATCCCCCGGAATGTTTAGGCACCAAGAATAAAAGTGAATAGAAACCCCTTCCCTGTTGGGAGAGGGGTACAGGTTGAATAGCCCTAATATCAGAGAGATGTTTGATGGCAGAAGTCATAAGAGCCCGTTTAGTAGGATTCCTAGAAATGGGTGAAACCCTGAAATGTTCGGGGGGAGGAGAGAGAAACTGCAGGGTCAAGCCAAAGCGCACTGAATCTGTAACCCAAGTATCAGAGGTGGATTCCTCCCACTTGTCTGCAAAATGCCTAAGGCGGCCGCCAAAAGAAAGAAAACCTGCAACGCTACCTGGGCCGGCGGGCCGCTCTACTCCCGGAACCCCTGAAGGACCTTCTGTAGCTGCTCCCTCTCTTGCCTCTATCTCCCGAGTCGCCCCGGTCCTGGTAGGACGGCCGGAATGAGGGAGAGCCCTGAAATCTAGGAGAGAATGATGACTGGAAGGAGGGACGAAAGGAGCCCCTCCGAAAGGACTGGGAACTCTTGGCTTCCTGCCTACGAAAAAGTGAAGGCAGAAACTTTTTCTGATTTCGGGTCTCCAGGAGTAATGGCTCCAGAGCAGGCCCGAATAATTTCCCTTTTACTATGGGGGCTGAAGCCAACTTAGACTTATTTTTAATATCAGCCTGCCAGTGTCGAAGCCAAAGCAATCGTCTGGCAGAAACATGGGAAGAAATAGCTCGGGATGAGAATTTAACCGAATGAAAGGTAGCGTCGGCTGCAAATTCCGCCGCTGCCGTGATCTTTGCAATATCTTGATGGGCTCTGGTATCAGCTGGGGAAATGTGTTGCTTCAGCTGTCTGAGCCACCTGATGGAGGATCGGGTGAAAAAGGAAGCGGCCGTGGCCGACCGGATAGCCCAGGCATCAGCGGTGTGAGCCCGCCGGAACGCCATCTCCGCTCGCTTATCCTCCAGCTTCAGTGCCTCTAGTGCATCGGTAGGATTGGAAGAAGAAGCAAGCCTTATAATTGGATCATCTACTTCCGGGGTATCTAACATAGCTGAGAAATCCGAATCCAGGGTAAACAACCTCTTGTCCTGACTAGAAGGGGCCGGAGAAGGACCCACCGAGGCCAACTGCTTTGCCACCAGATCTGAGGAGATTGGGGGGGGCGGAATAATGTCTGCTGCCACTGTCGGCTGTCTAAACATAAGGTCATCAGGACCTTCTGGGCTCGATGGAGGGGGTTCAGAAGGAGGCTGAGAGGCCAGACCTGAAATGTTCTTTGCCTTAAATAGCAAGGACTTAAATAAATGGGGTTTAAAAAGACCCACAACAGCCGGTTGTTCAGGAGAAAGACCCTCATCTTCCGACATTTCTCCCTCCGTTAGGTCCCCCTCCAAAAAGGGTTCCGAATATTGTAAGGAACCTCTGTCAGAACCTTCGTACTCTCCGAACGGTTCAAGGCCCACTCCCTCTTCTTCTTGGGTATCCTCCTCCTCTGGGAATGGAACATCCATGTGAGAAGGTACCTGACCATGCTGTGACGCTGGTGCAGAAGGAGATCTCCCGGATAAAGACTCAGCCTCGGGAGTCCTCCCTCGGGAATCCGGTCTAGCAAGCTGCTGCATTCCTTCAGCAATACCTTGACGGATGGCAGACTGCATCCATTCTCTGATGTTCTCAGGTACAATAATTGGAGCAGGATCCTCAGAGCATAGACCTACAGCGGTTGGCGTAAATGTTGCCTCTGGTACACGGGAGGGCTGGCGGCCTCGGGTGGAAGTACTGCCCCTAGAGGAAGATGGTTGGCTTGGCAGGGGGGGGTAGAAGGAAAGGCAGATGTTATAGAGTGAGACTCTTTAGCCCGCTAAATTCCCTTTCTAGGGCCTTATGACGTCGTAAGGCATCTCTTTGAGAAGCACTGGAAGAATCCTTGTCCCTTCTGCGAAGGTAGTGCGTCTTAGACTTGGCCTTCAGAGAAGAGCCAGTAGGATTAGCCTCTGCCATGGTATTGAAAGAAAAATGGCAGTTGGCACGCCTAGGAGTTCAGCCTACAAACGTAAACCGGTTTTCCTAAAATTGGGTCACGTCCCCCTTTTTGAAATAAATTTTATTCTAGAACTAGCTATTATCTATTCAAAAAAATCTCCTTTCTCTCTCTCTCTCTCTTTTTTTTTTTAAACCTTATACAATAAAAAAACAGAAAACAATTCTAGCAGCTAAATTAAAAATCTGAATATATACACTAGCAATTAAATACAAAAAAAGGGGTCAGGTTCAAGTAAGGAAAACCAAATAGCCCCAAAAGGTACAGCAAATAATAATAGTAATAATAACTTAATTCTCAAATAGACCAAATGAACGCTGAGGCCAAGCAATTGTGAAAGGCAAGATAAGAAAAAAGAGATAGGCCTCTATAGGCAGCCCCCCAACAACATGGAGAGTACGTGCCTGCGCTTCTGAACTAGCTGCGGGCCAAGGAATAAAGCCAACAATATTAACTCTAAGAGAGACAGCAGGGCACAGGACCACAGTGCTCTCTCAGTAAAAATAAAGGCTCCACGCGGCCTGACGGTCCCACTAAGGGCCTACAAAAAAACCTCGCAGCTCACTCTCAAACTAAAGGGGAAAAAGGCCTTACTTGTTAGGAAAACAAAATGGCGCCGGCCACGAGGCGTGCCCAAAATGGCCGCCCGGCTCAGAACGCACAGCTCAGAAGCGCACCAGCCCACCGCAACTTCAAAAAAGAGAAGGAAAGAGCTGGGAGATGAAGCGCTGCCTCCTCTGAGGCGTTCTGGGGGGAAGACGCAATTTGCGCTTTTAAAATACAGCGCAGGGCCAAGCGGCTGAGCCCAGCACGCTTGGAACGGCAGAGGATAGATTAGAAGGGGGGGGGACAAAGGCTCCAACCCCTTACTTCCCTCCTGGGAGCGAAATCGCTCCACCAACTAAATTTGGGATCGCACTAGCCTTGCAGGGAGAGGAAAAAAATGAATCAAACCTGATCCAACTTTCAATGATCACCTGAAACGGCCAAGGAACTAGAAAAAGCTGCCTGCTTCTCGAAGGCTGAGCTAAAACTGGGAGGAACGCATGGAGGAGTCACTTGGAGGAGGAGGGCGTTCCTCAATTTCAGCTCAGCCTGTGAGAAGTGAAGACTGAAGCACCTCCCACTCTCTGGATGCTCGCAGCAGTTCTACGGAGAATGCTATGTGTTTGAGAAGCAAATCTATAATGTAGTGTGGCATCCCAAATCTGCAAGTTGATCTGGGCAGTCCCTTATCTAAAGAATGGAGATATGTCAGCCAGTATGTTGATTTCCCAAGGCTAAAGTTAAAGCATATTCCCAAGGCTAAAGTTAAAGCATAAAGCACTTGCCCTCAATTTGAGTACTATCATCTGAATTAAATACAATCTGATAGGGTCAAATCCGAAGACTTCTGCCAGCAAGGGAAAATGAGCAGCTTTTCCTTTCAGTAGCTCCAATGGTAGGTAATAAAATAGGTCAGTTTCACTTTCCCCCTGATCCAGGGTAGATTGTTCAGAGATTCTCTTAATTTGTCCCCTCCAAATCCCTCTTGATGTTTAATGTCCTTTTCTCCTGTGTCATCGGATTTCTGATTGCAGAGGCACAATGGCAATGAGGAAGCTCCCAAACATACAAGTTTTTGTTTAATGCTTCACAAAGAGATCCCATGACTACTGCCAAGACTCTTACGATTATTTAGTTAGGAAATTGTTATATCTAGTCATTGATTATATCTGGTTATATCTGCATCAAAATTGCATAGGAGAAAGAAGTTTTGTTTTTTTTTGGCATTAAATGACAGATTATTACAGCCGGGGAAAATATGATTTGACAGCAACAATTTTTAAAAATGGATATGTGTATGCATGTATTTGAATTTATTAGCCATCCAACTTCAGTAGACTCACATATGCTTAATTATGTATATATTTTAAAGTTGCGACTAAAAACTCATTTTGGAACCTTGCAAAATTTATAATGGCAAACTGTGCCCAAAGTTAATGGATACCTATATCCAGCCATATATATATGTTAAAGTTGCTTACTGAGTGATGGAAGGTTTTAAATATACAGAATGTTTGATTGGACTCCATCTTGTAATCCTCTGTTTGCTATTATTGCATTTCTCCCCTTTTTCAGTTGGATTGCACCAGTTTGGCTCCCGGTGGCCCATGGAAGGCATTGACTCAGTGGAAAGTGATGATGATGAATACTTCGATGCACGAGGTTTGTAATTCTTCTTCATTGGTTCTGAGCTGTCAGGTTTTTAACAAGCATGGTCTACGCGTAAGATTTACATTTATAGTAGCGAATATCTGTGGCTCAGGTGTAGGATGAGGGTGAAGGTTCATTCTCTGAGCTTGTGGGTTGGTTTCCAAACATTTTGTAACAAGGCTAGGTAACATCTTCAGCGGAGTTTAGGGGATGTCAGTGTCAGTGTTCCTCCGTTGTGACTCATCACAAGACTCACTGATGAGTCACACTTGACCCATCATAAAACCCTCATTTGACACACTCATACCTGTAACCCTTATAAACTGAAGAACACTGACACTGACATCCCCTAAGCTCGGATAATAAATCTTTACCCTCATTTACATTTATGTTTAGCTTTCTTAAAATGTAAAACTACAGTTTTATTCTCCTTTTAAGGCTTTATTGAAAACTATTCCCGTAGATCAGTTTTGCAGAAAAGAATTTGTAATGTACTTGGAGAATCTCTCCAGAGAGGAAAGTATATGGCTAATTTGTTTTTTTAAGAAGTGGAGAGGAAGGTGCTGTAGCCACTGATGATCTGAAATTGAGTAATTGGGTTTTTTTATTTTGGAGAGGATTGTCTATCTGCATGGATTAGTGAATATTTGAATCAAAAGTTGAAATACGTTGGACATGTTGCTCCAACTAAGAGCAAGACAGTGCAGATTTTCTGTCATATGAATATACATTTCTTGAGAGAGGTTGAGTAAATTTTTGCTTGTTACTTGTTATGGTTTCCCCTCTTTGATCTATTTGCTCAGGGGCTGAGATTTGATGTGCCAAAACTAGACTGTGGACTCTGTGTGGCTGGCTCACATACCATAGTTTAGGTTAGTTAAAAATAAAGTGAGGAGAAAATTACAATCCATCCTTCTCTGCAATTTTGTTTTTGCTTGACAGAGAGAAACAAAAATGCCCTTTTCAAAGCAGGCATAAGCTCTTAGATCAAAGCCTGCTCTGAAACGTCTCAACTTATTCAAAAAGTGTGCCGTTGTTTTGTTAGTAAGAGGGTTTTTTGGGACATTTAACAGATTGTTTTACTTTGATTTTCTGCCATATATGTAAAAGGTCCTTCTGCTTAAAACCTAGTATTTTGGAAGGCTTTGCGATGAAAGATAATGCTGGATTACATCTTTTATCAAAAGTTTTGGATATATCTCTTTAAATTAACTTTTCTGCTGCTTGCATTAATTTAAGTGGGATTTGCAGTGTGTGGCACTAGCCACAAAAGCTAATACAATCTTTGGTTGTATAAACAGAAGCATATAATCAAAATCATGTGAAATATTAGTAATGCTTTATAAATCCTTGGTAAGACCACACCTGGAATACTGCATCCTGTTTTGGTCACCACATTACAAAAAAGATATTGAGACTGTGTAAAAAGTGCAAAGAAGAGCAACTAGGGTGATTAAAAGACCTGGAGACAAAAACATATGAAGAACCATTGCAGGAATTGGGTATGGCCAGTCTAGAGAAAAGAAGGACTAGGGGTGACATTTCTTTTTTTCAAACTTTTCGCTTTAAGATTCCTTGGATTTATTTTATTTCCCCCCATATAAAAAGAAAAATACAAAAGCATATTATAGGAAAAGTAGGGGAGGGAAAAGGGAAGAGAAAAGTGTAGAGAAGAAGAGAAAAAGAAAGAAAAGGCATTGACTTCCAACTCCCTTTAGTGCAGTAGAATAAGAAATAACATTGAACCTCAGCTGTTTATTTTTACATAATACCGTAGTATAAACTAGACATTTCTATAACAACAGATCTATTTAATCAGTAAAACCCAACATCAAATTTTCATTTTTTTTCCCACCTCAAGCACAAAGTCTGGTTTCCAAGTAGAAAAAAAACACGTGTTTTTTTCTTTTATCAAAGCAGTCAATTTAGCCAACTCTACTAATTCCATCAGCTTTTGCAACCGTTCATTCATTTGTAGGGAGTAGAGCATCCTTCCATTTTTGTGCATAAAATAACCTTGTTACCATCAACATATATAACATCAAAGTTCCAAAGGGACATGATAATATTCCAGTATTTGAAGGGCTGCCACAAAGAAGAGAGGGTCAACTTATTTTCCAAAGCACCGGAAGGCAGGATAAGAAAGAATGGATGGAAACTGATAGGAGGAATTAAGGAGAAACTTCCTAACAGTGAGGACAATTAACCAGTGGAACAGCTTGCCTTCATAAGTTGTGGGTGCTTCATTACTGGAGAAAAGACTTTTTAAGAAAAGACTGGATAGCCACCTATCTGAAATGGCATAGGATCTTTTGCTTGAGCAGGGATTGGACTAGAAAACCTGTAAGTTCTCTTCCAATACTATTCTGATTGATATGCTGCAAATATTGATGATAGATAACAATATAAATCTAGTTTCAACCTTCAAATATCTTGGCACACTGATTTTAGTCTTTGGAAATGGGAGTGGAAAAATGATCTACCAAAGCTTTTCTATTTTTTAAAATAAACATCTTTTTATGACTTCATGTATTTTCTGATCAGTGTTCTCTTCTTTGATACTATTGCTGAAAAAAATGGCAGCTGCTATTTTTGGGGTTGCTCAGCTAGATCTGTCATTTAAAGCATGAATGGTATGTGTCCTCAGACATAGGTTTTAACAGAGACTCAGATTCTCCATAGCAACCACAGATACGTAGTGACAGGACCAAAGTCAATATTGTTGTATTCAAAGACTTTAAAAAAAATATTATTAAAACCTGGGTTGGTCTAGATTCTCAATGATTTAATGCTCTAATATATATGCACTGTCTATTAGAGCATTAAATCAGTGGGAATCTAGAGCATTAAATCTGCAACTCACAGCAGAAAAAAATGCACAAACAGAACATTTACAGCATTAGATTAAAATCTTCAAGAGGGAAGACACAATAAGAAACTTTCTTTTTCCTCATGATAAATGCACTTCTTGAAAGTTATAATGTGAAATATAAAGGAAGGTGTCACAGGAACAAGCAGGAGCTTCTCTTAAAGTGTAAATTTCAATTTTTGAGTAAACATGTATGACTTTTTTTTAAAAAAAATCCAGTTTACCTTAGTGCCTACATTATTAGGCAGAATTCCAGCCTGGCAGGTTTTTTTAAAAAAATGTAGAACATTTTACTGCTATTTGTCTGAAGAAAATGCATATATAATGTTATGTTCTGCGCATGGGTGCAAGGAACGGAGACGAGACGGTGAACAGTGAACTTCAACTCTTTATTAATCATTCTGAACAGAGCAAAAACCTTGGGCAGCAGCAGCCCTTTTATAGACAAAATGCTGATCTAGTAATCAATAAGAAACGTAGAGTGTTAACCCACTTAACCAATGAGAGTGGCTCATTAACAGCCAATCAGATTCTCCTGAACGGACCAATCCGATATTGCTATTATCGGCCAATCAGAAGTGCAGGACTAGAACCCTGCTACTTTCTAAAGCTTTTGATAAATTTTATTTAAGCGTTTTATTAGTTCATAACACCCCTTCCCCCCGGGTTCCGTTTAGGGAGTGCGGTGACGTAATCTCTGAGGTATGAAGCTTGTTTTGACTGCCTATTAGATTTACGCTGTCCCACCGGTTCTTGTCTGTAACCCTGTTTTGGCGGGACGTTTTCGGGCAAGTCGGGTGCCGGTAGTTCCTCATTGAAAGACTCGGTGCCTCTAATGTTCTCGTCGTTGTCCTCTGGCCTTTGCGGGCTTGTCTCTGTTGAAGGGTTCCTCTGTGGCAGGGCCATGCCCTTCCTTGATCCTTCTTCATTTGTTATGCCCGATTGCTGACTTCTTTCGTTCCTGCTTTCCACCATCTCGAATTCGGTTTCTTCGACATCCCCTCCCCCCTCAGTTTGGGAGTTACCGGAGTCACGGAAATGAGGTTGTAGCCTCGAGCGAAGCTGATCTATATGGCGTTTCCATATTTTTCCATCACAGGTTTTCACCCGGTACGACCTGGGTCCAGTGGCTTGAATTACACTTGCATCGACCCACAACAGTTCACCAGAAAGGTTTCTGGCAAAAACTAAGTCGCCTATCTTGAACTCACGGCATTTTCCGCTAGATCCACAGGCTTTCTCTGGCTCGTAAGACAGGTGAAGCCGGTCGAGGTGGGAGCGGACTTTGCATCCCATCAGTAGTTCAGCTGGAGTCTTGTTGGTGACGCTGTGTGGAGTGATGTGTTGGAGAAGGAGTATTCTGTTTATCTTATCTTCAATGTCCCCATAGTCCATTTTGTAGAGGGCTTTTTTAACAAACTGTACCATGAGCTCGGCTCTTCCGTTAGCCGCAGGGTGCGCTGGCGAAGTTAGTGCATGGCGAATACCCCGGTCCGCTAAGTATTGTTCAAAAGGGAGTGCGGTAAACTGGGGTCTGTTATCGGATACCAGAACGTCTGGCAGTCCATGCGTTGCGAATAATCTGTTCAACTTCCGGATGACGAACTCAGTTTTGGTACTCTTCATTTCGTGGATCTCGAGCCAGTTTGAATAGGCATCCAGTGTTAGAAGGAACGTGTGTCCCTTAGTAGGTCCCGCAAAGTCAATATGGATCCGGGACCACGGTCCCCGGGGTGTTTCCCATTCTGTCGGAGTTTCTTTAGGTGGGGCATTGCTAACTTCCTGGCACTTATTACAAGTCTTTACCCAGGCTTCGATTTGTTTGTCGATGCCCGGCCATCACGCGTAGCTTCGTGCAAGCGCTTTCATACGCACGATGCCGGGGTGACCCTCATGTAGTGTCTTTAATACCGCTCGTTGTAACCGCTCTGGCACGACGACTCTATCCCCCCATAGGATGCAGCCGACCAGCGAGTCATTCTAGGTGATAATATATAGGGGGTTGGCTTGTCTCCCGCTATAATCCCCAGCAAAGGTTTGTGGTCGGTAACAATAGTAAAAACTCATCCATATACATATTCATGAAATCGTTTTACAGCAGATACAACAGCAAGAGCCTCTTTATTGATTTGACTATAGTTATGTTCAGCCTTTGATAAAGTCCTTGAAAAATAGGCAATAGGGGCTTCACTATAACACATGGCTCAAAATGGTTCCTACTCCAAATGGTGACGCGTCACATGTGATTGTTAAAGGCAAAGTCTTGTTATACTGCATTAAAACAGCATCTGAAGTTAATAGGGTTTTTACTTGTCGGAACGCGTGCTCCTCTCGGTGCCCCCAAACCCAGGTTGCATTTATCGAGGAGCTGATGTAGGGGCTCAGCTACGGTCGCTTTGTGGGGCAGTAAGATGTTGTAAAAATTAATAAGCCCCAGGAAAGCTTGGAGATCAGTCTTATTTCTTGGTCTTGGGGCGTTCTTGATTGCTCTTAACTTGCTATTGGTGGGGTGAATGCCTTGTTTATCGTTTAGGTACCCCAGGAACTCTACTTTATCTGTACACAGTTGACATTTATTTTTTTTAACCTTAAGACCAGAGTCTTTAAATTTCTGGAGAACTAGTCTAAGACGCTCCTTTAGTATTTCTCTATTCAGGGCAGCAATTAAAACATCATCAAAGTATGGTACGACCCCTTTTATTCCCTGTAATAGTCTCTTCATCAAACTCTGAAAAATCCCTGGGGCTACGCTAACTCCAAATTGGAGTCGGTTGCACTTAAAAGCGCCTCGTCGCGTAACGATCGTTTGTGCCTCTGCTGTTTTTTTTATCTACAGGCAGTTGTTGGTACGCCTGTGCTAAATCCAATTTAACGAAGACTTTTCCGCCCCCCAGGGAATGGAGGAGGTGTTGTACCACCGGCACCGGGTAAGCGTTCTGTTGAAGGGTGTGATTCAGGGTGGCACGGTAGTCCCAACAAATCCTTAACAATCCATCCGGTTTGATGGGTGTTACGATTGGGGTTTCCCAAGGAGCATGGTCGGTTGGTTCTAAAACACCCTGGGCTATTAATTTATCAAGCTGCTCATCTTTGGTTTAAGGGCAAAAGGGACTCGACGAGGCTTAAGGCAGATGGGGGCTACTTCAGGGTTAAGGTTAAATGATATCGGGGTCCCCTTGTACTCGCCTAGTTTGTCTGCAAAGACGTCCTGGAATTCCTGGACGAGGGCCTCCTCCCAGTCGTCGCTGCTGGTTTGGTGAATGCCGGCTACCTCAATCCCAAGTGGAGCGAACCATTGAAGGCCTAACAAGCTAGGCCGATCACGGTCGACGACGGTCAATGGTAAAGATGCAGTACGATTTTTGAATGAGACCTGGACTAGGCTGGATCCAACGACCAGAATTCGGTTTCCCTGATAGTCCTTGAGTATGATTCTTTGGATTCTGAGGTCTTGCCGCCGGACAGCAGGGATTAATTGTTTAAGGGTCTTCCAGGAAACCATTGAGAGGGACGATCCTGAATCGACTTTCATCACACAGGGCTGGTTTTCGATGGCGGCCTTCACTCGGATCTTCTTTGCATCTAATGATGAGGCATGACAATCGTGATGGTTTGGTGTGCCTCTTCTCGTTTCGTTGAATGGGCTGGTGGTTTATTTCTGTAGGAGTGGTTGTTCCATTGGTGGTTCAAATGTTCCCGATTCATAGGACGACTTCCTGTGGTTTGGCGGTAGTTGGTCCCCCTCTGAAGTGGGCTGGATCCTTGCTTGCTTCTACGGACCTTTCCGATGTGGCCTTTCTTCCCACAAACATGGCAGAGCGCGTCGAGGAATTTGCAGTCTGATCATGGGTGGTTTGCCCCACAACCTGCGCATTGATACTGCAGTCTCTGGTTACGCTGGTGGCGTTGGTCTCATTCAGACCGGAGCTGGTTGACTTCTTCCTCATCACTTTCTGATGACGATTCGAGATCCTCGTGGTAGGTTGCCACTGCATGTCCCTCAAGGCGAGGTGAGGTTTCGCTGGCGAGTTGGCAGAGCGGGGCATTGGTGCGGTGCATTCGGGCAGCTGACTTTCTGGTTGCTTCTGCTGCAGTAGCGTCAGCTATGGTATTTTCAAGGCTGATGTCGCCTTTCGCCATCAGCTTCCTTTGCACGTGAGGTGCATCTAAACCCAGAACTATTTGGTCTCTTAGAGCTTCTTCGAGGTCGGCGAACCCGCAGAGGCCTGCCAGGTTCCGGAGATCCGCGATGAAATCTGCAATGCTTTCTCCTTTCCGCTGGTCTCTCTGGTAAAATTCATGTCTTCGGACAAGCGTTGGTACGATAGGTGCATAGTGGGCCCGTAGGAGGGGCTCGAGGACGTCCCAGTCCATGGATTTCACCTCAGCCAGTTTCGCCAGTGCCTTAGCCATCTTAAAAACGGCAGGTCCGCAGTGAGTCAGGAATACCGCTCGCTTTTTTCCAGTAGTGGTATCCTTCAAGTTGTTGGTCTCCATAAACATCTGGAACCGGTCCATGTATGAGTCCCAGTCTTCTTGTGCCGGGTCGAATGGAGTGGGTGGTATGGTGCCGCCGGTCATGGTTTCCGCCGTTGATGCGCCTTCAGCCACGTGCTCTGTTTAGTGCTCTGTAGTGTTCAGTCAGCTCTGACATCTCCCACCTTCATTGGCAGTGTTAAGTTCTGCGCATGGGCGCAAGGAACGGAGACGAGATGGTGAACAGTGAACTTCAACTCTTCATTAATCATTCTGAACAGAGCAAAAACCTATGGCAGCAGCAGCCCTTTTATAGGCAAGCTGCTGATCTAGTAACCAATAAGAGACGTGGAGTGTTAACCCCCTTAACCAATGAGAGTGGCTTGTTAACAGCCAATCAGATTCTCCTGAACGGACCAATCCGATATCGCTATTATCAGCCAATCAGAAGTGCAGAACTAGAACCCTGCTATTTTCTAAAGGTTTTGATAAATTTTATTTATGTGTTTTATTAGTTCATAACATATAAAATGAGTAAATTGAATGTAATACTTAAGAAGATTATGTCGTAAGAAGTAAGGTATTTATTTATTAAACAAAATACACTCTGGGCCAAGAATGAAAGTGGATTAAATATGAAAGAGAATGACTGGTGAAAGAAATAAGTTGTAATAAAGAGAGCATGTATGAGGATCAAATTTCAAAACAAATATATGAAAGAAAAATGAATGATTTAGAGGGAGAGGAAAGATAGAGGAAATAATTGATTAAATTGATGTGGTTCTGAAAAATGTAAAGAACAATATATGACATAGCACATGAGCATGGTGAGAAGTAGGATGATTTGTTAAGATAGAAAGGTGTGTTGCAGCGTACAGTAGAATAATGTTGATTTAAACTAGTTTTCTCATGTTTCCTTTTCTTTTTGTTCCCATACCTAATTTCTTAGTATTTTTTACTCCTTTTAATGTGGAAAATGTTGCTTTCCTCCAAAGGGAATAGTTATATGTATGTAGTAAATGGACATCTTCTAAATTAGTTTTGTGGTTTCATCATATCTTGGTAACAACTGACATACACTGCATTGTCTACAAATATTCTTAATACAGATTATATTGCTTTTTTATTTAAAAAGATATACTTTAAAAAATAAATTTCCTAATGATGACGCTTACAAATCAAAGCTATCACAGTTTCATATTTTGTGCCAATTTCAAAAGGATATGTGGTGGCAAAGGATCTTTGCAGAATTGAGCACTTATGGTTCATGGATACAGTAAAGCTAGAGTTAAATTATCTTCACAAAATGACCCGATCTTGCCAAAACAGTAGTTACATATGGCTGTAATTTTTTTCATACTGATGTCAGTATATGCATAGATTTTGAGTATATCAAAAATATAAGACATTAAATTTAGAACAGCAAAAATACAATGCACAATTTTATACAGTTTGCAAATCAGTTTATGGAGTTTACTGGAGCACAATTGAAGACAGACAATTTCTTTCAAGGTCAGTCTCTTTCAATAAATTTGTCCATCAGTGGTTATCGGTTGTAGTGATTATATGATAATCCCAAAGACTCTCTGAGATATAAACATGTGGAAGATATGAGGTTTTCAGGAGACTAGTGGGATTTTTAGAACCATGATCTACTTAACTCTTATGAGAAGAGAGATTCTGGTTTAAAGGGGATTGGGCAAGTTGGTATTCTACACATAATTTGATCCCTTTAATTGCTGTCTCTTGATCATACAGACTAAGGTTTATAGGAATTGAAACTATCTGAAGGGCACTCAGTTGATTACTCCAAGAGGATCTATCTTGATCTGATTTTCAGGGCTGTTCGTATGATGATGAAATGCCTGGAAGGGAGAATCAATCCCAGTAAATTGTAAATTATTGAAGCATGGAACACAGCAATTTTATAAATATGCTTCCTCAGTGAATGAATGAATGATTTGACAGCAGATGGCTTCCCTTGATTTGAATTCAGTTTGATATATTTTATACACAACGAATGGCAGTGTTCTTGATAAACAGAAAGGCTTTGTGTAGGAACTCTTGAAGTAAATACTTTCATTTCAGAATTTTTCTTCCTTTGGTTATTCTAAAAGAAAAGAAGGGAGCCTTACAGATTCCTCTCTACACTGTGCTTTTTACACTGTTGAGGATTTAAAGGAGGGCAGCCTTGTAGTCAGCTCTCATGAAGGTTTCCTAAGTTGGAACAAAACCAGATTCCATATTTGAAATGGGTCTCAAGGAGCTATATTTAGTTGCAGACCAGATGATTTGCTCTGGATAGTTTGCATCTTTGTCCAGAAAAATGTTCAAGCTTCTATCTGATTTCAGGGACTAGTAGAAGCAATCAACCACTAATTATCACCTGTGACAGAAAAAAGAAACTGCAGCTTAATCCAAATAAACAAAAAAACCAAATACTTTTGATGGATGAGTAATTTGGCTCAGGTATGGTTATGCAGCCTGTCATGGATGAGGCTGCAGTCCTATTGGAAGTTTATGTTAACAATTTGGGAATGCAAGTTGCTTCTTCTGGGTGACAAGAACAGTAAAAACAAAGCTTTTTCCAGCTTTTGTTAGGCTTCTATTAATAACTAATATATTTAGATCTTATCTCCATCTATGCCTTAGTTGTTTCAAGAATAGAACATAGAATAATAGAGTTGGAAGGGACCTTGGAGGTCTTCTAGTCCAACCACTAAATTACTATAATCATACTACAGCATGTAAAAATGGCTTTGTCTGTACAAGCTTCCAGAAACTTCCACAAATGCAAATAATTACAGGATACTGTCTAGGAACATATACCTGACTATCTCACAACTATTTTGTGGACTATAAATTTGTTTCACTTTTTCTGTCCTCATATTAAATGGTTGGCATTAACATGTAATGCTTCCATTATGTATGGTATAAACCAGGACTGTCAAACTTCCAGCCAAACGGGCCGGATGCATCACGCACTGGTCACACCCACGCCTGGTTTAGTGGAGGGGGGAAAGCTCCAGATATGTCATGTGATGCTGCAGTGATGACACACCCCAGATCTAGACAACTCAAAGAAGGTCTTTCTTCTCTTCTCCCATCATTATCCAGAGCTCTACTTCTGGTCTTACAACTTAGGCTACATTCTTGCGATACTTTTATCCAAGTCAGATTAAAAAATGTATGTATTTGTACAACATGTGCTTAATTGCTGGTAACTTCTATTAGCTCCATTAGGAGAATGTTTATGTGGACCTGGCTTAGAATCTGGGGTATACCCAGCTTGTTTGGTTATTTGGCAGTGCAATAAATTCTGCAAATCCAGAAAAATGATTTAATTCGATAAGCAGATTCAGTATGCTGGGTGAATGCAGACCCTATGAATTATAGTGGACTGCTTCTGACAGTCAGTGTTAAATGGTTGGCAAAATGATTATTTAAAATTTCCTTTGGGTGAATATTTTCCTGATCTGCTTTAATTTTGTTTTCTTTTTCAACTTTAATCTCTAGAAATTATTGCTGGTACAGCTTTTGTAATTTAGGATTATATTTCTCTTATTATTAGAATAATGCTTATATAAATGAGTTTTAAACATGTTAATGTGCCTGAATTCTTCTGGAAATAAGATGGGATGTAAAGTATTTAAAACAGGCGTCCTCAAACTTGGCAACTTGGCAACTTTAAGACTTGTGGACTTCAGTTCTGGGAGTTGAAGTCCACAAGTCTTAAAGTTGCCAAGTTTGGAGACCTCTGATTTAAAACAAAAAAATAGGTGAGGAGGTTATTGCTTGTAACTCCGTACCATTTTACAGGGGGGCTACTAGAGGTAGTAATCAGCAGGTTCTGACCAGTTCTGGAGAACCGGTAGTGGAAATTTTGAGTAGTTCAGAGAACCGGCAAACATCACCTCTGACTGGAGATTATACAGTAACCTTCCCCTGCCACGACCACAGAACCAGTAGTAAAAAAAATCGAATCCCACCACTGGGGGAAGTAACTTAGTGGTTAAAGACACTGAGCTGGTCACCTGGAAGGATGAGAGCCTATGTTCAAGACTTGTGTGTTGTGCAATGGGGTGAGATCCCATTGCTTGCCCCAGGTCCTACCCACCTAGCAATTCAAAAGCATGCAAATGTGTGAAGTTACCACTTAGGTGGGAAGGTAACAGCTTTCCGTGCGCCTCAGCATATAGTTATGCTGGTCATACAATCACGTAAATGTCAATGCTGGCTCCCTCAGCTAAGAAATGGAGATGAACACTGCCCTTAAAGTCTGAATCGACTGGACAGGGAAAACCTTTACCTTTACCATTTTATTGGAGTCCATAAATAGTGATTATATGTTTTCAATTTGTTTGGTTTTGTCCTGAAGATAGTGGGACATATAGCGCATGCTATATGCCTAAATTCAACACCTTCCTGTTTAAAGTGTACATATGTGGGAATTCCTATTTTCCAGGTAGTAGCATTGAACTCTCTCTATATTTTGTAGCAACCAAACTCCTTATAAGCATTAGGATGTGCTTCAATAATAAATTGTTCCAGTGCTTGGAGTCTGATCTTCTGTATAGTCATTGCATCAATAATCCAAACCCTTTAGGGATAGACAATTTACCTCTGCTTTCTATAAGCACACAACAAGTGCTAATGAATCTTAGTTGCTGAGGGCAACTTGTGCAGTCCAGTCCCCTGAATATGTCATTAGTTAAGCTAGATGGCAACTGTACTTATCTCTATGTTTCCCACTGAAATGGAGGACAGCCACAAGGAAAGGAGAGATAATAAATAATATGTGAGGTCATATTGTGAGTGGAAAGCAATTGCTGGCAACAGCTAGGGCAATACTTTTAGTATCAGGAGATCAGCAAGGATGGTGCTGTGTCATTCAAAAATGGCACCTATATAAATGTTCACTATTCACTTGGAATATCTACCCTTTAGATATTATCATTGTGCTCTGCCTAGAATTTGATATAGTGATAAATGTAATGACTGGAAATAAAAGAGAGGTGTCACATTCTAGGCCTCCTTGAGGCAGGCATATTATATGGGGAATATGTCCTTGCAAAGCCCTCTGGAAAACCTGGGTATTTTCCACTTAGACTGATTTTGCTTTCTGTTGATTGTCCATGAACTAATCTTGTCTCTGCTTTCTAGGTCATCACTGAAATTACATGATTGTTTTTTCTCTTTTGCAGAGGAGGTGGCTGAAGGGAAGAATGCCATCCTTCTGGGGATGAGTCAGTGGAATTCCAATGACTTGGTGGAGCAGATCGAGACAATTGGAAAGCTGGATGAAAATCAAGGTACAATTTTGGTTTAACCTATGTCAAAATGAATGAGTGCTATCTGGTTTTTATTATGTAGTGTGGCAAAATTTAGGACTGATATATAGCAATAACATTTAGACATATACTGCTTAACAGTGCTTTACAGCCCTCTCTGAGCAGTTTACAGAGTCAGCATATTGCCCCCAACAATCTGGGGTCCTCATTTTATAAAGCTGTTCAATACCACAGACAATACTGCCACCCTTCAAAAAGATCTTGAGTATGTATCAGAATGGTCAAAAAAATGGCAACTTCAAATCTCAACAAATAAATGCTCTGTCTTACATATTGGCAAAAAAATCAGAAAATAAAATACAAGCTGAATAGTCAAGACCTTGTTGATGATCCAAGCTCTGTAAAACACCTTGGAATACTCATCTCTAATGATCTAAGTGCTAGAGCCAGCTGTAACTACATAGCCAAAAAGGCATTAAGAGTTGTTAACCTAATCCTTCGTAGCTTTTTCTCTGGTAACATCACACTACTAACTAGAGCATACAAAACATTTGCTAGACCAATACTCAAATACAGCTCATCAGTCTGGAACCCATATTATGTATCTGATATTAACACAGTTGAGAAAGTCCAGAAATATTTCACAAGAAGAATTCTCCACTGCTCTACTCATTGTAGAATACCTTATGCCACCAGACTTGAAATTCTAGACCTAGAAAAACTTGAATTACGCCGTCTTCGATCTGATCTAAGTATGGTATATAAAATCATACATTACAATGACTTACCAGTCAATGAATACTTCAGCTTCAACCATAACAACACAAGAGCACGCAATAGATACAAACTCAAGGTTAACCGCACCAAACTTGATTGCAGGAAATACGACTTCAGCAACAGAGTAATCAATGTCTGAAATTCTCCACCTGACTCTGTGGTTTCTTCCCCAAACCCCCAAAACTTTAACCTTAGACTGTCTACTACTGACCTCACCCCTTTCCTAAGAGGTCTGTAGGGGGCGTGCATAAGTGCACCAACGTTCCTACTGTCCCTGTCCTATTGCTTCTTTTATTTTTCTTATATGTACCCATTTCATGTATTCATAATTATGTATATACTTATACTTATTATCTTGTAAGTGTTGAGTTCTGCGCAAGGAATGGAGATGAGACGGTGAACAGTGAACTTCAACTCTTTATTAATCATTCTGAACAGAGCAAAACCCAAGGGCAACAGCAGCCCTTTTATAGGCAAGCTGCTGCTCTAGTAACCAATAAGAGACGTGGAGTGTTAACCCCCTTAACCAATGAGAGTGGCTCGTTAACAGCCAATCAGATTCTCCTGAATGGACCAATCCGATATCGCTATTATCGGCCAATCAGAAGTGCAGGACTAGAACCCTGCTATTTTCTAAAGCTTTTGATAAACTTTATTTAAGTGTTTCATTAGTTCATAACACCCCTTCCCCCGGGTTCCGTTTGGGGGGTGCGGTGACGTAATCTCTGAGGTAGGAAGGTTGCTTTGACTGTCTATTGGATTTACGCTGTCCCACCAGTTCTTGTCTGTAACCCTGTTTTGGCGGGATGTTTTCAGCCAAGTCGGGTGCCGGTAGTTCTTCATTGGAAGGCTCGGTGCTGCTAATGTTCTTGTCATTGTCCTCTGGCCTTTGCGGTCTTGTCTCTGTTGAAGTGTTCCTCTGTGGCGAGGCCACGCCTTTCCTTGATCCTTCTTCATTTGTTACGCCTGATTGCTGACTTCTTTCGTTCCTGCTTTCCACCATCTCGAATTCGGTTTCTTCGACATCCTCTCCCCGCTCAGTTTGGGAGTTACCAGAGTCACGGAAATTAGGTTGTAGCCTCGAGCGAAGCTGATCTATATGGCGTTTCCATATTTTTCCGTCGCAGGTTTTCACCCGGTACGACCTGGGTCCAGTGGCTTGAATTACAGTTGCATCGACCCACAACGGTTCGCCAGAAAGGTTTCTGGCGAGAACTAAGTCGCCTATCTTGAACTCGCGGCATTTTCTGCTAGATCCACAGGGTTTCTCTGGCTCGTAAGACGGGTGAAGCCGGTCGAGATGGGAGCGGAGTTTGCGTCCCATCAATAGTTCAGCTGGAGTCTTGTTGGTGACGCTGTGCGGAGTGATGTGTTGGAGAAGGAGTATTCTGTTTATCTTATCTTCAATGTCCCCATAGTCCATTTTGTAGAGGTTTTTTTTGACAAACTGTACCATGCGCTCGGCTCTTCTGTTAGCCGCAGGGTGCACTGGTGACGTTAGCGCATGGTGAATACCCCAGTCTGCTAAGTATTGTTCAAAAGGGAGCGCGGTAAACTGGGGTCCGTTGTCGGATACCAGAACGTCTGGCAGTCCATGCGTCGCGAATAATCTGTTCAACTTCCGGATGACGGACTGGGTTGTGGTACTCTTCATTTCATGGATCTCGAGCCAGTTTGAATAGGCATCCACTGTTAGGAGGAACGTGTGTCCCTTAGTAGGTCCCGCAAAGTCAATATGGATGCGGGACCATGGTCCCCGGGGTGTTTCCCATTCTGTCGGAGTTTCTTTAGGTGGGGCATTGCTAACTTCCTGGCACTTTAAACAAGTCTTTACCCAGGCTTCGATCTGTTTGTCGATGCCCGGCCTCCACGCATAGCTTCGTGTGAGCGTTTTCATATGCACAATGCTGGGGTGACCCTCATGTCGTGTCTTTAATACCGCTCGTTGTAACCGCTCTGGCACGACGATTCTATCCCCCCATAGGATGCGGCCTTTTTGTGAAAACAGTTCTGTTTGCCGGTTCTTGAAGGGGATGAAGTCATCAGGGGTTTGATCTACTGGCCATCCCCGTTCGACCCAGCTAAGAACTTGCATTAAGATAGGATCGCATTTCGTTTTGATCGCGATATCTCTAGCTGTTAGCGGCGGTGAATGTAGCGTTTCAATCTGGAGCGTTGTAAGGGTTGGAGCTGGGTCGTCGACGGTTTCCGGAAGTGGTGCATGGCTCAATGCGTCAGCGTGGGGAATGGCTTTCCCCGGCGGTGTTGCAGCTTATCATTGTACACAGCCAGAAACTCCGACCAGCGAGTCATTCTTGGTGATAATATATAGGGGGTTGGCTTGTCTCCCGCTATAATCCCCAGCAAAGGTTTGTGGTCGGTAACAATAGTAAAAACTCGTCCATAAACATATTCATGAAACCGTTTAACAGCAGATACAACAGCAAGAGCCTCTTTATCGATTTGACTATAGTTACGTTCAGCCTTTGATAAAGTTCTTGAAAAATAGGCAATAGGGGCTTCACTACCGTTTGGTAACACATGGCTCAAAATGGCTCCTACTTCAAATGGTAACGCGTAACATGTGATTGTTAAGGGCAAAGTCTCGTTATACTGCATTAAAACAGCATCTGAAGTTAATAGGTTTTTCACTTGTCGGAACGCGTGCTCCTCTCGGTGCCCCCAAACCCAGGTTGCTTTTTTGTCGAGAAGCCGATGTAGGGGCTCGGCTACAGTCGCTTTGTGGGGTAGGAAGATGTTGTAAAAATTAATAAGCCCCAGGAAAGCTTGGAGATCAGTCTTATTTCTTGGTCTTGGGGCGTTCTTGATTGCTCTTAACTTGCTACTGGTGGGGTGAATGCCTTGTTTATCGATTAGGTACCCCAGGAACTCTACTTTATCTGTACACAGTTGACATTTATTTCTTTTAACTTGAAGGCCAGAGTCTTTAAATTTCTGGAGAACCAGTCTAAGACGCTCCTTTAGTATTTCTCTATTCGGGGCAGCAATTAAAACATCATCAAAGTATGGTACGACCCCTTTTATTCCCTGTAATAGTCTCTCCATCAAGCTCTGAAAGATCCCTGGGGCCATGCTAACTCCGAATTGGAGTCGGTTGCACTTAAAAGCGCCTCGGTGCATAACGATCGTTTGTGCCTCTGCTGTTTTTTTATCTACAGGCAGTTGTTGGTACGCCTGTGCTAAATCCAATTTAGCGAAGACTTTTCCACCCCCCAGGGAATGGAGGAGGTGTTGTACCACCGGTACCGGGTAAGCGTTCTGTTGAAGGGCGTGATTCAGGGTGGCACGGTAGTCCCCACAAATCCTTAATGATCCATCCGGTTTGATGGGTGTTACGATTGGGGTTTCCCAAGGAGCATGGTCGGTTGGTTCTAAAATACCCTGGGCTATTAATATATCAAGCTGTTTGTCAATCTTTGGTTTAAGGGCAAAAGGGACTCGACGAGGCTTAAGGCGGATGGGGGTTACTTTAAGGTTAAGGTTAAATGATATCGGGGTCCCCTTGTACTCGCCTAGTTTGTCTGCAAAAACGTCCTGGAATTCCTGGACGAGGGCCTCCTCCCAGTCGTTGCTGCTGGTTTGGTGAATGCCGGCTATCTCAATCCCAAGTGGGGATTGAAGGCCTAACAAGCTAGGCCGATCACGGTCGACAACGGTCAATGGTAAAGATGCAGTACGATTTTTGAATGAGACCTGGACTAGGCTGGATCCAACGACCAGAATTCGGTTTCCTTGATAGTCCTTGAGAATGATTCTTTGGATTCTGAGGTCTTGCCGCCGGACGGCAGGGATTAATTGTTTAAGGGTCTTCCAGGAAACCATCGAGAGAGATGATCCTGAATCGACTTTCATCATGCAGGGCTGGTTTTCGATGGCAACCTTCACTTGGATCTTCTTTGCATGTAATGATGATGCGTGACCAATCGTGATGGTATGGTGTGCCTCTTCTCATTTCGTTGAATGGGCTAGTGGTTTATTTCTGTAGGAGTGGTTGTTCCATTTGTGGTTCGAATGTTCCTGATTCACAGGACAACTTCCTGTGGGTTGGCGGTAGTTGGTCCCCCTCTAAAGTGGGCTGGATCCTAGCTTGCTTCTACAGATCGTTCCGATGTGGCCTCTCTTCCCACAAATATGGCAGAGCGCGTCGAGGAATTTGCAGTCTGATCATGGGTGGTTTGCCCCACAACCTGCGCATTGATACTGCAGTCTCTGGTTACGCTGGTGGCATTGGTCTCGTTCAGACCGGAGCTGGTTGACTTCTTCCTCATCACTTTCTGATGACAATTCGAGGTCCTCGTGGTGGGTTGCCGTTGCATGTCCCTCAAGGCGAGGTGAGTTTTCGCCGGCAAGTTAGCGGAGCGGGGCGTTGGTGCGGCGCATTCGGGCAGCCGACTTCCTGGTTGCTTCTGCTACAGTAGAGTCAGCGATGGTATCTGCAAGGCTGATGTCGCCTTTCGCCATCAGCTTACTTTGCACGTGTGGTGCATCTAAACCCAGAACTATTTGGTCTCTTAGAGCTTCTTCGAGGTCGGCGAACCCGCAGAGGCCTCCCAGGTTCCGGAGATCCGCAATGAAATCTGCAACGCTTTCTCCTTTCACTGGTCTCTCTGGTAAAATTCATGTCTTCGGACAAGCGTTGGTATGGTAGTTGCAAAGTGGGCCCGTAGGAGGGGCTCGAGGATGTCCCAGTCCATGGATTTCACCCCGCCAGTTTCGCCAGTGCCTTAGCCATCTTAAAAACGGCAGGTCCGCAGTGAGTCAGGAATACTGCTCGCTTTTTCCAGTAGTGGCATCCTTCAAGTTGTTGGTCTCCAGAAACATCTGGAACCGGTCCATGTATGAGTCCCAGTCTTCTTGTGCCGGGTCGAATGGAGCAGATAGTATGGTGCCGCCGGTCATGGTTTCCGCCGTTGATGCGCCTTCAGCCACGTGCTCTGTTTAGTGCTCTGTAATATTCAGTCAGCTCTGACGTCTCCGCATCCCATCCTCGTCGCCAGTGTTAAGTTCTGCGCATGGGCGCAAGGAATGGAGATGAGACGGTGAACAGTGAACTTCAACTCTTTATTAATCATTCTGAACAGAGCAAAACCCTAGGGCAACAGCAGCCCTTTTATAGGCAAGCTGCTGCTCTAGTAACCAATAAGAGATGTGGAGTGTTAACCCCCTTAACCAATGAGAGTGGCTCGTTAACAGCCAATCAGATTCTCCTGAACGGACCAATCCGATATCGCTATTATCGGCCAATCAGAAGTGCAGGGCTAGAACCCTGCTATTTTCTAAAGCTTTTGATAAACTTTATTTAAGTGTTTCATTAGTTCATAACAGTAAGCAATTGACAAATAAAATAAATGGAAGGCTGAGTCAACCCTGAGCTGGTCAGAATTGAACTCCTGGCAGTGAGCAGTGAGTTAACTGCATTCTAACCACTGCACCGCCACAGCTCTGATATAGCAATCTTGTCTACAGCCTCTGATCTGATAGCATACATCACTTGGCAGGAATATTTTTGATGGCCTTCTAAAAAGGATAGGACAACCTTACAGAGAAAAAAAATTCAGCCGTGGACTATCCTTTCTTCCATGGAACTATTAACAGGCTTCTATTCAAAGGAACCAGTCCATATGCACACTAAGAGAAGAAATGGCTAGCTCTGGCATGCCTTTCCACATATTTTCAGTGAGACTTCATATTCATGTATATATTATATTGTCAATGGGCACTGCTTACCCTAAGGCTGAAGAGAACTTTGGGAGAAGGAAGGGGATCAACTTACATTTCTGATTTAAATGAGGTTTAGAAATAGATTGGTCATTTATGGAGAAAGTGTTCAGTCTGTTAAGCCTGGTCCCCCAACCAGTGTTAAGGAAACACGCTAAACAGAATGTGCAGCATTAGTCAGTTAGGCAGACAGGTAAATGTGTGAGATAAGTTTGTATGTTAGTTAACACTCAGTAAAATGCAGATACGCTGGTGCTATCAAAATATAGTTTATTCCATTAAGAGTTATAGCATAGTCAAAAACAGTCCATTAGTCATGTATCATTTCAGTCAGTCCATTCGGGGATTCTCAATTTGCAAAGTCCGTGTTGTGTATTCAATGTCAGTTCACTTACAATAAATCAGTCCGTATTATCTCTTCTCACCGTTGAGAAAAATCAACACTCCTTTCTCTCTCCCATTCCAGTAGGAAAAAACGCAGTCATCAATCCATCCAGTAATTAGGGATCATTAAGCCAGAGAGCGAGCTGCTGTTGTCTTGCTCCTTTTATGGTGTTTTTACAACCATACCCTTAATTACATTCTTGCAGTTAAAGTTACACACACTTTAACCAACAAACCATGATAACTTATTTATTATTTTACCTAAACCAGTTAGGGTAAACAATGTTATCCCTAACACAGTCGTGCCCAAAATACGTATCAGTATATCAAGGGAAAACAAAACAAGACACTCATTGAAAGAATTCCTTTGATCCCTCTTCCATTTTCTCGAATTGCATTATATATAGCTAGTCCAGTACTGAGGTCAGCAAAAATAAATAAGTGTGTCCTTGTGATTTGCAGTTATTGAAGACATTCAGAAGCAGTTCTCTTGTGCACAATCATAGCGAATGTTGTTGCTGAATGAATGGCTCAGTTGGGTGGGGATGAGAGTCTCATAGAGCAGGCCTCAGATTTCCACTGGTTTTTTTTTTTTAAGAATTTGTATACAGTCTTGGGGATATCTGAGGTGAGTCCTTCTCCATGTCACCCTGAAACAGATAGATCAATTGTAACTGGCTGTCAGTGTATCTGTGCAAAGAAAGTAGTTTTGTATTTATTTTTCTGATAAGAAGTTGAAAGTAGGTTTTAGTTTAAATTTTAATAGAAAATAGTGTTCACAGGAGGAAGAGGCTGAAGGCAGTAAAATAGGGTACAATAAGCAATCAAATCATACTAGGAAACAGTCAATAAAAATCGTTAGAATACAAGCAACAAGGTTACAGCCATACAGTCATAAGTAGGAGGAGATGGGTGAAAAGAAGGGAGGATTAATAGTAATAGTAATGCAGACTTAGTAAATAGTTTGACAGTGTTGAGAAAATTATTTGTTTAGCAGAGTGATGGCATTTGGGAAAAAACCGTCCTTGTGTCTAATTGTTCTGATGTGCAGTGCTCTATAGCATCATTTTGAGAGTAGGAGTTGAAACAGTTTATGTCCAGGATGTGAGGGGTCTGTAAATATTTTCACAGCTCTCTTTTTGACTCATGCAGTATACAGGTCCTCGATTGAAGGCAGGTTGGTAGTAATTGTTTTTTCTGCAGTCCCAGTTATTCTCTGGAGTCTGTCTGTCTTGTTGGGTTGCAGAACCAAACCAGATAGTTATAGTGCAGATGACAGACTCAGTAGTTCCTCTATAGAATGTATGTATGTATGTATGACTGGCAGCTGCAATGACTAACTTTGAATTAGATGGTTGCATCTAGTAGTTTAAAATGAAATAGACAGTGTTGCAGTGCTGAATCTCATTTGTTCACAATTTATACAAAATCCATAAGCGTTCAAGGACACAATCTGAGGAAAAAGCACTAAAGAATAAAAGAACTGGCGTGGGGCCTTATCTATTAATTGCAAAAGAACCTTGAGGTATGTTTGAAGATAAAGAAGAAGAAAACAAAGAAGTGTTTTTATCATAGGATTACATGCTAGCTAGATCAAGGTCTGTTTTCAGTTTATATAATTAAATCAGAAAACAAGGAAATCTTGCCACCTATAAGGCCTATAAGCACTTTCTTGATTCTAGAATTAAGAAGGTGAGTGCAGAACTAAAAGAAATCAACTATATGGCAAGTTTGTATAATTTGCACATTGACTAGAGCTGAAAGTTGGAAATCAGAAAAAAATATTCTGAGATTTGAACTTTTGTAATTCTGTCCCATTGGAGAAAGGGATACATGCTAAGTCTGGAGATTTTCAGAGTTTGCTGCCAATCAGTCACAAAGATATAAACCAACTTCCTAAATTGTTCCACTTCAGATTGTGTGCCTTTTGCTAATAATTCTGAAAATATTTTTATGGTCTAGAGGAGGGATGTCAAACTCATGTCATCATGGCGACATCACATGACATATCAGGATTTTTTCCCCCTTTGCTAAACCGGGCATGGGCGTGAGCAGCGTGTTTGACAGCCCTGGTCTAGAACTCATATCTCTGGCTCAATAAGTTGTACTTGTGCTGTTTTATCATTGGTTTAAATAAAAAGAGGAAAAACATGTTTTGCATTGTCTTTCAGTCAAATTCTCTGAGCCTTTAAACATACCTTGTTCAATTTTTCTAAGTAATATTTTAATTAATTAAAAATATGAGTTTTAGAAAAAGAAATCGAGAAAAAATATCCAGGATAGCAGGAATATAATTTTTTGTCTGAATTCACATATTTTAAAACTATTTACTTCCTTAAGTTGTTCCATTTTTCATCTGTTCAGATTTTCCAGTCTCTGTAAATCTGCAGAAATGTGTGCAAATTGGTTGGGAAAGGTTTTAAGAAAATGTTGAGGAATGATACCAAATAATATGTTTATCCTATAAGGTGCTTCTTTAATGCTTCTTCAAAGCATCTGGCTACCCACAGTTTGAGAGAAATACAAATTATACCCAGCCTCTTACTTGTTCACCGTACTTTATCCAGCACTCTTTTCTGTTCTTGAAATGGAAGGCACAACTGTATCCTTCCTTAATGGATTTCTTTATTCGTTCTCAAGGGTGACCATTCCCACTAAATATATTTGAAGTAGCTATGGGTAGGATGAGGAAAGGTTCAGTTGGCTTGTGCAATTGTTTACACACACACACAGACACACACATTAAATTGTTGGAAGAATGAATTTACCTTCTGAACTTATATTAGATAAATGTTATTGCTCTGTTTATAAGTAGACTGGTATATATTACCATAATTGGTAATTTTACAATATAAAATATAATTGTATTTCTTTAATTAAACAAAAGTACAAAAAAAAAGAAAATGCAAAACTTTTGAATATTTTTTATAGAAATTGGGGAAACACCCACCAATTTTTGTTCAAGAACCTTGCTTTTAGTTTTTCCTGAACTGAAGCAACATGACAAATTAAATCAGGTCTTATAAACAGCTAAGTTCTCTATTGCAAAGCACTAGGAAAGTAAACAACATGCTTCGGTGATTCAGTGGTGCTTAAAAAATTGGGAAATTGTGTTGGTTAAAAAGTTCACACAATACCAAATTGCTATGAAAATACCCACAGTTAGATTTCTTCAAGTATACTATTTTCCAGCTAAATGAATCTTCATTCTAACAAGTTATCCTTGTCTGTACAAAGGTTGTGAATAAAATACTTATTTTATTCTGTATTTTGTTCTGAGTCCGTTTTTTTTTTTTTAACTTTTTATCATTTGATTTCTAATTTATCAGTTTTTGTCTTGGTGGTTTATTTAATTGGTTTTTTAAAAAGTTGATATTCTGTGCACAAATAGACCTTTGCATTTTTTTTATACACCACTGATAAGCTGAGTGATGCAGTGGCCACATACCCAAACAGTGTTTCAAAGACAGCCAAATAGATAATTAGTGGGTGAGGTTTGAGGGACTGCAACATGTTTTACAGCTGCTCTTGACAGTGATATGAAGGGCTGCCTTGTGTTCCCTGCTAATTTATGTCAATCAACAGCCAGGGATTCAGGGGGAGCTGAAAGAGATGCTGTCTGCATTCTGAGCACCTCTCCTCTTGACAGTGAGTAGGAAAATACATTTAATCTGGTAGTGAGCTGAACCATTCTATGGGAAATGAATAGACAGTTCTGAAAGGAGATTTTACATCTGATTTCTCTGAGGAATCGTGTAATTTCAATGTACGTTCCATGGGACATTAAAAGAAATATTTTAAATTGATTTTTAATCTTGTGTTTCATAAATCTTGTGCTGTATTTGATTTATCAAAGTTTAACTGGAATTGACAGAACTGGTCCATCCTTTCAGGGAATGGCAATATGTTAAAATATAGTCAGCTTCAGTTTTATTGATCTGCTTGTGACCCATAAATTTTCCTTTCCAATTTTCTGTGTCCATAAGAGTTAGTTTGGTGCAGTGTTAAAGCACTAGAATAAAACTAGGAGATGGTGAATTATAGTTCTGCCTTGGGCATAAAATCAGCTGGGTGACCTTGAACCAGTCACTTTCTCATCCATAAGAATGCAAGGACAAACCACTGGTGAAAATCTTGACAAGAAAACTACAGACACTTTCCCAGACATTTTCCAGGAATTAAGGTGATATCAAGGCTTAAAATAATACTGAAGGTGGAGTTACTTTAATAGAGAACTCTGCTTGCTAGTTACAAATTCTGGAAAGAAAGATAATAGGAAGAGCAGAAGGGTAAGATTAATAAAGGTACTTAGAGCTTTAAAGATTGTAATATATTTTAGGGGCAAAATACTTTGTTAAAAGTAATAAAATATTTATGATTAGAATAGTACCAGGATTGTTGATTTAATGCTAGCTGTATGCATAGTTAAGAACATATGCAGTACCTTTGCCTGATCAGACTTCTGGCCAGTCTGGCCAAAACCCTGGGATTAATCCACCAGTCTGTTTTCACAGTAGCCAACCAATTGCAGAAGGAAATGACTAAGGCCATTACACTGTTATCAAGGCTAATAGCATAGAGTCAACATAGAGTGTAAAGATTATATTTATCCAGCTCCTCATCAATAATCAAAAATGCAAAGTTCTTGCTTTTCTATATTCATTTCAGCAGTAGAATAATATTTTTGTTGCTTTATCCGGGGTGTCAAACTGGCAGCCCGTGTACCAGATGCATCACACGCAAGACATGCCCATCCCAGTTCCACAAAGGCAAAAATCATTGTGATACATCATGTGATGCAATTGAGTTTGACATTCATGCTTTTGATTCTTTGTTGGACAGAGAGGGACCTTGGACAGCTCCCTTGCTTCTCCCCACCTGAAGAACTAAATTCTGTCATTTTCTGTTGGATAATTGATTAATGTAATATCCATATTGTCCAATATTGTGCTGCACACCTATGCAGAGAACTGGATTTAATAGCAACATTTCTTTCAGAGTATATAAAGGCACAGATGTAGCTCTTGTTGGGCATAGCTTAAAACAATGGTATTTTTCCCTGGTTATGTGATTCCTGCTGTGGAATCCTGGGATTAGTTTAGTTTCTCATGAGATCCCAGGAAAAGACATTCTTGCCTTTCAGATCAAGATCTCTGCATAGTTCTAGTATTTATTCCCGGGAACCAATCCATATGTATAGTTTGATCTCTTGAAGGCGGGAAGCGCCTTTGTGTGCATTATACATATTTACATTTACATCTACATATTTCATTAGGAAGTGGACAGCATACATATAATTCTTTCACATGAAGGCATTTTCAGAGCAATAAACCAAAATTGATCATATTGATGAGTGACTATTGTGAATTGAAGAGGTGCAAATAATACATATTAAAATCTAGGTTTGGAGAGACTATCTTGATAGCCATACATGACCACAGTATGTATGGATTCCAGCTACATCTAGAAGGACAGTGAGAAAACTAGTATTAATAATGAGAGATCTTGAAGCCAGTCCACTAAAAAGTAGTGTAGGATTTGTAGCCAATGAGATTGCAAGAAAGATTGAACCTTTTTATGCAAAACATGGAGCATATTAATTTCCTATTGCTGCATTTCCCATTCTTGCAGAAGCCAAGACCAGAGCCAATGAATAAAAGCTGTAAACATTTAGAAGTACTTGCTTATAGTATTTATTTAACAATGGATCAATTTAACAATTGGAAAAGATACTGTTTTCTCAGTGGAGACTTTTAAGAAAATATTTGTCTAAAGTGGGCCCTATATCTTTTAATTCTGTCCATCACTGAATTGCTGCTAGGAATTACTGCTTATTTCATAGGTTGTCCACCAATTAGTTGTTAGGAAACAGTTTTTTTCAGTCAAATTACTACATTTTTTGACTGTATTAACATGATTAGCTAGAAGTGGAATTTTCATGTTACAAGGTTCCCACATACTGAAAATAATGAAGGACATCTGGTCTCATAGTATGTGAGCTTTATCCAAAAATCTGGTCAGTTATTTTGGTCAATCTGAACTTGAAAGATCAATTAATGATGATTTCTTCATTTAATAGTCTTTGCATTTATGCTGCTTTGAGTTACTGCTCAGTCATTCTTAAGGATTACAAGCCATGAGAACCCATTTTAAAATATTGTTTCTTAGAAGATTAAAATATGAGCAGCTGGAAATTCAGCAGAATCCATTCTAGTGCAATTTACAGGTAGGAGTGAGAGCAAATCTGTAAGGCATCCTGGTGATGATGTAGTTTTCACAGATAACTAAATTAATCCCTCTTGGAAACCTCCATATTTTCCCAGCTTGCTGCAGTTGCCACAAATACTTACACTGAAATACTTACACTGTTTAATCCCCTGAACAAAATTAATTTGCTTTAGTGTTCAATCTGCTTTTCAATTTGAATATTTGTGTTTTCATGGAACCTTCTGGTTGGCAACTCAGTATTTGCATTGTAGTTTTTTTAATTGTCATTTGAAAAAAGAATTGGAACCTTTCTAAATTGATGGACCAAAATATTTCATCTGGCAAACAAATAGAGTAGAGTAGTACACTCAACAATATTTGTATATTAATGCATGATTAAGCTGGGGAGTTTGCTTCTAATATGTGGATGTTGGTACCAGTTCTGATTATTTTAAAGGGGGATGAGACAAAGACATGGAGGATTGTACTATCAGTGCTCAGAAATCTTCATGACTAAATCAGAAGTAGCATATCTTAGGTAGTAACTGCTGGGATAAGATGGTGAATAGCACTAGATTTTTTTTTCTCCTATAAATATTTGGGAGCTTCTCTGAATACATTGGGTTGACACTTACAGGATACAGAAGGAATAGATGGGTTGTTGGAGAAATCTGAATAGTGGTACTATTCCAGATATTAATTACAGCTTTTAGAAATCTGGAAAATGAAACAATATGTTCTTCTATGATTTACATTTTATATTTTACAACAATATTTTTCTATTTGATAGTAATATATTATTACGGTGAGATGTTTTGTTAAGCAATGATTTCTATATGCTTATATAGAAATACATATATTACATATATTAGATATTTTATATGAGTACATTTGGAATTCCCACCCCTCCCTTTTTTTCCAGGTTTGGTTTGGGGGTTGTTTTGTAATTTATTGTGTTTTGAATTTCATTGTTTCATTTCTGTATTTGCGCACTCTGTTTATTCTTGTAGTCTTGCTATTAAAAAAAAACCCAAGAAATTTGGGGAAATTACATGCTCCTAATTCACATAATTTGTAAATTGGTGTTCAGTGATATGCTGTTTCTGTACTGAGAGGTGCCATTGTGACTAATACCATTAATCATCCTATTTTCTGTGTATTTGTTTTTTTTAAAGATCTAGTAGCCAACGATTGGTGTTTTGTGTTTGAATTGTATTTAATTAGACATGGTGGGAAGCAATTCTTCATCATGTTAGTTCAGATATCATAGCTGATTCCAACAAGATCTATAAAGCACCCTGAATTCTAACATCAGGCGAGAAGAAACAGGAATATTTTCTTGTGCTTGCCTTGGTTCATTTATTGTAGTTTAAAACCTAGTGCAGGGGTCTCCAACCTTGGCTCCTGGAAGCTTGGCGGACTTCAACTCCCAGAATTCCACAGCCAGCTTTGCTGGCTGTGGAACTCTGGGAGTTGAAGTCCGCCAGGCTTCCAGGAGCCAAGGTTGGAGACCCCTGACCTAGTGTATCCCTGCCTATAAAACCTATTGTAGTTTTGTCAGCAAAGTAAACATAATTTTAAAGTCATTATCCATATATTAATGCAGCTGAAAGGAAGTAGAAATGGAGGACAGATAGATGAAATTAGAGGAAGCGGCAATGGTCCATCTATAATGTAAGGATGAATTTGGGTCTTGGGGTTGGGTACTGATGGGTGATGTAACAATTGAATGAGTCTATAGAAAACATAGGTTCTTATGAATAAAATCTAACATCTCTATTCCTGTCTTTGACAGGTAAAGACCCCGCCTTTTGCTCATCTGGTGTTCTACAAGAAAAACAACGTAAGTCCTGGAGCTTTTAAAATGTACTTCCATATTTAAGGTTTATTGTACTGTCTAAAAGTACAGACAATAGGTAACTTTAACCTATTAAAATATATTGCCCCCTTGTATGGCTTTGTTTTGTTTTGTTTTTTACAAAACTTACTGGATCTCAATCCTTTTCTAGTTTGAAATATTTTTGTGATCACTTGCTAATAGGAAGCATATGTCAGCAGCCATGCATAAGTTTATTTTTCTGTAACAGATTTGTTATTATAAACAGCTAGCAACAGTGCAACAGATGGCAGAAAACTGACAACTTTTTATGGGAACATGAAAATGGGAAATGTCTCTTTTCCTTCTCTTCTTTTACTGAGATGGCATTTCCTCAGATGTTGGCATTTAAAAAAACAGATCTGAAAAAAATTATTCAGGTGTTGAGGCCCAATTTTTCATTCCCATGTGAATCTGAATGTACTTAGTTGCTCTGATCAAATACAGCATCTTGGCAAATTCTTCAGGGATGTAAGATAAGCACATCTGTCATTTTTCAGAACTACTTACGGACTCCGCCATTCTGCAGCCTTTTACAGTAGGCAGCATAAGCTTTCTCAGCCATTATTTCTAGCTGCTTCTTCTTCTTCTTCTTCCTGTTAGTCTCAAAGTCATGTCTGACCCATCATGACCCCATGGACAACGTTCCTCCAGGCCTTCCTGTCTTCTACCATCCCCGGAGTCCATTTAAGCTCATGCTGACTGATTCAGTAACTCCGTCCAGCCATCTCATTCTCTGTTGTCCCCTTCTTCCTTTGCTCTCAATCTTTCCCAGCATTAGGCTCTTCTCTAGTGAATCCTTCCTTCTCATTAGGTGGCCAAAGTACTTGAGTTTCATCTTCAGGATCTGGCCTTCTAAAGAGCAGTCAGGGTTGGATCTCCTCTAGGACTGACCGGTTTAATTGCCTTGAAGTCCAAGGGACTTGCCGTAGTCTTCTCCAGCACCATTTGGCATACAGGAGCTAGAAATAGCTACTGTATGCCAAATGTAAGCAAGGATAGCAAGTGATCTTTATCCTTCTCAGGTGCAATGACTGAACCTACATATTACATTAAAGTATAGCTTGTTTGAGTGAAGTAGAATTGGTTGTCTTCATACAAAATAACCCCTCGCACATATGTGCTAGTTATTTCTGGCTCTAGAATGCAGTGCTCATCTCCATTACAAAGCTGAAGAGCCAGCACTATCCGAAGACGTCTCCATGCTCATGTAGCAGGCATGACTAAACGCCAAAGGCTCACGGAATGCTGTTTTCTTCCCACCAAAGTGGTCCCTATTTTTCTACTTGCATTTTTACATGCTTTCGAACTGCTAGGTTGGCAGAAGCTGGGACAAGTAACAGGAGCTCACTCCGTTACATGGTGCTAGGGATTCAAACCGCCAAACTGCCGACCTTTCTGATTGACAAGCTCTGCGTCTTAACCACTGAGCCACCACATCCCATGTAACCTATGCTATTATATCTTGCTTATTATATTGCATGAATCAGGCCAGATATATTTCTGAAATCTGACCCATATCCTTTTCTAAAGAAGAGCCCACCTTATTTTTGCTTTTTTTCACACGTCCTCAGTGGAGGCAGCCAAGTTCATCTATCAAGACACATAGTTACACATCCTCTGAAATTTTAGTTTTTGTTGCACAATCATATTTATTGAACTTTGGGAGAAAGACATTGTAGAAACATATATTTCAAAGAAGCATTAAAATGTTCTCCATCTGATGGCAAATCCTTTCTGTATTAGTAACTGCCATGCCAAGGGCTATCTGAGTTGCTTTGTTTATTTATTAAACTTGTATGCTACCCATTTCACCAGAGGCAATGCTTACAGGCATGTATGCTTTAAGGAAAGTCTTTAGAAAACACAATCTAAACTTGTGCATATCTCAAGAAAAACAGGTTATTTTTTGTTCACAGTGCCCCCTGTATCTAAAAAAGCAATCTCTTCTGATCTCCAGCAATTGTGTTCAAAAGCTCTTCTTGCTGAATGTTTGATTGACATAAGCAAAACGGAGAGGAACTGCCTCCTGAGAATTCTCCAGAAAACATTCCACTCTGTAATTGGGGTATGATATCATCTGGAATGAAATCAGTTCAAATCTCTTAAACAGAAATCCTATCAATCCAGCATTCTCTAATAACTGATTTTCAAACAGGAGGGACAGTTCGCAAAATGTAATTTGTGCTTCAAAGCAGACAGAAAAATGTCCCAGCCTCAATCCCTTGGGCCTACTAAAACTAGTTTTTCAAATACGTATCTTCAGATTGCAAGTTATTTTTGCTATGAAATATAGTGAGTCAAGAGTTCCTTTAATTAGAGATTTCTGAACCAGAATAATTAAAATATCTCTTAGGGCCCAGTATTTCGACGAAGCTGTGTCCTATAATGCCAGGTATCTCTTATTCCCCAGGAGCTGTTGTCTTGCACACAGAATGAGAGAAGTAGGAAATAACAAGGGAGTAGAGTTAGTACATGCATGGCTCCAGGTCTCTTCTTTCTTTGAGGACTACAGAGTGAATTACACGAAACGAATTTTTATGCAGCACACATTGCCCCATAGTCTCAATTGGAATTGAGCTCCCATCCACTTACTGGAAACAAAACTCTGAACATATACATACTGCATTTTTTTAAAGTATTCATTTATAAAATGAATATAGGAAGGAATATACACCTTTACAGTTCTTATATAATTGTTAAAATTTGACTGTTTATTTCATAATAGTAAAAAATAGGAAGTATATAAACGAATATATACAGCTTTGTTTTCTAAAAGTTTTCTAAAAGTTTTGATCCCCATAGTGATCAAAACATACATCCTCTTAAGAATAATTTCTATGTGGTTTTATAGAATCCATAGTTTTTCAGTCTGCGCAGTCTTTCATGTTGGGTATTGGTTTAGTAATTTGTTCCTTTGTAGCACAGATTAGTCTCATTTAAGGCTATTCACCTTCCATGGTTTCCCTTGCTTTTTACTCAATTAAAATTCATCCAAGTAAGTGGAGGATTTTATTAAGGCAGAACCCCATAAGACAATTTTGTTGCCTGTGGCTTTGTCAGTCCTGAAAAGTCTTTCAATAATGAAAGCATGCTACCTTTCAGCAGCTTAGCTCTTTCATTCATTCATTCATTCATTCATTATCTTTTATAGCCAAGTGACTCTAGGCATCTTACAATTCTTCTTCATATGAGAGATCTTTTCTGGTAATGTTAGTAGTGGAATGCCTAGTCATCTATGCTTGCATTAGAAGTTGGAGTGTCTAATTTCACCCTGTAATATTAAATTGGATCTCCACTTTCCAATTCAAGGATATATAATCCCATTTTTTAATGCCGCTGCAGTTTAATCATCTGGTTTTTTGAGACAGGCTAAGGACAGATATGATCCAGAAGTAATCACATTGGTTCCATATTGTAGTATGCATAATAGTGCTCATCTGATTGTTTAGATTCTTTCAGGAAATAAATGTAAGGCTTAGCTCTTTTATGACAGAAATGAGATAAGGAGCTAATGCCTGAGCCAAAAACGATTGCGATTGGACATTAGGACAAACTTAGCTCTCTGATAGAGTAGTTGTACTTTGGACTAAGTATTCCACCTTGATTGGCCAGAACACTGTAAGTATTAAGAAAATAATTTATGTAGTGAACCTGAGTGAAGGGAGATTCAGGACATAAGAAAAAAGGAACTTTTTCATACAGTGTACAATCTATGTAATTCACTGCACAATATATGGTAATAGCCACCTACTTGACAGTCATTTGTATTCATAGCAGAAAGAGCTGTCAGAAGCTGCCAGTCATGATCTAGTATCAGAGACATATTTTAGTAAAGAACACTGGAATATGTTATGACTCTCACATCCTGTTTGTGGGTTTCTCTGAGGGTTGTTAACTGGCTACTTGGACAAAAGAGGATGTAGGGCTATGGATGTCTATGGCTGTTTTTTTTTTTAAATGTGATATTTATGAAGGTTAGATTAACCAAGCAGATTCTTCTAATTTGAAAAAACGAGTAAGGCTTCCCCCCTACTTGATGAAGAAGTGGGCAGTGTTAGTGCAGCATTATTGTGTACTTTTCAAACAAGGCAATTTCAAGGGATCTCTACAGCTCGATCTTCATTTGGAATTCATAACATCAGTTTTATTCAAGAAAAAAAATATTGATAACGGGGATAGGGGCTTTAGACAAGCATAGGTGTTCTCCTATGGGGAATCCTACCCCATACCCTTCAAGAGTCTGTCCTATCCTAAGCTTTGCTTTTCAAAACCTTTGGAGCTTTTTTCTCTCTCCAAATTTTCATACTGTAGAACATATCTGGAAAGTCAAAGAATTGCAAAGCAACTTCAGGAAAGGTAGGAGTAAAACAGAAGTCTTATGCCTTTTTGAAGAGTAACAGATTTGATACATCATAAGCTTTTCTAGATCCATGAATGTTGTAATCATAGTATGTGGGTTAGATTTCAAAATGTCACAAGATTTTTGGTGGTAAATATAGATACGAGAGTTCTTGGGTGGATAGGATTTTCTACCATCTTGCTGTTTCTAATTTGTTTCAAAATATGTCCAATTTGCATGCAGATTTTTTCTCAAATCTATATTGTTAAATTATACATCTAATCAACACCCACCCACCCACCCCTTGCTGTTAGAATAGTGAGCCATTATATATGCTTAATGTCACCTTCTGTGCAACATTTGATTTTTACCTCCTTTGTTCCCATAGTTTTCTTAATGATGTAATTGGCATGAATTGCAGTAATAGCAGTATAAATAAGATTGCCAGAGAAAACTGGTAAAAATCTGAAACCTCACCTGAGAAGTTCTTTTGAGTCCTGCTAAGCCTCCGTTATAATTTTTCCTCATTAAAAGCTTTTCTGGCAAATAGAGAAACATAATTTGCCATATAATCAGCTTCATTTCAACAGGTAATGAAATTTTTCTCTTTTCTTTATACTCCTGCTCCCGACCCCGTACTAGCGCTTTCATTGGCTTTCTTTGATTATTCTGCCATCTGTGTCTGGGACAATTTGAGTTTACCTCACATTTGTAAACATTTGTAGACTGACTCTAAAAAAGGACAGTTTAAAAAAAAAAATCTATTCTTTGGTTCGAATCATCAGGAGAGTCCCAGGGGATCAGACCAAAAGCCCTATTCAGAGTGACCCAGTCCCTTCTGGGTAAGGAGAGGTAGAAGTGGCAGGAACATCTTCAAAGCTGTATGGCTACTTGGTGAATAAAGAGATTGACTTCAACAGAGCAGATCTGGCCAGAGAGGCTAAAGGCCAGTCTTGTGATGTGATTTTTGGATGCGTTTGAACCAGTGACTCCTGAGAAAACACATAGGATTCTCTGTGCTGTCAGTTTAGCCACCTAGTTATTGAACCAAGGATCCTCCTAGGTTTGAAAGTAGCCAAGGAGGTGATCTATGATCGAATGCTTTCTATGGTATCAGCCTCCTTGAAGAAAGCAATAGTGCATCTCCTTCTCAAGAACCCAATGATTTTAAATAATTTCTCTCTTTTAAAGGAAGATTGTTGAAAAGCCACTTGGTATGCAGTTGATGCAAAATGTGGAGAAAGCAGATTATCTATACTGAGTTGAGTTTCAGGATGGAATTTAGTATGCAGACAGACTTGGTTAAGCTTGTAGATTACCTGTGCTAGAGTCAGGATGGAGATGGTGCATCCATCGTTGTGCTCCTTGATTTCTCAGCAGCTTTGGATACTGTTAACTATAGTATCCTTTGGAACGAGTTCTAGAGGTTGGGGTACCATTAGCTGGTAGGGGTACTATTTTATGATAGTTTTCTTATTTCCTTGGGACTCAACCAATGTTGGTTGAGGAGAAGTTGCTTCTTAGGTCCTTCCTAAGATCACAACTCTCTATCCATGAGTAAACCAGAGCCCAAAAAACAAGCCCAAAACCGCTAGATTCTGAAGCCGTGGAGCCCTAATAATGCTGGCGGAGCTCCTGCTAACTGATCCGGAGCCTTCCTCTCCTTCCCCAGAGAAGTGAAGCTCTTTCCATTGAGTCCTATTAACCACACTGGTGGAGCTCTTGAACTGGATCACTTGGAGCCAGCGGCGTGCAAACAACGTACCTTCATTTAAATCCCTCACACAGCTCATAGAAGTATCTTCCATGCCAGACAACGTGTTTCCATTAATATCCCCCACACAGTTTCCCCGGAGCCATATCGGACAGCTGCCAGGGAGAAACAAAGAGGGAGGAGAAAGCCCTGAGGCTCTTAGGAGCCGAAAGTTACCCTGGATGGCAGAGGAATGCTTTGGTGGTCGCAAGGAGAGGAGAGTCTCCTCGACTGACCCACAGAAAACCCCTCCATCCGAACTAAAAAGAGAACTGCCAGCATGGCTAAATCGAAGCCAGGAAGGCAGCTGAGACAGAAGTGAAAAAGAAAGGAAAGATCTTGTAACAGCGTGCTTAGACTTGGTAAGAATCACTCCAATTTCTGCAGTGGAATTTTCCTTGGAAAGTGGGACTCAAAGGAGGAAAATAGCTGCGATTAACAATCTGGAGTGACTGTCAGATTTAGTTTAAAAAAAAAAAAAGATATTGCAACTAGAAGTAACTTTAAAAGTAAAGAACAGATTGGATTGGTTAACCCAAATTTCTGGACTGTATTTTTACTACAACTCAACTTGAAGAACTTTAGGAAACTATTGGAAAACAATCTTATTCAGAGACATATTGATTGTAGTTAAAGTGTTTTAATTCAGCGAGTTTTGCTCTCTTTCAAAAATCTTATTTTTGTTTCAGCCTATTGTTTAGTAATTGTTGAGTAATAGCAACAGCAATCAGAGCAATAAAATCCTCCCACCTAGTAAATCACAGCTGCTAGTAAAACAATTAACCCTTTCCTTGCAGACTCTCAATACTACCTCATTACTTTAATCAAACACTGATTAATTCATTACCTCAAAACTTACAACTTTTCTACCTCATCACCTATATCAATGATTAGATAATCAATTTCTATAAAATATTTCATTAATGGTTTAATTGATTTATTGTTTTAATTGATTAGTGTGATTAGAGTGTTTAGTGCAAATAGTGTGATTATTGATTAGTTTAAAAGATCAAGATTCATGTAATTTAATTGATTAGTAAAATCAGTGATTTAGTGAATTTAATTGAACAGTGTGATTAATGATTAGTGTAATTAATTGATTAGCGATTAGTGTAAGTAATTGATTAGGCTGATTGTTGCTTAGGAAAATTATTTGACTAGAGAGATTACTGCAATTGATTGATTGGTGTGATATTGGCTATATTGATTACCCAGAATTGTTCCATTAATTAATCAATGTACCATCTTAACAAACCTACCATGTCAAGAAAAAAATCCAATGCCAAACCACAACCTAAAGAGAAAGTAATCCCCACCAATGAATCACAAGACTCTTGAACATGCCTTAAATGCTATAAAACTCTAAAGGATAATGAAAACTCCATCAAATGTTCTCTATGTAACAAATACGCTCATCATGACTGCTTGGGATTAACCGATCAAATGATTCAATACCTAGAATCATCCAATGAGTTTCCATATCTCTGCAAATCATGAAGACCCAAATTGGATCTGTTGGAAAGAGTTGATACCATCGAAACACGAATAACATCCCTTGACACCATAGTAGCATCCCTGGATGTCTTAAAAGAAAGATTATCCAACCTTCAAAAAAAAGACACAACGCAAAAACCTGAACATCCAATAGCTACAAACCACACATCTACCCAACAACCACAACCCAATCCACAACCCAATCCACAAAAAAACATAAGCCAGACAAATAATGATATCCCAATCCTCATCAGAGAAGCTGTTGAGCATGAACGGAAATGTCCAAACGCCATCTTATTTGGTCTAGAGGACATCAATGATAATGATGACATCACAACTGTCCGAAACATCATCAGTGATTATCAAGCATCAACCATCTCCCCTGATGAAATACTTGACATTTCCCGCATTGGCCGAGAGCTCAAAAACAGAGACAGCTCTGTGGCCCCACGCTTCTGAAGGGTCATTTGCAAAAATGAATCAAGCAAATCTAACTTCATTTACACTATAAATTCACTTGCCAAAACCAACACCAACCATAAGAACCTCCGTTGTCGCCCTGACCTAACCATACAGCAACATGCCCGCTCCCGTGTACTCCGTACTGAACTCAAAAAACGTCTAGACAATGGAGAGAAGGACCTGTACATTGACTACCATGCTGACTGTATCAAAAGTAAGTCACACAACCCGCAACTCAGCTTTAACCTTCAACCACAACCCTACCTCAACCAATCCACCATCACCCAAGACTAGGCACGCACGCCCCTAACTACCTCAATTCCAACTACTGCTGGCCTTAAATGCAATCTACTCAATGCAAGAAGCCTTGCGAATAAAATACCTGAATTTCTCCTCTTACTAAATATGGCTAAATTCGACATCATATTTGTCTATGAAACATGGCTCAACGCATCTCTCCCTGACTCCATTACCACAGTAAGAGACTATCATGTTTACCGATCAGATCATGAAATTTGTAGAGGAGGTGGTGTTGCTATCTTCTATAAAAAGTCCTTACATCTAAAAAACATCCAAGTTACCCAGGAGCTTGCTATTCCTGAGACCATCATCTGTGAACTATCCTTAAATATCACATTTCGATTCTTACTATGTTACAGAGCACCTGATTATGACATTGAACATGTAAACAAGCTAAATACACTACTAACATGGGCAGCATCCTGCCCACACGCTTTTATCTTTCTTGGTGACTTCAATCTACCTCATATTGACTGGACCCTAAATGAATGTACAATTGAACCCATACACGCAACCTTCTATAATGCTGTTACAAATCTGGGACTGGAACAACTAGTAACCAACAACACTAGACTAAACAACTGCCTTGATCTCATCTTCTGCAATAGTTTGAATTTAATTTATGGAATACAAACTAAAGAACCCCTTTCCAGCAGTGATCACAATATGATTGAGTTTTGTCTCAACATACGCCCACACAAAAATCATCACAATGATGTAATCCCCAATTATAACTTCAAAAAAGGCAACTATGATCTTATAGACAATGATCTCTCATCCCTTGATTGGCAATCTCTATTTACTGGATGCAATACTGTTGAAGACCATCACAACATATTTTTACTTGAAGTCAAAGGAGTCATCAAACTATATGTACCAACAACAACTCCCAAAACAAAACAAAAAAACAGATTACCCATAACAATAAGGAAACTTCAATCCAAAAAGAGATCATTCTGGCAGAAAAACAAATCTGGTCACGTTGCCAATTTCAAAAGCCAATACAAAAATTTATGCCACCAGATAAAGACTGAATGCACCAATTATCACATTAAACAAGAGGAAAACCTTCTATGCACCAATTCCACCTGCACTTTTTGCAATTTTGTAAACAACAAACTAAAAGACCCATGATCCCACCCCTGATAGGACCTAATGGTAAAGACTGCAACGACGACACCATTAAAGCCAACATCTTTAACACATTCTTCGCCTCAGTATTTGTAAACAGCAATGGATCATGCCCAGTATTTCCTAGCCGAACCACAGACAACTACAATGATCTAATACATATTGATTTTACAGCAGACAATGTTGAAAAAGCACTATGCAATCTAAAACCATCTCTATCTATTGGACCGGATGGAATATGTGCCTACTTCTTAAAAAAGCTATCCGCTGCCATAGCCGAACCTCTAAGCATAATCTTTGAAAAATCTTTCAGGACCAGCTCCTTGCCTAACCTATGGTCACAAGCCACGGTCATCCCCATCTTAAAAAAGGGAGACCCCAGCCTAGTTGAAAATTACAAACCAATCTCCTTATGCTGCGTCTCCTGTACAGTCATGGAATCAATTATTAACCAATCCATTATCCTCCACTTAGGGACAAATAACCTACTCTCCAATAAACAATTTGGTTTCAGGAAAAAACTATCCTGTAATCTGCAACTCTTACACTGCAAAAACATATGGACTACACAACTTGATCAGGGCAAAGCAATAGATGCAATCTACATAGACTTCTGTAAAGCCTTTGATTCAGTGGTACACGACAAACTACTCCTAAAACTAAAATCTTATGGTATCTCTGGACAACTGCATAACTGGATAGAAGCATTCCTGTCAAACAGACAACAAATGGTCAAAATTGGGAGTATCCTATCAAATTCTGTACCTGTCAATGGTGGTATCCCCCAAGGCAGTGTTCTAGGACCAACTCTCTTCATACTCTACATAAATGACCTCTGTGATCATATTAAGAGCAACTGCGTTCTTTTCGCTGATGATGTCAAGCTCTTCAATACCACAGACAATAACTGCTACCCTTCAAAAATATCTTGACTATGTATCAGAATGGTCAAAAAAATGGCAACTTCAAATCTCAACAAATAAATGCTCTGTCTTACATATTGGCAAAAAAAATCAGAAAATAAAATACAAGCTGAATAGTCAAGATCTTGTTGATGATCCAAACTCTGTAAAGGATCTTGGAATACTCATCTCTAATGATCTAAGTGCTAGAGCCCACTGTAACTACATAGCCAAAAAGGCATTAAGAGTTGTTAACCTAATCCTATGTAGCTTTTTCTTTGGTAATATCATACTACTAACTGGAGCATCCAAACATTTGCTAGACCAATACTCGAATACAGCTCATCAGTCTGGAACCCACATTACGAATCTGATATTAGCACAGTTGAAAAAGTCCAGAAATATTTCACAAGAAGAGTTCTCCACTCCTCTACTCATTGTGGAATACCTTGAAATTCTAGACCTAGAAAACCTTGAATTATGCCATCTTCGGTCTGATCTAAGTATGGTATATAAAATCATACATTGCAATGTCCTACCTGTCAATGAATACTTCAGCTTCAACCATAACAACACAAGAGCACACAATAGATACAAACTCAAGGTTAACCGCACCAAACTTGATTGCAGGAAATACGACTTCAGCAACAGAGTGGTCAATGTCTGGAATACTCTCCCTGACTGTAGTTTCTTCCCTAAACCCCAAAAACTTTAACCTTAGACTATCTACTATTGACCTCACCCCTTTCCTAAGAGGTCTGTAGGGACGTGCATAAGCGCACCAACGTGCCTACTGTCGCTGTCCTATTGTTTCTTTTATTTTTCTTATATGTACCCATTTCATGTATTCATAACTATGTATATACTTATACCTATTATCTTGTAAGCAATTGACAAATCAAATAAATAAATATATCTAATGAATTATAAAAACACTGTTCCATAATGTAGTCATGAATAGCCAGAGAAAATCTTCCATTCATTAACTAGTAGCATTTTCCAGTTGTTGGAGGTTTTTTTTTTGTTTGTAAGAACTTGGTTGAGGACAAGAAAGAATAATTACTGGAAATGGGTGCCCTTGAAGTACAGTCAATTCACTGGCTGAGGTGTGAGAATTACAAAACCATGGCTGTTTAGATCTTGGCTGAAGATTCATATCAATTGCAGCAATCTGTTTCACAGCTGTTGATAATTGGGATATTGAAAAGCAAAAAGTAATTTTTTTTTTTTTATCTTTCAGGGGAGTTGTACAGAGCTTCTCTGAGGAAACATCGCTATCCTGCACAGGGCAGCATTGAAATACATGAGGACACTGAGGTGAATTATTATCTGGATTATGCTTCAGGCAGTTTCTGCATCTACAGCAGGGGTGTCCACCTATGACAACTTTAAGACCTATGGACTTCAACTCCCAGAATATCGGAGGATTCTGATAATTGAAGTCCACAGGTCTTCAAATTGTTAAAGTTGGACATCACTGATCTATAGCAATATACTACTCATATTTTTAAAAAAATATTTTAATCATCCTATTTTTATACCACCCATCTCACTTAAATGACTCTTAGAATTTTGCTACAAAAATGCTCCACAATCTCAGATGTTATAATGCATCAGGGGGAAAGTCTTTTGATTCTCAGCAGTCAAAATTGTCTTTGCCTGCAAAATTACATTTGCTGGGCTGTTATTTAGATAACTTTTGTAAATTACAACCTTCCTCCATATTATGGGATTTGATTCTGTTACTGAGAAAGCAGAGTAGAGAGACAACCATGGCTTTGTTATTTTTAATTTTAGACATTTTGTTTATTTATCAATCAGTCATACTTATATAACCATCCATCTCATAAAAAAGCGATTCTAGGAAGCACGTAATAAAAATATAACGATGGTTTCAAATTATTTTTTAATCTGCAGGCTTGAGTTTTTTCTAATATAGCAAAATGCACTAGACAATAATAAATTACTCTCTGCAATGATCATATTTTCCACCCTCTACTTTCTCTTGGGTGGGAGCCCATGAATAATTTAGAACAGGGAACCCCAACCCTCAGTGCGTAGACCAGCAACAGGCCACGCAAACAAATGAATCCCCATCTGAAGGATGCAGGCAGCACACAAAGCCAAGCTGCCTCCAGTCTGCAGAAAATCTTTCTCCATGGGACTGGTCTCTGGTGCCCAAAAGGTTGGGGTCTACTGATCTAGGACTACTGATTCCTGATATCAGAGTTTTGCCCTTATTCTCATAAATGTAGCATAAAACAAGGCTGCTTTCTCCTCAAATCATTTGGTTTCTTTTTCTTTCCCTCTCCAGGAAGGAAGTCAGTTACACAAGTGCAGAACACGCATCTTGATTCTTGTCCTTCATGGGGGCAACATCCTAGATACAGGAACAGGGGAGCCCAGCAGTAAGATGGCTGATGTCAACACCTTCACATCTGTATTTGAGAAAGTGACCCAGGCCCACTTTCCTTCCTCCCTTGGCCATATTGTAATCCGACTTGTTCCCTGTCCAGCTGTCTGCTCTGAAGCCTTCTCCCTCATGGCAAAGTGAGTTCTACTCCTTCCTTCTTAACTATCATATTACATATTTCAGTGAACTAGGAAATAGGCTTTCTATGACAATTTTGTGGGAAAGGAAATGAGATAAAGCTTTTGGTTAACTATTCTTTCTGCATATGCTTCTGAGAAGTGGGCAAGTAGTTTGCCTTGTGAACTACTATTGTGAAAGATGTATGAATTTTGAAGCATTGCTGGATTAGAAATGACAGATTAATATACAGAAGAAATAGCAGTAGTACTAAATAGTGACATTGTTTCATAAATGGGAATGTAAGAAAAGTTCTTTTTTTAGCTGTGGGCGCAGGTGGCTCAGACTGTATTAGTTGATTCTTTTTTTAATGCCTCTGGCTTTTTGAGATTTCTACAGGGAATTTTCTCAGCACAGTTACATGTATCTCAAATTACGAGCTGAGCATTTGAAATAAAACATAAACCTCCAATTCCACTGCTGAGAATAAAATTCCTGAATACTGCACTTCTGAAATTGGTTTAGGCAATATTTATTTTGTTCTGCAGGAAACTAAAAAAAAACCACTCCACCTTCTTAACATGAAGCCAGCAGGTAGGAGTGGTGGTGACAGTCCAGGGGAGTGATATACACTGATAAATCCTTTCTGGAGAAAAGAAGCAACTTAGCAAAGGATTCGGTTCTGTTTTATCTGGAGTGTCAGATCATCTGGGAAGAGAAGCACTGAGCTTTTCAACCTCTTGTTCTTGAATGTTCTTTGTGTTCCCTCCCTCTCTTTAAAAACCCCATTTGTGTGCTTTCAACAAACAACAGGAACACGGGAGAAACTTAATGTACTGGAGCAATTATTGGAGCTGTACATTAATTGAATCTGATCATTTTAAATATCAACCCATATTTTAGATGGGATCCCTTTTTCTGTGGGGTCCTGACTCCTCCCATAAAAGACTCATTTCAAATCAGGATTTTTACTTCCCCTTCAAGTAGAAAATATGGTAGCAAAGTTCTTCAGCTCTTTGGAACAGGGAGAGACAAATGCCTCTTTCTAATTGCAAAAGAATCCCTTCCATTGTCTTCTCTGGTGATAAGTGTCGTGTCCTCGAAAATGATGCCAGGAGTCGGTGACTTCAAATCATGCTCTTTTATTAAAGTAGGAACCGAACTGGCGCTTTGCAAAAGGTTCGCGGCTTTTATTCCTTTAGCCGCGGCGGCCGTGGCCAATGGCACCGCTTTGAATCTCCCGCGATTCGAATAGACCAATCGCGGGAGATTCTTAGCGAGCCAATCGGCGCGGCTCGCCTGACCAATCAGAGTGCCCCGCGCTTTGGCCAATCAAAGCGCGGGGATCTCAAGAATGCTAATGAGGGGACAGAACACCCCTCCCCTCTTGGTTCAGTCCTTACGTAGCGTAGTCACATAGGTAGGCGGGGCTCCGTCTGAGCCTACTGGACCTGCGCAGCTCAGTCGTAGGTTGGATCCCGGCCGGTTCGGTCGGGATCTCTGTTTCTCCTGATGCCGTCGTGGGAACCGGCTGGTCGGTTGGGCCGGGCCGCTCTCCGTAGCTCCCTCCTGGGCCTCCCGGGTTGGTTGAGCTGCGGGTTTCGCCACTTCTGCTCGGTCTTCCCGGGTCGGTCGAGCTGGCCTGGCTGTCTCTTCCTGGCGAGGAGTCGTGCTGGCTGCTTTCCGGTAAGTATGGCTGGTTTATTCTTCTTTGTTTTTGGTCCCCTGGGTATTCCCTTCCCCCTTGGTTTGTGTTGTGGGGGTTGGTTTCGCCTGTTTGTACGTCAGTAGTCTCTTGGTTGGTAGTCCTCGACCTTAATTGGTCGATGTGGCGTTTCCAGGCTCGTCCGTCTGCTGTTTGTAGCCAGTACGAGTGTGGGCCTGTTATTTGTGTGATGACGGCCGGTACCCATAGTGGGTCTCCCGTCAGGTTTCTTGCGTATATGGGGTCGCCTGGTGCAAAAGTTCAGTGTTTGCTGTTTGAGTCTGGGGGCTTCTCCGGGTTATACGTGGGGTGTAACCTGTCGAATGGGTACCTTAATTTCCTCCCCATTAATAGTTCGGCTGGGCTCTTATTCGTTGTGGTATTTGGGGTTATGTGTTGGGTGAAGAGTAGTTTGTTTATTTTCTCCTGGATCTTCCCGTGGTCTATTTTCTGGATGGTTTTCTTAGTGAATTGCACCATCCGTTCCGCCCTACCGTTCGCCACCGGGTGTGCCGGTGCTGTCAGCGCGTGGCGGATGCCCCTTTCCGCTAGGAATTTTTCGAATTCCAGCGAGGTGAATTGGGGCCCGTTGTCGGAAACGACAACATCTGGGAGGCCGTGCATTGCAAAGAGTTTGCAGAGTTCCTTGATCACGGCCTCCGTGGTTGTTGTTTTCATGTTGCTTACCTCCAGCCAGTTGGAGTAAGCGTCTACTGTTATAAGGAAGGTGTGTCCTTTTGTGGGCCCGGCGAAGTCTATATGGATCCTAGACCAAGGTCCCCTTGGGGTTTCCCACTCTAGGACGGGTGCTGTGGGTGGGCTTGGCCTAGTTTCCTGGCATCGTTGGCACCTTGCTACCCAGGTCTCAATTTGTTTGTCCATCCCTGGCCACCAAGCGTAACTTCTGGCCAGGGCTTTAGTCCTAACGATGCCAGGGTGCCCCTCGTGTAGTAGTTCCAGAACCTTCCCTTGTAGTTTTTCTGGAATGACCACCCTATCCCCCCATAGTATGCACCCTTTTAATAACGAAAGTTCCGTTTGCTGGTTTCGGAATGTTTTGACGGACTCGTCATTGTCTCTTTCCGGCCACCCTTTCTCTACCCAATGCAACACCTGCGCCAGACGTTTGTCTTTATTTGTCTCTCGGGCAATGTCTGACGCGGTTATGGGCAGGTTGGGTAGAGTCTCTATGCTGAGGGTGGTCGTCGTGGGTGCTGGGTCGGTGTCAGGTTCCGGTAGTGGCGAGCAGCTTAAGGCGTCTGCATGGGAGATCGTCTTACCCGGTCTGTGTATGAGTCCGTAGTTGTAGGCTGCCAGGAACTCGGACCACCTTGTCATTCGGGGAGACAGAATGTTCGGGGTGGCCCGGTTTCCTGCAAGGATTCCCAGCAGCGGTTTGTGGTCGGTTATGATGGTGAATGTCTGGCCGTAGAGGTACTCGTGGAATCTTTTTACGGCGGCAACGATAGCCAGAACCTCTTTGTCCAGCTGGCTATAGTTCCACTCCGGTTTGGTGAGGGTCCTTGAAAAGAACGCGATGGGCGCTTCTTTTCCGTCGGGGAGGGTATGGCTGAGGACAGCGCCGATGCCGAAGGGTGATGCGTCGCATGTGACGGCCAGAGGTAGGGTCTCGTTATACTGTATAAGGACGGCGTCCGAAGTGAGGAGGTCCTTTGTTCTTTGGAAGACGGCTTGCTCGCGTTTCCCCCAAGTCCAAGTCGCCGCCTTGTCCAGGAGCCTATGCAAGGGCTCCGCCACCGTCGCCTTCTGGGGCAGGAAAACATTGTAAAAGTTAAGTAGCCCCAGGAATGCCTGTAGTTCCGTCTTCGACTTGGGTGTGGGGGCTTCTTTGATGGCCTTGATTTTTTGGTTTGTGGGGTGAATGCCGTGACGGTCTAGGAGTTATCCTAGGAATTCAACCCGTTCCGTGTATAATTGGCATTTCTCCCTCTTGACTTTTAGCCCGGTCTCTTTGAATTTGGTTAGGACCTCCCTTAGGCGACCCTCTAGTTCGGCTTGGTTGGTTGCCGACACTAGGACGTCGTCGAAGTAAGGTACCACCCCCTTGATGCCTTGCAATAGTCTTTCCATTAGGCTTTGGAATATTCCCGGTGCCACGCTGACTACGAATTGGAGTCGGTTGCATTTAAATGCTCCCCGGTGGGTGACTATGGTTTGCGCTTCTGCCGTTTGCTCGTCGACTGGCAACTGTTGGTATGCCTGGGCGAGGTCGAGCTTGGCGAAAACCTTGCCCCCTCCCAGTGAGTGCAGTAGGTGTTGCACTACTGGGACGGGGGAGGCGCTTTGTTGCAGCGCGCCATTTAGGGTGGCCTTATAGTCCCCACAGATCCTCACCGACCCATCGGGCTTGATCGGGGTGACTATGGGGGTCTCCCACCGGGCGTGGTCTATTGGCTGTAGGACCCCTTGCTTGACGAGTTTGTCAATTTGCTCATCTATCTTGGGTTTAAGTGCGAATGGCACCCGCCTTGGTTTCAGGTGTTTTGGGGGGGACATTTGGGTCTAGGCTGAATGATATAAGGGGCCCTCGGTACTTGCCTAGGTTTCCGTCGAAGACCTCTTGGAATTCCCGGGCCAGTTGTTGCTCCCAGCTGTCGTCGGTGACGTGGTCGACTCCCGTGACTGCGATGCCGAGCGGGGCGAACCACTGCAGTCCCAGTAGGCTTGGGCGGTCGCGGTCGACGATTGTCAGGGGAAGCCTTTCGGTGTGCCCTTTATATGTGATGTTGAAGTGTTTGGTTCCGACTACCGGGATGCGGTTTCCCTGGTAGTCCTTTACGATGAGTCTCTGGCTGTCTAGGTTCCTCCTTTGGATGGTAGGCACCAAGCGCTTTATTTCATGCCATGCTATCATGGAGAGGTAGGACCCGGAGTCCACCTCCATTTTGCATGGCTGGCCCTTGATGCCTACCTCCACGTGGACCTTCCGGGCGTCATTGGTTATGGCGTGGCCGATGGTGACCGTCTGATGGGTCTCCTCTCTTCGCCGGTTATCGCCGCCTCGTAGGGATCATCCGTTCCGGTCCCATCTGTTGTCCGAGGGGCGATCTCTGGTCCGGGGTGGTGTGCTCTCCTCCGGTCGCTCTGGTCCCATCGGGCTGGGCTGCGGTTCTTTTTAAGGCGGCAGACACGGGCGATGTGTCCCTTCTTGTCACAATGCCGGCAGATCGACTCGAAAAACCAGCATTCGGACCTGGGGTGGTCGCCTCCGCAACCGGCACAGTTGGTCCTCGACTTACGACTCCGCTGGTTCCATGGGTCGCGGCCTGTCTGGAGGCGATGGATGTCCTCCTCGTCATCGGAAGTGCCCGATGCCGAGTGGAAATCGCCCTGGTGGGTGGTCGTCTCGGGTTGGGCCTCGGCCGACCTTGCAGGGTTGTTGTTCCCGCTGCGGTCCCCAGCGTTCGGTCTGCGCATGCGGTCGGATGTTCGGGTTGCTTCGGCGGCTGCGGCTGCGGTGAGGGTGTCTGCTAGGCTGATGTTGCCCTTGGCCATCAGCCGGCTCTGGAGGACGGGGTCCCACAAACCGAGCACGATTCTGTCTCGCAGGGCGTCGTTCAGGTTGTCGAATTCGCAGAGCCCCCCTAGGCGTTGGTCCCAACGGTAGAACTCGTTGCGTCGGATCAGGATGGGTACCTCTGGAGCGTAGTGCCGCCGAAGTATTAGCTCGAGGACGTCCCAGTCCATCGCAGTCACATCGGCGGGTTTGGCAAGCACCTTGGCCATCTTGAATACCTCGGTCCCGCAGTAGGTCAGGAAGACGGCGCGCTTCATGGGGCTGGTGGCGTCCTTCAGATCGCTGCACTCGAGGAACATGCGGAATCGGTCAGAGTACGATTCCCAGTCCTCGGTGGCGGGGTTGAAGGGTGCGGGGGGTGCGATTTTCACCATCGTGGTGGTTCGTCTGGCTTCCGTCGGACACGTGGTTCGGTTCAGGGTCTGGATCCCACCTTCGTCGCCAGTGTCGTGTCCTCGAAAATGATGCCAGGAGTCGGTGACTTCAAATCATGCTCTTTTATTAAAGTAGGAACCGAACTGGCGCTTTGCAAAAGGTTCGCGGCTTTTATTGCTTTAGCCGCGGCGGCCGCAGCCAATGGCACCACTTTGAATCTCCCGCAATTCGAATAGACCAATCGTGGGAGATTCTTAGCGAGCCAATCGGCGCGGCTTGCCTGACCAATCAGAGTGCCCCGCGCTTTGGCCAATCAAAGCGCGGGGATCTCAAGAATGCTGATGAGGGGACAGAACAATAAGAGTATTCTAACTTCAGCTGAACAAAGGGGGTCCAAAGACCCTCAACTATTTAGTAGTTTAGATTCTTCCCTCTCCGTCTTTTTCAGAGACAGAATGAGGAGCATATGTCATGAAGATGAACAATTGTTTATCTTCATAACATATGCTCCTCATTCTGTCTCTGAACAGTTCTCAGAATGCCCCTCCAACTCTATAAATCTAAACATTAAGAATATTTTTTTTTCTTCCTTCTCTCACCATGACAAGCCTGGCCAATAAAACTGTTCTGGGAATAAACATAGCGGAGATCTCCACATACGCTGACTTGTGCCCTCAGAGAAAAGCTGGATAAGTACACACTAAGTAATCAGCTGCCAAAGGCTGCAGGTACACAATAAGCTCCCAAAAATTAGCCATATGTAATAGAATTCTATAGCCATAGAAATAAAATTCATGGCCATCTTTCTGTATCCTGGATAATTGTAGACAATCTGTTTTTTGGCATGTAGATTATTAAAGTTACCTTACATGCTATAGCAAGAACTGGCCGTATTTCCACCAAGATATTTACTTATGTACCAGTTTACCAATTGAACTCTATGACAGATGAACAATGAACTCATGAGGGAAGCATGGAAATGTGTTAATTGCTCAGGAAAAAAAAGCTAGAGGAGAGAGACTGATGGCCCCATGAATGCAGCGAGCTAAGGAATATGTCAAGTGCCCTCTCCCTTCAGGAAAGCGGAGGACATCAATGATTCTCAGCAGGAGGAAGAAAATCTCTTGTTGATTAATTCCTTGCATGCTGAATGGGCTACAACCTAGATTTTCTGTTGTACTTGCAAATTGAAAGCCTGGTGGTTGCACATTGTGTTTCTTTGCTGGGCGACAAATATTTCCTCCTACTTTGGTTCATATGAAAGTTCTGCTGATGAAATATATAAAATGTCAGATATAATTAGAATCTTTAAGACAATTAGTGTGCTGGTTTTTGCATCAACTACAAAATGAATTCAGAAACAGAATGAAAACTTTCTATTCTCCTACCTTCATTACATTAGTTACAACAATATAATTGGCAGTAAATGAGCTGGCTCCTCTGTCAAAATATAGCTCCTGCCCTAAATGCTGTTTTCTTCTGTGTCTTTAGAGACATTAATTTAGTTAAATAGCATTGTAAATAATTAGATTTCAACATGTCATTCTGGAGTTCCTCTATATTCAGAGATTGTAAAGTGGTCAGTATTATGTTCCAGGTCAGTTTGACCACAGGCCTAGAGAAAATGAAGCTCTGCTATCTTCAGGGTGAGAGACAGCATTTATATTCTGAATATTATAAGGCTGAGGTCAAGGAAGGCTGACATTTAACTGAAATTGAACCTAAATTGTTCTTTCTGTTTTTGCCTGTTTCATTGGCAATGTCTTTCTCTTGCATTCGTCTTTCAATCTGGAAGAAGAATTAATCCTGCACCAGCTAATAAGAGAAATACAGAGATAATTAACAGGATGTTGGACAAAACAAAACAACCTTTCCTCTCCTTTGAAAAATTAATGTTCATCCTTCAGTTAAAACGAGGCAACCTTCAGCATAGCTATACTGTACATATAATGAAAATGAGCAGATTGCCTTGAATGGAGTGTATCATCAGAGGAAAGTTCTTAGATAAGGAGGCTGACAAGTTTCCAGACTCTCTAGGAATCATGGAGCATATACATTTAATAAATTATTATTGCTGTTGTTATATTTCCCTACATTTGGAAATACTGTCCAGGTTAAATGGAAACTTCAGTCCAACTTTCTTCCTTGAAGTATGTCAGATTGAAAAGAACTATTAGGAATTTCTTTGGATCTTTCTGTCTTTAAGTCTCTGTCATTTACATACTGGATATTTAAGAAAGGAGTCTGTATAGTTTTTACTTTGCTAGTCCTGTCAACTATAGGTGGTGCTCATCTCCATTTCGAGAACATGAGCCATTGCTGTCTGAAGATGTTTCCACAGTCATGTGGCCAGCATGACATTGCAGAACACTCTTTCCTTCTCGCCAAAGTGGTATCTATTTATTTACTTGTATTTGCATGCTTTTGAACTACTGGGTGGGCAGGAACTAGGGGTGAATCATCACACTGCCCCATGGGATATTTAAATCCAAAATAATTTCTAGACTATCCCAGAGTTCTTTTTTGCTGCTTTCCAAAGAAAAATGTGCTACCTAGAGGAGATAGCATAGGCTGTGCTCCAACAAAATCCAAGGACTCTCTTTCTAACATTAGACAATTCAGTGTCTTTGTCCATCTTTTCTTACTTCTTAATGTAAGTGTTCAGATTTTCCTAAGATTGCTTCTGAATCTTCTAACTTAGCTTTTGTGGATAGATGTTCATAGCTCAGTTTCTTCTCTGTGTGAATTTGTGGAAGCCCCTTTTCAAAACTGCCTAAATTATTGTTTCTCACCACATCTTAAGCAGTAGATATGTGTATTCATTTAAGCCTGCAGAGCTAAACTTGGGAACATCTGCTCCATTCCTCACATGTCTTCCTGGAAAGCTTCAGGATGAAGTAAAGTTTCTCTGGGATGAAGTAAAACTGTGGGTTTGAAAGTGCTCCTAACTGAGCCACTTCCCTTGTGAGTTGGCATAATATAATCAGGTGGAAAAAAAGAAGATGACTTTGCAATTTTTGCCATTCTTTTGCAGCATAGAAGAGGGAAGTCTGGGCCTGATACCACAGGCCCCACCAACAGAATTCTTCTCTCCCTTTTTCTCCCTGCCTGTGGTCATAAGGCATTCAGAGATCTGTATCCTCTTGAACCTATCTTATCCTTGGATGCTTGCTCTAATTTTAACTTCCTTTCCTCCCTGCTAGGCACACCTTTCTCTCTTCCCCCTACCAGGTCTTTACACTTCAAGGCAGCCCTTGGTTATTTCAGAATAAGGATGGAAATGCTACTTTTGACCTCAGAATAGCAGAGGACAAATTGAGGCTCTTACTTATAGACTGGGGACAAAATGAAGACAACATTGTGGGGCCCCAAAAACAATGGTCAGGTAATGATTGTGCTTTGGCTCAGAAGGTCTTAATTGAATTGGAATAGCCTTCCTAGAATTGATGCTCATCTGTAATTGCAGCTCCTGATATACAACAAGATAGGACACATTTCCTATCACATTTCCAGCCCATTTCTGATTAAGTTTAGGTTAGAATCCATATTTGGGAAGGAGTATTATTGCTGGGAAGGATTGCATTTTTCACACCCTGCAATGTCTAAGTGGAAGTCTAATTGCTAACTATTAACCTGTTTCATTTGTAGAATAAATATGTTTTAAATAATGCAGTTGTTTCATTAAAACATTGCAGGGTCTTGAGCTAATGCCCCGTGTTACTGTAGGGATATTTTGCTCCTTGATAGAGCTCAGTGAGCTAGATTTCAGCTGGTACATGCCTTGAACAACAGATGATATCCAAAAGTCCACTAATCATTGAGATATCAGAATTACAATACAGACTATCAATTTATTGATAGAAACTAGCAAAGAGATTTTGTAGCTGTAATTCAGCTTTTAATGGAACAATGTCCTGCTGGCATTAGTTAAGCCCCTTGATTATAGGGAGCAGGAAAGTCAAAGACATGGAGGAAGGACAGAAGACGAAAAGAAGTGGGAGGGAAGTAAAATGGGGAAGACAGAAACAGAAAAGCAGCAGACTTGAAAGGGTTGGAATGGAGCAAAAAAGGAAAAGCACAAAGAGCTGCAGAGTTGAAGAAGGCTGAAATTCACATCGTTTCCTGAAATAAGCAAGCCAGTCTGGCACACTACAATTATAATAGCTCTTGTTTTACTTTAAAATAGTGATGTAAGAAACAGTGCCCACATAAACAGTGTTTATGAGCTGGATGGAGTTTGCTTGCACTCTACATTGGACAGAGGATCATTTCCCCTATAAAAATCTTGATTTGGTTTTTTTTTTACTAGTCTCCCTGCTTCAGTTTCCTTGGAGCTCATTTTCTCAATGGTAGCTGTTTATGTGAACCAGCGGCAGCAGCATGGAAGTCAGAGATTCCTGACCAACTTTTCCTAATCTTTCTGCTCTACATTTTTGTTTTAGAGGTTCCTGATCTGAAAACTGGAGTTGATGGCTATTTTTCTGAGCTGTCCTATCTTGTTGTATATCAGGAGTGTCAAACCCAATTTCACTGAGGGCTGCATCAGTGTTGTGTTTGACCTTGGGGGCTGGGGTGGGCGTGGCCAGGGTGGCATGGCCAGCTTGATGTCACTCATGTGGGGGGGGGTGCCTGTGGTGGGCTAAGTGCTCTACCAGCAAAAATGAGCTCCTAACCTCCATTCTTGGTTGCAATGGCCTCCTGCAGCCCTCTGCCAGTGAAAATGGAAATTGGGTGGGCTGTGTGTGCCCCCTGGGCCCCATTTTTGGCCTCAATGGCTTCCTTCAGCCCTCTGCCAGCCTTCCTGAGCTCCGTTTTTGCTGGCAGAGGCGCCGCAGGCCAGTCCTTTGCTGTTTCCAGGGCAGCCCTGAGGGCCAGATCCAAGCACCCTGTGGGCCACATCTGGGCCCCGGGCCTTGAGTTTGACACCCCTGTTCTATATCCTCCTTTGAACTGTAACTTAAAGTTCTTCTTTCAGGCTCTGTAAAACTTTTCCCAAGTTCCAAGCCCCAGAGCTGTTTGGCTATTTTAGATGGAGAGGAGTAATATGAGTGGCTGAGCTCAAAAGAGCATTTTTCTGGAACCTTCTGTCTCCTCTCCAGCTGAAGGCAGCTGAATGTGTCCTCTCCAGAGCTTCAAATTGGAATGGGAGGAGATGCAGCTCAGAACCCAGTGTCTGTGCTAGGTTCAGCGGCTCCCAATTAAAACATAGAACATAGAATAACAGAGTTGGAAGGGACCTTGGAAGTGTTCTAGTCCACCTCCCTGCTCAAGCAGGAGACCCTATAGCATTTCAGACAGGTGGCTGTCCAGTCTCTTAAAAGCCTTCAGTGATGGAGCACCTACAATTTTTGAAGGCAAGGCATTTCACTGGTTAATTTCACTGTTCTCACCATTAGGAAATTTCTTCTTAGTTTTAGGTTGCTTCTCTTTCATTAATTTTCATCCATTGTTTCTTGTCTTGCCTTCAGATGCTTGGAAAAATAGGTTGACCCCCTCATCTTTGTGGCAACCTCTCAAATATTGGAAGACTGCTATCATGCCTCCCCTCGTCCTTCTTTTCACTAGACTAGATATACCCAATTCCTGCAACCTTTTCTTCATATGTTTTAGCCTCCAGCCCCCTAATCATCTTGGTTGCTCTTCTCTGGATTCTTTCTATAGTCTCAACATCTTTTTTATATTGTGACCAGAACTGGATGCAGTATTACATTAAGGCTCTGTACTAAACCTGGAAATGATTACCCTGTTTCTCCAACAATACGGCCTCCCCCAATAGGAAGTCCCAGCATGTTTTATAGGCATGAAATGAAATTAAGCCCCCCCCCCCCCTCATATTAAGGCCTATATTAAAACATGCGAAATGGGGGGAATGGTGGTGGGGGCTTGCCATTAGGAAGTACTTTTGTTACATACCCGGATATGGTGCTGCCTGCGTTGACCCCAATACGAAGTGCCCCACCAACGCCAAGGTCAACATCCAAATTGTCGCCGCCCTCCCGAAGATGCAAGGGGGGGAATTAAGTCACCCCCAAAAAGACGGCCTAGCCATTTTTTCGGGGCTAAAAAAAAAAAAAAAAAACGGCCTTATTATATGAGAAACACGGTAGCACATATGTACAAGGGGAACTTTTACCTGTAGGGTAGAACTAATACTTCATGTGAATTCAATTTAATCCCAGTGTCCAAGATAGAGCTTGGAAATGTTGTGGTCTTGTATAGCAGCAGCCAGTCAGCATAGATAGTACTAAGCTAATGGTCTGGGTTAGTATAAGGCAGCTTTCTCTATTGCTGTAGGCCCTGTTTGGACACCCAGAAGCCAAAATTACCTTCCAGCCTATGCAAGAGCTGGTCCTTACTGCCTCCTTGTGGCATCTAATTGTCCATTCACAGAGTAAAGGTAATAGAAGAGAAACAGACATGCTTTTCTGGGGAATAATGGTGAAGCAAAACCTGGAAGTTGAACCAAAGAAAAGTCTTTAATATTTGCAAAGCTGAGCAGCCTGCAAAATGCTTCTCTTCCTCTTTGATTTTTGCAAGAGGGTGGGGTTTATTCCCGGCCCTCTTTCACAGACAGCCCTATCTTACCATGATTGCTGAGAACTGATAGCTCAGTATCTCCATGATGTTGATGTGGGTCCTTTTTAGAGGACCCATATTTTTATTGATGAGTTTTGCACAGCCATATGGGCAGGATTGCTCCCATCCTTTTTTCACCTGGAATTTGCATTGTGCTAACAAGCAGAATGTACAAGATGTGTGAAGAGCAAGGCACACAGTGTGCAATTCGCAAGTTTCTTTCACAACTATGGAAACTTCTAAACTGTTCATTTGCCCATGGCTCCATATTCCTTCACCTTTCCCTTTGTGTGTGTGTATGTATGTGTGTTATATAACAATGTTTTGTCAAAAGCTTTAGCAACTAGTCTTCAAAAATTATTCACAGTAAGGGTAAACATCTTTTCTCCCTAATTAGGTTTACTAAAGTAAGAAGGCGAAAGATGTAATGGCTGCTGCAATCATTGATTCTCAATTTACCCAAAGTTAGACTTTATCATCAGGCTTTCATTTATTTTGTTCTCCTGCCATTTAAATTTTCTTACTTAGTAATTCACTAACCCTTCTCCCTTTATTAAGTGGGGCTGACACTTCTCTTGGAACAGCTAACAACTGAAACCAATTGGAGTGATCATTCCAATAAAAATAGTATGTATTAAAGAAAAAAACAGACTGACAGTGGCAAACATAAAACAGCAATTAAATTTTACATGCTGTTAAAACAAACGTTTTGGTGTGAACATAAAAAAGGCATCTCAATCTGTACTAAATAGGACGATATCCAAGTTCTGTGTTGGACACTTGTATGGTGATAACACCAAGCCAGTGCTGGTGTTTTTCTGTAAAAAATGCCAGTTCCCTTGAGATCTCAGGAATATGACTTTTCTTCCTCTAAATCCAGGGAAATGCTTGGGTCTCTGTCCTTCATTTTTAAGCTGGAGAAGCTAACTTCCTACTGAGTGCCTCCTTCCATTTTGTACTCAGCTGAGGATCATGAGCTCCTGACTGTTCGCCAACTGTAGGTTAATAGGGCAAAATGCATTGGGAATATCAAGCAAGTTGAGTTTGTGGCATGACAAATCTTATACACATGGGTCAAGATACTGTTCCTCTCAACCAGCCCCAGGAAGACCCGCTCCATTAGTATGTAAGATGCAGGCAGGATGGTATGTATGAAAGTAGGCAAGCTCTAAAGCAGAAACAAGCAAAGAGTGTGTATACTGCCAGAAAGTCCAAGGAAAAAGACCCAAGGAAACTACTGGTCTTTTAGAGGTAATTCCTTCCCTGTCATAAAGGGCCATAGAGAGAATGGCAGTGTCACAAGATGATTACTTACTTGTTTTTAAAAACAAATAGCTGCTTAACAAACATATTGATGCAAATGTACTATTTTGATACACAAAAAGTAAAATTTCTTGTTACCAGAAGATAGATGGTTTTCAAAATGTTTTTGAAAAATTACTACTACTACTTGTGCCATATTCATCATCGGACGTTGGCAATCATGTTGGCAATCCTATTTTTATCAACAGCCACTGAAAAAGTGCTATTGACTTTTCTCCAAACCAGTCCCTTAGATTTTGAAGCCATGGCTGTTGCTTTCAGGGGGAGCCTGGATTCCCCACAGAGCACGTCCCCAGGTGGCGGATTGGGAGCCCTACCCAGTATGGCTTAATGGCAGGTTGGAGGGAATCAAATACCTTCTGTGGACCAACAGCTGGGTGAGTGCCAGCTGGCTCATCAGTATCAACTGAAGGTAGAGGCCATATTGGTCGGAACAGCTTCAGATGAACAGCACATGATGTGGTGGCAGACACTTGAACAGTGGTATAGAAAGCAAAGGGAAGACTACTTCACTATATATCCCAGGAAAATCGTGATAATGGTGACAAAATCTAAAAAAATTGGACTACTGGGGGTGACTAATGTAAGTTCAGTTGAATGTGCCTTGGTTCATCTTAAATTGCTAACTCTTTTCTCCATCCTCAATATAACCCTATAATGCTCCTGTTCTTAATTGTGGATAATTTGCATTACCACCCCTTCTCTTCCCTTAGCCTGAATCCTTACAGTTATGATGAGACATCTCTAAGTAGCAGTGAAGATCACATCCCACTGGCCGCCTTGCCCTTGTTGGCAATCTCTTCTCCTCAGTACCAGAATGCAGTTGCTATGGTGATCAGCAGAGCCAACCAAGTTTATAATGAATTTCTTGGATCTCCTGATGGGGCAGGCTTTAATGGGCAGGTATGACCACTCTTCTTCCTGCTGGAAAACCTAAAAGACATCATTATATCAGCATACTGAAACTGATAAAATTTATTTTTCACAGGAGGTATATGCTTCATTATTTCTTTAATCAGAAAATATTCCACTGCTACTTCTGTAGTAACAAAATAAGAAATTAAACAATATATTAGGCTCCTAGCCCTTGCACTTTTGCTCCATGTATAATCTGTTTCCTGAAAGCTTGGTATTTTAAATAGATAGTCTGAAGCTTGTGGACTGATCTAAATGGAGAGGAAATCTAGGTCCACACTTATTTTTTTTCCAGTTTCTGAAGGCCTACAGAGGCTTGTTAGTAAGAGAGAGCTGTCATTTGAGAGAGATGGGTGGATTTCTCCCCCTCCCCACTTCACTTCTTGCAAATATTGGTGCTTGGAAAGTTTCAGGAAATAGGTATTCTCTGTTAAAAAATTTAACAAGCCTAACTTTCTACATAATTGTGAAATTAAAAAAGGGAAATCTCATGCCACCAAATTTAGTCTAGTGGTTAAGGCACTAGGCTAGAAAGTGGGGGACTATGAGTTCAAGTTCTGCCTTAGTAATGAAAGCCAGCTGGGTGACTTTAGGCCAGTAACTTAGCCCAACCCACCTCACAGTGTTGGTGGAGTAAATAGGAGGAGGAAGATGCATTGGATATGTTTGCCTCCTTGAGTTATTTGTACAAGTAATAATGGAGGGATACAAATTAATATGCTGTCTCAATTTTGGAGAATTCTAGAGACATGTAAACAGGGGATTGATGGACCATTTGCAGGTTACTCATATTGGCTCATTGACTTTTTAAAGTTTATCATATGTTTATTTCATGTTTCAATTAACCAATAAATCTGAAACGGAAACTGTAAAGTATGTGATATCAAAAAATAGAGTGAACAAAGGAAAAAAACCAGTTATTAAAGATAAATAGTTATTTTATGGTCAGATAGATGCAATTCAGGAAGAGAGAGACAGTCCATTAGAGTGGGTTTTTCAGCATCTCACTTTCTTCTGTTGGGTAAAAATGAAGAACATCGTCTCTGGAATTCTAACTTAAGGATTCCTAAAAAATCACCCATTCTAGTTTTCTTACAACATCAGCCATTCCTCCCAAGTCTCACCTTGACATAACTTTCCTCCCCTCCACAATTGATCCTCAAAAATGCAATAAAAACCATTTCCATGGAAAAATTATTATGTGGGAGATAAAATTTCATGAGGGGTCCTGCTAACAAAAAAAAATCTCCTGAACTTCCTTCAAAAACTCACAAGGAAGGGAAACATTATTTTTTCTATTCTTCTGTTCTACTAATAAGTAGTAATGCACATTACTAGCACAAAATAAAGGCTTAGTAGTTGTGGCCTCTAGATTATCTTTTTCATACCATATTGCTTTTTATGCCAGACTGGACTGTGGATTTAACTGATTGAGTTCTCACAGCATTAGAAAAAACAGTGTCTGAGGAATTAGAAGCAGGAGGCATTAGCAGTATGGTGTAGTAATAGCCTGTTTATTTAGACTTGAGAAGGTGGCAAAAAGGTAGACCTGAACTAGGTTATTTTATAATAAGTAAACAATAGTTGAAGTAGACATGTTTATTTCCAAGGAAATGGCTTGGAGAGAAGAATTAACCTTTCTTAAGATTGCTGCAATCCAGTGCAATTTTGGATGATCCCTATCACTGATTTTTATAATAATGTGAACACCTTAATTTAATTTATCTGTATTTTATGTCTCGTTTATGTGATATTAATTATGCATAAGCTTGCCATATCAGCTTATGTTATCAATGCAGCTGATATAAGTGAATTCACATCTTGAAAACTTATTATTTCCAGTATGGTAATTACAAGAAATATTTTCTCTCCGTAAGGAGCCATAACCTTTTGTAAGATCCTTCTTGTGTTTAAGTCTTCGCTGTATGACTGAAAGATTTGTGACTCACCTGTGTCTGGCTTTGGATTCTCACCACACACTACATGATGCTAAAACATAAGAAAGTTTGTAGTTTGAGGTACCGCCTAGATGCTGTGTATACCGGGCAATCCTGTGAAGCTATAAAAATAGCCATGAAATATTTATTTTGTTAATCATAATACTGTAAGGCATGTGACTGTAACGACATAGGGCTCAAAGTGAACTTCTCTGATTAGGCCAAATCACAAACTTGGTGCTTCTTCTTGGTCTTCCAGGTGTGCCTTGTGGGGGACTGTGTGGGAGGAATGTTGGGCTTTGATGCCATTTGCTATAGCACGGGACTAGCAGATGAAAGTCAAGTCAGCAGCAGAAGAGGCAGCACCAGCAGTGTTCAGGTATGTATGGGAGAATGTCAGAGAAGGCAGCCACTGCATATCTTATCATCCACAACAGCAGTTTTGCTACCTGGAAACCTGCAAACTATTCGGAATGTCATGACAGTGAAATGGTATAAAACCAGGGGTGGGATTCTACCAATTTGGACCAGTTCTATAGAACCAATTGTTATGATTCTGCGCAGTTCGGAGAACCGGCAAATCGTGCCCCTGGCTGGCCCCTCCCCTCTCCTCCCTGTCAGTCCTTATTGCACACATGCCTGGCATCGCTGACTGCATTCTCCCTCGGCCAGTCACTCCTTAAGGTATTTCTTTTTTTCTCTCCCAACGATCAGCTGTTCGGACGATCAGCTATGCCAGGATCCGCCTCACTGTCTTACTGCTTCACCCAGGAGGCTTCCCTGAGGCCCAGGAGGCAAAAAGGGGGTGCACACAGTCAATTTTGGGCCTTCCTGGGAGTCAGGGAAGCCTTTTGGGAGCAAAAACACTGCCCCAGGAGAGTTCCCTGAGACCTAGGAAGCCAAAAAATGGAGTGCAGGGGTGGGGCGCTGCAAAAAGAAGAGGCCACGCCTACCCAGTCACATGACCATTCCACACACAGAACCAGTAGTAAAAATATTTGCATCCCACCCCTGTATAAAACTCCTGTGAGCTTACTGTATAAGTGCACTATGCACCAATACAGGTGCATAGCAATCTTGTATGATTTATATGAAAGATGAGCTAGCAGTGTGCGGCGGCAGCCAAAAAAAGCCAACGCAATCCTACTAGGTTGCATAAGCATAGGGATAGAATCAAGATCAGGTGAAGTATAAATACCTTAGTAAGACCACACCTGGAATACTACATCCAGTATTGGTCACCACATTATAAAAAGGATGTTGAAACTCTGGAAAGGGTCCAGAAAAGGGCAACCAAGATGATTAGGGGGCTAGAGGCTAAAACATAGGAAGAACAGTTACAGGAACTGGGTTTATCTTGTCTAGTGAAAAGAAGAACTGGGATGACATGATAGCAGTGATCCAATATTTGAAGGGCTACCTGAAAGAAGAGGGGAATCAACCTATTTTCCAAAGCACCTGAAGGCAAGACAAGAAACAATGGATGGAAACTAATCAAGAAAAAGAGCAACCTAGAACTAAGGAGAAATTTCCTGACAGTGTGAACAATAAGCCAATGGAACAGCTTGCCTTCAAAAGTTGTGGGTGTTGCATCACTAGAAGCTTTTAAGAAGAGACTGGACAGATGTCTGAAATAGTAGCAGGTCTCCTGCTTGAGCAGTGGGTTGGACTAGTGACCTCCAATGTCCCTTCCAGTTCTATTGTTCTGGAATCTGTTATGCTGTTATTGTTTTTTTCCTGAATTTTGCCACAGATTTATGTTAGCTTTAAAAACTAACTTCATGTTGATGATTGCAGTAAACTTTGGGAATGAAAACTGTATCAACACGACAGCCCCTTCGTGTGTATCATCGTCGTAATTTTCCCCTTTAAAATAAACCGACATATACATAAATTTTCTATAGGATAAACCTGTTTCAGCTGAAGATTCAAATCTAGAAGATCTCAAGCGCCTCAGCAAAAGTAATATTGATGTCTCAGGAATAATGGAAAATGAAGAGTCCAGGCAACCATTGCCTCGGAAACAAAGTGACTGCTCCAACTATGACTGTGATAGTATAACAAACCATCATGCTTTCCTATCCAGGTAATTAAAAGCCTTGCATGAAGAAAGTGCTAGCTCAAGCAAGCAGGAACAAGACTTAGTGTAAACTAAGCAATGAGTAGATAATGTCAGGTGGGCTGTATGGCTGGGCTTAGTATTTATCTACCTTCTCAGGTTGCCAAAGAGAGCTTTTGAAAAACAAACAGGTGTACTCTGGAGTCCCTGCCATGTGTGAGGCAGCATCATGAAAATAGGCTTTCCAATTGCTTCTCAGATAGCATATCATGATATTGCATATTTTTAAACATTGTACATAAGATACAAATCTCGTAGCTGGGGGAAAAACAGGTTTTAGAAAGTCTATAGGTTTTTAATGCTGATAGTTCTGCATTCATAAACTCTAGTTTCTGGCTTTAAGTTTATTCATAAGCTGAATTTTGTATTTGCAAATATAAAGTTTTCTTTCATTCTTGTTTATTTGGAGTAGAATAGATAAAGGAAAGGAAATTAGTCCTTTCCTTAGGACCGATGGTTTGGAACAAACTGACATCACACACTCTCACAAAAGTACATTCTTATAAACAAAAATATAAATCTTTTGCCTGCTTCCAAAGTCTAAAGCCCTCCCAGAAGCTAAATTGTTCTCCTGGTGGTAAACCTGCTTCTCTCTGCCTCCTGTGTTGAAATTTTGTCCAGAAATGCACCCATTCACATTTTTATACATTAATTCACTTACCGATATATTTGCAACCCTTAAACATATTACAGGTAATCCTCAACTTATGACCACAATTGAGCCCAAAATTTATGTTGCTACCTAAGTGAGAAATTTGTTAAGTGAATTTTGCCCCATTTTACAACTTTTCTTGCCACATATGTTAAGTGAATCACTACAGTTGTTAAATTAGCAACACTGTTATTAAGTGAATCTGATATCTCCACTGACTTTGCTTGCCAGAAGGTTGCAAAAGGGGATCACATGCAACCTAGGACAGTGCAACCATCATAAGTGTGAGTCAGTTTTCAAGCATCTGAATGCAAATTATATGACCATGGGGATGCTGCAACAGTCATAAGTGTGAAAAATGGTCATAAGTAACTTTTTTCAATGTCATTGTAACTTTGAACAGTCATTAAGTGAACTGTTGTAAGTTAAGGGCTACCTGTAGTCTTTGTCTAGTTGATTTCAGCCTCAAGTTTATCATCATTGTGGAATGGAGCCATGCTGTTTCACTCTTCTTATTCTCTTTCCCAGCATCCACTCAACGATGTTGAATGAAGATGCAGAGTTTCCCCCAGCAAACACTTCAAGCACGTTGGATGTTAATTTGGGGCGATTTGAATTTGAAGTGTCTGATTTCTTCCTATTTGGTTCACCTCTCGGTTTGGTGCTGGCTATGCGGAGGACAGTCCTGCCCAGTCGGGAAGGTGAGTGATACCCAGACAGCTACTCTTGGCTACTTTTGGCAAAACTTTTATCTCCCTGAATAGAATGAGTTTGCTAAGGTTGTCTCAGAAGAGCACAAACCTCTTTGGGCAGAATATAGGAGGTTCAGTGCTGTTTTTCTAAAATTATTTATGAAAAAGAGTTTTCCATAAAAAGTAATAGATCCAACATCTCAAAATCCACAAGTCTTATCAGTCTTCAAAACAGTGAAGGTCCTTCTCGTGATGATGCTTTTCTTCCCACTTTTTCACACTTGTGAAAGATTAGATCAGGGGTGTCAAACTCGATTTCACTGAGGGCTGCATCAGGGTTGTGTTTGACCTTGGGGGCTGGGGTTGACGTGGCCAGGATGGGCGTAGCCAGCTCGACATCACTCATGTCGGGGGCATCTGTGGTGGCCCGAGCACTCTGCCAGCGAAAGCAGGCTCTTGGGCTCTGTTTTTGACTACCATGGCCTCCTGCAACCCTCTGCAAGCAAAAATGGACCTCAGGACGGCTGCATGTGGCCCTTCCAAACTCCGCTTTCACTGGCAGAAGCACCACTTTGCTGTTTCCAGGGTAGCCCTTCGTGCCAGATCTAGCCTCTGGGCCTTGAGTTTGACACCCCTGGACTAGATTTTTATTTAATGACAGCTGAGACCATTGGAAACATTGTATGCAATATCAATTTCAGATTATTTCTGAAATAATCCATTTTGTGGGTTCTTGTCATTCAAGTTGAATATCTATTTTAAGAGGCCATTTCAATTGTATAACAAGAATCAATCCATTGTCAGTGGAAATTATTCATCAGTGGACCAATATGTGCTTTAAACACTGAAGTTTTATCTGATTTATTAATCAGGTCTGGCAGAGCAGACATTTGGTGTAAAATGCCAGGTTTACTATAGCAATTAATACCATTGGATTGTTCTTTGCTTGACTCTGGGGAAATTCTAATCTGATTTTCAAAGCTCAGTTTCCTATTTAGTTTGCTATAACAGCTTGATTAGTGATGAAACACAGATAGGCAGGTGCTGGAATTGTCTTTTTGTGAATGTTGAGTAATAACAACTTTGTCTTGAAAAGCCAATCGAAGCTAGAAATAATTTGTTTTCAGAACAAAAAAGAGACGTTAGGGAATGATAGACCATTTTGATAAACCTTTTCTGGTTCATCATGTTTATATAACTTCATTGTTATGAACAACTCCAGTTTTATCAGTTTCACAGGGTAGATAGAAAACTTGCAAACTTAATTTTCTTGCTGATTATTTGTTCATAAAACTTGCTTTTATCAGAGATTCAGCACCTTGCTTATTCAGGTCTCTTAGCAGTTCCATTTTTAGAAATCCAATATTTTCATTTTGTTATTGTGTAAATGAACAATCATTTAAAGAGAAGAATATAGCATAATAAAGCATGTTGACTAAGTAGTTTATATCCGCAGGATGTGAGGGAAGAAAAAAAGAACAGTGGTTCAGAAAGCAATTTATTAAGGTTGTTAGGAACTCTGTAGAAAGAATTACAAGGTTAAACTATTCAAATGCCTTCCATTTACATTGCTTCAAAGAAAGGCAAGCCATAAAGAGGACAAGGTCTTATCCCCTTGCCCTAGGAGGTGAACTAGCTCTGTAACCATAAAAAATGCAAATCAAAGAATGGAAAAAGGAGAATAATACTTTCTTACCTACCTTCTCCAAGAATGTGCATTTCCTTAACTGCATGGGCCCTTCTCCCCAACCCCAGCCCCACAATTACTATGCTACTATTCTTCAAGTGTCTTCTCATTTTTTACCCAGTTATCAGGGTGAAGAAAGAAAAATGGAAGAAGCAAATTAAAAATACAGAAAAACTAGAGCTAGACAACAGCATCTATGTAAAATTGCATTAAAGGGGATCTGGTGACTCATCTTAAATGTTTTATTAGAAATATGGTTAAAGTCCTCTCCAGCTAGCTTATGTGCAGAAAGGGAAAAAAAATATTCTGGTTTTTAATTTGTTGGACTGGAATTTGAATGGGACCATTATATGTTTTCTGAATTGTAACATCACTTGCATGCCATTCCAATATTTTGAAGAGAAAGCATTGATATAACTAAATAACTAAAAGTGCAATAAATGGAAAGTCACCTTGTTCTAATAATGTACCAAGTATGGAATTTTATTTGATATGTGTTCTGAGTACTACACCCATCAAATCGTATTCACTCAATTCATTCTTTCTGTGAAATCTAGCATATCAGGAGGTGGTTTGTTTGGGTACTCTGCGCTCTGATTTAAAGAATATTTTTTAATCTTTAAGAAACTATTTGATTCAGTAATGGTTTACTAAAGCGATTGAATGCAAAGGCTATTCTTAAAAAAAAATTGTTTTGTTTATAGGAGAAAACAACACAGAATAATCTTTTATCAAGTGGAAAGTATTTTTATTCATTAACATATATATGATTAACCGTAGAGATGGGTTGGAAGGCAGAACAGCAGGAAATAGCTCGGAATGGACTCCATCGTTTCCAAAGCACTTGATTCTTCTTTCATGGGAATTTTATATCTTTCGAAATTTAATGACAAGCCTGTAGCTCCTTGTATTTTCTTTTTGTACTCTGAAGATATATCTAAACAGTTCATGTTGACTGTGAGTCATCCTTTCTCCCTGTGTCTAGTCTGCCAAGTACATCCAGCCTGCAGCCAAGTTTACAGCCTTTTCCACTCAGCTGACCCTTCTGCCTCCAGACTAGAGCCATTATTAGAGAATAAATTCCATCTTCTGCCTCCCTGTACTGTACCAAGGTACCAGAGATATCCCTTAGGAGATGGAAGATCCCACCTCTTAGGTATTTATGTCTTTGGCTTGTACAGTTCACAACCTGTTGTAGTCATGTATCAGCCTGTCTATGAAATACTTCTGCATGCCTCAGATGTCTAGACAATTATGTAAAATGATCTTTACAGAGATGAATGAATAATAACATTCTGCCAAGAATCGGCTTGTGCTGTCTGTCAAGTTTCAATGCACCATCTCATGATTTGCTCAGAACATGACATCATAGGTTTTTTTTTCAATCCATGCATCTTATCATCTAAGCTTGCCTCTAGACAACATACAGTGCACACATACATTCATTCATATTAGAAACTCATTGTCTTCCAGATGTGGAGTTTAATTCCCGTAACATGTTAGTTATTAGAATCTGGGATGAACCTTCACCCCCCACTCCCCATTTACTTACAGCTCTTGTGTTTCACCAAGATTGTGTTTCATATGTCATATATCCCAAAATTATGATACCAAACTCCACTTGTTATTGTTTTGATAGGGAAAGGAATGTTTCATACTCGGTATTCATTGGGCTTGGTTTTCTGAAATCTGTGTGGTTCTTCCTTCCTGGGTTTTCCCCTCTGACATCTATGCCCATTAGAAAACATACACGGCTGAAATATTGAATAAGATAGGGGAAAATTACCTAAATGGCTTCCTAGAGTGGCCTTCCATGCCCAAATGCTTATCCTAATCAATACACCTGGTATTATTTCTCAGAAATAGTTACTTGCAGAAAAATGTCTCCCTTATCTGATTCAGCTCTTTCCCACCTAACAGCTGATACCCTCCAGTACCATAGCAGCCTGTTTGCTGAAGATAATTCTGCAAAGTCATTCTCCATGCAAGAGACTTTAGCACTTCCCAATGCTGTACAAGGGAAAATGCGAAGAGAGAGCCTGGACAGTAGCAACAGTGAGAGCTCTGGGTCAGCAGAGAGCTTATTGTCTAGCAACATAGCAAACAGTGAGTGCAATTAATTTTAACACTAGAAAGTCATTTTGGACTAGGAGTTAGTTATTGGTAGCTTTCTCCTTGTTGGCTGTTTTGGGTTGGCTTACTGTTAGCAATTTGATGAGATAACTCAAGAAAAGCCTTTGTCAACAGCTACACCTAGCTTTTGCTCCTGGGTTTCTGAGGAGTTCACTCTGCTCCTTCCAGCTGATGTTATTCTCAGGTAGGATCTGGGGAGCTTCTGTGAGGTGGAACGGACAAATGAAATGCCTGTTTGTTTTCCATAGTAACTTCCAAATGGTGGGGAGCCAAGAGAATAGATTACGTTTTGTACTGTCCGGATGTCCTCACAGCCTTTCCTACAGTGGCTTTGCCACATCTCTTCCATGCCAGCTACTGGGAGTCAACAGATGTGGTTGCTTTCATTCTGAGACAGGTAACAATGCCTTCCTTGCTTCTATATCTGTGGATCACAAATACAATGTACATCCTGGTCACAAAACTGAACTGATGGCCTTGCAGCAAATCCCTGCCTTGTTTAATCAATGCAGTTACTATGTGGATAAAATTGATAATTCAGTGTAAAATAGAATAGCAGAGTTGGAAGGGACCTTGGAGATCTTCTAGTCTAACCCCCTGCTTAGGGAGGAAACCCAATACCATTTCAGACAAATGATTGTCCAATCTCTTCTTAAGAACTTCCAGTGTTGGAGCATTTGCAACTTCTGGAGGCAAGTTGTTCCACTGGTTAATTGTTCTGTCAGGAAATTTCTCCTTAGTTCTAAGTTGCTTCTCTCCTTGACTAGTTTCCATCCATTGCTTCTTGGCCTGCCCTCAGGCGCTTTGGAGAATAGCTTGACTCCCTCTTCTTTGTGGCAGCCCCTGAGATATTGGAACATTGCTATCATGTTTCTCCTAGTCCTTCTTTTCATTGTACTATGTGAGAGAAGGTAAAAATGCAGTTAAACTAACGAAATGCCAAAAAATATTACGCAAATTTCCCCCGTAGATAAGGACTTCTTGCAAGCAGTAAGCTGTTCTAAACCTGTGGTGTATGAAGATTCACTTTTGCCATTATTTTGAACTCATTTGGCAGAATGACTATGTTGAGTGCAGTTCCCATGTTTATGTTTCATTTCAGGTGATGAGATTTGAAACCATCAATGTCAAGGAAAGCAACAGTTTGGATCCAGTGACTCTCAGCCCTTCAAATCCCCGAGAAAAATGGCTGCGCAAAAGAACCCAAGTCAAGCTAAGGGTACAGGATTGCCTTTTAGCCAATCCCTCTATAATTTAGTATGTTTCAAAGGAAACAAAGCCATTTTAAACCAGTTTTTTTTTTTTTCAAAAAAAAACAAGAACAGCAGTGGTCGCTCCACCAAAATGGGTTGATGCATTTCAGATTTGGTTGATTTGCTACTACTTTATTTTTTTAGGGTTATATCTTTTTAATTGCTTTTATTATTTTGTATTTGTCCAGTCTATGGGAGTAGATGTCTATAATAAATTTTAATAATAACAACAGCATTTGGAGCAGCATTTGAAAGATAGGAAATGATGGAAGTACTTTTTGTGGCCAGGTACTTTTTCAATGATGGCATATATGGTAAGAAAGCTAGAACGGTTTCTGATCAGCCTGTCTTGTTTAAAATATAAAAGCAACAGTCTAAGCCTGAAGTTGATGCACATAAACCTCAGTGGAATTTTATTTTAATTTTTCAAGGGTCTAGTTAAGAAAAGAGCTCCAGTTAGGTGTAGTGATGAAGGCCCAAGGCTAGCCATGAAACCATCAGTTTATCCCACCTTAGGCAAAAAGCTAACTGAGTATCCTTGGGCTACTCACTCTCAGTCCTAGGAAATGGCTGGCAAACCACTTCTAACATCTTGCCAAATTGCAGGAACTTGACTAAAAGTCAGCTACATAGATTTATTCTTTTTATTTTTTATTTATTTTTTTATTTATTTTATTTTGTCAAGCGATTATAAGATAACATGTATAGGTATAAACATAGTTATGAATACATGAAATGGATACATATAAGAAAAATAAAAAGAAACAATAGGACAGGAATGGTAGGCACGTTGGTGCGCTTATGCACGCCCCCTACAGACTTCTTAGGAAAGGTATGAGGGTAATAGTAGACAGTCTAACGTTAAAAGTTTTTGGGTTTTGGGGAAGAAACTACAAAGTCAGGTAGAGTATTCCAAACATTGACCACTCTGTTGCTGAAGTCATATTTCCTGCAATCAAGTTTGGTGCGGTTAACCTTGAGTTTGTATCTACTGTGTGTTCTTGTATTGTTATGGTTGAAGCTGAAGTATTCATTGACAGGTAAGACATTGCAATGTATAATTTTATGTACTATACTTAGATCGGACTGAAGGTAGCGTAGTTCTAGTTTTCTAGTTCTAAAATTACAAGTCTGGTGGCATAAGGTATTCTGCAACGAGTAGAGGAATATCCATCATATTGAGTCTGAATGTCCATCAAGAGCTTACACTGGCCCAATGTCTGATTTTTTTCCAACATAGACTATCCTGTCCTTGAATGGCTGGGTGGACTGGACATTAGCATTTGAACCACTATAAGTCCATGTATTTACCATACGCTAAATAAGCCTCGACACAAACGCACACATAGAGGGTTAAGGAAAAGATCAAGAAGGCTCCTACACATATCAACATGTAAGGGCTGACTTTGGGTTGTTTCTCCTAATCTTAAAGGGTCTATTCTTTCAGATGTTCCAAAACAAATACCCCTTTTCTAGGTTGGATAGTGGTTGGGATGATCCAGTCACTTCATTCCCCTCCTTGTTTCCCTTTCAGAATGTAACTTCAAACCACAGATCAAATGATGTCATTGTTGCAGAAGATGGCCCTCAGTTGCTAGTTGGCCGGTTCATGTATGGACCACTTGACATGGTGGCTTTAACAGGAGAAAAGGTAACGTTCCAAGGTCATCCTTCTCTCTCTCCCTCCTTCCCGGTTAAGCCATTGAAGACATGTAAGCCCTTAAGAACATGGGAAGAGCCCTGTAGCTGATCAGACCATTTTCTATTCTGCATTTTCATATCAGCTGACTGTATTCCAAACTTATAAACTAGAAATGAGCTCAGTACCTCATCTGTATTGCTTCTTCTGATCCCATGGCTTGCAGTTTTCTGCAGACAAATGTTTCTATAGCATTTAAATATGCCCTTCCTTGTATGAGAGGATGCTTTCAGGAAGCTGTTCTTGTTCTGAATCAGATCATTGTTCTTTGTGCCACTGTTGTCAACTCTGCTTAGAAACAGTCCACAGAGTTTCAGGCAGCAAAGTATTTATTTCCTTTGATCTTCCTGTTGGAAATATTTTAGTTAAAGGTGCTAGAGAGTGATTCTCACATGCAAAGTACCCATTCTAGAATTATAGGAGGAACCAAGCACATGCCCTACTCATTGCTAGAACTGCAAGATGTTTAACTGGTGATTCACATTTTTATTCTGTCTTTTGTGAGATAGTCCTACAGATATTTGAAAGTTACTATTATTTCCCCTTTATTGTTTCTTCTTCAGGAAAAAAAACATGCTGTGTTCTTTCAGCTATTTCTCATTGGACTTGGTTTCAAGGCCTCTCACCATCTGGATTGTCCTCATCTGGCACTGTCTTTCTTAAAATGTGGCATCTAGAATGGGACACATGCTTTAGCTGCAGACTGAACAGTACAGAGCAGCAAGCTTTTCTTGTGCTTCTATTAAAACCAACTAAAATTGTCAGTGATGTCATACTGCTGAAATAGCTACTAATTCTCAAAGCTTTGGCCACAATGTTCTAGGCTTTAACATGCTGCAAAATTAATTTTTCTTTGAGAGAATAATATAATATCCCTCATGAACTTTGATGTTAACTATGTATGTGTGTCGACAGGAATTTGTGTGCCTAACCTGAACTTCTCTATTACTGCATTTTAATTCCATAAAAGAATTTTACCACAGGTTCTCTTTCATCTTTCAGGTTGACATTTTCATCATAACCGAACCTTCCTCTGGACGTTGGGTCTATTTGGATACAGAAATCACCAATAGTAGTGGTAGAATCTCATACAACGTCCCCAAAGACAAAAGACTTGCTGTTGGTGTCTATCCTATTAAAATGGTAGTCAGGTAAGTCTGGAAAAATCTAAATACATCCTTAAATTTTTGAGAGATTGAGGAGTATGTCCTACTCTCATAAAATGTTAAATCAAATTCTAGAGTTAGAGTTTTCTACAACTCATGAAGGGGGCTCAGTGGCTAAGACGTTGAGCTTGTCGATCAGAAAGGTCGGCGGTTCAAATCCCTAGCATAGCATTGCATTACAGAGTGAGTTCCTGTTACTTGTCCCAGCTTCTGCCAACCTAACAGTTCGAAAGCATGTAAAAATGCAAGTAGAAAAATAGGGACCACTTTGGTGGGAAGGTAATAGTGTTCCGTGAGCCTTCGGCATTTAGTCATACCGGCCACATGACCACGGAGACGTCTTCAGATAGCGCTGGCTCTTCGACTTTGTAACGGAGATGAGCACCGCTCCCTAGAGCTGGAAGCGACTAGCATGCATGTGCGAGGGGAACCTTTACAACACATTGCTTGAGCTGGAAGTTGATGGGGGGAATTATTTATCACAAATGAAGGCAAATACTGTATACGTGTCCCAGAATAATGTTGCAGGATCCAATCTGTGTCAGTCACCAGGCCAGAGGTTTTGTCTTCCAAGTTTTCAGACTCCTGCTGGAGCCCATCTTCAGGAAACTTCTCTCTAGAAGAGTGTGTGTTAGGGGCTGTTTTGTATGCGGTATTTATATGGTGCCTATTGTATGTGGCTTTTTAAATGTACCCTGAAAATGTCCTCTAGCACGAGTCTGAAAGCTCAGAAGACAAAAGCTCTGGTCCTGATGACCGACCTATACTGGATCCCGTGAAATCATTTATTTTCAATTATAATATACTTATTTTAGGTATCATGCTCCAATTTTCATCTGTTTTGTACCATATCAAATCATGACATGAAGCTTTGGCCTCCAGTTTTACAATTACAGTCCAAAATCTGCAGAAGAGGGACTAAATGAGGCTTCTTGTAGCTCTGGAGCCACAAGTTGCCCATTGCTGTTGTAATGAATGCAGCATTTTTATTACACTCTCTTAGAATCCTTATCACTCGGCACAGGTTACTATTACAAAGATAAATATCACCATGAACCACAGAAAGAGGAATGTTGCTATTGGAATTTGGTGGTAAAAATTTCCTTAGGTGTCCTTGGGCTGATTCACTGGCAGAATGAACACGGTGACAGATTACTGCCATCTGACGTAGTCCATACACATGTCTCTCTCTCATAGATGTTCCCCAGTGATGGGACATGCAAAGCTAGGTGTTCACCAGGGAAGATGCACTTTGATATTCTTCCTCTCTACTAACACTGTCATCTGGTGCTCCATTCAAAATCCAAGAAAGAAACACTTAAGACTCCGTTAATTAGAGAAAAGATATATTTTACTGGAAATCAAGTGGTAGCATCAAAGGAATTCTGATTCTGAGAAAATGAGCGCGTAAATCACATATACAAAGTGATGGCAATGTTCCCACCCACAAGGGTTCAAACTGTCCATCCCATTAAAATTTGCATGTAATGTCATGTGGGCATCTTCAGGTTATGATGAGGCATCTATCTGTTGACCTTGGCCTATTTTGATAAAGAAGCGTGTACAAGAAAGAAGCATAAACAAGAAACCCCCCTCCCCCCCCAACTCATACAGTTTATTCTCTCAAACCTCCAGCTCACTTCCCATAACTATTTCACCCCCTCCTCCCCTCGTTACTTATGACAGCCGGAAGATGCAAAGCAAAGGAAAGAAATCTTGAAGGCTGACAAACACCTTTCTTGGAATTTCTGTATCATTTAAGTAAGCTGTGACCACCATATGAAAAGCGGAAGGTCTTTTTTCTTCAACATAAGGCCATCTGAAGAGGTATGATGGTTTTCTATTGTAACTTTTTTCTGTGTTCCTTCGTGGTCATCAGGGGAGATCAGAGTAGTGCCATAAGCTACTTGACTGTCCTTCCTCGAGGAATGGAGTGTGTCGTCTTCAGCATTGATGGGTCCTTTGCTGCCAGCGTCTCCATCATGGGCAGTGACCCTAAAGTCAGAGCCGGAGCAGTTGATGTTGTCAGGTAAAGGGCACCTCATAATTCCATTAAGCTTTAAATGTTGCTTATTTTATTAAATTTATTATAGCCACCTGTTCCAGCAGATTCTGGGTGGCTTACAAAATAATACTAAATTTAAACAAGCCAGCTGGAACAACTATTATTAAAAGGCATATCAGTGTATACTACCACGCCCAATGCATTAACATCAGCCAGGTTTTAAGGACTTTTCAGAACCCCAAGAGAGAGGGTGTTGTCTGTATTTGGGGAGGGGGATGTTGTTCTAGAGGGTGGGGATCACAAGAGAGAAGGCATACTTCCTTGGTCCCACAAGATGGCAGCCTTTAATAGAAGGGACCTGGAGTGCACCCAACTCAGCCCAAATGTACCATAGAAAGGTGATCCTTCAGATAACCAAGTCCAATTCCATGAAGGGGTTTAAAGGTATCAATCAGCACCATGAATCGTACCCAAAAGCCAGATGACAGCTAGTGGTTATACATGGGCACAATGAGGTGTGCTCATTATTGTTCGCACTGCTATTTTATTTGTTAAACATGTACAAGATAAAAAGTATAAGTATGAACATAAACAAGAACAAAGGGAGTAAATAGAGATAAATGAGCACAGTAAGACAGGGACGATAGGCACGCTGGTGCGCTTATGCATGCCCCCTTTAAGGACCTCTTAGGAATGCCCCCTTTAAGGAGGTCCTTAAAGGGGGCGTGCATAAGCGCACCAGCGTGCCAACCACCCCGTCTTACTGTCCTCATTTATCTGTATTTGAGGTCCACGGTAGACAGTTTGAGGTTGAAGCTTGTGTGAAGTTGAGGCCAGTGGTGGGATTCAAATTTTTTAACAACTGGTTCTGTGGGTGTGGCTTAGTTGCTGGGCATGGCTTGGTGGTCATGTGACTGCCTGGGTGTGGCCAACTCAATATCACTCACATCGAGGCAGGCATCTCCTCGTCTGGCCTCTCGTGACTGTGGGGATGGTGCAACAGTCATAAGTGTGAAAAATGGTCATAAATCACTTTTTTCAGTGCCATTGTAACTTTGAATGGTCACTCCACACAAGCAAAGTACCAGCAAAGGAGGAAAAAAAACTCAAGAGACGTTCCAGAGACAGGAAGTCTAGTCCCGCCAAGAATGTAATAAGGGTTAATGGAGAGGCAGTTTCTGTAAGCAACCCCAGAATGTTTCCTTCCTGCCTTCCTTACAGGAATAGGCCAGTAATTTCTTCTAACAACCGGTTCTCCGAACTGCTTAGAATGTTAACAACCGGTTCTAACGAATAGGTGTGAACTGGTAGAATCCCACCCCTGGTTGAGGCTACAACAACGGAGTTGGATGGGGCATTCCTTGACCACTCTGTTGCTGAAGTCGTATTTTCTGCAATTGAGTTTGGAACAGTTTACCTTGAGTTTGTATCGGTTGTTTGTGTTAAGCCTGGTTTCCCCAACCAGGGTTAGGGAGACAAGCTAAACAGAATGTGCAGCGTTAGTCAGATAGGCACACAGATAAATGAGTGAGCTAAGCTTGTATGTTTATTAACATACAGTAAAAATAACAGATACGTTTGTGCTATCAAAAATATAGTTTATTCCATTATGAGTTCATAGCATAGTCAAAATAACAGTCCAATAGTCATGTATCATTTAGTCAGTCCATTCAGGGATATTCATTTAGCAAAGTCCGTGTAGAATATCCTATGTCAGTTCACTTACAAATCAGTCCTTTGTTTTCTCTCCCGTTCGAGCAATGCAGTCTTGATTCCAAGCAGTAATCAGGGATCATCAAAGCCAGAGAGAGAGTAAGCTGCAGTCTTGCTTCTTTTAAAGTGCTTTCACAACCACTCCCTTAATTACTATCCCACAGTTAAAGTTGCAGACACTTTAACTAACAAACTATGATTACTTAGTTATTATTTTACCTAAACCAGTTAGGGTAAACAATGTTATCCCTAACATTCTCCCCTTTTAGGTTAAATAATAATATAACTATTTACATCTTTAAATCATAGTAGTTACAACTTTCTTTAAACTTAGTTACTCCTTGAGCTTTTGTAAATTGGTCTGCAATGTTTTCTTCTGCCATGCAGTATTCCAATTTAATTAGCCCATTCTTTACAGATTCTCTAACATTTAAGTATCTTAAATCAGTATGTTTTGATCTAGTTTTAACAGCAATACTAGTAGCTAACTTTATAGCTGCCTGGTTGTCCTCGTACACAATAATGGAATCTTTAACAGTTATACCCATGTCTAATAATAACTGTTTGTACAAAATCAAGTCAGTGCATAGTAATGACAGACATGAAAATTCCGCTTCCATCGTGGACAAGCTAATATGCTGTTGTCTGATTGACCTCCACCCTATTAGTGTCTTACCAAATAATATAGCCATCCCAGATGTTGATTTTCTTGTGTTCATATCAGTTGCAAAACTTGCATCTGCATAGGCACTAAGAATCAGATCACCCTTTGGTTCTATATACAATGCATGGTTCATTGTTCCTTTAAGATATCTTAAAATTCTCTTTAATGATTGCCAATGACATTGATGTGGATCTGAATTAAAACGTGCCAGCTGATTAACACTATAAGCTATATCTGGCCTTGACCAATTGCTTATATATGATAAGCTACCAATCAAAGATTGATATATGGACTTATCAAATTTGGGACTTTGATCATCAGTTTGGCAAACTTCCTGACTCATTGGAGTCTTTGCCAGTTTACAAAGTTCCATTTTAAACGTTTTAATTAATTGGCAAATTTTATCTTCTTGAGATATCTTAAAACCATTTTTTGTTTTGTTAATTGTCAATCCTAGATACTTTTTAATTTCACCTAAATGCTTTAATTTTATCTTTTTGGCTAATAATGATATAATCTCATTAGCTTCATTATTAGTCTTAGTTATCAAAGCAATATCATCTGTAAATAATAACAATAATGACACTGTTCCATTATTTTCTCTTTTAAACACACATGGATCTACTAAACCAGATTTAAAACCTATATTTTTTAACTCTTTCACAATATATTGGTTCCACTCAAACCCAGATTGTTTCATCCCGTAAAGACTCTTTTTGAGTTTCCAACAATCATTACTATTTACTTTATTTTCTTTTATACCAACTGGTTTTCTTAAATATATAGTGTGCTGCAATGGTGCATGCAGATAGGCAGTTTCTACATCTAAATGGTTAATGACATAGTTTTTCTTAGCTGCCCACACTAAAGCTGCTCTCAAAGATGTTGCTTTAAGACTTGGTGCAAAAACTTCATCGTAATCAGATGCAGTTTGATTAAATCCTTGAGCTACTAACCTAGCTTTATGGGTAACAGTCCCATCATTTCCAGTTTTTACTTTAAATATCCATTTGCACCCAAAGGATTTTTCTCCTGGAGGTAATTTAGCATCTTCATAAACTTTCATTATCTTTAATGAATTTAATTCTTTTTCCATTGCTTTTTGCCAATTCTCCTGATCCTTAGCAGGATACATCCTAAGTTCATCTATACTAGTTGGAACTTTAGTTACTTGGCAAACTATACTTGCTTGATACCTATCAGGTGGTCTAGTTACACGTGTAGTACGTCTAGGTATTACAGGACTTACAGGTGGACTTTCATTTATTAACTCTTCTTGATTATCTAACTCTTCCTGATCAACTGTTTCCTCTTGTTCTGGTCCTATTTGCTCTTCGTGGACTTGTTCTTTAATTGGACTCTTCTTATAACTAGTCTGATCTTTTTGCCTTTTGTAGGGTTCAATAATTACTTCATTATTTAAATCTTGCTCTAATTTATTCCATCCTACATGTTCTAGGAATTTAGCATTAGCACTGGTGTAAACTCTAGATGTACCTGGTTCCCAGAATCTATAAGATCTATGATTAGATGTATATCCTACAAAATATAATCTTTTAGCTCTATGCTGTCCTTTGTGTCTAAGTTGTGAAGGGATATGCACCCATGCTGGTGCTCCAGATGTGTGCATGTAACTTAAATCAGGTTTTGTACCATGCCACAATGTGAATGGTAATTCACCTGTTGTTGAATTAACAACATTATTTAATATATGATTACCACACATTTTTGCTTCTCCCCATAAATTGTCAGGTAATCCTGAATCAGACATCATAGTTCGTGCCATTGATTGTAATGTTTGGCGTTGTCTCTCTATAAAGGCATTATGTTGTGACCTATATGGTGCAGACATTTTATGTTGAATACCTAACATTCTTAGTCTGTTGTGGAATTTATTATTTGTAAATTCCGTACCATTATCTGTTATAAGAGTTACTAATTTCTTTTTAGTTTTCCTTTCTGCAAATTTAATCCAATTAAAGAGATTTTGATACGTTTCAGTTTTGCTTTTCATTAAATAGCAAAACCCATATCTAGAATAGTGGTCCATTATACTTAGTATGTAACGAGCTCCTCCTACACTTGGTTTTTTCGGACCTATTAAATCAGCAAATACTACTTCTAAAGGCTCTTTAGTAGTAAATCCATCAACTCTATTAGCCGGTGTGACCCTGGCTTTGCTTTGATTACAGGCATTACATTGCAAATACTTATTACAAGGTTTCAAACTTATTCCCTTAGATAATTCAACAGTTTTCTTAAGCATTTTAAAATTTAAATGCCCTAGCCTTCGATGTAACAAGTGAGTACATTCATCATGGGGTTTCTTATTTTCATAAACCATGTTAGCCACCTTTAAACCATCATCATTTAACACATATAATTCACCTCTTAAAGATGCAGTAATTTTCTTATCTTCTTTTTCAATTATGCAGTTATCTCCTTTAAAAGTAACTACATATCCTAGTTTAACCAAAATTCTAACTGAAATTAAATTAAACTTAAGTTGTGGTACATGTAACATTTTTACACTCTCTTTTATAAAAGAACAATATGCTACACCTTGACCTTAAGCTTTCAGTTTCCAGCCATTTGCTAACGATATCTGCTGTGTACTCTTGGACATTTTAATAAATTTTTTGTTATCATTTGTTATACAGTGGGATGCTCCACTGTCAACCACCCATAAATTATTTTTTACAACTCCGTTAGTATACATGGCTAACTCTAAATTTTTATTTATCTTTTGATGACTTTTAGTATTCTGGCCAGCATTCTGGCATTTTGCCTTTTTACAAAATCTTGCCAAATGTCCTCTTCCTCCACAATTAAAGCACTTTTAATTGAGTATGCAGTAGGAGATTCATTATCTTCTTTTTGAGGTTGTTCCCTCCTTAATTCATCTCTTTCAAGCCTTCTTCTGGCCTCTTCAATCAATCTGCCAGTTATATCAGTTAAAGTTAGGCTTTCCTTTGGCAATATTTCAAGGGAAGTTACGTAGTTGTCATAACTTTCATCAAGGGAAGATAGAATTATGTAGACTTGGTGTTGTTCAGAGAAAATAAGCTCTTTCTCATGCAGTTCTTGAAAAATGCTTTGCATAGTTTTCAAATGATTCAGCATATCACCATTTGTTTGGAGATGCGTACTGAAAAGCTTCCGTGTTAGATTTATGTGAGCACCAACATTATCTCGAACATAAATCCTCTTCAGCTTCTGCCAACACCCAACAGCCATTTTCTCTCCGTGGATATAAACAAGCTGTTGGTCAGTTAAGGTTAACCCAATTATGCAAATAGCTTGTTGATTTTTATGCATAAATTCTTCTATCTTTAGTCTATCTTCATCATCCTCTGCATCCCATTCTTCTACGTTTGGTGGATTTTCAATTATGTTCCACAAACCTTCTCTTCGTAGAAGCAGACTACATTTCATAGACCATGATACATAGTTTGTTCCATCCAACTTGGATATAAGGGACAAACTTTGTAGATTGACTTGTGCCATGTTTTCTTATATGGATATAAAACTATAATTAATAAAACACAGCTGTCTGTTTACTGTAATGTATAACAACACAAACTCTCACTTTTACATAAATCTGTTTTATCCTAGTTAAACTGACTTTGCAGCCTCTGGGCCCATAACCAGTGTTAAGCCTGGTTTCCCCAACCAGGGTTAGGGAGACAAGCTAAACAGAATGTGCAGCGTTAGTCAGATAGGCACACAGATAAATGAGTGAGCTAAGCTTGTATGTTTATTAACATACAGTAAAAATAACAGATACGCTTGTGCTATCAAAAATATAGTTTATTCCATTATGAGTTCATAGCATAGTCAAAATAACAGTCCAATAGTCATGTATCATTTAGTCAGTCCATTCAGGGATATTCATTTAGCAAAGTCCGTGTAGAATATCCTATGTCAGTTCACTTACAAATCAGTCCTTTGTTTTCTCTCCCGTTCGAGCAATGCAGTCTTGATTCCAAGCAGTAATCAGGGATCATCAAAGCCAGAGAGAGAGTAAGCTGCAGTCTTGCTTCTTTTAAAGTGCTTTCACAACCACTCCCTTAATTACTATCCCACAGTTAAAGTTGCAGACACTTTAACTAACAAACTATGATTACTTAGTTATTATTTTACCTAAACCAGTTAGGGTAAACAATGTTATCCCTAACAGTTTGCCTGTGTATTATTGTGACTGAGGCTGAAGAAGTTATTGACCAGTTGTAGCTTATCTGGTCTTCAAGGGCAACCCAAAGTAGAGTTCAGTACAGTAGTCCAGTTGTGAGGCCTGCACTACCTCCTGGGCGAGGAAAGAGCATAACTGTCGCATAAGCTATATCTGTGCAAGGGCAAATTAGTCAATCCAAGTGGAAATAGGTGATGGCTTCCAGACAGAATTCCTGACCTTGCCCCGTAAAGGGAGCCCTTTTGTCTACTTATAAAGCAGTCAAGTGATAATCATTCCTGAATGAAAATATGAATTGGCATATTCCTGTCAGTTGCACCTTGGAAATAATCTGTTTGGGAAAAACCTTGTTACATTTTCACCACTTGGTGGCAGGAGTGCTAGCAAAATATCCCCAGGCAAAACTTCCAGGTTCCGTGAAATATTAAACTGTGGAACTTTTCTTCAACTTTTTGAAGAAAATTGTGTTTCCTCTCTCTATCATATGCCCCCTGGCCCCTCTCTACTTTTTCCTGTGATTCTCCTGCCACCAGGTAGTCAAAACAGGAGTGAAGCACCTTGTACGAGGAAGGGGAAATTCCTGCTTTCCTCCCGCTTTTCAGTCCTGTGTTGACTGATAATATGGCTGTGGAGATGTTTAATTTTGTACTTTGATTGTTTTAGAGTGTGCACCACAACTTTTATGTATTTCCATTCTCAAATGGCTGGGAGCCTGGTTTGTTTAGAGGAGTCGTTTGTGAGGGCACAAAGAAATGGTCAGATCTGCTTAGCCATAAACCATTCCTATGTTAAGCCATAAACCATGTTTGATAAACCACGGTAGCGTTCACATTCCAGGCTAAACCAAAACCTAACAGGTCTCTCAGTGGCATAAAACAAATTTAAAATCAAAACTTTAAGAATAGTTACAGTAGTAATGAAAACAAATGTATGAAACAAGAAGAATTAATAATATTAACAAATACAGGTAGTCCTCGAATTACAACCATTCATTTAGTGACCAAAGCTCCAATGGCATTGAAACTTTTGACTGTTACAGCATGGTCACATGATCAGAATTGGGATGCTTGGCAACTGGTTCATATTGATGATATTTGCAGTGTCCTGGGGTCATGTGATCACTTTTTGCCACCTTCTGACTAGCAAAATCAATGAGGAAGCCAGATTCACTTAACAACCATGTTACTAACTTAACAACTCCCCTGATTCACTTAAAAACTGTGGCAAGAAAGGTCATAAAATGGAGCAAAAGTCACTTAACAACTGTCTCACTCAGCAATATAAATTTTGGGCTCAATTGTGGTTGTAAGCCAAGGACTAACTGTAAAAGCAACTGGTAGAAGCCTGCATGGAAAAAAAATGCCTCGAGGGCCTTTTTAAAGCTTGTAAAGATGTCGGGCCCCTCAAAGAAGGTTTAGTCAAGTTTCCCCGGTGGTAGGCAGTTTTCCTCAGATGCTTTCAGTCAGATTGAAGTTACATAAAAGGAGTTTTCTCAAACAGTCTGGAGTTAAGCATTATAGGGCTTTAAAGGCAGCAATTTGCCTGGAAACAAATTGGCAGATAGTGCAATACTTAAAGCATAGGTGTAATCTGGTCTCTTAGCATTGTTTCCTAGATTCACCTGGCTGTTTAATTAAGTAACAATTAAAACCTCCAGGTGCCTAAGACTCACAGGCAATGCTACATACATTAACGTAGTCAGGCCTGGATTTTACCACTGTGTTTTTAAGACATCCTCTTCCAGAAAGGAGGACAGTTGAGGTCTCAAACAAAATTTTAAGGCAGTCCTTTCCTCTCTCTCTCTCTCTCTTCAGTCTAGAAATTAGATTTGTCTAGAAGCTGCTCCAGACTGCCTACCTTCTCCTTTTGGGAGAATGTAATCCCATTCAGAACAGACAGAACTACCATCTCTCTGGAATTATGGTCTCCTAAAATAAATACTTTCATTTTCTCCAGATGCCGTTTTTAATTCATTTTTCTCTCATTCAGCCCATTACTGGCTGTAGGCAGGCAGCTCTGCAGGGAAACCTTGCCATTTCCTGAAGATGTAACAATGAAGGAGGATGTCCTCAATATACTAATGCAGTGGTTCCCAACCTTTTCTTTGCCCCGCACCCCTAAAGAAATTTCACTCGAACCTCATACCCCTGAAATTTAGACTTTAGGAACTACTGAACTACTTAACGTTGACCTGTTAAATATATGGTAGGATTGAATCTTTTCAGCTATGTATGTGACGGCCACTGAATAACGATACTGAACTCTAAAACGAAAACAAAGTTAATCCATTGCAAAAGAAAATAAAAATGCCAACATATAGCCAATATCCTATTATTTACCTGGACTTTTCTTGCACCCCTTGGAATATCGTCTTGCACCCCCAGGTTGGGAACCCCTGCACTAATCTCACCTCGCTCCAAATCTTTGATGTGGTTTTTAGCAGTTTTATGTAGATATTGGTAAGCCTAGGAGACCAAATAGAACCCCAAGAGCTCCCATTCGGTTTAACAACTGTGGTACATCCATAGGCCGTCAGTGCTTTCATCAGAAGGATGAGAATAGCCTCACACTGCAAGCTGCTTCCCTTTTAGGAGTGCATGCAATCTTCCACTGCATATAGAAAAGGAAGGTCTTGCTCATGACTCAACTTGCAATCACTGACCCTTCCTTGAATGACAGACAACTCTGAGCAACTCTGTTCAAGCAGCAGCATTGTCCAAACTCTGTCCAAGCTAGAGATGGAACCATTGTTGACCTGTGACTCCTATTTCTAAATATCAGCAATCTAGTCTACCAAAATTGATACTATCTATAGCCAAAGTGAGAACACAAAGGAGAGATTCAACCTGGAAATAAGGAGAAATTTTCTGACAATGAGAAAAATCAATCAATGGAACAGAAGTTGCCTTCAGAAGTTGTGGGAGCTTCATCGCTGGAAGCTTTCAAGAAGAGACTGGACTGCCATTTATCAGGAATGGTGTAGGTCTGCTTGGGTGGGATGGGTGGGTTTGGAGTCAGACTAGATGACCTACAAGGTACCTTCCAACTCTGTTAATCTGTATCTGTATCACACCCTCTGTTGTTGCCCAAGCAAAGATCATCAAGCCAGCCAACCCATAGTCAACCCTGAAACCAGTTGTGCCATTATTTTATTGGATTTTATCTATCACATTGTTATATTGCCACAAACTGAAAAGCTTTTGGTAGTGTCATTAGAATAATCTGTTTCCTCCAAGACTGGCTACAATTGATGTCACCAGTCTTTCAATCCCTTTACCAACCATGGTAGATTAGAAACTAGCTTTTAACTGTCTGTCTTCTTAAGGGGAAAGCTCCTTAAGAAGTGGCCTAATAGCTATCTTTTTAAAATAAAGATGCATCCGGCCTTCCCTCAGAAAGGCATGCATAATTTTAAGTAATATGTAATATCCTCTTGGCTAGAAGTTGGAAGCCAGGTTGTGCAAGGATATAAAAATATTGTTGCAAACATGCTATTTGCTTCCTCATGCATTGCAAATTGGAGTTGATCCAATTCAACTCTATAGAGAAGGCACCCTCATCGTTAAAAGTTCAGATAAGCTTCAAATGTAAAATAGTGTATGTGTAAAAACTCCTAATCTAAAGTGTCTCTGAAGTTTCTATAGTAGAACTGAGGGAAAAGGGAGCTAGTTGGAGCTAGGGGAATAAAATTTGCATTTCTCTCTACTATTTAATACAGTGTTCTTAATAATAAGTTCCCCCTTTTATCAATTATCAATTGTGATCAATTATTTTCTGTTAAGCCTGGGTTCTCCAACCAGGGTTAAGGAGACAAGCTAAACAGAATGTGCAGCGTTAGTCAGATAGGCACACAGATAAATGAGTGAGATATGTTTGCATGTTTATTAACATACAGTAAAAAATAACAGATACGCTTGTGCTATCAAAAATATAGTTTATTCCATTTAGAGTTTATAGCATAGTCAAAATAACAGTCCATTAGTCATGTATCATTTAGTCAGTCCATTCAAGGATATTCAGTTAGCAAAGTCCGTGTAGAATATCCTATGTCAGTTCACTTACAAATCAGTCCTTTGTCTCTCTCCCGTTCGAGTAACGCAGTCTTGAGTCCATGCAGTAATTAGGGATCATCAAAGCCAGAGAGAGAGCAAGCTGTCGTCTTGCTTCTTTTAAAGTGCTTTCACAACCACTCCCTTAATTACATTCCTATATTTAAAGTTGCAGACACTTTAACTTATAAACTATGATTTTATTTATTTATTATTTTACCTAAACCAGTTAGGGTAAACGCTGTATTAAATAGTAGAGAGAAATGCAAATTTTATTCCCCTAGCTCCGACTATTATGGCATGCTAATAACCATGGGACTTCAGCTCCTTACAACTTCACGTTCACAACCATCATGCGCAATTCCATCCCTTCCATCTTCCTAACCATCTGTTTTTCCTCTGTTGTTACCTTTTGGTACTCTCCCATTCTCACTCTCCCCTCTGGGATTCTATCAGACAGAATAAATGTCTATAGGGATTTTCAATCATCCAGGTCATGATTGCCCCAAAAGTGCTTTTTCAAAAGGCAACTTGACTTTCTTTGTTTTTCCTTGAAGGTATGAACTGAAAAAATTTCCTGGATGAGAAAAAAAACCTCTTCAAAGAAAAACCAAGGAAGTCCCAGTTGCCTTTTGAAAAGGCACCTTTGGGACAGCCATGACATGGATGATTGAAAGCCTCCATAGACACCTCCGTAGTTACCTTCTCACCTTCTGTTATTCTCCCATTCTCACCCTCCCCTCTGGGATTCTATCAGGCAGAATAGTCATACACTGTTTAATGATCCCAGTTGCTTTTCTCTTCTCTCTAACACAGGCATTGGCAAGATCTTGGCTACCTGATTATCTACATTACAGGACGTCCCGATATGCAGAAGCAACGTGTTGTCTCCTGGCTATCTCAGCACAACTTCCCTCAAGGAATGATTTTCTTCTCTGATGGTCTTGTCCATGATCCTCTAAGACAGAAAACCATTTTTCTCCGGAATCTTGTGCAAGAGGTAATTTCCTCCTTGTTCTTTCAGGAGCATTGAATGGGGAGAAGTTTGATTAATTAGACACTAATTTTCTTGAGTTGTTGGATCAGATTCATGGCCAGAAACAGCCATAACATGTGAACAAAGACTACAACAATCCATATACTTCATAGTTCAAATTCATGATTGCTAGTGACCCAGACTGATGACATGGGTAAATTGGGACATTAAAAATGGGAGCTGATTGGTATCATATTTTCATGGCTAACCTTTGACATTTCTCCCTTCCTTCAGTGCCACATCAAGATTTGTGCTGCATATGGTTCCATGAAGGACATTTCTGTGTATAATGTCCTGGGTCTTTCCCCCTCTCAGATTTACATTGTTGGACGACCAGCAAAGAAATATCAGACTCTGTGCCAGGTGATTGTTTTTTCTTTTTGTGGAAGATTTAAGGGCCCTGGGAAATAAGAAGGGTTCTGAGGGCATTGTACGAAATTTGGAAGCCCCTTGAGAAGGGTGCAAATGACTGCAACCATCATACATACATGCCGGTTGCCAAGCACCTGAATTTTGATCATATGACCGTGAGGCACTGTGACAGTCGTAAATGCAAAGACCAGTCATAAATCACTTTTTTCCATGCCGTTGAGCTTTCAATAGTTGTTAAACAAAAGGATCATAATTCGACCACTCTGTGTTATGCCCATTATTTCTGATCCTATGGAAAACATTTCTTAATCGAAAGAGTATGGCTCTCTTTTGTGCAACTGATGGGTCTCCCCAGTTTTATTCAAGCTGAATCTCTCAAGTTTCTTCAGTCTTTTCATTATTTATTAAATTTGTTTGCTGCCCATCTCACTGGGAGGTCACTCTGGGTGGCTTACAACAGGGGTCTCCAACCTTGGCAATTTTAAGACTTGTGGACTTCAACTCCCAGAGTTCCGGCTGAGGAACTCTTGGAGTTGAAGTCCACAAGTCTTAAAGTTGCCAAGGTTGGAGACCCCTGGCTTACAACATTAAAGAGAGCATTATAGAGCATGTTCTCAAGTTATAGCATCATCTTTGTTACCCTCCATGGAACCTGCTCTAAGTTGCACATACATCTAGAAATGGGCTGCCAGAATTATAGACATTTCATGCGTAAAGGGGAATAAGAAGTTCACTTTTTTAAATTCAGTATTTCCCCTAATGTAGCCCAGAAGTGTGTTAGCACTTCTACCAGCTGTCTAACACAGCTGCCTCATGTTGTCAATGACTATATCTAAGATCCTTTTACCATGTAATGCTTCTAAGCTGTTAATCTAATCTTCTTAAGTGTTATATCTATGCTTTCTATGCTACCAGAATAAAACCTGTAACGGCCATCAGCAATTTTTAAAAACTTATACTGCATTGCTCTGATTTGTACCTGATTTGTTTTAAACATTAAATAAGGTCAGACTCGATTAATATCCTTTTTTAAATAATTTTTGTTAAATTTTACAAATGCAAAGATAGAGATTTGATACAAACTAAGAAGAATATAAAAAAGAAAAACGCAGAGAAGAAAATACATTATAAAAAATTAAAAAGATATAAAATTATTCCCATCCACCTTCCAGACAAATATGGACAACTTCAGCAGTTTACCTTCTCTGATATTTCGGTAAACATCTCTTCTTCCCATATCTCATCTCTTATCAACAAATTAATTATAAAATCTCAATATTCAGTCCTAATAAGCAAAAATCCATTAAGAGCTGTCAGGAATAATAATGTATATACATTTTTCCTTAATCAAATAAATCAATTTTATACTCACAATCTTTATATCTCAAAGCCTGTACCCCAAAATCTTACATGAATGTGTCCAAGAACCAAGTTTATCTCAAAGGATTTTATAGCTTATGAATGATGCAGTTTTAAAAATAAAATTAATAGACAGGATAAATCCTTACATATTTAATGGATAAAGAAAAGATATCTGTTTCAAAGTCATGCTTAAATGAAATTGCCTTATTTGATATTTTATGTGTTACTGGGAAAGGAACTTGAAAATTTGGCAAATAAAAGCTTAGACTCCCTAGCAGGGAAGAAAGACAATTTCTAGCAGTTCTAACAACAAATTGTTCATCAGTCCCATACAGGAATTCAACAGCTGCTGTTGTCTGGAGATGACATGTGACATGGCTAAAGACTGTGTTGTATTGTTCCACAAAAAAAAATCCTCTTTTTCCTAATTTAAGCCAACAAAACCAAACAGCTGAAAAATATTCTGCTGTTTTTTATTGATCTGTGGTCACAGGGTGATTGTTCTCTGTGGAAGACAAAATTTATAGTCATTTTATCAAGCTGATTTCATATGTTGTAATTTTTCCTATTTTATTAAGAACAAATAGTAATTGGTTTAGGAAAGGAACAGCCTACTCTTTGACCATACATAATTATTTCTAACTTGCTTCTATCTCTAGCAATTCGACAAGGCAATAAATTGAAGGGAGCTTTTTTCTAATCTCGTGCATAATCAGCCTACATGTTGTATTAATTCTCTTCCCTGCCAGAGAATGCTTGGTGCATCCTATCTTCTTCACAACGGCTTCTAGTTTATTCTGTTGTGCACTCTAAATATGGCTTTGGTTATGCCTGCTAATATTTGCTGATTTCAGGTTCCTGCATTTTAAACCGGTTTGCAGTCAACTAAGTCAATTGATCAATTCTAATATTGAAGCATTTTCAGTATATAAACAGATTCGGGTAGTCTACTGTGTTTCCACATTTTTTTCTAGCTAATCCAAAACCAGCTTAATGTTTCTTGCTGACCCACTTATCCCTCTGTAGAGGCTGTAAAGCCCCTGTGTTCTGTGCATTTCTTACTACAAATGTAAAACAAACATTACCCTCCACTAGAGAATCCACTTCCCTGGCCAATTCCTTGGCACAAATTCTGTCTTATTCTTTGCAGGTGGATGCAAGGAAAGAACCAGTTGATTGGTCTATTTTTGATTCATTTGTCCTTTGTTGACTTTTACTCTGTTTGGGTTGGTGTTTGGGGAGAAGAGCAATGAAGTTTCTGCAGTACATTACTCCCTCATGCTACAGGTGATGCTAAACGTTTGCCATCTTTGTTCTCCTTCTCTCCTCCAGTTTATCAGCGAAGGTTATGCAGCCCACTTGGCTTCCCTGGAATTCAGCCTCCGTTCCCGGCCTAAGAAAAACAACTCCCGCATGATCCTAAGGAAAGGCAGCTTTGGTCTTCATTCTCAACCTGATTTCTTACGCAAGAGGAATCACCTCCGGAGAACTATGTCTGTCCAGCAACCTGACCCACCATCCTTGACCCCCAAGCCAGAGCGTGCCCAAAGCCAGCCCGAGTCAGATAAAGACCATGACCGGCATCTGCCCTCCATGGTGTGGATGAGAGGAGGGGTTCATAAGTTTGAATCTGTCCCATAACAAGAGCTGGGGATGGCACCACCAGGCCTCTGGCATCCTGCAAAGAGTTTGTATGCATTTGCTCTTTGAGTTGCACTTAGCAGCTTCATGGTTCAAAGTGATGGACAGGATTGGAATTCACAAAGCTCTGGCAGCTTCTGTCTCCCCAGGGGAACTTTCCTGTTTGTTCCTCTTGTTTGTATCCACTCATGAAACATTGAAAGTAGAGAAAATGATTTGTACCAACTGCAATCTCTTGCGGGGGTGACGCTGGACAGGAAAATGAGCTTGTGTCTTAATGTTTACTTCATAACAAAAATGTGCAATAAAGCAGAGCAGGAAAGCTCCAGCTTATCTCAGTGAGAAAGGGCCTCACTGACAGCAACCACATCTGCTTCTCGAAAAGGCAGCCTTCTGATGTGGCAGCAGCAACATCTGCAGTTCTTGGGGCAAATAAGAATCAAAGGGAGGAGCCCATAGCTGTCCACTGGGGAATCTCTTGGGTGCCTTAAGCCCAATATCTTTTCATCCAGACAGCTCTATCACTGGCTCATTACCAGAGTAGGTTTCAATTTTGCTTATTTATCAGAGATTTCAATGGAGGCAACATATGAACGTGGAAACCAGTGGTGAAAAAGTTGAACCCTGGATTCAATGTAGGCCTACTGTTTTTTAGATATGGCACCCATCTTCTCTGGCCGCAAAATAGCATTTTTTGCTCTTTTTGCAGAAAACCATAACTTCTAAAGAAACTGAAGGGATTGTCTGCATCCTTCTGCTACCATCATCACAACCCCACTGAAGCAACCTTCACTCCTGCTACTCATAGTATTCTATCCTAAGTATTGAACACACTGTTGAGCTTCAGGAGAGAACTTTCCTGTGCCATATTCCCAGTGCTGTAAGATATCTGCCATTTCTGAATAAAATATCCCAAACACTCAGTGATAAGGTATTGATTTTCCATATGAAGGGGTGCCATGACAAAAAACCTCACATCTCCAGTTAGGGCTGGTAAATCCTAGTCAATTTTCATATAAAATGAATTAATAAACTAGTGAACTGATTCAAAATAAGGGAGTTTATTTTGTTCCTGTAAGGTAAATGTATGTATAGCATACCTGCTTTTCGGAAGTTTCTCTCCTTTTCCCACCGTTAAATGCAGTGTAACTATAGAAAACACAGAGTAAATGAAACTTCCATGCAACTCTTGAGAAAGAGACTGAAAACTCTGTTCTGGGCTCAATCCACCTGACCTCGGTAGAAGTTGAACAACCCCAGTCAAGCATTACCCCATCACAAGAAAAAGTACAATAGAAGCACGGCAAAGGGAATGAGTCAGGAGATAGCAAATGACATTGTACTACTAAATATTGAAGTAGAGTGCAATAGCCCATATTTCATAGCAGAAATTAATAGGCGAAACATGCCTGTCATTAGTTCTTAGGATCGACCAGACAAGCTAACAGCACACAAAAATCTTATGAATAGATTGAGCTTTTTTCCTCCTTGGAAGTGTATCAAAGATGGATATTAGAAAGCATATGGTGCCTACAATAAGGAAAGGAGAATGAAAAATAGCAAATTGCTTCATGGCTTAATTGCTGTACAATCCTGAGATAACTGTTTCCTTGCCTTTAATAATTTTGCTTCTGGTAATACAACAGTATACCTTCCTTAACCTGCAGCAACAAAATTTCCTCAGAGAGTTAATCAAGGGCTTTGTTAAATTTAGCTGTCAGACAGTGTCTCATAGCTAATGCAATCTTGATTTTTCCTGTATCTTCAAATCCTTTTCTCCCTATGGGCATCTGCACCAGTTGCACCATTCTCCTTTCATAATGATTTCTGTGGCAACTGCTCTTCAGAGATTTTTGGATCGCTCTTGAATCTACATCTGTTTGGCAGCCTAACACTGCTATTTCTATCTCTGCCTGATAAAACGTTTTCTCCTTCTCTTGTATTCTTGGACACCAACAGTGTTAACTTCTTACCAGCCTCTTAGCCCCTTTTGGCTTCTCTTCCCCATGGGACACTATATTTTCAAACTATCTGCTTCCCCAATTCTTCCCAGACTCAGGTTGTCTGCTTGAAGTACAGATGGAATATCCCAAGTATTTATATGACAGATGCGGACATTTTTAACTTTTCAAATTTGGGTTGATTCCGAGCATTAGACTCATTTAATAACATCTCTTGCTCCTTCGGGTGTTCAAATGGTCTCCTTATTCTGCCATAGTTACACATTAGTTTTCCAAGAGAATATCCATAAATCTGAAGCTGCTTTCTGATTGAATATGCTATTTAACCTTCATGATTTTGACAACATGGGAGCACAATTCTATTTCCAGGCAAGTGTGCATCACATTGGTCCATTTATCTTTCACATGCTGAACAGCACAGATGACAAAATAAAAGAAGTGGGCAATGAAATTGAAACACCAACCCTCCAAGTTGTTGACCTTGATTGATTTTTGAGTACAGAAAGAGCAGGTGTTCTTCTTTTTTGGGGCACTCTTATCTTACCACACCACTCAAAAAGCTTTGAATCTCTTACTGCAGTGTTCCTTCGTTTTATCTCTTGTTCTCCTTCGTATCAAGAATGCCTCTTTAATCATTCTTTTTATTGGTCTTTTTCTGGTTCTTGGTGGTGAGAATTAGATCATAATGTTGACATGGTTTCTTTCTTTGGGTATAGTAATGTCTCAAGGTAGTTGTTTTTGTAAGCTGCATTTAGTGTTTTTAGTGAACCCAGTCAATAATAAGCATCCCTTACACCAAGATTCAATCAGATAGCATGGGTTTAAAAACCAAATTAGATATAATCTATTGAGTAAATTTGCTAATTTTTTTTTTTTTAAAGATAGACATAGGCCATCTTCTGTAAGTAATTGAGGGTGCATCTTGGGAAACAGAGAGGCACTTTCCCTTGGTCTGCTTATTAGTCCAGGCCCCTAGACTAATATAAATGCTTCTGCATGACTAATTGACATCACTTCTAATTAATGAAGCAAGTTAAGGTTGAAAAAGAATTCCCAATCATTTTGCAACAGTACATCAGTCAGCAAAATGGGTGACATTATTAAGAGATTTTGCTACCCACCCTAACTGGAGAAAAATAGACCCCAGGGAGTTGTAGCAGAGTCCTTTACACCAAGTAATTCAGAGTTAAACACATCAACTTTAGCTCATGACTATAGTAAGGGACTATATTCCCCAAATTGTATGCTTGAATGTGGTGTAGTCCTCCATGCTTGTAGGAAGGGGACAGAATAATTGCATCTTCGTGTGTGACAAATCCATAAAGTGTGCAAACAGGTTTGCAACTCAATTTAAATATAAAGTGTTACCAAAAAATGGTTTTGTAAGGTCAGATCTATTAGCACCTGAGAGATTTTAGCAAATTTGTTGGCCCTGGGATTATCTGCTGATATTCTTCAAGTGCTGTTTATTTATAATTTAAAAAAAAAACACTCCTTTCTTACTCATGTCAGACCTTCACATTTAATAATGCTTCCTCTTCCATTGACTTAATTATTGCCTCAGTAGCTACTTCCAGGCTATTTATGTGACTCAGCATAAGCCTTGCTATCCAAAAGTGAGACAAACAAGAATGTTCAGACATGACAATTTAGGGATCTCTACCAAAGAGTTCCATGTAGTCAGTCTCACTTTAGGCCTGAAGCTTTAAGACATGGAAATGCTGGCACTAAAACCAGGAATGTATTGTGTTGGCTGATATTTTCCATTCCCATGTGGGCTGCATCCACATCCTGTTACTTTTCACTGTAGTTTTATAGGAGAGTGCCATGTTCTTCTCATGGAATTCATTTGGAATTCACCTGGAAAAAGCAACTAGACAACATAGGTACAAAAGATGGCTTAAACAAGATTGTTCTGTTTTGTCAGAAGCAAATAGCACCAAGTGCATTCAGATGGGAAATTTGTAGGAAAACTGAAGATCTGGATAATTCTAAAACATAACAGTAAAGAAGAAGGAACACTTGTGAACTATCTTGGAACAGCAGTCTTGGTATTGGAATAAATGGATGTTTGAACCTACTTGTGTGTTAGGACTGATCCCAACTTGGACTGACCACTTTGTGGGTCTTGGATTCAATCTGTGAGGATTCCCCAAAGTTACTTCCATCTACCAGTGTGTCTCTTTCTGATGATAAATAGAAAGAAGTATCCTAGTTAACCAACATGTCATCTTCTTTCTCCCCATCCAGAACTAGGACAACCTTAATGTTCTTAAATGCCTTGTTAACAGTTCCCTTTATGCTGCTCCCTCATATTTAAGAACTTGTTCTTTTTTTAAAAAAAAAAAAAGGCAGTGAATAACAATGGTGGCTTGTTATAATGTGTGTTGTTACGAGATGACATGTATATGGTTGTGCTTTGTGTGCGCATACACGTGTGTGCAGTGTTTCACATCAGTGCCATTGCTAACTTTGCATAACGGAAGTTAACTTTTATATTACATGTTTTGTTCAAGGTTTGGCTGTTCTGTTGTAGCATTGTGAAAAGACCTTCGATTCTGCTCCAGGTGTGAGTAGCATTGTTAATCCAAAGCTCAGCTTTCACATTTAAGTAGCACTAAAGGAAATGTTGGGCTGGTAGCTTCTGCTGCTTGACCCAAATATTCTGTGGTGTGTCTTTTTTCTGAAGTAGTCTTTGAGTCCTCTTCAAAGATAGAGGTTTCTTCGCATTGGCATTTACAGATCAACTCCTATTTTTATGACCTCATTGGGTGGAAAACCGCATTATTCACCACATCATTTGAATGCAGCATCTTCTGTGTTGCACCAAGGTGGGGAGGGAGGGAAAAGAAGAATGGAAAATGATATTCAAATGGGACTGGATGTGAGTATTTTGCCTTTTTTCTACACAAAGCACATTTGTGCTTTGCAGTGTCTCCTGTCAATTATCAGAACCATTATTGGGAGTGGTGAATATGTTCTACAAGGGCATTCTCTTGTAACAATATCAGGTAGCAATGCAGGCTGACTAAGGGTCATTTGAAAGCTGAAAGTTGAGTTCGTAAAAGTTCAGAACTGGTAGAAATTAACTATTTCACATTTTTTATGCTACCATCACTCGAACTGATTATTATCATTGCCTATATTTGCCAATAGAATGAACTCTTCAGACAGCAAATACTAGACACATCGTTTCTCCGATCCCTGTTATAAAGCTGTAACACATTTGGTCCCTAAATTTCTTCATCACAAACCAGTGGATGAATTTCCAAATTCTAAAAGTTTCTGCAAACTTCCAAGAACCAAATTCCCCAGAAAGCAGAATATAAACCATTTGTACACCATATCTGATATCATTTGCTATTCAAAATGTTTAATACTAATCTGCAAAATATTTAATACTTGTATTTGATTTTTTTAAATATTGTCTTGGAAAGATGACATGAAGTTGTTGGCTTATTAGACCTCATTTTAAAAGGGCCCAAATCAATATAATCTGAGGCGCTAATATTTTTATTTTTTGAGATGAGATTTTCATTGATGAGGCCAGGTATGCGGAATCATTTCTAGATACTTAGTTAGATTTGTACAAATCTTGGTTTAGTCAGTAGACACAGCTGAGCAAAAGATACCCCTTTTGAAGTATGGAGAAATCAATGCTTATTTACAAGATTCCATTCTTTTTCCTGCCACCTTTCCAAGTCAATATATATTAGACTGTTTTCTTACAGCCTTGGGAATTATAGTGACATAGTTATTCTTCCAGGAACTCTGGCTTCTTGCCTTATCAATGTCACTCTTTACATCCATAATTACAAAATAAAAATAGCTTTGATCTTTCTCCATCTAGAGGTGAAATGGCAAAATTAAAAACCTGCTCTTGTTTTCTGGGTTAATTATGAATATTGATTTCAGATCTAGCTATCACCTCTTCCAAATGTGATTTAATCAGTTGGATTGGTTCTCTGTACTAGAAATAAGCTAATTTCAAGGGATTTTAGGTTCTCAGCCCTGAGACTCCTAGGCTATGCTTCCCTAAATTGGCCTAAAGATGTTGATTTCAAAGTCAAGATTTGTATGGCTCTATGGCTCTTGGAAAGCACTTTAGGTGAGATTTATAGATCAATGGAATGGTTGAAGGGCATAACTGGAAACACTGAGAGATTTCAAAAATTAAACTTCGAATTGCTAAATGTAGAGTGAATATGAGCAATACAGAGGATTATCAAGTCGAATGATGATGGATAGCCAGCTAAATCTTTATGGAACAGTCAAAGAGACAGGGAATATGTCAAAAAGTAAGTAATTCTACCCTGCCTCAAAGCAGCACACCAAATTGGCCTTGTTATGTTTATTGTATTTGGAGGTTTTATTAAAAAAAAACTGCTTGGATTTGAAAGCTGCCATATATTTATATTTTTATTTGTATGATTACTTTATTTATATATCAGATTGTAGATTGCCCATCTCCTTCACAGAATGACTTTAACACTGAGATGCCAAAGAATGTGAACTTTGAACTAAAATTTTGTTTTTTTTTTTATGAGTCTGCATATGAGAATGTGGTATTTTGAATTTTGGATAAACTCCAGCAGCAGAGAGAGAGGTTGTCAGAATATTTTAATCACAAAACCATTTCCAGTGTACAGCTAATGAATTTCTTGTAGAGGAGCTTAAAAAGATGATTGGGGAGCGGGGAAGTATTAACGTTTTTCCAAAAGGTAGTAATTTTATTTTCAGCTGGTTTTTAAAATCTTCTGACCTAACATGACTTAATGTCAAGTATCGCACTTTCTTTGCCTTTTGGTATGTATCTTTTTAAATTCTTTCTTCGATGTGGGAGCATTTTTCTGTTGCTCAGACCCACAATTTCTGATTAATTGTTTTAACACTCAGCACTCTGATGAAATAAAGCAACAGACCTTCTTGTTTGAGACTAGTGTTTCTTAACTGTTTCCACGTGTGCTAGGGTGCATCTTTGGTTCATGCACAAAAATAAATGTATCTATTACTACTCTATACATTCTACAAATCCATGACTGTACACAAGCAGAAGAGGAAATAAAGCAATGTAACTTCTAAATCAAGCTGAGTCTTTACTGTCCGCTACCACATGTCCTTCAAATCTCTTACATCAGGGGTGTAAACCTCGATTTCATTGAGGGCTGCATCCGGGTTGTGTTTGACCTCAGGGGCTGGGTGGGCGTGGCCAGGGTGGGCGTAGCCAGCTTGACATCACTCGTGTCGGGGCGCCTGTTGTGGCCCAAGTAAAAAGGGGTTCCTGAGCTCCATTTTTGGCTGCGACAGCTTCCTGCAGCCCTCTGCCAGCAAGAGGGGAGCTTGGGTGGGTTGCGCATGTTCCCCTGGGCCCTGTTTTCAGCTGCGATGGCCTCCTGCAGCCCTCTGCCAGCAAAAGGAGCTCTGTTTTAGTTGGCAGAGGGCTGCAGGAGGCCATTGCATCCGAAAGCAGGGGCCTGGGAAGGCCACACGCAGCCCTTCTTAACACTGTTTTTGCTGGCAGAGGCACCACAGGCTGGTCCTTCGCTGTTTCTAGGACAGCCCTGCAGGCAAGATCTAAGTACTTGAGTTTGACACCTCTGCCTTGCATGGTTTTTGTTGTGTATGTACAATAGTTAATAAAGTATGAGCTTGAGGTAAAGTGCAGGGTTCTGGCCCTGCACTTCTGATTGGCTCTTAGGCGGCCAGATCGAATTGGTTAGTTCTTAGGAATCCGATTGGCCCTTAACAGAGGATTATTATTGGTTTAAAGAGCTAGCGTTCATAGCTGGCTATTGGACAATTCTCACAAGGGTTGCCTATATAAGGCAGAGTTCACTGTTATTGATTTGAGAAGTCACTATGCAATAAAGAGCTGAAAGTTCACATTCAAAGACTGTCTCCATTTACTCCAACCCATGTCCAAGTACTTAACAGTTTTGGATGAACAGATAGGGGAATAGAGGAATGACCTGTATTCCATTTTATGGAATAGCCTGCAGATGATGGAGGAACGTGGACTCTAATTTATAAATAGGGAATGCCTATCTTAAGTGGGGAATAATTAGTTAAGCAGCCTTTCAAGGCTAAAGTTAATTAACCATATTCACTCCTTGTGTCCTACATGCTATGGGAATTAATGCATTGGGATTTATAAAGCTTGTTTTATGGCTTAGCAATGGGATAGAAAATACTCAGGGCACCGACATTCCATGACAAAATGGCAGGTTTTCAATGGCATTTTAGAGTTTTTTTACATCGAATTAAAAATGGAAATGGATGTGCTCAGCCTCTGAGCTTTAAGCACCCATTTTGACTCTTAAAACTGCCAAATTCCTTTCAAAGTGTACAGTTTTTAGCCTTCTTCATTATATCTGCTCCTTGTGTTGTGAATCAATAAATACTTAAATAAAGATTATTAAGAGCTTGAAGCAAAGTGCAGGGTTCTGGCCCTGCACTTCTGATTGGCCGATAATAGCAACATCGGATTGGTCCGTTCAGGAGAATCTGATTGGCTATTAATAAGCCTCTCCCATTGGTTAATGGAGCTAGCGCTCCCTGTGTTTCATTGGTTAAATAGTTAAGAGTTTGCCTATATAAAGGGGCCCATTGCGGCCATTGAGCTGACCTGTTTTCACATGTAAATAAAGAGTTTGAAGTTCATTGTTCACCAGCTCGTCTCCATCCTTTGCGCCCATGCACAGAACTTAACACTGGCGATGAGGATGGGATGTGGAGACGTCAGAGCTTACTGAAGAAATATAACCAAGCACGTGGCTGAAACGCACCAACGGCGGAACCATGTCCGGTGGCGTCATACTACCTGCTCCATTCGACCCGGCACAAGAAGACTGGGACTCATATATGGATCGCTTCCAGATGTTTCTGGAGACTAACAATTTGAAGGATGCCACTACCGGAAAGAAACGAGCGGTATTCCTAATTCATTGTGGGCCAACCGTATTCAAGATGGCCAAGGCATTAGCAAAACCGGCAGAAGTACAGTCTATGGACTGGGACGTCCTCGAACCCCTGCTGAGGGCTCACTACGCACTGACCGTGCCAACGCTCATTAGAAGGCATAAATTTTATCAGAGAAGTCAGCAGAAGGGCGAAAGTGTTGCTGATTTCATAGCGGATCTCCGGAATCTGGGAGGCCTATGCGAGTTTGCCAACCTAGAAGAAGCCCTAAGAGACCGAATAATTCTGGGATTAGATGCATCAGGCACTCAGAGTAAACTAATGGCAAAGGGCGACATTAGCCTTAAAGATGCCATAGCTGAAGCTACTGCAGCAGAAGCAACCAGGAAGTCGGCTGCCCAAATGCGCCGCACCCACAGCCCGCTTCGCCAACACACCCGCGAAATTTCACCTCAGTCAGAGGGACAGCTTGAAACAGCCCACCACGAGGACCTCGAATCGTCGTCAGAAAGCGATGAAGAAGAGGTCCATCGAATTCGGTCCGAATGAGACCAATGCCAGAAATCGCAATACCAATGCACCGGGTGTGGAGCAAGCCACCCCCGGTCAGAATGCAAATTCCTCGACGCGCTCTGCCATGTGTGCGGGAAAAGAGGCCATATCGGACGGGTATGTAGAAGCAAGCTAGGACCCAGCCAGCCCTCGAGGGGGGCTAACTATCGCCAACCGACGGGAAGTCGTCCTGTGAAGCAAGAACCCGTGAACCACCAATGGAACAACCACTCCTACAGAAACAAAACCCTAAACCACCCAACGAAGCGAGAAGAGGCTCACCAAACGATCACGATCCGTCACGCCTCATCTCTTGACGCCAAAAAGATCCGAGTGAAAGTGGCTATTGAAAACCAGCCCTGCCTGATGGAAGTCGATTCAAGATCGTCCCTCTCAATGGTTTCCTGGAAGACCCTCAAGCAGCTCATCCCCACTATCCGGAGGCAAGACCTCAGATTCCAAAGACTCAAACTCAAGGACTATCAAGGAAATCGAATCCTGGTCGTTGGATCCAGCCGAGTCCAGGTATGGTTTAAGAACCGTACAGCATTCCTACCCCTGACTGTAATCGACAGGGATCGGCCTAGTTTGTTAGGCCTCCAATGGTTCGCTCCACTCGGAATTGAAGTAGCCGGCATTCACCGAACCTGCAGCAGCGATTGGGAAGAAGACCTCGTCCATGAATTCCAGGACGTCTTTGCAGAAAAATTAGGCAAGTACAAGGGGACCCCGATGTCATTTAACCTCAATCCCAAAATAGCTCCCATCCGTCTTAAGCCTCGTCGAGTTCCATTTGCCCTTAAACCAAAGATTGACGAGCAGCTTGATAAATTAATAGCCATGGGTGTGTTAGAACCAACCGATCACCGATCACTCTCCCAATCGTAACACCCATCAAGCCGGATGGATCGATAAGAATTTGTGGGGACTACCGAGCCACCCTGAACCACGCCCTTCAACAAAACGCTTATCCGGTACCAGTGGTGCAACACCTCCTCCATTCCCTGGGGGGCGGAAAAGTCTTCGCTAAACTAGACTTAGCCCAGGCATACCAACAACTGCCTGTTGACAAAAAAACGGAGCTATTTTCCCAGAAGGGCTGCATTATCTGGGGTGATAGAGTTGTCGTCCCAGAGCAGTTGCGACCAGCGATACTAAGGACCTTGCACGATGGCCATCCCGGCATTGTGCGTATGAAAGCCCTCGCACGAAGCTACGTGTGGTGGCCGGGTATCGACAAGCAGATTGAGACATGGGTAAAAGCTTGTCACAAATGCCAGGAAGTAAGCAACGTCCCTCCGAAAGCAATCCCGACTGAATGGGAAACACCGAGGGGACCATGGTCCCGTATTCATCTGGACTTTGCGGGACCTACCAAGGGACACACATTTTTATTAACGGTGGATGCCTACTCGAACTGGCTTGAAATCCATCAAATGAGGAATACAACAACCGAACCAGTCATCAGGAAACTAGACAGACTCTTTGCGACACACGGATTACCAGACGTTCTAGTATCCGACAACGGGCCCCAATTTACCGCGCTGTCCTTCGAACAGTACCTGGCAGACCGCGGTATTCGCCATGCGCTGACTTCGCCGGCGCATCCTGCGGCCAACGGAAGGGCCAAGCGCATGGTACAATTCGTCAAGAAAACCTTGCATAAAATGGACTATGGCGATATAGAAGACAAGATTAACCGGATACTCCTTTTGCAGCATATCACTCCGCACAGCGTCACCAATAAAACTCCCGCCGAGTTGTTGATGGGATGGAAGCTCCGCTCCCACCTCGACCATCTGCATCCATCATATGAACCTGAAAAACCACACAGTTCCAGCGGGAAATGCCATAACTTCCAGGTAGGCAACTTGGTTTTCGCTAGAAACTTTTTGGGCAATCCGTTGTGGGTCGAGGCAACTGTAGTACAAGTAACCGGCCCTAGATCGTACCGCGTGAAATGTCACGACGATAGAATATGGAAGCGCCATATTGATCAGCTGCGTTCAAGGCTACAGTCTGGGATCTCCGAGGCCCCTGATTTCCAAACTGAGGGGGGAGGAGATACCGAGGAACCTGAATTTGAAGCGGCAGAAAGTTTAAGCGGAAGTAATGACCACTCAGAGGCAGCACATGATGGATCCGGAATGGGGGTGGCCTCGCCTCAAAGAGATGCCGAGAGCAGTAGCAGCAACAAAAATTCGAATACGGAACGGGAGACACCCTCTTCACCAGACAAGACTGTAGCCAAATACCGGGAGAACAACGCAAATCAAATAGACAATCAAAACAACCTGCCTACCTCAAAGACTACGTGATCGCACCCCTTAAACGGAACCCGGGGGGAAGGGGTGTTGTGAATCAATAAATACTTATATAAAGATTATTAAGAGCTTGAAGCAAAGTGCAGGGTTCTGGCCCTGCACTTCTGATTGGCCGATAATAGCGACATCGGATTGGTCCGTTCAGGAGAATCTGATTGGCTATTAACGAGCCTCTCCCATTGGTTAATGGAGCTAGCGCTCCCCGTGTTTCATTGGTTAAATAGTTAAGAGTTTGCCTATATAAAGGGGCCCATTGTGGCCATTAAGTTGAGCTGTTTTCACATGTAAATAAAGAGTTTGAAGTTCACTGTTCACCAGCTCGTCTCCATCCTTTGCGCCCATGCACAGAACTTAACACCTTGTGTTCATCGGAAGCCAAAATGCTGGTTTTAAGCACAAGACTGAAAAATGTGTAATGTAAATTCTGTCAACTGCAGTTTGTTCAACAAACCATATAATGTGATAAACCCACAACTTATTTTAAATTGCAAATAACAAATAATTATTTTTTTTAAAAAAATTAACTAACTACAAGCAGTCCTCAACTTACAACCACAAGCGAACCCAAATTTTCTGTTGCTAATGAAAGATTTGTTAAGTGAGTTTTGCCCTGTTTTATGACCTTTCTTGTCACAGTTGTTAAGTGAATCACAGCAGCTAAGTTAGTAACCCCGTTAAGTGAATCTGGATTCCTCACTGACTTTGCTTGTCCGAAGGTCGCAAAAGGTGCTCACGTGAGCCTGAAACGCAGCACCCATCATAAATATGAGTCAGTTGCCAAGTGTCTGAATTTTGATCATGTGACCATGGGGATGCTGCAACGGTTGTTACTGTGAAAAACGGTCATAAGTCACTTTCTTTGGTGCTATTGCAACTTTGAACGGTCACTAAATGAACTGTTGTAAGTGAAGGACGACCTGTATTTCTGACAAGTTGATTTAGCCTACTGTTTCCAGCATCAAGGAAAATAACATTGGCTTATTGAATGGCAGAGTGGGATTACTGTTTCCAATAAACAGAACAGAATATAGAATAGAAAAGAAAAATAGAAATAGAAATAGAATGAATGGAATAAAACAGAACAACAGAATAGAATAACAGCATTGGAAGGGACCTTGGAAGTCTTCTAATCCAATCCCTGTTGAATCAGGAAACCCTATACAGTGATGGGTTGCTGCTAATTCGAACTGGCTCACCCGTACTGTTAGTTCCGACCACCAGCTGGGCCCACCTACCCACCCAGGTGCTATCCCTATATATCTGGCTTGCTCTCCCCACCCACACAGCCCAGCTGCTTTCTGCGCCTCGCCCACACTACTCACCGCAGCTGCTGTATGCAGGGAACCCCTTTTTGCAGCCACACACAAACTGCATGAAGGGGGCGTGCACACGCTGTCACATTTTCGGTTCTGCACTAGGAGAACTGGTTGTTACAGTATGTATAGCCCATCTTTGACCTATACCAGGGGTGTCAAACTTGCATTGTCCCAGTGTTGCATGATGTAACCCAAACCCTTCGCTAAACTGGGTGTGGGCATAACCGGCACATGACGCATCCAGCCAGTGGGCCACGAGTCTGTCTGCCCTGCCCTATACCATTTCCAACAAGTGGTTATCCAATCTCTTCTTAAAAGCTTCCAGTGTTTGGAGCATTTACAACTTCTGGAGGCAAGTTGTGATTCATTGTTCTGTCAGTTTGTTTTTATAACTTAAAGATATTTAAGAAGCAAGCAAGGTAGAAAAGGATTATCCCTTATTAATTACTCATCTCTTGATGAACCGCCAGCCCAAGAAATTGAACATGGCTGTTTTGGAAATAAGACAGTCGCTTATGTGGGAAAGAGGTGTGTCTCTCTTTCATGGATCTTTGCTCCTGATCATTGCCTAGATGTAACATGTTCCCTTTTGGTAACATGTTTATTTATTTACTTTATTTGTCAATTGCTTACAAGATAATAGGTATAAGTAAAAACATAGTTATGAATATATGGATACATATAAGAAAAATAAAAAATATATAAAAGAAACAATAGGACAGGGATGGTAGGCACGTTGGTGCGCTTATACACGCCCCCTACAGACCTTTTAGGAAAGGGATTAGGTCAATAGTAGAAAGTCTAAGGTTAAAATTTTTGGGGTTTGGGGAAAAAAACCACAGAGTCAGGTAGAGTATTCCAGACATTGACCACTCTGTTGCTGATTTCCTGCAATCAAGTTTGGTGCAATTAACCTTGAGTTTGTATCTATTGTTTGCTCTTGTGTTGTTATGGTTAAGCTGAAGTATTCATTGACAGGTAGGACATTGCAATGTATGATTTTATATACTATACTTAGATCAGACTGAAGGCGGCGTGTTCTAGGTTTTCTAGGTCTAGAATTTCGTGTCTGGTGGCATAAGGTATTCTGAAAGGAGTAGAGGAGTGAAGAATTCTTCTTGTGAAATATTTCTGGACTTTCTCAACTGTGCTAATATCAGATACGTAATGTGGGTTCCAGACTGATAAGCTGTATTCGAGTATTGGTCTAGCAAATGTTTTGTATGCTCTAGTTAGTAGTGTAATATTACCAGAGAAAAAGCTCCATAAGATTAGGTTAACAACTCAACGCCTTTTTGGCTTTGTAGTTACAGTGGGCTCTAGCTCTTAGGTCATTTGAGATGAGTACTCCAAGATCCTTGACAGAGTTTGAATTATCAACAAGTTCTTGACTATTCAGCCTGTATTTTATTTTCTGATTTTTTTTGCTAATATGTAGGACAGAGCATTTATTTGTTGAGATTTGAAGTTGCCATTTGTTTAACCATTCTGATACATAATCAAGGTCTTTTTGAAGGGTAGCAGCATTGTTTGTGGTGTTGAATAGCTGTATATCATCAGTGAAGAGAATGCAGTTGCTCTTGATATGATCACAGAGGTCATTTATGTAGAGTATGAAAAGAGTTGGTCCTAGAACAATGCCTTGGGGGAACACCACGTTTGACAAATACAGAATTTGATAGGACGCTCCCAATTTTTTTTTTTTTGAAACAAATTTTTATTAATTTTAAAGATAAAACAACACATCATTAACCATTAAATACATAAACACATAAAACCTCTTAACATTGTAAATCCTTACAAGTCAAACAAAACATTATTTTTATACAGCATAATTCCAATTTATCCCATCTCCATATGGACACACAAACATCTTTCAGCAAATTTCTCATTTTTTCTCTTTACTCCTATTCAATTTCATTTCTCTTCCATATTTATCCATTTTATAGTCATCATATTCTTTTCTTTCTGGCTTGTATAAATTATTCTCGTCTAACATTCCTCCAAGGTTTTATTGATTCTTTCCTTTTTTTTTTTTTATAAAAAACAAATTTTGTTAGTTTTACCATAAGCACAATACACAAACATACAAACACAAAACATAAACAAAACTAAAAGATCTTTTCTGAAGGTTGTCTGTTCCCGGGTTAAAACTCTTTACACAGACACAAATTCAAACATCATATTCAACCCATATCTCCTTCCAAATCTTATTATCATTTTCTTTTTTATATATATATATAAAAACCATTTTTATCAGTTTTATAAAAACAATGCACAAAAAATCAAGGCATAACAGCTTATAAATTCTTTTCTAAGAAAAAATAATAATAATAGACCAATAAGGCATAACATTTCCAGATTATAATATCAATATTTCATATAACATTAACTTCATATCTTGTCCCTACTTCTCTTTTCCATCCAAATTATTTATTAATTAAAATTTTATTGCCTTTTATCAATATACAAAATCCAAAAAAAAAAAAGCATATATATCCTTCCATATCTTATTACCATTTTCAACAACATTCTTTGTCTGTTCTATTTCCAATTATCCATTCATCTTTTTTTTCTTTTACTATACTTCTCCTGTACACCAATTGGAGTAACATCTATAACTCATTACCCTAACTTAGAAATACTACATATAGCAATCTTTCTTGGGATTCTGTTTAAAAAAAAATTCTAAAATTACATAATAAATTTTATATTCTAAATATACATATAAAAACACACTCTTATATACCCTCCAGAATCCCTCTTTTAATCTAAATTAAATTCACCCATTGTCTCTAAATAAACTTTTTTTCCTTAGGTCTTGCTTCCCCCCATTAAGGCTTCTCCTCCCCCCCTTTCTCTCTTGCTTATTCTTCTCCTTACCCTTTCTACCCCTTTGCTTTTTCTCTTCGCTTTTCTTGCTCCTTTTCCTTTGCTTTCTAACCTTGCCTCCATCTTTTCGCTCATTTTTCTCTCTTTTGGTTGTTTTTATAATTCTTAAAATCCCCTTTTTCTTATCCTTTTTCTCCTCCTCTCCAGAAGGGACCCATTGTTCATCAAAGATGGCTTCTTCTTCCTCTTCTTCCTTGTCCCAGTCCTTCTGCTGCGTAATCAACTTTTCAAAGGAACATAACGCCATTTCTAAGAATTGAAACAAAGCGCCCAAAGTATCTTCTTTTTTATATTTTTGATATTCAATCTCTAGTTCATCCACAGACGATGCCATTATGAAAAGGGAAACTTTTTCCAAAACAACCACAAGAATTTTTAATCAAAGACAATCAAAAGCAATTAAAAAAAGAAAAAAAGTTCCAAAAGTTAATACTTTTCTTCCTTCTTCTCTTTCTCTTTCTGAATTAATTTTTAATCAAAGAGGTCCAATTACCCTATATCTTCTTTTGGGATCCACAAAGACGTTCTAATCAATCTCCTCCTTTTTCAGCTTCTGCTCCAATTTTTTTTTTCTCCCTTCCCACTTGCAATGAGAATTTTAATAATCAAAAATCCATACCTCCAACAGAGATTTTCCAATTTCTCACATTTTTCAATGTCCAAAAATCCCTTTGTCTCTTATCTTAGCTTTCAAAACAATCCACTTTCAATGTCTAATATATCCAAATATTTCTGCTTTTTCCGTGGGGTGGGAGAGTAAAAAAAAAAAAAAATTCCCTTTAACAGCTTCTCCGCCGCTTTTCGCTCTTCTTAGGGATACAATGTATCCTCCAGCAACAAACAACTCAATTCCAGGCAATTTAAAAGGTGTTACTTGACCTGGCTCAGACAGAACTTTCACTCTTCACACTTCCTCCAGCACAGTTCTTACCCGGTTGCTGGCTTCTTCGTGGCGGCCATTGCTGACCGCCGCTCCACTGCCTTGGGAAAAAGGGGTTTTCCCGGAGAAAGGGGGGGTCTGCGATGCCCCCACCTCCCTTTCCGACTCCCCTCTGTCTTCAGCTGTCCCTACAGGGCAGCCATATCCCCCTGACCCATCTGGATCGGGGGTACCTCAACGGCTAGCACAGCAGGAATCGCGAGCTGTCGCGAATTCCTGCTGCCCCGAAGCCACGCAAACCGGAAGTTCAGGACGCTCCCAATTTTGACCATTTGTTGTCTGTTTGACAAGAATGCTTCTATCCAGTTATGAAGGTGTCCAAAGATACCATAAGATTTTAGTTTTAGGAGTAGTTTGTCGTGTACCACTGAATCAAAGGTTTTACAGAAGTCTATCTATTGTTTTGCCCCGATCGAGTTGTGTAGTCCATATGTTTATGCAGTGTAAGAGTTGCAGATTACAGGATAGTTTTTTTTCCTGAAACCAAATTGTTTATTGGAGAGTAGGTTGTTTGTCTCTAAGTAGAAGATAATGGATTGGTTAATAATTGATTCCATGACTTTACAGGTGACGCAGCATAAAGAGATTGGTCTGTAATTTTCAACTAGGCTGGGGTCTCCCTTTTTGAAGATTAGGATGACCGTGGCTTGTGACCATAGTTTTGGGAAGGAGTTGGTCCTGAAAGATTTTTCAAAGATTATGCTTAGAGGTTTTGCTATGGCAGTGGGTAGCTTTTTTAAGAAGTAGGCACATATTCCATTTGGTCCAATAGATAAAGATGGTTTTAGATTGTGTAGTGCTTTTTCAACATTGTCTTCTGTAAAATCGATATGTATTAGACCATTGTAGTTGTCTGTGGTTCGACAAGGAAATACTGGGCATGATCCATTACTGTTTACAAATACTGAGCCAAAGAATGTGTTAAAGAGGTTGGTTTTAATAGTGTCATCATTGCAGTCTTTACCATTACGTCCTTTCAAGGTGGGATGGACCTTGAGCCTTTTAGTTTGTTGTTTACAAAATTGTAGAAAGCGCAAGTGGAATTGGTGCACAGAAGGTTTTCCTCTTGTTTAATGTGATAATTGGTGCATTCAGTTTTTATCTGGTGGCATAAATTTTTGTATCAGCTTTTGAAATTGGCAATGTGACCAGATTTGTTTTTCCACCAAAGTGATTTCTTTTTGGACTGAAGCTTCCTTATTGTTTTGGGTAATTTGTTTGTTCTGGTTTTGGGAGTTGTTAATGGTACATATAATTTGATGACTCTTTTGACTTCAAGTAAAAATATGTTGTAATGGTCTTCTACAGTATTGCATCCAGAGAATAAAAATTGCGAAACAAGGGATGAGAGATCGTTGTCTATAAGAACATAGTTGCCTTTTTTGAAGTTATAATTGGGGATTCCGTCATTGTGATGATTTTTGTGTGGACGTATGTTGAGACAAAAGTCAATCATGTTGTGGTCACTGTTGGAAAAGGGTTCTTTAATTTGAATTCCGTAAATTGAATTCAAACTATTGCAGAAGATGAGATTGAGGCAGTTGTTTAGTCTAGTGTTGTTGGTTACGAGTTTTTCCAGTCCCAGATTTGTTATTGCATTGTAGAAGGTTGCTTGTGTGGGTTCAGTTGTACATTCGTTAAGGGTCCAGTTATTATGAGGTAGATTGAAGTCATCAAGAAAGATAAAAACGTGTGAGCAGGATGTTGCCCATGTTAGTAGTGTATTTAGCTTGTTTGCATATTCGATGTCATAATCAGGGGCTCTGTAACATAGTAAGAACTGAAATGTGATATTTAAAGACAGTTCACAGACGATGGTCTCAGGAATAGCAAGCTCCTGGGTAATTTGGATGTTTTTTAGATGTAGGGACTTTTTATAGAAGATAGCAACACCACCTCCTCTACGAATTTCACAATCTGATCAGTAAACATGATAGTCTCTTACTGTGGTAATGGAGTCAGGGAGAGATGCGTTGAGCCATGTTTCACAGACAAGTATAATGTTGAATTTAGCCGTATTTAGTAAGAGGAGAAACTCAGGTATTTTATTTCGAAGGCTTCTTGAGTAGCTTGAATTTAGGGCCAGTTGTGGTTGGAATAGAGGTAGTTAGGGGCATGCATGCCTAGTTTTGAGTGATTTTGGATTGGATCAGGTGGGGTTGGATGCGGAGCTGTGGGTTGTGTGAGTTTCTTTTGATGCAATCAGCTCTGTAGTCAATGTATAGGTCCTTTTCTCCATTGTCTAGACAGTTTTTGAGTTCTGCGCAGAGTTCATAGGAGAGGATTCTTTGCAGTATGGATAAGTCTGGTCTTGAGTGAAGTTTTTTGTGGTTGGTATTGCTTTTTGCAATGGCGTTTATTGTATGAATGAATATGTGTTTTCTGGACTCATTTTTGCATACAACTCTACAAAATCTTGGGGCCACAGAGCCATCATTGTATTTGTACCCATGGCCATCTCTGGTTATTTCAATGATATCTTCAGGAGAGATGTTTGTTGCATTTGAGTTTGGAAGTGATTTGTCATTGCTTACTTCCCAGTGCTGAGAGCAAGCCTTGGGTGACGCAGATGGCTTTGTACTTGGAGCAGGACTAAAATTCACACCAAACTGCCTCTCCAATGCATATGCATCCAGTTGTGAACTTACAACCATATTTGGGATCAGAATGGGTATCACGAAGCAATGCAATGATTAAGTGAGACATACCATTTTTGACCTTTTTGCTATATTTTTAAGCGAATCACATGGTCATTAAGCAAACCCAGTTCCCCCCATTAGCATTGCTTGTCGGAAGCCACTTGGGAAGTTTGTAATCCCATGAACTCACATTTGACAAGTGCTTGAATTTTGATCATGTGGCCATGGGGATGCTGCAACAGTTTGTGAGAACTGGTTTTAAGTCACTTTTTCCAGCAGCATTGTGGCCTTGAACAGTGGTCATTAAATGAATGGTTGTAACTTGAGGATTACCTGTAGCACTGTGTTTGTGCATCAAATTGAAAGAGGAGAATGATCCATTAAAGAAGTCTATAACGCCATCACTTGAGACTTTGAAGAAGAGATTGGACTGCCATCTGTCAGAAATGGTGTAGGGTCTCCTGCGTGGGTGGGGGGTCGGACTAGATGACCCTCAAAGTCGCTTCCAACTCTGATTATCTGTTATTTGTTAACTGACCAGAACAACTACTCAAGGGCCTGACAGTAGTTTTCAATCTAATACTTTTGCCCTGGAAGCAGTATTCCAAGTTTTTAAATCTAGGAAACCTCCAAGTCCATTGTTAGCTGCATCATTGGGAATCCTGAAGGACCACATTGGGGCAAATCGTGCTGAAGAAGATCTAACAATGCGATTGCTAAAAGTCAGCATGACATAATCATTTTGTTTTCAACGGGGTGAGAACAGGATCATCAATTTCCACTCCAAAGATTGCTGCTAGTCATTTGGATGTCATAATGAGGTGCTAGATGATGTGCTGGCTGTCTGCCTCTCCTTAATAAAATTATTTTGTGCATATTTTCTCCTGCTGTGTCAATAACCTCATTTGACTCATGGTTTTTTATTTATTTTGTATAGGGAGGCTCATTTGAGTAGCATGTGGCAAGACAAGTGGTTTTTTAGAGTCATGCAGAGGGGAAACAAGAGAATGAAATTCAATAGAGGAATTCCCCTTAGTGCTCTTTTAAAAAAAAGGTGAAGCAAATACTGATTACTTTAACCTTGCTTAATATTTCCCAGACTCTTATTTATTTAATTTAAATACAAATTTAATAATTTCTAAACTCTTCTATGTATTCAAAATGGATTGCAATTATGTATATATATATATATATATGTATGTATACCGGTACACGCACACACACCACTTTTGAGAGCGGGCATCAGAATTTCAATGTTGTTATGTTTTGAGCATGGGCGTGAAAGAATGGAGACAAGCCTCTGAACGGTGAACTTCAGCTCTTTATTTACATTGTGACTTTCTTGTTTCAATAGCAGTTAAACCTGCCTTATATAGGCAAACCCTGTAACTTTTAACCAATAACGAGCTAGGAGCGCTAGCTCTTATAACCAATAGGAACTCTCTGTTAAGGGCCAATCAGATTCCCTGGAACGGGCCAATCCGGTCCGGCCACTTAACAGCCAATCAGAAGTGCAGGGCCAGAACCCTGCACTTACTCCAAGCTCACACTTCATTAAATCTTTATGCATACACAACACCCCTTCCCCCTGGCTTCTTATTTGCAGGGCGCAGTTACATAGTCCCTTAGGTAGGACGGTTGTCTTTTTAGTCTCTGATTTTCATTGTATCGGCTGGTTGCAATCACGCTGAGGTAGATCGTTGTTTGGCAGTGGGGCTGTTTCTGGTTCAGAGTTCACTTCTATGTCATTGCCCACATTCTCTGCAATTCCCTGAGGTGCAACCGTTTCTCCCTCCGGCTCCGCTTCCTGAGTTTCTATCAAACCGTCGTTTCCTTTGAACGGGTTCTCTAGGAATTCATCTTCTTCCGTACCTCCCCCCCCTCAGTTTGGTCATAGGGGGTTTTTGGACTGGCCACTGGAAGCCGCGATTGTAATTGATCGATATGACGTTTCCAAAGTTTATCGTCAAGGCATTGTACAAGGTAGGATCTGGGGCCGGTTACACGTACTACTGTCGCTTCCACCCACAACGGGTCACCTGATAGGTTTTTAGCATATACCAAGTCTCCTACCTGGAAGGTGCGACAGCGGCCGCTGGATCCTAGTGGTTTCTCCGGTTCATAAGCTGGGTGCAACTGGTCGAGGCAGGACCGGAGCTTTCGTCCCATTAGCAGTTCAGCAGTTCAGTTTTGTTGGTGATGCTATGTGGGGTGATGTGTTGCAAGAAGAGGATTTGATTGACCTTGTCGTCAATGTTGTCGTAGTCTACCTTCTGCAAGGTTTTCTTCACGAATTGGACCATGCGTTCTGCTTTGCCATTGGTCGCAGGGTGCTCAGGCGAGGTGAGCGCATGGCGAATGCCGCAGTCAGCGAGGTACTGCTCGAAAGCTAGTGCGGTAAATTGAGGGCCGTTATCGGATACCAGGACGTCTGGTAATCCGTGGGTTGCAAAGAGTCTGTTTAAGATTTTGATAACTGCCTCGGAGGTCGTAGTCATCATGCGATGGATTTCGAGCCAATTCGAGTAGGCGTCGACGGTAAGCAGGAACGTGTGGCCTTTGGTTGGCCCCGCAAAGTCCAGGTGAATTCGGGACCAGGGTCCACGTGGTGTCTCCCATTCATTAGGCATGGCTTTTGGTGGGGCGTTGCTGACTTCTTGGCATTTGGGACAAGCTTTAACCCACTGTTCGATTTGCTTGTCAATGCCCGGCCACCATGCGTAGCTTCGCACAAGGGCTTTCATTCGCACGATGCCGGGGTGGCCATCATGCAAGGTTCTCAGCAGCGCTTTCTGGAGTCGTTCTGGGATAACGACTCTATCGCCCCAGATGACACAGCCTTTCTAGGAGAAGAGCTCGGTTTGTTGAGTCTTGAATAGTGTGAAGTCATCTGATAACTGGTCCAATGGCCATCCGCGTTCTACCCAGCCTAGGACTAGTGCTAGGGTGTGGTCGCATTTGGTTTCTCTCACGATATCTCGGGCGGTTAGTGGTGGCGAGTTGAGTGCTTCGATTTGCAACGTGGTTACCGTTGGTGCAGGTTCGTCGAGAGTCTCTGGAAGCGGTGCTTGGCTCAATGCGTCAGCGTGGGGAATGGCCTTCACCGGGCAGTATTGCAGCCGATAGTTATAAGCAGCTAAGAATTCTGACCATCGGGTCATCCTAGGGGATAATATGTAGGGAGTCGGCTTATCTCCGGCTATTATCCCCAATAATGGTTTGTGGTCAGTCACAATAGTAAAAGCCCGGCCATACACGTATTCGTGGATTCTTTTCACAGCTGAGACAATTGCGAGGGCTTCTTTATCGATTTGTCCATAGTTTCGCTCAGTTTTTGAAAGTGTCTTTGAGAAATATGCAACAGGGGCTTCATTCCCATTAGGCAGTACGTGGCTCAAAATGGCGCCGACCCCGAAAGGCGATGCATTACAAGTTATAACTAACAGCAAAATTTCGTTATACTGCATGAGTACAGAGTCAGAAGTGAGCAGTTTTTTAACATTTCGGAACGCCTGTTCTTCACGGTAACCCCATAGCCAATTTGCTTTTTTATCTAACAACCGGTGTAACGGTTCAGCGACCGTTGCTTTGTGCGGCAAAAATACATTATAAAAATTGATGAGGCCTAGGAACGCCTGGAGATCGGCCTTGTTTCGTGGCCTGGGAGCGTTTTTTTATTGCTTTTAGTTTACTTTCAGTAGGGTGAATGCCCTGGCTATCAATCAGGTACCCTAAAAACTCAACACTGTCAGTACACAATTTACATTTGTTTTTCTTTACTTTAAGACCGGCCTCTTGGAATTTTTTTAGGACTAATTGTAACCGGTCCTGTAAGATTTTTTTTGTAGGGGCTGCAATTAATACATCATCAAAATAGGGGACCACGCCTTTAACTCCTTGCAATAACCTTTCCATAAGGCTCTGAAAAATCCCCGGGGCTACACTAACTCCGAATTGAAGCCGGGTACATTTAAAGGCACCTCGGTGCGTCACAATCGTTTGTGCCAGTGCCGTCTTTTCATCAACAGGGAGTTGCTGATATGCCTGAGCTAAATCTAATTTAGCGAAGACTTTCCCGCCCCCCAGGGAATGGAGGAGATGCTGCACCACCGGAACTGGATACGCGTTCTGCTGCAGGGCGTGGTTCAAAGTGGCCCGGTAGTCCCCACAAATTCGGATCGACCCATCTGGCTTAATGGGTGTTACAATAGGGGTTCCCCAAGGGGAGTGATCGATGGGCTCCAACACCCCCTGAGCTATCAGTTTGTCGAGTTGTTCGTTGATTTTCGATTTTAAGGCAAATGGAACTCGACGGGGCTTTAGGCGAATGGGAGCTATTTTTGGATCTAGGCTGAATGAAATCGGGGTCCCCTTGTACTCGCCTAAGCTGTCCACGAAGACGTCCCTGAACTCATAGATCAGGTCTTCCTCCCAGTCACCGCTGTTGACTCGGTTTATGCCAGCCACTTCAATGCCGAGTGGCGCGAACCATTGGAGGCCTAGTAGGCTAGGCCAATCTCTGTCGATGACCGTTAAAGGTAAGTATGCTGTGTGCTTCTTGAAGGAGACTCGGACTCGGCAGGAACCAACGACGGGGATTCGATTCCCTTGGTAGTCCTTGAGGATGAGGCGTTGGGAGCGGAGATCTTGGCGTTGAATCGTGGGGATGAGTTGCTTGAGTGTCTTCCAGGACACCATCGAGAGGGACGATCCCGAGTTGACCTCCATGTGGCAAGGCTGGTTCTCGATGGCTACCGTGACTCGGATTTTCTTCGTGTCTAAGGCTGAGACGTGACCGATAGTGATAGTGTGGTGAGCCTCTTCTCTCTGCAAAGCGCGGTTTCTGTAGGAGTGGTTTACTGGCTCTCACTGTACAGGACGGTTTCCTGTTGATTGGCGATAGTTAGTCCCTTTTGAGGCCTGGCTAGGTCCTGGCAAGCTGCGGCAGACCCGTCCGATGTGGCCTTGTTTCCCGCACACATGGCAGAGTGCGTCGCGGAATTTGCATTCGGACCTGGCATGGTTGGCTCCACAGCCAGCACAAGGGCGTAAGGGCTTCGGGTGATGGTCCCGGTCGGACCGCAGTCAATAGACCCCTTCTTCGTCGCTGTCTAACGACGAAGAGAGATCCTCGTGGTACATCGTTGTAAGCTGTCCTTCCGACCTGGATAAAATGTCGCTTGTTGGTGGTGGTACCGGAGCGCGGTTTCGGCGTAGTTGTGCAGCTGACTTCCTGGTTGCTTCTGCTGCAGTAGCATCGGCGATGGTGTCGGCAAGGCTGATCTCGCCTTTTGTCATCAGCTTGCTTTGGACACCTGGTGCATCTAGTCCCAGAACTATGCGATCTCTTAGTGCTTCTTCTAAATCGGCGAATCCGCAGAGGCCTCCCAGATTTCGGAGGTCTGCTATGAAGTCGGCCACGCTTTCTCCCTTTCGCTGGCTCCTCTGATAAAACTCGTGGCGTCTCATGAGCGTAGGCACGGTCGGGGCATAGTGATCTCGTAGGAGAGGTTCGAGGTTGTCCCAATCCATGGCCTTCACTTCTCGGGGTTTTGCTAGTGCTTTAGCCATCTTAAATACGGTTGGACCGCAATGCGTTAAGAACACCGCCCGTTTCTTTCCTGGTGTGGCGTCCTTTAAGTTGTTGGTTTCTAAGAACATTTGGAAGCGATCCATGTAGGACTCCCAGTCCTCCTGTACTGGATCGAACGGAGCGGGTGGTACGATGCCGCCGGACATGGTTCCGTTGTTAGCGTCGTCTGTCACGTGCTCGGTGTTCTTCAAAGTTTCATTGGTTCAGGTATCTCCAAATCCCACCTTCATTGCCAGTGTTATGTTTTGAGCATGGGCGAGAAAGAATGGAGACAAGCCTCTGAACGGTGAACTTCAGCTCTTTATTTACATTGTGACTTCCTCATTTCAATAGCAGTTAAACCCGCCTTATACAGGCAAACCCTGTAACTTTTAACCAATAACGAGCTAGGAGCGCTAGCTCTTATAACCAATAGGAACTCTCTGTTAAGGGCCAATCGGATTCCCCGGAACGGGCCAATCCGGTCCAGCCACTTAACAGCCAATCAGAAGTGCAGGGCCAGAACCCTGCACTTACTCCAAGCTCACACTTTATTTATCTTTATGCATACACAACAAATGTGTGCCAGTGTTTACACAGAAAAGTGTCAATAAAGGTTGTCTTAACACAAGCATGCCCAAATATGTTTGTAAGAACAAGTGTCCTTTGAGGGAAATTATAAGTGCGACACTGTCTTTTTCTATGTACACTTGGAATGACAGCAGTCTATGTAATCATTAAGGCTGGACTAGAAAGGCCTAGTTTCTTACTTCCCTGAGAATGGGTCACTTTGGGCCTGCCCTTTCCTCAGTCCAGGAAAGGAAGAGTTTTGTAACATGATGTAAATTTACAGAGAGGTTAAAATATATCTGTGCTTATAACTTTTTCTATCTTTAACTTTTCTTTTTATTGCCCTTTTTATTTTGTTTTTTATTTCTTTTTCTCTGTTACTTTCTATTAATTTACTTTTATTTTTTTGTTTAAAAGTTTTAATAAAAATTATGTGTTAAAATGAAAAAGAAGGAAAGAGAGAATTGTGGACTGTTAACCAAAAGTCGATAGCAAATGTCCCATAAAATATCCATAACAGTATCGTTAAAGGATCTGTTTCAAAATATCCTAGTAATTATAGTAATGTGAGCCTAGTCTACAGAATAACACAGGCAGATTTAAGCATTATAAAAACAGAACCTGACCTCAGGTTCACACAAGCTGTTTCACATCTGCACAGATCAGTCCAATGATGTTTAAATTACAGTATTGTGCACAGATTAAGTGGCATATTTTAAAAGAAAAGAGTTCCTATCCATGAAGCAGGGGTGGTAATAACCACATGCTTTCATGTTGGAAATCCCAGATCTGCTGAAACTCCCACCTGTATTAGTTACAATGCCACATGGTTGATACTCGTGTTAATAGTGCAGGAAGACAACCAAGCCCCAAACAGCTGTGCAAGATCAACTATAGATTTCATCAAAGTGTCTTTAATGCTGGCCTTGGCTACATGCTAAATCTTGGAATGACCTATTATCATTTATACTGAGTTAATTAAGGTACAGTCACTTTAAATAACTTTAAACACCTCTTCCCAGATTTCTTGTCACCTGGACTAAGATGTTGTTTGTGATAAGTAAGCTTTTAATTACTTGTAAACAACCATTCCCCCTTTCCTTATCTCTTCCTAGCAGACAGAAAAAACCTGCAAGTCTTCAATGTTAAAGCAGCATCTTGCTCACATCACAATCCTTACTGCAGACAACCACATAAACAGCAGTATAAGGTGAGGGTTTTTTAAGAATAAGAGTGCTGGAAATGAAGAGAAAACCAACAAGAGTGGAGCCATTTTAGAATGTAGCCATGTCTTAATGTAAGTATAACAAACAGACAAAAGAAATAGCCCCAATGGATGGTTTCAATAGCTTTCACTTTGATTTTGAAAATCAGAAAGGAAGAATTTAAGCTGCAAGCATTTGCAGATAATCTGGTTTTCATCTTAGAAGACCGTCTAGAAACAGCACCAAAATTGATAGAAAAAATAGAGACATATGGAAAGGTGGCTGGTTTGAAAATAAATAAACATAAGACAAAGATCTTGACAAAGAATATGCTATTAAGACAAAAGGAAGAACTGGCAGACCTATTGAAAATTCAGGTCATGAATAAGATCAAGTACTTGGGGATATATTTGACAGCAAGATGTAGTACACTAAAAGAGAATAATTATATCAAACTTAAACAGCAGATGGTGCTAGATCTGGCGAAATGGGAAAATTTACAACTGTCACTAATAGGGAGAATTTCAACAATCAAGATGAATATATTACCCAGAATTTTATATTTGTTTCAAACTATTCCAATTAGGCTTGGAAAAGATTACTTTGAAGATTTAAATAAAATTGTGTTGAAATATATATGGCAAGGTAAGAAAGCAAGAATAAAGTTAAAACTCTTGCAAGATGCTAGAATTAGAGGAGGATTTGGTTTGCCTAATTGGGAGTTGTATTATCGAGCTACAAATCTGATGTGGGTTAAGGAATGGATAACACTAAGAAATACTAGACTGTTGACATTAGAAGGACATTATTTGTTGTTGGGGTGACATGCTTTTTTATGGTATAAGGGAACCAAAACACAGGGCTATTTTAGAAGACATTATATACAGGAGTCTCTGTGGTTAAACTGGGAGAAGATTAAAAGACAATGTCATTTGAAAATTCCAGTCTGGCTATCGACTATTGAAGCATTTTCTTATCCTATAATATACAAAAAGGAACAAACAGATATGGTGAAATATTGAATGAAAAGGGTGAACTCAAATCTATACAAAAACTAGAGGAACAAGGTATAAAGATGAATTGGTTTTCATATGTGCAAATACATTCAAGGTATGATAAAGATTCTAAAACAGAAGGTTTCTATGATAAATTGACTGATTTAGATAAGATTTTGACAGGTACTGATGAAAAGGTGATTTAAAAAATGGATATTTATTAGAAATTAAATTAGAAGAAGAACAAGTTAAAGAAATTATGATTGCTTGGGGGAAGAATTTTGGATATGGGATTGAGTCTCAAAATTATAAAATGACAATGTCAACAGCATATAAAGAAAATTTGTATAAGATGTTTTACAGGTGGCATTTTCCCCCGACAAGAATAGCAAGAATGTTCAAGAATAAATTTGAAAAATGTTGGAAATGTCATTAGACACATGGCTCATATTACCATATGTGGTGGACTTGTGCGGATGCTAAAAAATACTGGACTAAAATCCACATGTGGTTGGAAAAAATGACAAAAAAACATATAGACTTGAAACCAGAGATGTTTTTATTGGGAATTTTACCTGAAATATATAGTAAAGACTTGAAATACCTGATTGTAAATGTATTAACAGCGGCTAGGATTGTATTTGCCAAAACTGGAAAAATGAGAAAACACCATCACAGGAGGAAATAATTAAGAAAATATTGGAATGTGCTGAAATGAGTAGATTGACATTTGAAATTAGACAACAAGAGGATAAACAATTTTATAAAATTTGGGATCTATTCTATCAATGGTTAGACAATAAAATACAGTGATGAAATATGTAGACTTTTAGAAAATAATAAATATATAAAGATGTACTTCTTTCTTATTATATCAACAAAATGATTTTAGGATAGACTTGGGATGATAATATGAACTGTTATAAAACAAACTAAGTAAATTATGATTATCTTGTAAAACATGAATGTTTTTATGTTTTTTATGTTTTGCTTGATGTTTTTATGTTTTGTTTGTTTATGTTTGTTTTTAAAAACCAATAAAAACTTTAAAAAAATAGCTTTCACTCCTACTTCCACGTTATTTTTGAAAGCTTTACTCTGAATACAGAGTAGCCCCACTTTGCATGCTGCTACTTCCCTGTCTCATAAGTTCCCGTGCACCAGCAGCACCGTCAACGGAGGGTATAATGGTCTTTGTGGGAATGACCTTGGGAGTCAGGGCAGACAGAGGCAGATAACAGGCAATTTAGCCTGCAGCAGGAATGTGAGTAGGGCAAGAGACTCAGGAGGGACCATCCCTAGTTCCTTAGACTGTATAAGGGGATGGGAGAGAAAGATACTTTCAGATTTTCAAGATTTTGTTAATGGAACTTTACAATAAAGTAAAGTCAGTTCATCTCACTGTGTTTCCTGTCTAGTCTACCTTGCAAGATTGGCATCAATCTTTCAAGTCTGAAAAGGAGGGATGTTATGAATGATGGTGCAGGAGCAGATAGATCCCCACTCTCAGGGAAGGAGAAGAACCAGAACCCAGGCAGTCCTAATCAATCTTTCAATGAACTAAGAATTGTTGTGTAACCTGAAGGAGATCTCAGAAAAGATGTCAGATATAGACAAGCAGAGGCGTGTATGGATTTCGTAACCCTGAGATTTATTCATACATTATGTTTCCATCAAATATTTTTCAGAACCTTTAGATAAATGAACTTCTTCTTTTAAAAAATAATAATATAAAATTCATATTTGCCCATAATTTAAATACATTACATGAACATTATTACAAAAATATTATTTCATCTTCCATCAGTGAAGTTTAAGTTAGGAGTGTGCAAAGTCAGAATAAGAGTCACACATGTTTTTTTCCCCCCACATCCGAAGCATTTTAAAAGCTTTGACTTCTTGGAGCTTCTCCAGGTAATATGAAGGAGGTGGGACGTTGTCAGTTTTGGGACAAATATTTTACACGATCCTGGACCCATTGTGCATTAGGATCTGCACATATCTGCCGATTCCTATTTGTGATAAATCTGCAGAAGAAACATACACATGCATATTTTAATCACAAGCTGGAAAGAAAGCAATTCTCTACAATTGGCACCACACTTAGCTTTCAAGGGGGCAAAGCCTCTCCCATCAGTCACCCTCAAGAGACTCCTATTCCCAATTGGTTTCATGAAAGGGGGTTCATGGACAGATGTCCACTAAATCTTTCAATTATTTATGCTAAAGGACTGATTTGTCTGAAAATTGTGAATCGAAGTGTTGAATTAAACCTTCACACAGACCCTTTCAAGAGGGAGATAACTTTAGATTTTGGTATAAGAATATCTGCAGGGGGGTTGACAAATAAATCAACATAGCAGCCAAGGGCCTTGCAATTGGAACCCCAACCTCTTTATTAATGTTTATTGCAAAAAATGAATAGATTTTTTTTTCTGACTTTCTGGCCTCATTGTGATATGTTGGGTAGGAATGCCTATCCACGAAGACCACAACTAATTTTACATTTAAATTAATTTCACATAAAGTCAATATAGGGAAATGATTATGGCTCGTGTACTTTTCCATAAAGGTCACACAAAAGATACTAGACGTTTCAAGGGCAGCCAACATCACATTTAACATATTCAGGAATCACTTAGGAGTTGATAGATTTTGTTTTTAGTACTTACACGACAGCTTCCATGGAACACCTGGCACTTGTGCGTTCAAAGGACCTCAAGTTCCTTTGTGGAATAGGCTTCTTTACATAGTCAAAACAACAGAGCTTGGCATCTGAAAGACAGGAAAAGAGACTTGTGTTATTTTAATGGTTTCCCTTCCCCAATCATTGAGTCTTGAACCTGAATTTCTTACTTACTAGTTTAGAATATTTACCATTCACCTCATATAATATGGGCAGATTTTCCCTGGACTGACCTTACCATGGAGCATATTATTTTTATTAGATTTATATCCAACTTTATTTTGTACAACTCAAGGTAGCATACATAGCTAATGCTTCATCCTCTTATATTGTCCACAAAAACAGCCCTAGAGATAGGTTGAACTATGGCTAAATGACTGGCCCAAAGTCTTTTAAACAATGTGCTCCGGTGCAGAGCTAGAAGTGGAGATTTGTATTTTACTTCTAGCTGTGAAAATTTCAGAGGCAAATTCAACAATGATTTGTGCAGAAATTAAGAATGCAAGAATTGTCTCACTCAGGCAGAATCCCTTCTTTCTTTCCTTCCTTCCTTCACAATAGAATGGATTCTTACTAGTATGTATCTATTGCAGCTAAATAGTGAGCCCCAAAACACTAACTCCTAAAAATTCTACCTGGCACTAGAGGAAAATAAGCTTATTTTGGAGAGGAATTTCTGTTACATAGGGAATCCACTTTCCTTTTGTCCACTCAATAGACAATGTTCAATATGGAAAATAATTTTTCTGCATGCATTAATACAACTGATACTGTATTCCCCCCAAATCCTTGAAATAAATGGCTTATGATGATTATAAAAAATTTCAGAGTAAAAAGGACAAATGTTATATATCCATCCACCCTATGCTCTTTTGAAATCTGAAAGCAAGAGTTCATTCTCTCCACATACATCTTCTGAAGGCTGGGATACGGCGCTGCACTCTCCTTCTCATCTCGAATTCGGCTCAAGCAAATGGTTTAATTCAGCTTTGCTGGCTGAGGAATTCTGGGAGTTGAAGTCCACAGGTCTTAAAGTTGCCAAGGTTGGACACCCCTGGTTTAATTCTTCTGCAGAGCTTCCCTTTTCAAATGGGGTTGTACTTACACTCTGAGCAGCATTTGCTGTTCCTAACTATCCTTGTTTGTTGCGTGACCAGCACTTTCAGGAGAGACAAAACCTAGAACCCATTCCAAGACAAAACCTAGAACCCATTCCAAGATGGCAAGGATTATAACTATGCATGTAGGTAAAAGGTAAAGAAGCCCCTGAGGATTTTACTCAGCTAGTCATTGCCAACTATAGGGGTGGTACTCATCTCCATTTCAAAGCTATTGAGCCAGCACTGTCTGAAGACATTTCCGCAGTCATGTAGCCAACATGACATCACAGAGCGCTATTACCTTCCCACCAAAGGGATACCTATTTATTTACTCGCATTTGCACGCTCTCGAACCAGTTGGTTGGCAACAGCTGCAGCAAGGGTGGGAGCTCAACCCATCACTTGGTGCTCGGGTCTCGAACCTAAGCTGCTGGTTTTTCAGCCGGCAAGTCCAGCATTTTAACCATGAGCCACCTAACCACCCTCAGAATGCAGGTGGGATGCTGAAAAAAAAAAGAAAAAGCAGTCTTACCAAACTGAGCCTGAGCTTGGGATAGGAACATAGCAGCAACCAGGAAGACGGCGAGGGTAGCCAGGGAGCTGTTCATCTTTGCTCTCGGATCAAATGAGAGAAGCAATAGTAGTTGGGCTAGCTTGTGCACCTCCTTAGTTCCATGCTGAGAGGCAGAATTTCTCGTGTTTATATAGATTGGTTGTGGAGAGGGTGGAGATTTGCTGGAAATAAAATCCACAGATCATATCTGAGAAATGATGACATAACAGTAAAAAAATCTGCCACAATCAGTTCTCTGGATGAAAGAGGAAGCAAATGTTGCCAGAGAAAAAGGGAATTTGCAGCCTTCCTCTAACTTTGCAAAGTGGGTGGCTAGTAAGCCATCTGAGCCAGGGATTCTGGAAATAACATTCTTAGCAGGGGAAAAATGGTGCTAGAAGAGCAGGAGAGCTTTTTCTGGCAAGGGGTGAGAGGGTGAGGAGCAAGGAAGTAGGAAATCAAGCAGAGTCCCTCGGAGGTGTGGTCTCGCTCAGATATCTCACTTTTTAAATAAGGTGATAGATGGATATGCAGCATTTATTGTTTATAGACTTTTAAATATACATTAATCTCAATTAGGGCCTCAGGATCTGAAAATGGTGCAAGGCTTTGGGGATTTCTTGCAAAGAAATGAGGGAAAAATTGTGGAATTCAAATGAGGGCAACTTGCTCTTTAGCTCAAGTTTGGCCCTGGAATCCATCCAAAGGTCCACCTGAGATGAGCAGATGGTCTCTGAACTGCAATCCTCTTCCTGCATCTTCTCTGCCTTTTACAGCAGAGGCCAGAGAGGCTGAACAAGCAGAGTTCCCTGCAATTCCTGGGGAAGGGAAGGGAATGGAATGGAATAGAATAGAAACAGAAACTTTATTTTAAGTGACAATAATTATTTGTCAATAATCATCCATTAATCAGCATACATTAAAATGAAATTTTGTTGAATTCAGCTCTCAACAGATAACCATTATGCATATAACACACACACACACACACTTTTATGACACAGAGAAACATAACAGCCTAGTTTGAAAGTATACATCAACATGGTGGGGAAAAAAAGAATCCCGTGAATTTACAAGATGGATGGCAAAAGGAACAAAACTGTTACAGAATCTAGTAGTCCTGCTGTAGATATTTTGAAACCTCCTCCCGGGGGGAACAACAGAAACAGGCCATAAAGTGGGTGTGTGGGATCTCTGACAATGCTTTGAGCTCTAAGCACATGACACTTATAAGCAATATCCTGAATAACGGGAAGAGAGCTTCCTATAATCTTCTCGGCTGTCCTTACTGTTATGTTTGGAGCATGGGCAAGAAAGAATGGAGACAAGCCTCTGAACAGTGAACTTCAGCTCTTTATTTACATAGTGACTTCTGGCCTCAATAGTAGTTTTAACCCGCCTTATATAGGCAAACCCCAGTAACTATTAACCAATAAGCAATGAGGAGCGCTAGCTCTCATAACCAATAGGAACTCTCTGTTAAGGGCCAATCGGATTCCCCGGAGCGGGCCAATCCGATCCAGCCGTTTAACAACCAATCAGAAGTGCAGGGCCAGAACCCTGCACTTTACTCCAAGCTCACGCTTTATTAAAACTTTATACATTCACAACACCCCTTCCCCCTGGCTTCTGTTTGCAGGGCGCAGTTACATAGTCCTTTAGGTAGGACGGTTGTTTTATTAGTCTCTTTGATTTTCGCTGTGTCATTTGGCTGTAATCACGCTGAGGTAGATCGTTGTTTGGCAGTGGAGCTGTTTCTGGTTCAGAGTTCATTTCCCCGTCGTTGCCCATGTTCTCTGTAATTCCCTGAGGTTCAACTGTTTCCCTCTCTGGTTCCACTTCCTGAGTCTCTATTATACCGTCGTTCCCTTCAAACGGGTTTTCTTCTTCTTGGAATTCATCTTCTTCCGTACCCCCTCCCCCCTCAGTCTGGTCATATGGGAGTTCAGGACTGCCCGCCGGAAGCCGCGATCGTAATTGATCGATATGGCTTTTCCATAGTCTATCATCAAGGCATTGTACAAGGTAGGATCTTGGGCTGGTTACACGAACTACTTTCGCCTCCACCCACAATGGGTCGCCCGATAGGTTTTTAGCATATACCAAATCTCCTACCTGGAAGGCACGACAGCGGCCGCTGGATCCTATTGGTTTTTCCGGTTCGTAAGCTGGGTGTAACCGGTCGAGGTGGGAGCGGAGTTTTCGTCCCATTAGCAGTTTGGTGGGAGTTTTGTTGGTGATGCTATGTGGTGTGATGTGGTGTAAAAAAAGGATTCGATTGATCTTGTCGTCAATCTTGTCGTAGTCTACCTTCTGTAAGGTTTTCTTCACAAATTGTACCATGCGTTCTGCTTTGCCATTGGTTGCAGGGTGCACAGGCGAGGTGAGCGCATGTCGAATGCCGCGGTCAGCGAGGTACTGCTCGAACGACAGTGCTGTAAATTGGGGCCCGTTATCGGATACCAGGACGTCTGGTAGTCCGTGGGTTGCAAATAGTCTTTCCAAGGTTTTGATAACCGCCTCGGAGGTTGTAGGGGTCATGCGATGAATCTCAAGCCAATTTGAATAGGCATCGACGGAAAGTAGAAAGGTGTGGCCTTTGGTCGGCCCCACGAAGTCCAAGTGAATTCGGGACCAGGGTCCGCGTGGTGTCTTCCATTCAGTAGGAATGGCTTTAGGTGGGGCGTTGCTCACTTCCTGGCATTTTGGACAAGCTTTAACCCAATGTTCAATTTCCTTGTCAATGCCCGGCCACCATGCGTAGCTTCGTGCAAGGGCTTTCATTTGCACGATGCCGGGGTGGCCATCGTGCAAGGTTCTCAGAAGCGCTTTCTGGAGTCGTTCTGGGATAACGACTCTATCACCCCAGATGACACAGCCTTTTTGGGAGAACAACTCAGTTTGTCGAGTCTTGAATGGTGTGGTCATCTGATAATTGGTCCAATGGCCATCCGCGTTGTACCCAGCTTAGGACTCGCGCTAAGGTGGGGTCGTGTTTGGTTTCTCTCGCAATATCTCGGGAGGTTAATGGCGGCAAGTTGAGTGACTCAATTTGCAACGTGGTTACCGTTGGTGCAGGATCGTCGAGAGTCTCTGGAAGCGGTGCTCTGCTCAATGCGTCGGCGTGGGGAATGGCTTTCCCCGGGCGGTATTGCAGCCGATAGTTATAAGCAGCTAAGAATTCTGACCATCGAGTCATCCTAGGGGATAATATGTAGGGAGTCGGCTTATCTCCGGCTATTATCCCCAATAATGGTTTGTGGTCAGTCATGATAGTAAAAGCCCGGCCATACACGTACTCATGGAATCTTTTAATGGCTGACACAATTGTGAGGGCTTCTTTATCGATTTGTCCATAATTTCGCTCAGTTTTTGAAAGTGTCTTTGAAAAATATGCAACAGGGGCTTCGTTCCCATTAGGCAGTACATGGCTCAAGATGGTGCCCACTCCGAAAGGCGAAGCATCACATGTTATATTTAACGGTAAAGTCTCATTATACTGCATGAGTACAGAGTCAGAAGTGAGCAGTTTTTTCACGTTGTGGAACGTCTGTTCTTCTCGGTGACCCCATAACCAATTTGCTTTCTTATCTAACAACCGGTGTAACGGTTCAGCGACCGTTGCTTTATGCGGTAAAAATACATTATAAAAATTGATGAGGCCTAGGAATGCCTGGAGATCAGCCTTGTTTCGTGGCCTGGGAGCGTTTTTTATTGCCCTTAGTTTACTTTCAGTAGGGTGAATACCCTGGCTATCAATTAGGTACCCTAAAAACTCAACACTGTCAGTACACAATTTACATTTGTTTTTCTTTACTTTAAGACCGGCCTCTTGGAATTTTTTTAGGACTAATTTTAACTGGTCCTGTAAGATTTTTTTTGTAGGGGCCGCAATTAATACATCGTCAAAATAGGGGACCACGCCCTTAATCCCTTGCAATAACCTCTCCATAAGGCTCTGAAAAATCCCCGGGGCTACACTAACTCCGAATTGAAGCCGAGTACATTTAAAGGCACCTCGGTGCGTCACAATCATTTGTGCCAGTGCCGTCTTTTCATCAACAGGTAGTTGCTGATATGCCTGAGCTAAATCTAATTTAGCAAAGACTTTTCCGCCCCCCAGGGAGTGGAGGAGATGCTGCACCACCGGCACTGGATATGCGTTCTGCTGTAGGGCGTGGTTCAAAGTGGCCCGGTAGTCCCCACAAATTCGGATCGACCCATCTGGCTTAATGGGTGTTACAATTGGGGTTTCCCAGGGGGAGTGATCGATGGGCTCTAACACCCCCTGAGCTATCAGTTTGTCGAGTTGTTCGTCGATTTTCGACTTTAAGACAAATGGAACTCGACGGGGCTTAAGTCGGATGGGAGCTATCTTTGGGTCCAGACTGAATGAAATCGGGGTCCCCTTGTACTCACCTAAGCTGTCCGCGAAGACGTCCCTGAACTCATGGATGAGGTCTCCCTCCCAGTCACTTCCGCTGACTTGGTTTATGCCGGCCACTTCAATGCTGAGTGGCGCGAACCATTGGAGGCCTAGAAGGCTAGGCCTGTCTCTATCGATGACAGTTAGTGGTAAGTACGCTGTGTGCTTCTTGAAGTAGACTCGGACTTGGCAGGAACCAATGACGGGGATTCGATTCCCTTGGTAGTCCTTGAGGATGAGTCTTTGGAAGCAGAGATCTTGGCGTTGAATCGTGGGGATGAGTTGTTGAAGGGTGTTCTAGGACACCATCGAGAGGGACGATCCCGAGTCGACTTCCATGTGGCAAGGCTGGTTCTCGATGGCTACTGTGACTCGTATTTTCTTGGTGTCTAAAGCTGAGGTGTGACTGATAGTGATAGTATGGTGATCCTCTTCTCTCTGCAAAACTCAATTTCTGTAGGAGTGGTTTACTGGCTCTTGCCGTACAGGACGGTTTCCTGTCGATTGGTGATAGTTAGTCCCTTTTGAGGCCTGGCCGGGTCCTGGTAAGCTTCGGCAGACCCATCCGATGTGGCCTCGCTTCCCGCAGAGTGGCAGAGTGCATCACGGAATTTGCATTCGGACCTGGCATGGTTGGCCCCACAGCCAGCGCAAGGGCGTAAAGGCTTCGGGTGGTGGTCCCAGTTGGACCGCAGTTGATGGACCCCTTCTTCGCCGCTGTCTGACGATGAAGAGAGGTCCTCGTGGTGCGTCGTTGCAAGCTGCCCTTCTGACCTGGATAAAATGTCGCTTGTCGGTGGTGGTACTGGAGCGGGGTTTCGGTGTAGTCGTGCAGCCGACTTCCTGGTTGCTTCTGCTGCAGTAACATCAGCGATGGCGTCGACAAGGCTGATGTCGCCTTTCGCCATCAGCTTGCTTTGAACGCCTGGTGCATCTAGTCCCAGAACTTTGCAATCTCTTAGTGCTTCTTCTAAATCGGTGAACCCGCAGAGGCCTCCCAAATTTCGGAGGTCTGCTATGAAGTCGGCCACGCTTTCTCCCTTTCGCTGGCTCCTCTGATAAAACTCGTGCCATCTCACGAGCGTAGGCACGGTCGGTGCGTAGTGATCTCGTAGGAGAGGTTTGAGGTCGTCCCAATCCATTTCCTTCACTTCTCGGGATTTTGCTAGTGCTTTAGCCATCTTAAATACGGTTGGATCGCAATGCGTTAGGAACACCGCCCATTTCTTTCCTGGTGTGGCGTCCTTTAAGTTGTTGGTTTCTAAGAACATTTAGAAGCGATCCATGTAGGACTCCCAGTCCTCCTCTACTGGATCGAACGGAGTGGGTGGTACGACGATGCCAGACATGGTTCCGTTGTGTAGCGTCGTCTGTCACGTGCTCGGTGTTCTTCGAAGTTTCGTTGGTTCAGATGTCTCCACATCCCATCCTCATCGCCAGTGTTATGTTTGGAGCATGGGCGAGAAAGAATGGAGACAAGCCGCTGAATGGTGAACTTCAGCTCTTTATTTACATAGTGACTTCTGGCCTCAATAGTAGTTTTAACCCGCCTTATATAGGCAAACCCCAGTAACTATTAACCAATAACCAATAAGGAGCGCTAGCTCTCATAACCAATAGGAACTCTCTGTTAAGGGCCAATCGGATTCCCCGGAGTGGGCCAATCCGATCCGGCCGTTTAACAACCAATCAGAAGTGCAGGGCCAGAACCCTACACTTTACTCCAAGCTCACACTTTATTAAAACTTTATACATTCACAACACTTACCACTCTCTGTATGGACTTTCTATCTGAGGCACTACTGCCACCAAATCAAAGAGTGATGCAGTTTGTTAAAATGCTCTCAATCGTGCCTCTGTAAAAAGTGGCCAGGACAGAAGGAGAAAGCTGTGCTCTCCTCATCCAATGTAGGAAACGCAAAAGCTGGTTTGCATACTTCATTAATGATAACCTATTAAGAGACCAAGTTGGATTGTTAGTTATCTACACCACCTACATACTTAATGCTATTGACCATCTCCACAGTTGCAGCCTTGATGCCAAGTGGAGAATGACTATGCTGGCTCTTTCTAAAATCAGCAATGATCTCCTTTGTTTTATAAACATTCAGAACCAGTTAATAATTGGTTAACTCTCTGAACACATATCCCAGGACGACAAATGTATTTTCATATTGAAGAGGAGCCACAAAGTCTGAAATAGCTGTGTGGAAGGCTGCCAACCATTCCTCCTGAGAGGCTAAACTGAATCATGATAACTTGCATAAAGCAGGTTATTATTGCTACTTTCTGACTTCCAAGTGGGTCAACCAACTATCAATCCACTATTTAAAGATAACTCTATTTTCTTTGAAACACAGCTGAACTCCTTTGATGTAAACCTGAGCCTCAACTGTATACAGGTAGTCCTCAACTTACAACAGATCCTTTAGTGACTGTTTGAAATTACAACTAAAAAAAGGGAGCATTTTTCACACAACTGTTGCAGCATTCCCAAGGTCACGTGATCAAAATTCAGAGGCTTGGCAACTGACTCATATTTATGACGGTTGCAGCCCCCTTTGTGATTACCTTTTGCAACCTTGCGACAAACCAAGTCAATGGGGAATCGAGGTTCCCTTAACCAGGGGTGGAATTCTACCGGTTCTGTCCGGCTCTGTAGAACCGGTAACTCTGAAGAGCAGCAGACATAGAACCAGTTTTATGTCTGCTGCTGTTTGGCCTGCTTGCCTGCCCAGGCTCTTACCTGACCTTTATTTCCTGCTTTTTCAACCTCAGCTGCCGTGCGAGGCACAGCTGCGGTTGAAAAAGCAGGAAAGAAGTGCTTTTTAAAATGCTGCTTTCCTGCACGCAGCGCTGCTCAGCTGTCCAGGCAGCAAGCTGACGAAGATTTACACACTCGTGCAGCGTGCAAGGAAGCACATCGTAAATCACCGAACCGGTAGTTAACCCTATCGGATCCCACCCCTGCCCTTAATTATGTTAGTAATTTAACAACTACAGTGATTCACTTAACTGTGGCCAGAAAGGTCATAAAATTGAAATTTTGGGCTAAATTGTGGTCATAAGGAGAGGAAATACTAAAAAAGTATTTTCCCTCACAACTCCATAAGGCTGACAATGAATGCAGAACCTCATTAACTCAGGAGTGGCATGATTATTATTTTTTGGTAGGTTAGTTTACAAGTGTCTATATTCCCTGTTCAAATAAATCTGTTATCAATGTGAAGTTGATGCTCTCTAAATTCAACCCAACTGACCTCCCCTGTAAAGACAGTCAAAAAGGATAATCTAGTCACATTGAGATTAAGCCTCACTTGCCTGTTTAAAAAGAAGTATCTTCATTATTATTATTTTTTTAGGAATACCAAGAATAAAACGGCTAGGCATCTTTGAAGACTGCATGTTCCACAGTTTTTGAGCTACTTTGATTAGTAGTTAACTACCACGCCAGAAAAGCCTGAGACTGTGAGTTCTAATCCTGATTTAGCCATGAAAACCAGCTGGGCGACTTTGGGCCAGTCGCTTTCTTTCCTCCCAACTCACCTCACAGAGTTGTTGTTGTGGGGAAAATAGGAAGAGGAAAGTGTTCACTGCCTTGTGTTATTTGTTATTTTGCTCATTCATGGCTATTGGGGGAAGTGGAGAGCAAAGTCGGAAAGATTCTCTTCATATGTGGCATTTCCAAATACATTCTCCAAAAAACGTCTCTTTCTAATATTCTGCCACTTTTAAAGGGCCAGTTCTTAGAGGTTTTTGAAGTGGGTTTAATTACATGTTGGATTGCTTTGAATCTAATAAAGGTGTTTAAAGTGTTTGTTTCTTTTATTTCCATTTGGTGTATTTAGGAAAATTGCTGGCAAAACTTGTACTTAAGGCAACATGGAGAAATATGAATTAAAATATACACCATTTTATATGTCATTTGGGATTTGTACAGAAAAATAGCTCATATGCTTTACATAAACCAAAACCCCTCTTACAGAAAATCATCATGAATTTGTAAAACATGAAATTGTGTTTCTCATTCTTATAGTTAACAAATTGCTAACTTACTTGTCCAAAAACAAATGCAAAACACATGTGCCGGACTCAGTACAAGCTTGTTTTCAGAAACAAATGAAACAAATAATTCAGTGTTAGTGCGTGTTGACATGTCAAGTTCAGATTTTTATTTCCAATGAAAATGATCTTCCTTTGAACACATTAATTATTTTATGGAGAATGTGCGACTATATGCTTTGAATCTAAACCAGTTTTCTCTGTTGGGAAACACGATGATTGAACCTAGTGCTCCCTATGAAAGAATTTCTTCATTGGAGGGCGGAAAAAACTTTCAAGAAGTACATACCATATATACTCGAGTATAAGCCGAGTTTTTCAGCCCATTTTTTGTGCTGAAAAAACCGCCCTCGGCTTATACTTGAGTCAGCCGCTACGGCACCATGTCTGGCCTGCGCTGGCGTGGCTGCAACCGATCGCGCCTCCAGGGCAGTATCACCGCCGCGGCTGTCTACCCGCTGAGAGACACGCAGGCGACCCCAAGCGGCCTCTTCTTCCCCATTAACGGGCTCCCGGGGCCCCCGCGAGCTCCTGTGTTGCGCGCTTCCAGCTTCGCAAAGAAACCGCCAGGCTCAGGCAGCCTCCCCCACCCCCTAGCCTAGCAACGAAGAGCTGCTCTGGGGGCAGAGAGACAAAGTGCCTGGCTGCGCCGTGGCGGGAGCCCCCGGAGCAGCTCTCCGCTGCTAGGGGGGTGGGGGAGGCTGCCTGAGTCTGGCGACCCCAAGCGGCCTCTTCTTCCCCATTAACGGGCGCCCGGGGCCCCCGCAAGCTCCTGTGTTGCGCGCTTCCAGCTTCGCAAAGAAACTGCCAGGCTCAGGCAGCCTCCCCCACCCCCTAGCCTAGCAGCGAAGAGCTGCTCCAGGGGCAGCGAGACAAAGTGCCTGGCTGCGCCATGGCGGGAGCCCCAGGAGCAGCTCTTCGCTGCTAGGGGAGGGGGTGGGGGAGGCTGCCTGAGCCTGGCGACCCCAAGCGGCCTCTCCTTCCCCATTAACGGGCCCCCGGGGCCCCCACGAGCTCCTGTGTTGCGCGCTTCCAGCTTCGCCAAGAAACCGCCAGGCTCAGGTAGCCTCCCCCACCCCCTAACCTAGCAGCGAAGAGCTGCTCCGGGGGCAGCGAGACAAAGTGCCTGGCTGCGCCGTGGCGGGAGCCCCCGGAGCAGCTCTTCGCTGCTAGGGGAGGGGGCAGGGGAGGCTGCCTGAGCCTGGCGACCCCAAGCGGCCTCTCCTTCCCCATTAACGGGCGCCCGGGGCCCCCGCGAGCTCCTGCGTTGCGCACTTCCAGCTTCACCAACAAACGGAGCTGCAAATCTGGTAATCGCTTGCGGAGCCTCGGCACAAACCCCCTTTCCCCGCACTCCCCCCCCCGCACTCCTCTGGCGGCAGCAGGCGGAGAAAGCCCCGCTTCCCCCTGGCTTTGATGGCATGCGTGAGTTGGCTTCCCACTCTTTTTTTTTTTAACTCTCCTCTTCCTCCTCCTCCTCTCCTCTCCCCTTGTTGTCTGGTCTTCCCTAAGGAAACTCGAGGGCTCACACTTCCAGGTGTTTCTCCCTGTCTTTCTCCCTGTCAATGATCTTTTCTTCCCTTCCCTTCTCTCAGCCCCATCCTCCTTCACCTTTGTCACCACAATCCTGAACAGATGAAGTTTGTACTTCTCAAGAAAGGTTGGATGTTCCTTTTGAGGAGGGAACCTAGTGTGACATCTGTATGTTGACCTACTACTGAGCCGTGGCATGTGTGCACATGCAATGGAGGCATGAGGGAGAGCTGTGAAAGAGATGGTGGCTCTCCAAAACAGGATGTACATGCAGCACATACACATGCTTTTTTCTTGCAAGGGAGAGAGTGACTCTGTTTGGACATACAGATGATGAGGAGGAATCCAGTTTTGAAGGATTTTAACTCTTGTGTTTTAGCTTGGTTGCTGATTGAGCTAAGGTTTTTGTACTTTTAAAGTTATTGTTGATACCATATTGGTTTTGTTGGCTCTCTTTTCCACTTACAGAGCTAGTTTACTGTTTTTCTTTGAAATAAATATTCAAAAACATTTAACCTACTGATGCCTCAATTCATGTAATTTTATTGGTATCTATTTTTATTTTTGAAATTTACCAGTAGCTGCTGCATTTCCCACCCTCGACTTATACTCGAGTCAATAAGTGTTCCCAGTTTTTTGTGGTAAAATTGGGTGCCTCGGCTTATATTCGGGTCAACTTATACTCGAGTATATACGGTATATTAGATATTTTATATGAGTACATTTGGAATTCCCACCCCTCCCTTTTTTTCCAGGTTTGGTTTGGGGGTTGTTTTGTAATTTATTGTGTTTTGAATTTCATTGTTTCATTTCTGTATTTGCGCACTCTGTTTATTCTTGTAGTCTTGCTATAAAAAAAAAAGAATCTTAGTTAGCATGGTTCTTCTTGATAGAAAAAAGACCACACCAGCTTGTATAGAATCCAACAGATCATCCATCTCTCTGTCTATTGAGACTGTTGTGTCCGTCGCGGGAAAGGAGACTCGGAGCCAGTGACTCAGTTCAGCTCTTTATTAGGTCCCAAGATCGGCTCAGGATTCAAAGGGAAAACAGCGGCTTTTATTCTCTGGTCGCGGCGGCCGCAGCCAATGGCACCACTTTGAATCTCCCACAATTAGTTTCCACCAATCGCGGGGGATTCATTACGGGCCAATCAATGCAGCTCGCTCAGCCAATGAGATCGCCGTGCGCTTTGGCCAATCACAGCGTGGCGCTTGCAAGTATGCTAATGACTGTACAGAACACCCCTCCCCTCTTGGTACGGTCCTACGTAATGTAATCCCGTAAGTAGGCGGGGCTTCGTACTTGCCTACTTGACCTGCGCAGGTTAGTTGTTGCTTGACTCCCGGCCGGTTCGGCTCTCTGCCTCGTTGATGGAACTGCCTGGAAGGCCTCGCCGGGCCTTTCGTCGCAGCTCCCTCCCGGTCTACCCGGGCTGGTTGAGCTGTGGTTGTTTCTGCTCCCGCCTGGTCTTTCTGGGCTGGTCGAGCTGGCCTGGCTGCTTCTCCCTGGTGAGGCTTCGAGCTGGCTGCTTGCCGGTGAGTATAGCTGGTTTCTTTCTATTGGTTTTTGGTTCCCGGGGTATTCCCTCCCGTCTTGGTTTGTGTTATGGGGGCTGTCTGTGTTTGTTTGCATGTCGGTTGTGTTTCCCGTGGTTGTTCTCGATCTTATTTGATCGATGTGGCATTTCCATGCTCATCCGTCGGTTGTTTGCAGCCGGTACGAGTGGGGACCTGTCAGCAGGGTTATAGTTGCCGGTACCCAAAGTGGATCTCCGGTAAGGTTCTTTGCGAAGACTGCATCACCTGGGGAAATGTTCAGTTTTTGCTTGAGGAGTTTGGGGTTTTTTCTGGGTTGTATGGGGGGTGAAGTCTGTCGAGTGGGGACCTTAATTTTCTCCCCATTAATAGTTCTGCCGGGCTTTTGTTGGTAGTCGTGTTTGGGGTTATGTGTTGTATGAAGAGCATTTTGTTCATTTTTTCTTGGATTTCGCCGTGTTCAATTTTTTGGATGGTTTTTTTTTGTGAATTGAACCATCCGTTCTGCCCTCCCGTTCGCCGCCAGATGTGCCAGTGCTGTCAGTGCATGTTGTATGCCCCATTCCGCTAGGAATTTTTTGAATTTCAGCGAGGTAAATTGGGGCCCATTATCCGACACGATGACATCTGGGAGGCCGTGGGTTGCGAACAGCTTGCTGAGTTCCTTGGTCACGGCCTCCGTGGTGGTGGTTTTCATGTAGCTTATTACCTCCAGCCAGTTGGAGTAAGCATCTATCATGATAAGGAATGTATGTCCTTTCGTGGGCCCGGCAAAATCTATGTGAATCCTGGACCATAGTCCCCTGGGGGTTTCCCATTCCAGGATTGGTGCCGCGGGAGGGCTCGGTCTGGTTTCTTGGCAACGTTTGCATGTTGCCACCCAAGTCTCGATTTGCTTATCCATCCCTGGCCACCAGGCATAACTCCTGGCCAGGGCTTTTGTTCTAACTATGCCCAGGTGCCCCTCGTGTAACAATGCCTTCCCTTGTAACTTTTCCGGAATAACAACCCTATCCCCCCAAAGTACACAATCTTTTTGTAATGAGAGTTCTGTTTGCCGGTTCCAGAATGTCCTGAATGATTCGTCATTGTCCTTTTCCGGCCACCCCTTTTCTACCCAATGTAACACCCCCACCAGACGTTTGTCTTTATTAGTCTCGCGGGCAATGTCTGACATGGTTATGGGTAGAGTGGGCAGAGTCTCGATGCTGAGGGTGGCTGTCATGGGTGCTGGGTCGGTGCCTAGATCAGGTAACGGCGTGCGGCTCAGGGCGTCTGCGTGGGTGATCATCTTCCCCGGTCAGTGTGTGAGCCGGTAGCTGTAGGCGGCAAGGAATTCGGACCACCTTGTCATTCTAGGAGATAAAATGTTCGGGGTGGCCCTGTTCCCTGCCAGGATTCCCAGCAGCGGCTTGTGGTCAGTGATGATGGTGAACGTGCAGCCGTAGAGGTACTCGTGGAACCTCTTCACTGCGGCGACGATAGCCAGGGCCTCTTTGTCCAGTTGACTGTAATTTCTCTCTGGTTTGGTGAGTGTCCTCGAAAAGAAGGCGATGGGTGCTTCTTTTCTGTTGGGGAGTGTGTGGCTGAGGACGGCGCCGACGCTGAAAGGTGAGGAGTCACATGTGACGGCAAGTGGTAGGGTCTCATTGTATTGGATTAGAACGGCATCCAAGGTGATCAGGTCCTTGGTTTTGCTGAAGGCGGCTTCCTCATGTTTCCCCCAAGTCCAGGTGGCCGCCTTGTCCAAAAGCCTATGCAAAGGCTCCGTCACGGTCGCCTTTTGGGGCAGGAAAACATTATAAAAATTAAGCAGTCTTAGAAATGCTTGCAGTTCTGTTTTATTCCATGGTGTTGGGGCTTCTTTAATGGCTCTGATTTTTTCCGCGGTTGGGTGGATGCCGTGTCGGTCTAAGAAATATCCTAGGAACTCGACCCGCTCTGTATACAGCTGGCATTTCTCTTTTTTCACCTTTAGCCCAGCCTCCTTGAATTTGGTTGGTACCTCCCTTAGACGACCCTCTAGTTCTTGTTGGTTGGCCGCTGACACCAGTACGTCATCGAAGTAGGGCACCACCCCCTTAATTCCTTGCAAGAGTCTCTCCATGAGGCTCTGGAAAATTCCCGGAGCCACGCTGACTCCAAACTGAAGTCTGTTACAGCGAAATGCTCCCCGGTGGGTGACTATGGTCTGCGCCTCGGCGGTTTCTGCGTCGACCGGCAGCTGTTGATAGGCTTGCGCCAGGTTGAGCTTCGCAAAGACCTTGCCTCCCCCCAGTGAGTGTAGAAGGTGCTGCACTACTTGAACGGGGTAGGTGCTTTGTTGTAAGGCGCAATTTAGGGTGGCCTTATAGTCCCCGTAGATTCTCACCGACCCATTGGGCTTGACTGGGGGGTCTCCCACCGGGTGTGATCGATTGGTTGTAGGACCCCTTGTTTGATGAGCTTGTCAATTTGCTCGTCGATTTTGGGCTGGAGTGCAAAAGGTACCCGCCGTGGTTTTAGGCATATTGGGGAAATGCTGGGGTATAGGCTGAAGGAAATAAGGGGCCCTCGGTAGTTGCCTAGGGTGCCGTCGAACACTTCCTGGAAGTCCCGTGCCAGTTGCTCTTCCCAGTCGGCATCTGCGACGTGGTCGACGCCCGTAACCTCGATCCCGAGAGGTGTGAACCACTGTAGTCCCAAAAGGCTGGGGCAGTCTCGGTCCACAATCGTCAGGGGAAGCTTTGCTTTGCGGCCCTTGAAGGTCACTTCGAACTGTCCGGGTCCGACTACCAGGATGCGGTTCTCCTGGTAGTCTCTGAGACACTTTCATGGTCATGTGGCCAGCATGACCCTACACTGAGGTGCACGGAATGCCCTGTTATGTGGCACTTGGGTCTGAACTGCTGGTCAACAAGCCTAGTGTAATATATATAATTTAGCCCTTGCATGCGTAATATGCCCTTTTGAGAGGAAATACACACACACACACACACACACACACACACATATATATATATACACATATATATACATGTGTGTGTGTGTGTGTGTGTGAGACGAACACAATGCAGAGGCCTGATGATGGCAGATGAGATTCTGCTGAAACATTGCTACAACTTCAAAAGCACCACTACTATGACGTGGGAAAATACCCGAACAAAGCTGAATGCCAGACATGTAAGTACCCGCGAAAACTTAAGAAAAAAAATATATATATACATATATATATATTTGTTTTCTGAGGTTCTCCACACACACACACACACACACACACACACACATATATATATATATAATCATATCAACCACAAAACTATTTCTTGATTCCGCCCTTCCCTCTTCTTGCTAAGGATGATAGTTGATAGATGAGCAAAATATTCCTTCATTGTGACTCAAAGCTTCCATTGATATGCAATGCAGAATTGCCTATACTCATGTGAAATTGTGCTGAACAAACCAAATGAGATGGATGTCAGAAATCAAAATGCAAAATTGGGTGCTCCTTATAATCAGATGGTGGAAAGAGGAAGAGGAAGGAGATGGAATGATGTATTTCCTTCCTGTTGCTTGTTTTCTGCGCCCTGAACAGAGAAGAAATAGCATTTGTGTGTTTTCTGCAGAAAAGTACTTTAAATATCCACAGGATGTTTGCAATACTTGCTTCATTTACAATACTGTAGAGTCCACTGAAAGTAAGATGTTTTCTACAAGTTTCCTTACCTTTGATATGAGTCCCCTTGGTCATCCTTGCTGATGGGAGAAAAGGAATTGGGGTTTTTTTGGTCTACTTATATCACTAAACTATAGAATATCTTTATAGTCATTGCATTGCACGAATACAATGAAATTTGAAAGCTACTCCAGCACAGTGCCCCAAACACCACATCACAATCACACTACAGAGTATTTAAAAATTAAAATAATAATAATTAAAAACCTAGTCTAAAACGTATCTAAAACATTTAGTAAATTAAATAGTTTAAAAATGCCACTATATACATAGGAGTAAATCACAAATGCACTGTTTGATTCAAGGCAATTATTGCCTTGGAAAAGAAATTGTTTCTCAGTCTGTTAGTCCTCATTTTAAGACATAACATCTCCCTGATGGTAACAGTTCGAAGTATGAATGACCAGGATGAGAATAGTCTGTGGAGATTTTTAGTGCTCTAGAGAGGAGTCTGGTCTTCACAATCTCTTCCAAAGAAGAAAGAGAGCAACTGATGATTTTTTGTGCTGTGTTTATAACTCTCTGGAGCATCTTCTTACCCACTACAGAGCATCCAGCAGACCACACTGTTACACAGTATGCCAAAATGCTCTCAATGGTAGAACAGTAAAAAGTAACCAGCCACTTCTCATCCGGACCGCTTTTTTTCAGCAGCCTCAGAATGTGCAGGCACTGTTGGGCCTTCTTTGCAGTGGCCATAGTGTGGACCGACCAAGTAAGGTTGTCGGAAATATAAGTTTCATTATGTAAGTAAACCAAAAAAAAAAAAAAAAAAAAAGCACCCAAAAACCTACCAGCCTTCTTTTCCCCCATCAGTGAATATGACCTATTTCAAAGGTAAGGAAACCTTTAGAAAATCGCTAACTCTCAAGAAGTTTTATAAGGGAAAGATTTTGTGTTGGTAGCATCTAGGGTCAACATAGGAGGTTTGACACCTTTGGACACCTTTAAGCCTGTTTTGGTTCCTGTCAAACCCTGGTAGCTACTTGAGCTGACCGTGTTTTTTTCCAAGTATGAATTTTTGCAACATTCTCTTCAGCCAAATGTATTAAGATGAAGGCAATAGTGATACAAGGAGTAAACTGCAGAACCAAACTGCAGGTTTGGAACCAGGGTTGGGCTGCTGGGGGCTTGCAGGGGTTCTGGAGAGCCCCTAGCTAAGATTATGTGCAGTTTGGAGAACCCCCAAATCCCACTCCTGGCTGTCACGCCTACCCCTCTCCTTCCCTCCCCCACATGACCCATTTTGGATGAAGGGCACGTGGGGAGGCTCAGGGAGAGCAAAAAACAGGTCTCCCAGAAGTTCGGGAAGGCTAGAAATGGGCCCGTTTCTGGCTTCCAGAGAGCCTCTGGAGCCAGGGATGGCTGTTTTCACCCTCCCAGGGGCTCAAGGAAAGCCTCTGGAGCCCAGGAAAGGCAAATATGCCCCCCCCACTGTAGTGCAGGGGGGCGGCTAGGCCACGCCCACCTAGCAACCAGGCAGAGAATCCCTTGCTATAATTTTTGAAGCCCACTCCTGTTTAGAACCAAGGTATTCATGTGTAAACTGGGGCAGGGACTTTCCATGTCTTTTTCTCAACTCCTTCAGGTACATCACAGTGTGTCTTCTGTGATAAATGGAGAATCCGCAGCCATAAATTATTTGTGCAATATTTATTCAAATTCTTTTCTGTCTATGAATGAAGGGAATTCTTCCAGTTCCAGCCTCAGTGAACTTCATTGCTTCACGTTGTTGAATGATTGTGTAAATAAGAAAAATAAAATTAATCGGTTTCCGGTTCCGCGTGGCTTCGGTGACAGCAGGAATTCGCGACCGTTCGCGATTCCTGCTGCGCTTGCCACCGAGGTACCCCCGATCCAAATGGGTCAGGGGAATATGGCTGCCCTGTAGGGACAGCCGAAGAGAGAGGGGAGCCGGACAGGGGGTTGGGGGTGTCGCAGACCCCCTCCTCGTCCGGAAAAACCCCTTTTTCCCAAGGTGGTGGAGCGGCGGTCAGCAATGGCCGCCACGAAGAAGCCTACAACCGGGTAAGATTGTGCTGGAGGAAGCAAGAAAAGTGAAAGTGCTGGCTGAGCTGGGTCAATCAACATCTTTTAAATTTGCTGGAACTGAACTGTCTGAATTGCTGGAGGATACATTGTATCCCTAAGAAGATCGAAAGCAGCGGAGAAGCTGTTAAAGGGAACTTTTTTTTCTTCACTCTCCCACCCCATGAAAACAGCAGATGAAGATTTGAAATTTGTTTGGGCACTGAAGGTGAACTATTCTGAAAGTTGAAGTTAAGGGACAAAAGAGTTCTTGGACACTGGACTTATTTTAAGAAATTGGAAAACCCTTATTAGAGGCATGGATTTCTGATCATTTAAAAATTGATGTTGCAAGTGGGAAGGGAGAGGAAAAAAATTGGAGCAGAAGTGGAAAAAGGAGGAGATTGCCTAGAATCTCAAAGAAAGATATATGGTAATTGGACCTCTTTGATTAAACAGTAACCCCAGAAAGAGAAATAGAAGAAGGAAGAAAAGTATTAACTTTTGGAACTTTTTTTTGAATTATTTTTGATTAAAAATACTTGGATGGTTGTTTTGGGGAAAGTTTCTCTTTTCAGGATGGCATCGCTTCTGGATGAACTAAAGACTGAATATCAAAAATATAAAAAGGAAGAACAAGATGGAAAAGATACTTTGGGCACTTTATTTCAATTTTTAGAAATGGTGTTATATACTTATGAAAAGTTAATTACGCAGCAGAATGACTGGGACAAAGAAGAAGAGGAACAAGAAGCCATCTTTGATGAACAATGTTTTTTTTCTGGGGAGGAGGAGAAAGAGGATAAGAAAAGGGGGACTTTAAGGTTTGAAAAAACAACCAAAAAAGAGAAAAATGAGAGGAAAGGTGGATGCAAGGTTAGAAAGCAAAGGAAAGGGAGTAAGAAAAGGGAGGAGGAGAGACAAAGGGGTAAAAAGGGCAACGAGAAGAATAAGCAAGAAAGAAAGGGGGGGAGGAGAAGCCTCAATGGCGGGAAGCAAGATCTAAAGAAAAAAAGTTTATTTAGAGACAATGGGTGAATCTAATTAAGGATAAAGGGGGGATTCTGGAAGGTACATAAGATTGTGTTTTTTATATGTGTATTTAGAGTAAAAAATTTATTGTGTAATTTTAGAATCTACTAAACAGAATCCCAAGATAAATTAAGTGTTATATGAAGTACTTTTAAGTTAGGATAATGAGTTAAAGGCGTCACTCCAATTAGTGTATAGGAGAAGTATAGTAAAAGAAAAAAGATGAATGGATAGTTGGAAATAGAACAGACAAAGAATGTTATTGAAAATGGTAATAAGATATGGAAGGATATATAAAGGTTTTTGTTATTGGGGGGAGGGTTGTATGTTGATAAAAGGCAATAAAATTTTAATTAACAAGAAATAAGTTGGATGAAAAGGAGAAGTTGGGAGAAGATATGAAGTTAAATAGATAAAGTAAATATTGATATTATAATTGGGAATCATTATGTTCTATTGGTTTTCTTCTTTAATTATTACTATTTTTTTTTAAGAAAAGAATTTATAAGCTGTTATGCCTTGATTGTTTGTGCACTGTTTTTGTAAAATTAATAAAATTGGTTTATAAAAGAAAAAGAAAATGATAATAAGATATGGAAGGATATATAAAGTGAATATGATGTTTGAATTTGTGTCTGTGAGAAGAGTTTCAACCCGGGATCAGGCAGCCTTCAGAAAAGATGTTTTAGTTTTGTTTTGTTTTTTCTATGTTCTGTGTTTTGTATGTTTATGAAAGGCAATAAAATTTTAATAAGCAAGAAATATAATTTGGATAAAAGGAGAAGTCTGGATAAGATATGAAGTTAAATAGATAATGTAAATATTTATATTACAATTTGGAATTATTTTGTATGTTCTATTGGCTCTCTTCTTTAATTATTTTTTTTTCTTTTTTAGAAAAGATTTTTCAAGTTGTTATGCCTGGATTGTGTATTGTTTTTGTAAAATTAATAAAATTTGTTTTTTAAAAAAAAGAAAAATAAAATTAATCCTTGCACACAGCAAACAAATTGCCTCTTTCAAGAAATTTTTGGAAACTGCTTTTGTACTTGAAGCCCCTTTCTTCCCAAGCCTATAACTTCACTAGTAATATGCCAACATAAATAAGTTTTTTTTTTTATAACAAACTTTATTAATTTTTTTTAACACACACAAACAAAACATAGGATGTAGTAACATAAAATATCTTTTCTAGAAGAAACAAATAAACCATCTTATTTAAAAAGAAGATAATTCCAAATTATCACACTTCTATATATATATTTATCTTATCTAATCAACTTCATATCTTTTCAAAACTTTTCTTTATTACTCCCTTTCGTTCTATTTAGTCATATTTCTTCTGTCTTAAAAATATATATTCATTGAATATATTTTCATTAGTATTCTTCCATATCCTGTCAGACTTAAACAAACATTACACAAAACATAAATACATAAAACTTCTTTTTGGAAGGCGGCTTACCCCGAGTTAACTCTTTTTATACAGACATCAATCAAAATTTATACTCACTTAATATACTATCTCATATCTTATTTAACATTCTCTATTTTCCACATATTTTCTCTCTCCTACTCATTCTTTTAATTCTATTTTATTTATTCCATCTCAATTAAATAATTATATTTGCATCTTTGCTCTGTTTTCTTTCAATCACCTACTTATCCTTTCTATTTAATACAATATTTCTCCTGTAAACCCAGATTGAAGTATGACAACTTTTTATCTTCCCCCTAAATAACACTTAAAATAATACATATTTTCCATGCTGATTCTGCTCCGTGCATTCAAAGTATTACATTTCAAAATAGTAAAACAAACAAATAATATTGAGTTTAATAAGTAATAAAAAAACTAAAAACAAGTAAAAAATATAGTAAAAACAATGTTTCATAAGAAATTAAATTCTATTATTAATTCTTAAACAATAAAAATACTATTTCATACTATTATGAAATTAAGAAATTTCTATAATTAAATCATGACTTCACTTTAATACATTTTTAAATCATATAATATTCTAATTTTCTAACTCAACTTCAAATACTAATGTCTACAATGCATTTTTATGTACTTTTGCGGAATCATTTTTTAAAAAAGATTATCTCATCCCTTATCTCTGAAAAAAAAAACATTTTTTTGCATCTTGTTTAAAGCCTTTATGACTTCTCTTTCCTTTCCCCCTTTCTTTCTTCTCCATTCTAACTTTTTGACCCCCCCCATCTCTCCAATTTACTCTCTTAATCTTCCCTCTCTGTTGTATTTCTCTTTTCTGTTGCTTTCTGACATCATATCACTTTTTCATCTCCTTTTTCTTTTTCTTGGTTGCTTTTTTAAGTTCTAAGTTCAACTTTTCCTTGCCCCCCTTCCGCTTTTCTTCCTCCACTAAGTGTGTTTGTCCATTAAAGATGGCTTCTTCTCTTTCATCCCAGCCTTCCTGTAGTATTTCTTGGTAGGTAGAAATCGCCATTTCCAAAAAGCGAAAGATAGATCCAAACGAGCCCTTATCTTCGTTTTTCAGTTTTTGAAATTCCATTTGTAGTCCTTCAAAAGATAATGCCATTTTTTCTTTCTTTCTTTTTTAACGCAACCCTAATGTCTTTAGTCCCTTTTTTTAAAAAACAAAATTTCACAAAGATCTCAAAGTCACAAAGCAAACCAAATCAATTTTAAGTTGTTGGTTTTTTTTTAAATCCAATGTCCAGAAATCCTTTATCCCTTGGCTTTAAATTTCAAATTGAGTTACCTTCCATGCCCAAGTAGATTTTCCAGATCTCGGTCTGCTATTTCTATGGGGAGGGAGAGTTAAGAAAAAAAAAATTTTCCCCTTAACAGCTTTAACCGCAGCTTTCCAGTCTTCTTTGGGAAACAATGTATCCTCAGGCAATTCAAACAGTTCAGTTTCCAGGGTAATTAAGAGTTGTTATTGTCTCGGCTCAGCCAAATTTTCACTTCCTCCTGCAACCTCCAGCACAAATCTTACCCGGCTGCAGGTTTCTTTGTGACAGCCATCACTGACCGCCGCTCCACCACCTTGGGAAAAAGGGGTTTTTCCGGCTGGGGAGGGGGTCTGCAACACCCCCAAACCCCTGTCTGGATCCCCTCTCTCTTCAGCTGCCTCTACAGGGCAGCCATATCCCCCAGACCCATTTGGATCGGGGGCACCTTGGCAGCAAGCACAGCAGGAATTGCAGATAAGCAAATTCCTGCTGCTGCCGAAGCCACGCAAAACCGGAAGTTCCCAACATAAATAAGTTTTATAAGCCACAATAATGTCATATACATCGTCATGTAATTCATATAATGTCATAAAGAGAATTGGTTTGGTGGTGGCACAGTGATTAGAATACAGTATTGCTGACTGCCAGGAGTTCGATCCTGACCAGCTCAAGATTCACTCAGCCTTCCATCTTTCCAAGGTTGGTAAAATGAGGATTCAGATTGTTGGGGACAACCACTTAGAGAGGACTGTAAAGCATTGTGAAGTGGTATATAGGCTAAGTACTATTGTCATTGGTGTGGTGGTAAAGACAAGAGGCTAGAAATTGGGAGACCATGAGTTCTAGATCCACCTTATGCACAAAGACAGTTAAGTGATCTTGGGCAAGTCACCCAAAGAAGATGGCAGTGGCAAAGCATTTCTGAAATCTTGCAAAGAAAATTGCTGAGGCTTGTTCAGGTATGTGCCAAGAGTTAATACTGAAACGAAAGTACGTGTTTGCACTACACACACACACACACACACACACGTACACATACATACAGCAACACAACATATGAAATTATTTGGGTTTTTGAGCTGGGAGAACAGTGATAAAGCTAAAGAATTTTTTGAGGAAAACCTCCCCTCATTCCTTAGTCCGATTGTATTACATCACTTGTATTCTGATGTTTGCATTCCAGCCCATAAATTGATTGCCAGCCCAAATTTAAAAACAAAACAACACTCTGTACAATTTAAGATTTACTTATACAGTAATACCAGTTTGACTGCCCATCTACTTGAGAATAAGAAAATATATGGTTATAGAAAAGGATAATGTACTGAAATTAGCGTCTCTAATTATGTACATGCTTGGCCATCTCCCTCCTAGCTAGACATTCTCTTTAGAATATTTTAAAAGGATTTTGTGGTAAATAGAACTAGCCCCGGGATAATCGATACTGAACTAGATTTCAAACATTGAAGCCATTGAACCAGAGGTGGGATTCACAGTGGTGGGATTCAGCCAGTTCGCAGCACTTTGGGAGAACCGGTTGTTAACTTTCAGAGCAGTTTGGTGAACTGGTTTTTGGAAGAAATCATTAGGGCAGAGAACTGGTTGTTAAATTATTTAAATCCCACCATGGAGTATTCAGCAGATTCTGACCAGTTCTGGAGAACTGGTAGCAGAAATTTTGAGTAGGGCAAATACTACCACTGACTGGCCCCGCCCCCATCTATTCTCTGCCTCCCAAGTCCCAGCTGATTGGCTGGGTCTTCTTCTGTTGTTCTGCACAGGAGAACGGAGCTAGGTTAGTGGGGTGGGGAGGGAATGGGGATTTTGCAGTAACCTTCCCCTTCTACACCCACCAAGCCACACCCATAGGACCAGTGGTAAAAAAAAAAAAATTGAATCCCACCACTGCATTGAACCTACTTGTGAGTTCCTGCTGAGGGATCTTTCAGTTGTGGAGCCCTGGCATCCAGCTCTTCTCCAGGAGTGAGAATGAATGCCAGTTATCTGCCCAAATGTGTCTGACTCCCTGATCCTATCCACCCTATGACATCCCTTTCAGAAATAGTTGAGATCCCACAACACAGAACTGCACTCCAACCTACTTGATGGTAATAGCAATTTTCCGCTTATATTTCTTTGCATCCATCTATTGATCATGTGCAGTGTAGGGGCCCAGATTGTGTAGCCTTATTCAGCATATCAAGAGCTCAATAATAGAATGGATCAAGTTGAGAAGACAAATATTATTTTGAGGCTCAGCCAATCTTATTGTACACATGTACTCTGATAATAAAGGTTGATTGATTGTGATTGATTACAAGACAATCTGTGACCCATTGGGTCATCCTTTCAGAAATGCTTCTTTACCTAAACAGAGAAACAGAATGAACAAGGTTGAGTAAAAAGGAACAAGATCTGACTTCCTGTTGATTTCCCCACTGATTTTCCTTGCAGGAAACTGATAGGGAGTGTTGGAAATGATGATTATTTGGTTGTGGCTGATCATGGCAGCACGGTAACCTGCTGAACAACACTGGACTGGTCACTGTTTTGCCAAATTTAAATCCACATGAGTCATGGATCTCAGATTTTGCATGCATTCTGCAATTTAAGGTGTATTGATTCAAAAAGCATTGCCCTATGACACACCATTTTGCCCAATTGAATGTTATAAACCAACAAGAGAGCTTTACTATTATATCAATTATTTATATATTAAATTTGTATCTCCCTTTTCATCTAGGACTTCAAAGCAACATACATTACATTCCCTCCTTTTGTTTTGCCCTATCATAATAATTCTGTGAGGCAGATTGGATAGAGAAAGAGTGACTGAACGAAAGTTGTTGGCTTGACCATAGTTTGGGGGCTTGACCATTAGCTGTTGTTTGCCAGTAAAAGTCATGTGAAGAAAAAAGAGGGGAAGGCAGGGGAGGAGAGAAAAGGAAAGGAAACAAAAGAAGAAATGAGAGAAGGGAAGAAAGAAGGAAAGAAGAGAAGAAAGGAAGGGTAAACTACTGAATTTGCTGTTAATGTTTAAGGTTGGTCACTATAAACTTTTCCAGAGGAGTGTTTAAATAAATTTAAAAAGTTGTGGGTTTTGTCAGCAATTCAGGCCAACCTCAAAAAGTGAATCACATTCTTTGAAATATGTGTTATAATAACCCTTCAGAATGAATCTCCCGTTTCAGTTGATCAGCTGGTTTGGACTAACTGAGGCTCTCAGACAAAACATTTTAAAAATCTTTCAATCTACCTCTCAGCTGGATCCTTAGCTTAGAATGTTGGTCAGGCAAGCTTTCATGACTCATCCAAATCCTGGAGTCATGAAAGATTAATTGAGAAAAAAGGAAAATTCCCTTGTTCAGGACAATAGAAATAAAAAGATAGGAGCAGGAACAGCATAACAAAAGGGCTTACATCTAGTTTCATAGAAATCAGAATGGGGCAACTCACCACAACCAACTTGCCATGGCCAACTCACTGTGGGACAACTTGCTAAGAGGCAAGTTCAAAAATTCAATTTAAGTATTTAACTTAATTTAAAAATGATTTTAATTTCTGTCATTCACATTTTATTTTGTCCCTCCTTTTGCATCCTTTTAAAAAAAACGATTCTATTCCACCATTTGATATTAGTCCTGCGGTAAGTTGTCCCACAGCGACTTGGCTCCCAGAAATCATCTTAGTTCCATTGATGATGATTATATATGTGTGGTTTCTTTTGGCAACTTTATAGAAATAGATGCATTGTTTCTTCTCGTATTTTTTTTTTTACTTTCTAATCTTGCAAGCCTTTAAAATCTATTTTTTCAGGTGTCTCAACTTTCTTTTTTGGAGATAGGATTTAATTAGATGTATAGGGCAACAACATCTTACAGTAGGAAATGTATAGTAAAAGGAGGAAGGGAGAGGAAGAGAGAGAGCAATATTTCTCTTTACAGGTAGTCCTTAAGATCACAGTTGAGCCCAAAATTTTTGTTGCTAAGCGAGGTATTTCTTAAGTGAGTTTTGTCACATCTTATGACCTTTTTTGCCACAGTTGTTAAGTGAATCACTGCAGTTGTTCAATTAGTAACATGGTTGTTAGGTGAATCTGGCTTGTCCATTGACTTTGCTAATCAAAAGATTGCAAAAAATGATCACTGTGACGTATGAATTTTAATTACATGGCCATGGAAATGCTACAACAATTGTGTGAAAAATGGTCATAAGTCCCTTTTTTTTCAGTGATATAACTGTTAACGGTCACTAAATGAACTGTTGTGAGTGGAGAGCTACCTTAATGAGACAGATCCTAAAGTTTTTCTTACAATTTTCAGTGGTGGCAAATGAAAAAGAGGTCAATATACAGTGAAACTCTTACACATTCCTCACTCCAAGAACTTGTTGGAGAGGTGATGATGATCTAATTATCAAGGTCACTCTGATTGGTTGGCAAACCTGTCAGTCACTAACTCTATTGCGCCCTTTCTCATCCTTTGCTTCCCCCAATCAAAACATTTTAAGATGCTAGGGAAGAATCAGATGAAAAAGACATATGTTCTCCTTAAATTCAGCTTGACTCCTAATATCTCTATCAGAGAAGCCCATGTAGGGTGGTGGGGATGACGTTTGCAAAAGGGCAATAATATGGAAATTGTCTTGTCCGTTCGGCAAGGAGACCAGGAGGCAGTGACTGTGGTTTCAGCTCTTTATTAGGCCCCCAGAACCGATCTCGCTCCAAGGGAAAACTTGCAGCTTTTTATTCTCAAGCCGCCGCAGCCGCGGCCAACGGCACCGCTATTGGCGTATCCGCCAATCGCGGGAGATTCTCAGGGGCCAATCAGCGCAGCTCACTAAACCAATCAGATCACCCCGCGCTTTGACCAATCAAAACGCGGGGTTTCAAGAATGCAAATGAAGGTACAGAACAGAAATGGTTCGCCTTTGCTAGCTTATGTCTGGGATCTTCTAGTGGTGGTCCATCTAAATATTATACTAAAATATCTTAGCAGACAATGCCTTCCTTAATGTGAGATTCCTAAGCTGCTTATTAACTAATTAACTTGGGGTTATCACTAAGACAGTCCTCAATGAATTTTAAAAGACATCTCAATTGCCCAATTCTCTCTGGATTCAGTTTATGCCAGGATGGTGTATAATTCTGTTTTAAATATTGTATGTCAACTAGGAATTGGGAGATCTTTTCAATGTGTGCATTTTCAGGCCTGGTTTTATGAGCCTTTTCTGTGGCGAATACCATGGTTATTAAGCAAACACCTCAGCTGTTAAATGAACCGATGGTTTGCTATGGGCATATTTGCCAAACCTCAGAAGTAAATGTTGGTTTTCATCGAAACTATTGTAAAACATAATCATGGGGCCGCAGGGACACTGCAAAGAGCTATAAATGCAGCCTGGTTATCTTTATATGTGAAGTTCAGTTGGGGGGGGGTGTCCTAACCCTCAGACTTCAAATCCAGGTCATAAGTAGCCCCTAGGTTGGTCATCCCAACTTCAAATGATCACTAAGTAATCAGATGTACTGTAAATCATTCTTTTCAAAGAGCCCAGCACTTTTCAAGGTGTAGTAGGCTTTTAAAGAATTAAAGGTACTACATCAATACTGTGCATAGAAGATCCCAAAGCACACATACTGGTGAGAGAAAAATTCCCCGAGGACGGACTCCAGCACTAGTTCGAAAGTGTGCAGGATTTAGCCTCTGGTCCCAGTGACCAACCCAAACTGGATCCTGTTTCAAAGAGTTAAAATAACTGAAGAAACTTTTGACCCCTTGGAAGTAAGTCTACACCAGGTCTCATTTTTCTCCCCAAAGATAAACAGCAGCCAAACTACACCCCAGATATCATCTGTCTTGCCATGATTTCCTGTGAATCCATTGAAGTAAAATCCTCCATTTTTTCCCCAAGGGAATTGTATTTTATTTATTTATTTATTTATGTATTTATTAGATTTGTATTGCAACCTATTTGTCATTGATGGTTTCTACACTGCAGTCTGAAAGGATGGAAGGAAAAACAGATTTTATGTTTTTCCCAGATTAAAAGAACAAGTAGCAATAATGCTGTGGATTAATGTATTGTTTTGTTGTTGTTGTTAGTTGCAAAGTCATGTCCTACCCATCGCAACTCCATGGACAACGTTCCTCCAGGTCTTCCTGTCCTCTACCATCTTCTGGAGTCCATTTAAGCTCACGCCTACTGGTTCAGTGACTCCATCCAGCCACCTCATCCTCTGTCATCCCCTTCTTTTGCCCTCAATTGTTCCCAGCATTAGGCTGTTCTCCAGTGACCTACTTATAATTTTTTTGTTTTGAAAAGACTTCCTTTGGAGGGAAGTGTTCTTTGTGTACTCCTTTTGAGAAGAGGACAGAACGAATTGTTTTCGAATCTGCAAAGCAACTCTTGCATTCTGGGAAATGGGAAAAGGTTCAAGAAAAGTATACCTAAGCCTTCCCATCAATTTTCAATCAGGTGGCAGGACAGAAGAATTGCCTAACCTCTGGTCAATAATTCCATTTAGCAGGCTTCATAACCACAACATGTGTTTCAATTATAATGTTTTGCACAATTCAGTAAAGGATTTCTATGGTCATATCTATCTCTGTCTGAGAACAAATCACATGTAGGATAAGCTTCTCTTTTTCATGGCTCTTGGGTAGACCACAAGAGACCACAAGAAAAACAAGAAGGAAGAGACAAAAGGAATTAAAAGAAAAATATCTCTAAACACAGCAGCTGAATTTCTTCCATTAGTCTAAATGCATGCCAGGCTGATTAAGCTTTTTAAGATCCTGCCTGGAATTTCCCAGTGATGTAACAATTCTGGGTGATTTATCAAAAAGGGAGGAATGGGGAGGTGGGCTGCCTGCTTCGTGGTTAAGGTTAAAGGAAGCAGATACAAAATTCAGTTCATTGCATCTTGGATGAACAGAAATGGGGAGAGTAGGCTGTAAGTTAACCCTTTAAAAAAGAAGCCAGAAAACATTTTGGGGCCAGTGGGGTTTTTGCACGCTTCATTTTTGGTTTTGGGTTCCAGCAACTGAGGTTTTGCAGAGGGTGCCATCAGCATGATGTCACCTACCTTATATGGAAGGGTTGGTTTCAATTTTTTTTTAAAAAAATCAGAGTTTCTGGTTTTAAGTATGCTTAGGTCAACTTACATGTCTTCAGTTTTCATCTGCACTTCAGCCCCAGACTTTGTAGCTAAAATTAAGTGTCTTGGGGAATTGCAGAAGGAACCTGGGTACTGCACAAACTGGTAATAAGTGGGGCACCCTGTCTTCTTGACCCAAAGGAAAGAAGATACAGGAGATCCTCCACTTACGACCACAACCCAACCCAACATTTCTGTTGTTAAGCAAGGTGGTTGTTAAGAGAATGTTGCTCCATTTTACAACCTTTTCGCCACAGTTGTTAAGCAAATCAGTGCAGCTGTTAAGTGGATCATGCGGTCGTTAAACAAACCAGGCTTCCCCTGTTGCCTTTGCTTGTCAGAAGCTGGCTGGGAAGGCGATTACAAATGGTGATTCTGAGGTTGGCAAAATGAGGGCCCAGATTGTTGGGGGCAGTATGCTGACTCTGTAAAACCACTTAAAAAGGGCTGTAAAGCACGATGGTTTTTAAGTGTAAGATCTATTGCTATTATTTTTATTTTGATTTGATTTGTCAATCGCTTACAAGTTAATAGGTATAAGTATATACATAGTTATGAATACATGAAATGGGTACATATAAGAAACATAAAAGAAACAATAGGACAGGGACGGTAGGCACGTTGGTGCGCTTATGCACGCCCCCTACAGACCTCTTAGGAAAGGGATGAGGTCAATAGTAGACAGTCTTAAGGTTAAAGTTTTTGGGGTTTGGGGAAAGAACCGCAGAGTCAGGTAGAGTGTTCCAGACACTGACCACTCTGTTGCTGAAGTCGTATTTCCTGCAATAAAGTTTGATGCAGTTAATCTTGAGTTATTACTTCTCTCCCTTAATAACTCTGTTCATACGACAGCCATCATTAATTAAGTGAACCTTGTTTCCGCCTAATTTTTCAGGGTTCCCATCCCACATAAGCCCCTAAATTTATTTTATTTATTTATTTATTTGATTTGTCAATTGCTAACAAGATAATAGGCATAAGTACAAAGATAATTATGAATACATGAAATGGATACATATAAGAAAAATAAAAAGAAACAATAGGACAGGGACGTGCCGTTGGTGCGCTTATGTACGCCCCCTACAGACCTCTTAGGAAAGGGGTGAGGTCAATAGTAGACAGTCTAAGGTTAAAGTTTTTGGGGTTTGGGGAAGAAACCACAGAGTCAGGTAGAGTATTCCAGACATTGACCACTCTGTTGCTGAAGTCGTATTTCCTGCAATCAAGTTTGGTGCGTTAACCTTGAGTTATGTGACACACACACACACCCTGGTCAGTGCAACTATCATAAATACATGCCATTTATAAAGCAACTGAATTTTGGACATCGGATCATGGAGATGCTGCAATGGCTGTGTGAAAAATGGTCACAAGTTACTGTGAAAATGGTCATAAGTCACTTTTTTCAGTAGTCTTGTAACTTTGAATGGTCACTAAATGATTGGTTGTAAGTGAAGGTCTACCTAACCCTGGGAGCCCGTGGTGTAGATAATAACTTATATTCCTTCCCCATCTCTTTACAATTCTGGTTATTTTCACATTGACAGCTCCTAATGCTACCAATTCAAAGACATTGCGCTGGTATTTCTCCACCTTCCTGGGGTTTTCATACAAGGAAAAAAAAAAACAGCAGCAGTGGGCAGAAATGGGGAAAATACAAACAAAAGCAATCTATTTTGAGATCATAGAATTGGAATCATAGAACGGAATCATAAAACCATAGGCTGCATGTTCACAGCCCTCGTAACTATACCAGCCAAATATCAAAGTGCTAGACTTAAAAAAATACTAACTTTGGCAGGTGCTAATCTTATTTTTATAAGACTATGTGATGTGCAAAAACTAAACCCTTTTAATTTATGATTAAATATACTGTGCACTCTCAGAACATGGGTTCATTCAATAATCAAGGGAAGCACGTTGTGTTAACAGAGCTATAAGAAGTGATGCAGGGCACTAACTCTACCAGGAAGGGTCAATCAGGCATTACAGAAGCCTCTTTGGAAGGGGAAGAGCCTGTTTCTAATCATAGAAAGAAAGGCTATAGTCAGAATCAAGTGTCTGGGAAATATTTAGGAGTCGAGAAAAATGAGAAAATCTTTTATGTTTTCTGAATGGGGCCAAGCCAGTTGAGAAGCACCACGTCACAATAGCTTCCTTGGAATGTTGTCTGATAAGTACAGCAGTGCAGCCTGCTATAGAGCATGCAATTCAGATGGAGTTCCCAAGATACTCAGAGAAACATATAATTAACCAAATTAATGGAAGTTCTGTGTTCACACAATACACTGATAAACAAAGCAACCATGGAGGCTTTTATTTTTGATTTTGATTTTGATTTGTCAATCGCTTACAAGATAATAGATATAAGTATATACATAGTTATGAATGCATGAAATGGGTACATATAAGAAAAATAAAAGAAACAATAGGACAGGGATGGTAGGCACGTTGGTGCACTTATGCACGCCCCCTACAGACCTCTTAGGAAAGGGGGAGATCAATAGTAGACAGTCTAACGTTAAAGTTTTGGGGGTTTGAGGAAGAAACTACAGCCAGACATTGACCACTCGGTTGCTGAAGTCATATTTCCTGCAATCAAATTTGGTGCGATTAATCTTGACTTTGTATCTATTGTGTGCTCTTGTGTTGTTATGGTTGAAGCTGAAGTATTCATTGACTGGTAAATCATTGCAATGTATTATTTTATACACCATACATAGATCAGGCCGAAGACGGTGTAATTCAAGGTTTTCTAAGTCTAGAATTTCAAGTCTGGTGGCATAAGGTATTCTACAATGAGTAGAGGAGTAGAGAACTCTTCTTGTGAAATATTTCTGGACTTTTTCAACTGTGCTAATATCAGATACGTAATGTGGGTTCCAGACTGATGGGCTGTATTCGAGTATTGGTCTAGCAAATGTTTTGTATGCTCTAGTTAGTAGTGTGATATTACCAGAGAAAAAGCTACATAGGATTAGGTTAACAATTCTTAATGCCTTTTTGGCTTTGTAGTTACAGTGGGCTCTAGCACTTAGATCATTAGAGATGAGTATTGCAAGGTCCTTTACGGAGCTTGGATCATCAACAAGGTCTTGACTATTCAGTTTGTGTTTTATTTTCTGATTTTTTTTTGCCAATATGTAAGACAGAGCATTTATTTGTTGAGTTTTGAAGTTGCCATTTGTTTGACCATTCTGATACATAGTCAAGATCTTTTTGAAGGGTAGCAGTATTGTCTGTGGTATTGAAGAGCTTTACATCATCAGCAAAGAGAACGCAGTTGCTCTTAATATGATCACAGAGGTCATTTATGTAGATGAGAGTTGGTCCTTGAACACTGCCTTGGGAGACACCACTATCGACAGGTACAGAATTTGATAGGACGCTCCCAATTTTGACCATTTGTTGTCTGTTTGACAAAAATGCTTCTATCCAGTTATGCAGTTGTTTAGAGATACTGTAAGATTTTAGTTTTAGGAGTAGTTTGTTGTGTACCACTGAATCAAAGGGTTTTCAGAAGTCTATGTAGATTGCGTTTATTGTTTTGCCCTGATCGAGTTGTATAGTCCATATATTTTTTCAGTGTAAGAGTTGCAGATTACAGGATAGTTTTTTTCTGAAACCAAATTGTTTATTGGAGAGGAGATTGTTTGTCTCTAAGTGGAGGATAATGGATTGGTTAATAATTGATTCCATGACTTTACAGGAGACACAGCATAAAGAGATTGGTCTGCAATTTTCAACTAGGCTGGAGTCTTCCTTTTTGAAGATGGGGATGACTGTGGCTTGTGACCATAGGTTCGGCAAGGAGCTGGTCCTGAAAGATTTTTCAAAGATTATGCTTAGAGGTTCTACTATGGCAGTGGGTAGCTTTTCTAAGAAGTAGGCACATATTCCATCTGGTCCAATAGATAGAGATGGTTTTAGATTGCATCATGCTTTTTCCCATCGTCTTCTGTAAAATCAATATGTATTAGATCATTGTAGTTTTCTGTGGTTCGGCTAGGAAATGATCCATTGCTGTTTACAAATACTGAGGCAAAGAATGTGTTAGAGATGTTGGCTTTGAGCAACACATCCAGCAACAGCACAACTGACTAAGGTTAAAACTAACCAAAACATCTGCTTATGCAAATGCAGCTACTTTTTTAGTTTTTAACTAATCTCATTATGTATGTTGAGTAAATCCAGCAGTTTCCCCAAACACTCTCACACACACATACTGCCAAAAATTTTGCAATGAGGACACCAGGAAATCTTGGCAGAACAAGCTGAATATAAATACAATTTATATTGTATGTGTCATGCAATTGTGTTGCATATAAAGTAAATACAAGTGGTTTTTTTTTAATTTAAAAAGTATTTGCCAATTTGCTTTTGCGCTCTTTTATTAGTTTGTTGGAAATCTGATCAATGTTGGGATTGGCAACTAGGTTTAAAAAAGTCATGAATATATAAATAAAGGGAATAAAATTTCTGTCTAATATCTGCTATATTAAAAAGGCTCCTGGGGGAACCTAGAACATCCTGGAAGGGATTTTTAAGTTCCCTCAGCTTCCATCATAGCTGTGTTTGAATCTTACAAGAGTGGTGAGCATCAAGGCTTCTGTTTATTGAGTTTCATTGAAAATCTGGATTTGACCACTGGAAAGATTGTAGCGGGTCAAAGAAATAGACCCTGACTGTTTCTGGAAGAGTCAGAAATGTTTTTTCCTGGAGTTTCAATATTTTATTAGATTATAGAAAAAAAAATTCAAAAATACAAAAGCAAATAGTAAGATACACTGGGGAGGAAAGGAAGAAAAAAAAATGAAACCAGAAACTTTTCATTTGCATTTACTGGAAAAAGACTTAGGAAAAAAAAATAGAACTTTGATTTTATGTACTGTATTTTTCACTCAATAAGATGCACTTTTTTGTCATTTGGGTCAAAATGTCTGTGCATCTTATGGAGTGAATATTGCCAAAGCCCCGCCCGTTCACCAGTCCACACCCGTTGGCTGCTTTTGGTCTCTGTGCGCCCCATTTTTGACCTCTGCGTGCCCTATTTTTAGCTTCTACACCCCATTTTTGGCCTCTGTGCACCCCGTTTTTGACCTCAGCAAAGGATGCTGAAAATAGGATGCACAGAGGCTGAAAATTGCACTAGCGGAGGCCAAAAACAGGACACACAGAGGCCAAAAACGGGAGTGCATCTTATGGTCAGGTGCGTCTTATGGAGCAAAAAAATACAGTATGTTAATGGCAGCAAGACTGTATGCACAAAAATTAAAGAATATTCAATTCCCACCATGGACAAATGGCTTTAGATGGTGATGAAGTTGGCAGAGATGGCTAAATTGACCATGTTGATCAAAGAAAATAATATAAATACTTTTGTTGCTACATGGAGACTGCTTCTGGATTTTGTGCTTGAGGTGGAAAAAAATGAAACTTTGATTTTGGGTTTTACTGATTAGATTGATTTGTTGTTATAGAAATGGCTAGTTTATATTATGGAAAAATAAAAAGTTGAGGTTTGATGTTAATGCTTTATTTTACTGCAACAGAGAGAGTCGGAAGTCAACAAAGAGTCAGAATATTTTATAGATGGAAACAGATTACAGATTAACAGAGTTGGAAGGCACCTTGTAGGTCATCTAGTCCAACTTCCTGCCCAAGTGGGAGACCCTACACCATTTCTGACAAATGGCAATCCAATCTCTTCTTGAAAGTCTCAAGTCATGAAACTTCCACAGCTTCCAAATGCAAGCTGTTCCATTGATTGATTGTGCTCACTATCAGAAAATTTCTCTTTATTTCTAGGTTGAATCTCTGCTTGTTCAGTTCCCATCCATTATTCCTTGTCTAGCTTTCAGGTTGTCCTGGAAAATAGCTTGGCCCCTTCCTCTTTTTGGCCACCCTTCAAATATTGAGACACTGCTATCATGTCTTCCCTGGTCCTTCTCTTCCCTAGATTAGCCATGCCCAGTTCCTGCAACTGTTCATTGTATATTTTCATCTCCAGAACAAGAAACAAGTGCAACAGGATTCTTTTTAGTTATCATTAATGACAACCTAAGAATCTTGTTAACCACAACTGAACATTTCCAGGTGATGTTTTGGCTAAAAGAAACTCTGACATTGAATTTGAACCTGCAATTGCATTTATTGTTCTACCCCATGTCTTAATGTTATAGCATTGGACCAACTCCCTTTCCCTGCACTTTTTCTTAGGGTGCAAACCATATAACTTTGGGACTCACAGTATAAAGACAAACTCAGCAAAAGAGACGGAAACAAAACTAAATTAAATTTCATTTTTATTTTGGAAAGTATCAAGCTACATCTTCCTGGGATGTAAATGCTAATAAATACTGTTGTGAACACAGCTTTTAACAACTACGTATCAATAGAAATACAATATAAATAGAAGCTCAGCAGTTAAGATCTTCGTTCTTCTTTGAAAGATCTTACAATATCCATGACCCATTCTTCTCTTGGATTAACACAGACTGGCATATCATTCCTTAGGATAAACCTATCAGAAAGTAAGATAATTTTTTACAATTTAAGCTATATTTTCACCAGCTGGGTTCACATAGCACACTAAGCTACAATTTGTTTAAATATGTAATTTGTTTTAAAAAAACAATTGACTGGGTTTAGAAAAGCATGCTGAGTCCTAAGTGATATCATATTTGTTAGCTACAGAGTAATGAATGGATTTTATAATACTATACTACAGTATAGTAGTGTTCCTCAACCTTGAAACTTTAAAATGTGTGGACTTCAACTCCCAGAACTTCTCATTCAGCTGTGCTCGCTGGGGAATTCTGGGAGTTGAAGACCACATATCATAAAGTCCCCAAGGTTGGGAAACACTGCAGTAGGGTATGCACACCATCAAAGTTTCAATCCTTACCCAGGCAGAGTATCTCTCTACTGTACATTAAGCACTCTATGCCTTATGCTTATGCTTTTAGACTTTAATTCATTAAAGGAGCTGCAAAGGATACCTTTTTCTATGCTTTCGTCCAATTCCCAGACTTACACTAGAGATGGCAGGTGGCATGTCCCAGTGGTGGAGAAAAAACTTTTCATGCGATGCTTCGAAATTTTTCTCTTGGTGTAACTTAGGCAGCAGATAGTTGACTCAAAGCCCACTGTAAGAGATGTTAAAGGTGTCAATATTTAGCTTCGCTCAATTATAAAATATCAGCCTATTCTATACAATGACTTTGAGACCTCTGTTTCCTGAGGTTGACCATTCATCATCTCACTGACCACATTTAAATCTCATTGGAACCTTCCAGAATCATCTAACATCACAAGACTGGAATAGGTTTGGGAACTGTGATTTGTTTCCTTTTTTTGTCTTCTAGTTATTTAAAATTTGTTTTGACACCTGGTTTAATGACTTAAAATAGATTCAATGCTCTTCTAACAAGATTTACTCACCCAGCTCCTATTTTGTGGTTTTCATTATCTCTAGAATTTTGTCTTATAGCAAAGTGACATCTATTAAGATGGCAAGAGGGGAAATGTGATCTGTATGACATTTTTAAACATATTTCAAGAACTGCATATGAGACAGCTGTTGTTCCCATCAGATGCAGGTTCCATTTAGTCATCGCCACCCAAAGCTCCTCTATGAGAGAGGTGGGTTGTTAAGTTTGATTAGATAGATGATATAGATAGACAAACAGATGATAGAGATAGACAGACAGACAGATAGAGATAGAGATAGAGATAGAGATAGAGATAGAGATAGAGATAGAGATAGAGATAGAGATAGAGATAGAGATAGAGACAAATGATAGACAGACAGACAGACAGACAGAGATAGAAATAGAGATAGAAATAGAGATACAGATAGATGATAGATAGGCAGACAGACAGGCAGGCAGACATAGATGAGATACAGATAGACGATAGATAGATAGATAGATAGATAGATAGATAGATAGATAGATAGATAGATAGATAGATGGCTTCTAGCCTATAATAAACATCATTCTCCTTGGTGAAAACTCTAGCTAATGTTGCTATTTTAAAATACATCCAGCTTATCAGTGACACTGATTGTAGAATCTATTAATTCAGAATATACCGAACTAAGATTCCTAACCACTGGGTGATTTCTATTTGAAATGAACTAGCATTTTTTAAAATGTCACTATTATGAAGATATACAATAGCTGTCTAATCTTTTAAAGATGTTTCTGTGTTTCTTTCAGACATATTCCTGAAGAACTATGTTGCTTTCAATTAATATCCCCCCTCACATGCTATCTTATCAAATACATCATCCACAATTACACATTTGTTTCTCAGGTTCAGACTAAAATTCATTTAGCTCTAAGTTAACTCACATGCATCAGTTACAGGCAGAGAGATGGAGGCCACAAGAAAGAGAAACATGAAGGCTACCACTGAGATCTTCATGATGAGCAGAGTTGAAGAGTAGACTCAGGAGTGTTGAAAATACTGCCTCTTTCGTTTAGTGCTCACTAGTCCTGAACACTCCTTTTATATAACTTTATGGTTATGTTCATAGAGAAATTTATGAGTTTTTACTCATAAGGGAAAATACTAGAAAACCACTCCTGAGAAACAGAATTGATATCATAGGACAACTGATAGAAACAAAAAAAGAGAAGTTTCAGGGAAACACCTCATGAAATCATAGATAGTAGCCAACGATATATTTTCTTGTGATGAGTTATTTCTCCACCTCTCAGTGGTTGGTGGCATGGCAACTATACTAAAAAACTAAGAATGAAATCATTCCAAAAAGTTTTTTTCTTCGATTTATGGTGGTCACAGAAAAAAATGAGAAAAACTATCTTTTAAGTCAGTGCTGACCCAGTCTCCCTAAATCCAAAAGAAGGACCAATATGTTTAAATAAAAATGTATCCTTCTATCAAATACCCCAAGGAAGGATACAGACCAATGGGGAAGCTAACCAGATATAAGGCATTTGTAACAAGAGGGCATTCTTGGTCTAACAGATGCCAATTCAAAACAAGAACACCTTTTGTGCAATGTGTCTTCCAAACTTGATTAAAATTCTATCTGCCTCCTATCTGTGGAACGGGGATTCCCCTGCACCAACCAAGCTTTACTGAGTTGGGATTTCTTGTCCCTGGGAATTCCCTGGATGTATTTTGGCAGCCAGAGGTAAAAATTAAATGTGGAGTAGAGAGCTCCCTTTGAGATCCAAAGTTGACTACTTAAATCTGTCAAAGCCTTTAATTTTCAGTTTCTTTTCTTGTAACACAAGCTAAAATAATTGAAAGTTTTCAGAGACACAGTTCTTACTCATGGGACCTCTCCTCATTCTGTTTTAGGTTATATGAAACAACCTAGACAACAACACAAATATGGACATTTTGTCCCAATGCTAAGAATATTGCCCTCAATGGATAGAATTAAATTGATTTTTGATGACAATCGAGTCCAAAATTTCTATTGTTGAGACAAGTGAGTTTTATGACTTTTCTTGCCACAGATGTTAAGTGAATCACTGCAGTTGTTAAGTTAGTAATCTTTATGAAGATGTTGAAGAATATTGGGCCCAAGACAGAACCTTGTGGTACCCACAACATGGTTCTCTCTATTCAGGACTGTTAAGCCTGGTTTCCCCAACCAGGGTTAGGGAGACAAGCTAAACAGAATGTGCAGCGTTAGTCAGATAGGCACACAGATAAATGAGTGAGCTAAGCTTGTATGTTTATTAACATACAGTAAAAATAACAGATACGCTTGTGCTATCAAAAATATAGTTTATTCCATTATGAGTTCATAGCATAGTCAAAATAACAGTCCAATAGTTATGTATCATTTAGTCAGTCCATTCAGGGATATTCAGTTAGCAAAGTCCGTTTAAAATATCCTATGTCAATTCACTTACAAATCAGTCCTTTGTTTTCTCTCCCGTTCGAGCAAATGCAGTCTTGAGTCCTTGCAGTAATCAGGGATCATCAAAGCCAGAGAGAGAGCAAGCTGTCGTCTTGCTTCTTTTAAAGTGCTTTCACAACCACTCCCTTAATTACTGTCCCACAGTTAAAGTTGCAGACACTTTAACATACAAACTATGATTACATATTATTATTTACCTAAACCAGTTAGGGTAAAACAATGTTATCCCTAACATTGACTACACATTGAATGTAGTTAGTCAACCAATTATGAATCCATCTAGTGGTGAAACTATCCCTCATTTTTCTATCTTATCAAGAAATAGGTTGTGGTCTACTTTGTCAAATGCCTTACTAAAGTCCAGATATATCATGTCCACAACATTTCACTGATCCACAAATTTAATCATTCTGTCAAATAATGCCATCATATTTGGCATGATCTGTTTTTGACAAACAGATGTTGACTTCTAATAATAGCTTTGCTTGTTTCTAACTGTTTGCAGATACATTGCTTGATCATCTTTTCCAAGATGTTCCCAATTATTGATGTCAAGCTGATTGGTATTTCCTGGATCCATTTTTTTCCTTCTTTTTTTAAAGATTGGAATCACATCAGCTCTTTCCCAGTCCTCTGATAGTTCCCTGGTGGTCAAGGATCTTTGAAAGTTCAGTGGTTTTCAGAATGATTCTCTGTTCTGAGAAACAGTGAATCTGAGAAAGAGAAAGAAAGAAAAATACAGATTAACAGAGAGGGTAAGGACATTTGTAAAATATTTCAGGGGAGGAGGGACAATTGATTCTAATTATCTGTTGAAAAAAAAGTGGGAAGTCATATATATATATATATATATATATAGTTTTTTCTCAAACTTTTTTCTTTCAAATTGTGTCTTATTTTATAAAAATCTTAATAAGCATAAATAAGAATATCATTAAAATATTCTAATGTATATTATGATATTAAGCAAAAGAAAACAAATTGGTAAGATTTATTATGGTTGATTGCAGTCAGACAGGTATTTAGACTAGATTTGGCATTTTGGTCCATCAATCAAATCCTTCCCCAAGGACCTGAGACAGGCAGATGATGTTGTTTGATGGTATTATTGCAGGATATAAACTGTTCCAAATAAATCTGCCTTTTACAATTGAATGATGGTGATTTTTTTCAATGCCAATGGTATTCAAGTGGTGCTCCAGTTGTTTTGGATAGGTACCTATTACTATTGGTACTTTTTTTGCTTTCCTTTACAATAGTTGTTCTATTTCTATTTGCAAATCTTTGTGGTTTGTTATTTTTCTCTGGTTCTTTCTCTTCTCTTCTGCTGCCACCAGGTACTGGACTATCCACTATGCAGACTTTTTGTGTTTCTTCTCAACAATTGTTAAGACTGGAGTGAGATGAGGCAGGTGCTTATCTGTTTGAATTCTAAAATCCCAGAGCACTTTGGCATCTTCATTTTCTATTGCTTTCTTTATTTTATGGTTCCATCATTTCTTGCTTGCATGCAAATAGTATTCTTGCAGATATTCCAATGCACCATTATTGCTCCTTTGTCTTGCTTTTTCTGTAGTAGTCAGTCTACATGATTTTTTTGCAGCAGCTAACTAGATAGTCCACTGTTCCTCCATCTTCCTTGCAGAAGTGACATTTGCAATCTACTGCTGTCTTCTCAGCTCTGGCTTTATATGCATTTGTTCTTAAGCTTTGTTCTTGGGTAGCCAGAATTAGCTCTTCTGCTCTCTCTTCGATTTTCCTGCTTTTAGCCATGGCAAGGTCTTATTATTATCTTTTTTGCCTGTTTGTGTGTGTGAGTGCGTGTGTGTTGGTGGTGGTGAATGCGAGGTGTACTGGCCATGTTATACTTTGTCTTGCCCTATCTCTTTTTTATTCTTCATTTAGTCTTTATTGTTGGCCCGTTTGGTTTCCCTGGTACTCATTAAGGCAAGATAATGATTGCATTCATACTCTACCTGGGTCTCCTTGGCCTAGAAGCAGGGTTTGCATCCACATTACAAAGGTTTTGCCCCAACTTTTGCAATTACATGGAAACCTCTGTTAAGCCTGTGTTCCCCAACCAGGGTTAAGGAGACAAGCTAAACAGAATGTGCAGCGTTAGTCAGATAGGCACACAGATAAATGAGTGAGATATGTTTGTATGTTTATTAACATACAGTAAAAAATAACAGATACGCTTGCGCTATCAAAAATATAGTTTATTCCATTTAGAGTTTATAGCATAGTCAAAATAACAGTCCATTAGTCATGTATCATTTTAGTCAGTCCATTCAAGGATATTCAGTTAGCAAAGTCCATGTAGAATATCCAATGTCAGTTCACTTACAAATCAGTTCTTTGTCTCTCCTTTTCAGTAGGGGAAAAACGCAGTCTTCAGTCTATCCAGTAATTAGGGATCATCAAAGCCAGAGAGAGCAAGCTGATGTTCTTGCTTCTTTTAAAGTGCTTTCACAACCACTCCCTTAATTACATTCCTATATTTAAAGTTGCAGACACTTTAACTTATAAACCATGATAACATATTTATTATTTTACCTAAACCAGTTAGGGTAAACAATGTTATCTCTAACAACCTCTATCTTTCAAAATTCAATACTGACATTGTAAGTTGCACAAAGAGTGCTATAAAGCACTATGGAGTGGTATATAAGTCTAAGTGCTATTGGTACTAGAATGTGTCAGTACTATATAAGGAAATGCATATATTTATTCCATGATGCTAATTAGTTTTGATGTATTACTGTAACAAGAAGTGAAACTAGATATATTAAAAAAACTTTTCTCACAGGAAATGTTTCTTATATTGCTAGAAAGCTGCAGTTTAGACTGGGAGTTACACAACCGTCAGGTTTCTTTTCTACAATTCTCCAGAAAGAAAGCTGTCATTTAAATTACTGTAAACTAATTGACATGTGGCAGGATTTCTACCTTTGTATACCTAAAGCCCCAGCTTCCATCTCAAGTGAAACTATCCAGAAATATCTGAACTTTTGAGAAAACCAATAGATGAAAGAGAACATCTATTTAATTTCTTCTTCTTCTAATAAAGTCCTAATTTCAACAAGTGAAATCACTGGAGGCTCAAGGTCCCAACTGTTATTCTATGAGGAGAAGGCATAATGAAGCATTAAGTTGAGTCTCTGTTTCCCCTGTGGTATTTTGTTCTTTTTCCCTTTTTCTTCTGATCCCTTTTCTCATTTTTTTTCTGCTCCTCACGTATGAAGCTGTTGGAAAGGGGATATATTATTTTTGCTGGAATAAAAATTGCTTGCTTACAAAGAGTTTTGAACTTAAGGGCAAAAGCCATATAAGCTTCACAAAGGTCATGTGATATCCTAAGACTTTTAGGATACCCCTTATTTGGGCCAATCCATCTTATTTTTTATTTTCAAACTCTTAGCAGGGAACCAGATAAAAGTTCTAGTAATATAGCACTGCCTTAAAATATTTTTGAGAAAGCATCTACAAGATAATTATATCCACCAAAAGCATTATTTTTACAATTGGAGACAAAATGTTTGTCGTTATGTGCTTTGTCCCCTTTTTCTCACCTCACCCAGAGTATCTTCTTGGAAATAGGGTATCTACAGTCACACACAGATGTGGTCTCTCCATTGCAAAATATAAAGGATTAAGGACTTCACATGTTTTTTATGTAATTCTTTTTCTAATGTGACCCAGAATGACACTGGGAGGAAAGAGAAAGAGAAAGAGAAAGAGAAAGAGAAAGAAAGAAAGAAAGAAAGAAAGAAAGAAAGAAAGAAAGAAAGAAAGAAAGAAAGAAAGAAAGACCATTATTGCTCTATCAATCAATCAATAAGAAATATGTCCAAGATTTCCCTGTTACAATGGGTGATTTCCACCCACTGCTGATGACAAGTACCTTATTCAGATATGAGGAGTATCCAAAATAGTCACCCACACAAATAAACAGACATTTCCTAATGATATTTACTCTGTTGGCAACAACAAGGCAGAAGTCCAGCAGTTCATGATCATACTTAACTCAGTTATGAAATTAACCTGCCTTTTGAAACCACACAGTTCACTGAATCATAAACTCTTCTGATGTGTGGACTAGGACAATATTTTAAGCCACAAAGGAAACCTAAACAATTTTGCATGTCATGGAAACGCTCCCATTAAATTAGTGATTCTTAAAGAGAGGCCAATAGGCCATGGACTGCACTAATGGTCCTTCCATTCACCTCCTGACACCTGGCCAGACCACAAGCCACTTTTATGACTCACGAAAACACATTTGTGGCTGGAAATTGTTTTACTGAAGCATACAAGTTACAAAATAAGTAGCAATATAAGTTCTAAAATTTGCTAAAATTCAGTAGCGAACAGGACTCAAGTGGATTGACACATGCTGATCTCAGTGGAAGTACTATATCACAGCAGGATCCCCCAAAGAAGAATACAAATAGAATATAATTCGATGAATATGATATACGTGGGCATATACATAATTTTGTATTTATTTGTTTATTTATTTTGTCATGGTTATGTAGTATATATTGGAGTTGGTGACCTTTTGAGACCTGCAACAAAATTTCATTTTAATGTATGCCGATTAGTGTACATTCAGAGTGACAATAAAATTATTCTTTCATCTATCTATCTATCATGTCTATCTATCCATCTATATCTATATCATCTATCTATCATCTCTCTTTCACGCTCTCTCCCTCCCCCCTCTCTCTCTAAAAATCCATTCACTTGTAATAACTTACTATCATCAGTACCTTCTTTTCAAAAACATCCTGCCAGACCAGCAACTAGCAATTCCTATTATTGTAGTATTGATACATAAAATCATTCACTTCATATTTTTTTTTTGAAAAAAACACCACAAAATTTCCTTTAAAAAGGTCTTTGCAACCAGCAAGAACTGAGAGGCATATACCCTATATTTGTCTTTTTGATCTGCAATGTGAATTCTCACTGTGTTGAAAATGAAATTAAGTGACAGGATATTGAGGAAAGAAAAAATGTAGCCTTGCACTTTAAGGAATAGGCAAAGTTCTTTCCTTTTGTGGATTCAAATTTCCCGGCTAGGAGAAATGCAAATGATTTGGTCAGCTGCTTGGAAGTCAGAATTGGTTTATTAATAGGAAGTCAGGTAAAAAGAAATCTCACAGCGTTCTTAGGATTAATCTAATAAGTGGGTGAGAAAACCCCTTTCTTATACTTTTTCAGGTCCTTTGATTTGGAAGTGAAGTCTTTGATTTGTGTGTGTTGAATTCCTGTCTCTTTGAGATTGTGATCTTGGTTTTATGGTCTTGATCCTTTGTAGTTGCTTGTTTGCTATCATGGTTCCTTCCTGCCATGCCTTTTGGTTTGCTTTTCACAATTTTTTTTATAGCTTGCCATCTATTTGATTTCTATGGGAAAGGATCTTAGCTAGTTTGTATGGGTTTTTTCTCTGTATCTCATGCCTGTAATTTTCTCCTTCCTTTATTATGAAAAGTAAGCTGGCTCCAGTTATTTTATTAGTCCTACTTGGCAAAGGGTGGGTGCTGTTTTCCTAGAAGAGAGGGAAATTGTAACTTCCAACAATATGCTTTAATTGAATGGTCCTCAATGTATTGATGTGCTTACTCACAATATTTGTAGATTATCCCAGTCAATGAGACTTCAGCAGTGTATAAGGCCATGTTGGTGAACCTGTGGTATGTGTGCCAGAAGTGGCACACAGAGCCATTTCCCCCCGGCATGCGAGAGCTCACCCGGAAGAGCTCCACTGCGCATGCATGAGAGGCCCCCGACAGCTGATTGTTGGGTATCTGGGGGAGCTCAGAGACACGCATATGCAGATGGATGGTGTGGGGGTGATCGTGTGCACATGCACAGACACATGGTGCGCTGCAAGGGGATCACATGTACATGCACAAATGCGCAGGGCATGGAAGGGGGAATGCGTGCCCATGCTCAGACACATGGCGTGCAGTGGGGGAATTGCACACACAGGTGTAGAGACATGCTGCCTGCTGTAAAGGAGATTGTGTGCGCAGGTGCACTGCGTGCTGCAAGGGGATCGTGCTTGCAGGCATGCAGTGCGCTGCAGGGGGGTTGCCTGTGCATATGCAGAGGGGTGGGCTCAGCACACGTTGCCTTCTGGGTGCTGGCATGTGAGCCGAGTGCGCGAGTGCATGTGCAATTATTGGCACGGGAGCCGAAAAAGGTTTGCCACCACTGGTATAAGGGAAAAACAGAATAGAAACATTCACTAGAAGTACCAAACATTAGATTATATACCCTAACCAGATACTCTAGCTTGAGAGATACACTGCACTGGATTGTCAACCAACTTGCTTAGGGTTGCTTATAAGGCCAAGAACCTCAAGGGTCAGATGAGAATTTTCTCAACTCGACTTGTTAAAACCAGAAGTGGGATTCTACCGGTTTGCACCTATTTGCTAGAACCGGTTGTTAACATTCTAAGCAGTTCAGAGAACCGGTTGCTGGAAAAATTACTGGCTTAATCCTGTAAGGAAGGCAGGAAGGAAACATTCTGGTGTTGCTTACAAAAACTGTCTCTCCATTAAGACTTATTACATTCTTGGCAGGACTAGACTTCCTGTCTCAGAAACTTCTCTGGAGTTTTTTCTCCCTCCTTTGCTGGTACTTTGCTTGTGTGGAGTGACCATTCAAAGTTACAATGGCATGAAAAAAGTGACTTATGATCATTTTTCACACTTACGACTGTTGCAGCATCCCCACAGTCATGAGAGGCCAGGCGAGAAGATGCGTGCCTTAATGTGAGTGATGTTGAGTTGGCCACACCCAGCCACACCCACATGACCACCAAGCCATGCCTTAGCCATGCCTATAGAACCAGTTGTTAAAAAATTTGAATCCGACCCCTGGTTAAACCCTCCACAAGATATTTTTAAAATGCCTTTAACATCTTCTGGGTTATTTGCTTCTCAAACTCATCATTAGAATTACTTTCATTCCAGTGTCTGCTAGTACCACTGAGACATGATTCTGCCTCAATTAGGTGAGAATGACATAAAAATTGAAGTCCCAGGCAATTATAGCAGGATAATTCATTAAAGTCTTGTGGCTGGGAAAGCAGAAACTAAAATTGCAATAGTTAAAAGAAGCTCTTCAGGGTGGAATGAAGGGGCAAGCAATTATTTCTCCTCCATTCACCATTACCAAGGAGAGATAAAACAAGCAAGGTCTAAAAACAAAATGTCATGGGCATATTGGCAGCTTTATTGTGTCACACATATAAGCAGGGCTGAGTGGAGAGATTACTGATGCCAATTAATTTAATAAAGCAACAAGAAAGCAGATGCCATTTGCTAGAAGAAAGTGCATGATTGTAGCTGAAGGAGAGGAATTCAGAATAAAATTGCTTAGTGTTTATATACATTCAGCATTTAGCATTTAGGCTTATATACTGCCCCGTAGCATTCTCTCTTGAGGTTTACAACATAGAAGTGTGGGGTCCATGGTGCTGTCTGAGCTTGCTTGTTATCTTGCAGGTGTTTTATTACCCTAACTAGGTCACATCATCAGTGCTAGTAAGGAGTGCTGTTTGCATTATAAACTGACAGGAAACTGACCCCCTCATTTCAACCCTGAGTTGCAAATATTCTCCTTTAACGTAGAAGTATTATGTGCACATGGCCGCCAATAATCTGGGTCTTCGTTCTATCGACTTCTGAAGGCTGAATCAACTTTCTACGGTACTTTGTCAAGAGGTTACAAGGTGTCATGATCATTAGACACCTCCGTCCCTTGGAGGCAAATGTACTTGCCTGTCTATAAATCTTTATTGTGAAATATCTTGGAAACGTTAGCCAACCAGCACCTTTATCACCTGTTTTTTTAATTCATCTAATCCAAATATGTAAAATTAACACATTTTATTCCCAAAATTTGTAGACCAGTACAATTGGTTAATATAATCAAGTGTTAAACAGCTTCAGCCTTCAAGGAAAAGGCTTACATGAAATCATAGGTCTTCCAATAATTTAGTCAGCATTTTTTAGAATTGATTTAGAATTTATATATATATATATATATATATGTTTTCTGAGGTTCTCGCGGGTATTTGTATGTGGATCTTTGGTTATTCGGGTTTTCTCCCGCGTAAGATTGGAATTATCTAGGCAACGTTTCGATGAAGTCTCATTCATCATCTTCAGGCTTGGTCTTCAGCTCTGTGCTTCTCAGAGTGATGTGAGCTCGCAGCTGCTTCTTCCTTTTAACTGCTCCTGGGGGTGTGACTTGATTGGCTGGGGGCTTGGCTGTGTTCTGATTGGATGGGGGGGTGTTCTCATTGGTTGGGGGTTTGGCTGTGTTCTGATTGGTTGGGGGGTTGGCTGTGTTCTGATTGGCTGGAGGCGTGTTCTGTTCAGGTGGGGGCTTGATTGTGCTCAGGTTAGTCTTAGTTGCTGGAGGGTTTGAGCTGGTGAGCTGTGATCTTGCTGTTTGGCTTCGAGTTCGTGGTCGTGCTGCATCTTCATGGTGGGGGTCAGTTCTCAATCAAAAAGGAAGAACCGACCTCTTCCCTGGTCCAACACCTCAAAGCCACAGGACATGAGATTGACTTTAAAAATACCAGAACTATCGCCAAAACCGAACACTTCAGCAGCAGAATCATCAGAGAAGCCATAGAGATAGAAAAACGCCCACACAGCATGAATAAACGAGATGATGCCTCCCGCCTACCAGCCATTTGGAAACCCGCCCTCATGAACAGACGCGTACCTAACATGAAGAATGACACCAGACCCACACCCCTGAGAGCCACACAAGATGCCACCACCACACTTCCACATAGAAAGCAGACTCACACCCACACAGAAGATGAAACACGACCACGGACCAGAAGCCGCACTGCAGCTGCATCACTACCCATCTCAAACCCCTCTGAACCATACATGAAGCGAACTGACCCCCACCATGAAGATGCAGCACGACCACGAACTCGAAGCCAAACAGCAAGATCACAGCTCACCAGCTCAAACCCTCCAGCAACTAAGACTAACCTGAGCACAATCAAGCCCCCACCTGAACAGAACACGCCTCCAGCCAATCAGAACACAGCCAACCCCCCAACCAATCAGAACACAGCCAAACCCCCAACCAATGAGAACACCCCCCCATCCAATCAGAACACAGCCAAGCCCCCAGCCAATCAAGTCACACCCCCAGGAGCAGTTAAAAGGAAGAAGCAGCTGCGAGCTCACATCACTCTGAGAAGCACAGAGCTGAAGACCAAGCCTGAAGATGATGAATGAGACTTCATCGAAACGTTGCCTAGATAATTCCAATCTTACGCGGGAGAAAACCCGAATAACCAAAGATCCATATATATATATATATATATATATATATATATATATATATATATATATATATATATATATATATATGTCTGGCATTCAGCTTTGTTCGGGTATTTTCCTACGTCATAATAGTGGTGCTTTTAAAGTTGTAGCAACGTTTCAGCAGAATCTCATCTGCCATCATCAGGCTTCTGTATGGTGTTTGTCTGAGTCAAACTTTTACAGTGGTTTCAGATTTAAATTTGGGGCAGCCTATTGCTGTGTCAGAATGGTTTTTTTCTTCCTCCTGATTGGTTGAGAGTCTTAGTCTATGTTTATTATGTTTACAGCAAACTCCAAGACCAATAAACATAGACTAAGACTCTCAACCAATCAGGAGGAAGAAAAAAACCATTCTGACACAGCAATAGGCTGCCCCAAATTTAAATCTGAAACCACTGTAAAAGTTTGACTCAGACAAACACCATACAGAAGCCTGATGATGGCAGATGAGATTCTGCTGAAACGTTGCTACAACTTTAAATATATATATATATATATATATAGCCACAGGTCATAGCATCAACTTCCAGAGAAACCATAGAGATTGAAAAAAGACCTGAAAGCATGAACAGAAGAGATGATTCCACCAGGCTGTCAATCATTTGGAAGCCTGCGCTCACAAACAAAAAAATCTCCACACCACTAGCCAAGCAAACACCTGGGCACAAACAGATCCCCCCGATACCTCCAGCTCAAACACACCCCAACCAGGCACCCAGATGAAACCCAGCTTCCTAACTAATGATAGCCGTCCATTTACCTGAAGCCAAGCTGCACTAAAGGCCTCCAATAAAGTAACACAATGTTGCCAGCCAATCAAGATACAAAAAGAGCCAAAAAAAACAGACAGAAGATATTAGAAGCAGAACACAGCAAACTCCAAGACCAATAAACACAGACCAAGACTCTCAACCAATCAGGAGGAAGAAAAAACCATTCTGTCACAGCAATAGGCTGCCCCAAATTTAAATCTGAAACCACTGTAAAAGTCTAACTCACAGACGAACACTATACAGAAGCCTGATGATGGCAGATGAGATTCTGCTGAAACGTTGCTACAACTTTAAAAGCACCACTACTATGACGTGGGAAAATACCCGAACAAAGCTGAATGCTATACATATACATATACATATACATATACATATACATATACATATACATATACATATACATATACATATACATATACATATGTGTGTGTGTGTGTGTGTGTTTTCTTAAGTTTTCGCGGGTACTTACATGTCTGGCATTCAGAACGTTTCAGCAGAATATATATATATTCTGAGGTTCTCGTGGGTATTTGTATGTGGATCTTTGGTTATTCAGGTTTTCTCCCGCATAAGATTGGAAGTATCTAGGCAACGTTTTGATGAAGTCTCATTTATCATCTTCAAGCTTGGTCTTCAGCTCTGTGCTTCTCAGAGTTGCACAGAGTTGCACTCTGAGAAGCACAGAGCTGAAGACCAAGCCTGAAGATGATGAATGAGACTTCATCGAAATGTTGCCTAGATACTTCCAATCTTACGCGGGAGAAAACCTGAATAACCAAAGATCCATATATATACATGTTTTATATATATTTGTTTTCTGAGGTTGTCATGGGTATTTGTATGTGGATCTTTGGTTATTCGGGTTTTCTCCCGTGTAAAATCTATGTGACGTTTTGATGAAGTCTCATTCATCATCTTCAGGCTTGTGTCTTCGGCTCTGTGCTTCTCCAAGTAAAAGACACAAAGACACAAGCCTGAAGATGATGAATGAGACTTCATTGAAACTTCGCCTAGATACTTCCAATTTCACGCGGGAGAAAACCCGAATAACCAAAGATCCATATGTATATATATGTGTGTGTGTGTGTGTGTGTGTGTGTGTATACATATACACACACACACACTGTATATTATCTGGAGAGAGAGAAGAGAGGATGAATTACAGATAGCTAAACAGCTTCTGTTTAGCCATGGTCAGGTAGATAAGAAGAGCACCTGAAGGCAGAACATGAAGCAATGGATGAAAACTAATGAAGGAGAGAAGCAACCTAAAATGAAGGAGAAATTTCCTGATGATTAGAACAATTAATCAGTGGAACAACTTGCCCCCAGAGGTTGTGGATGCTCCTACACTGGAGGTTTTTAAGAAGATGTTGGATAATCATTCGCCTGAAATGCTATAGGTTTTCTTGCCTGAGCAAGGAGTTGGACTAGAAAACTTCCAAGGTCCCTTCCAACTCTTTTATTATGTTACAAAGAAGAAGATCTAGAACTATTTTCCCAAGACTACAGAAACTAGACCAGGTACAATGAGGTGTGATGCTATCCAGATTTCATTTAAATACAAGTAATTTTCTGATTGTGTTAGATCTGCACAGTAATGGAACATCCTAGGTATGGAAGTTTGACATTCTCCATCTGGAGGTCTTGAAGAAGAGGTTGGACAATCACAATCACCTCTAAAGGATGGTTTAATTTAATTTCCTTATGTACTGCAAAAGGTTGCAATGTTCTTTGTGATCCTTTCCAACTCCACGGTTCTATGATCCTTACCTGTAAATAACATGATTCATTTAGACCTAAAGTAGAAGGTGGTCTCTTTACAGAGTTGTATTGAAGAAGACAGAATTATCCAGATCATATTGGACACATGTCCAGAAACTGCAAGGGAAGAATTCAGCACTTTGTTGAATTTTTACCTGAAAAATGGAAGTTTACATAAATTCATTGTATTGGTATTAATTCTCTATTCTTACTTAATACTAATATACATAATATGTCTAATTATAATAACCATCTCTATCTTGACATATTTAACTCTATTAACATATTTTCTATGCTTCACTAATCTTTTGTAATTTTTAATTAGGGTTTATTTATTAGGGCAGTATTTTTATTCTCCAACCATCGATAAAAAGATTCCCATATCAAATAGTATTCATTTTGTTCTTTCTCTTAGGAATGTTAGAAGTGTTAGCCTGTTCATTTGTAATATTCACGTTCTAATATTTTCCTAATCACCTTCTCATCAGCTGGAATCTCTTCATTTTTCTTATTTTGTGCAAATACAATCCTAGCTGCAGTTAATACATGAATGATTAAAGAGATCCCAGAGATGTTTCTATTTCCTGCAAAAAATGATGGCCTCTATAGAAACTACAGTCTAACCAACCGGTGTCTCATTACAGAGTTCAAGAATGAGACAGTGACTGTGTAAAAGAAATTTTGCTAGAGGAAATTGTCACTTGCTGCCAAGCGACTTGTGATTGGAAAAAAATGGGTTCCCACAAAATATCTCTCAGCACTTTCTGATAATCGTCATATTACTTTGCATGGCCCATAATTCAGATTTCTCAAACCAAAGTTTTGAGAAATCTGAATTATAGTAAGTGTGCTGTTTCACTGCCCTAATTAGTCATTCCACATGATCTAGCCCACAGACGGTTTGCTGATTTGTGCACCATGCTTGGCATTTCTTCATGTTAAATCAGAACACTGAGTCAACCATAAACTAACCAAATGGGCTGGGTTTAAACAGTGTACCATTTGCCTGAAATGGTATAGGGTTTCCTGCCTAGGCAGAGGGTTGGACTAGAAGACCTCCAAGGTCCCTTCCAGCTCTGTTATTCTGTAGTATATTAAGTCACAAAAATCCCAACAAGGCTAGAGCACTAATCAAACATAAGATATTCTGCACATGCAGCTTTTAGAATTATAACTGACTTGTTTAACTTCAGCATGTTTTTACCATGGCCAACCAGCTGCACAAGGGAAGTCCACTAGTTTCATAGCAGATGGCCTTCTGAGGCAGTCATGCTGCCAGGAAGGCTAACAGCCATTGATCTCCAGTGAGTTTTATGAATTAGTCCAATGCTGTTTTTTTAAAGTCATCTGTACAGTATTAGCATACTCAGAAACCCTTGCACCTGATTGGTCCGGACCAGCGAAGACCTGATTGCTCAACAGGTCAGCCGTGATTGGAGCACTAGAAATCGACTGCGATTGGCTGTGCCGATCGCGGGAGATTCAAAGTGCTGTCATTGGCTGCCGAGCCGTGAGCCAGCACTATATGAAGGGCTGCCGCGGCTCGCATCCCCAGACCTTTACCCAAACCTAACAAAGAGCTGAACTCACAGAATGGTCTCGCGTCTCTGTTGAACCGATCCGCCTCTGATCTAACATCATCCAAGCTGGTAGCCAGCACTACATCCCACAAAAGTGAAACCTACAGTTTACTTATTTGCTTTGTAAAAACAACCAAAATCCTTTTGTTTGTCCTGATTCCAAGTTTCAATTTCATCAGGTGACTTCTGGTGCGAACATTTTGGAAAGAGGAAAAGAACTTTACCCACACCATGCATAATTTTCTATACTTCAATCATGTGCCCCCCCCCTCGTTTGCTTCCTTTCTAAAGTAAAAATTCCCAAATGTTGCAAAACTTGTTTTACTTACTTTTTATTGTAAGCTACCCAAAGTCATGAATGGGAGATAAGTGGCTGCATAAATCAATTCAATATAAACCTTTCCTCAAAGGAAACTACTCCAGCCTCTTGATCATCTTAATTGCCCTCCTCTGAATCTTCTCTTGAGGTTTGGTAAGCAGAACCACACACAATATTTCAGATGTGGTCACACCATTGATTTATATAAGGGCATTATGTTATAGGCACCTATATTTTCTTTTCTTTTCTTTTTTTTTGGTAAAAGTTTTATTGATTTTAACAACAAACAAAAAACATATAAGACATAAAACATGACATAGAAAAAAAATAAAAAATAAAAATATTTTTTTTTTATAACATTCTTCATAAATTTACAATGTATCGGTTGGTTTACCACTCCCTTTTGTGCATCCATTTCATAGTCATCAGAATAATTATATTACATAATAACTCACATTATCAATCATCAATAAAATATCCCAATATCATTATTGAACAATCATTTGACTATAATTTTACTAATTCATACTTAAGCGAGATAACTATAATTAGGTTAAATTATTTTATGACAAATCATGAAATCATACCAAATCTATCATAATAAAATATTCTTAAAAATTATCAAAACCAAGAAAAATTATATATTCATTATTTCCTAGATTTCTAAATATTCTATTATCCTATTGTATTATCTAACCATTGATAAAAAAGATCCCAAACTTCATAAAATTGTTTATCTTCTTGTTCTCTAATTTCAAATGTCAATCTGTTCATTTCAGCACATTCCAATATTTTCTTAATAATTTCTTCCTCTATTGGTATTTTCTCACTCTTCCAATGTTTAGCAAATACAATCCTAGCTGCTGTTAATACATTTACAATCAAATACTTTAAATTTTTATTATATATATCAGGTACGATTCCCAATAAAAAAATCTCTGGTTTCAAATCTATGTGTTTCTTTATCATTTTTTCCAGCCATATGCGAATTCTAGTCCAGTATTTCCTGGCCTCCTCACAAGTCCACCACATATGGAAATATGAGCCAGGTATCTGATGACATTTCCAGCACTTTTCAGATTTATTCTTGAACATTCTTGCTATTCTTGTCGGGGGAAAGAGGCACCTATATTTTCAATCACCATTTATTATTATTCCTAAGAAGCTGTTGTTTTTACAGCAGATTCACACTTTTTGAACGGTTTGCCATTACTCCAAAATCTCTTTCCTTATCAGTCCATGATAGTTCGGATCCCTTTAGTTTGTATGAGTGGTTAGGCTATTTGGCCCAAAGTGCACTAGGACATATTGAATAACATCTGCCATTTGGATGCTCAACATGCAAAGATTCCTATGGAGCTTTCTCCAAACCTTATTGTGTTTATTACTCTGAACAACTGCAAACTTCTGTTGCTAAGCACTATGGTTATTAAGTGAGCTGCATCCAATGGAATGACTATTTTTTTTGCTACAGTTATTAAGCGAATCCAATTTCCTTGTTGATTGCTTGTCAGAAGCCACCTGGGAAGGTCATAAATGGAGCTCAATGGCCACAGGATACTGCAACCATCGTAAATACATGTCAGTTGACAACTGGCCAAATTTTGATCACGTGACCAGAGGGAACACTGTGATGGTCATAAATCACTTTTTCCAGTGCTTGTTAAAACTTCAAACAACCATTAAAGAAATGGTCCTAAAACATGGACTACCTATAGCCGTGATGGCGAACCTATGGCACGCGTGCCACAGGTGGTGCGCAGAGCCATTTGTGCAGACATGCGAGCCGAAGCCAAACTTACCTGCACTGTGCATGCGCATGCCTCCCAGCTGGTTTCCAGTCTCCCAGAGGCTCGAGGGAAGCTTCTGCAGCCTTTGGATGCCGAAAAACTGGCCAGTTTCGTCACTTCCCGTACTTCCGGTTTCGTCATTTCCGGTATTTGGAGGCTGAAAACAAAGGCTGCAGTGTTGTGTCCGCGAAATGATGCCACGAGTCGGTGACTTCAAATCATGCTCTTTTATTAAAGTAGGAACCGAACTGGCTCTTCGCAAAAGGTTCGCGGCTTTTATTCTTTCAGCCACCGCGGCCGCGGCCAATGGCACCGCTTTGAATCTCCCGCGATTCGAATGGACCAATCGCGGGAGATTCTTAGCGAGCCAATCGGCGCAGCTCGCCTGACCAATCAGAGTGCCCCGCACTTTGGCCAATCAAAGCGCGGGGATCTCAAGAATGCTAATTAGGGACAGAACACCCCTCCCCTCTTGGTTCAGTCCTTACGTCGCATAGTCACGCAGGTAGGCGGGGCTCCGTCTGAGCCTACTGGACCTGCGCAGCTCAGTCGTAGGTTGGATCCCGGCCGGTTCGGTTGGGATCTCTGTTGCTCCTGATGCCGTCGTGGGAACCGGCTGGTCGGTCGGGCCGGGCCGCTCTCCGTAGCTCCCTCCTGGGCCTCCCGGGTTGGTTGAGCTGCGGGTTTCGCCGCTCCTGCTCGGTCTTTCTGGGCCGGTCGAGCTGGCCTGGCTGTCTCTTCCTGGCGAGGGGTCGTGATGGCTGCTTTCCGGTAAGTAAGGCTGGTTTATTCTTCTTTGGTTTTGGTCCCCTGGGTATTCCCTCCCCCCTTGGTTTGTGTTGTGGGGGTTGGTTTCGCCTGTTTGTGCGTTGGTGGTCTCTTGGTTGGCAGTCCTCGACCTTAATTGGTCGATGTGGCGTTTCCACGCTCGTCCGTCTGCTGTTTGTAGCCGGTACGAGTGTGGGCCTGTTATTTGTGTGATGACGGCCGGTATCCATAGTGGGTCTCCCATCAGGTTTCTTGCGTATACGGGGTCGCCTGGTGCGAAAGTTCGGTGCTTGCTGTTTGAGTCTGGGGGCTTCTCCAGGTTATACGTGGGGTGTAACCTGTCGAGTGGGGACCTTAGTTTTCTGCCCATTAATAGTTCGGCTGGGCTCTTATTCATTGTGGTATTTGGGATTATGTGTTGGGTGAAGAGTAGTTTGTTTATTTTCTCCTGGATCTCCCCGTGGTCTATTTTCCGGATGGTTTTCTTAGTGAATTGCACCATCCATTCCGCCCTACCGTTTGCCACCAGGTGTGCCGGTGCTGTCAGTGCGTGGCGGATGCCCCTTTCTGCTAGGAATTTTTCGAATTCCAGCGAGGTGAATTGGGGCCCGTTGTCGGAAACGACGACGTCTGGGAGGCCGTGCGTTGCAAAGAGTTTGCAGAGTTCCTTGATCATGGCCTCCGTGGTTGTTGTCTTCATGTTGCTTACCTCCAGCCAGTTGGAGTAAGCGTCTACTGTTATAAGGAAGGTGTGTCCTTTTGTGGGCCCGGCGAAGTCTATGTGAATGCTAGACCAAGGTCCCCTTGGGGTTTCCCACTCTAGGACGGGTGCTGTGGGTGGGCTTGGCCTAGTTTCCTGGCATCGTTGGCACCTTGCTACCCAGGTCTCAATTTGTTTGTCCATCCCTGGCCACCAAGCGTAACTTCTGGCCAGGGCTTTAGTCCTAATGATGCCAGGGTGCCCCTCGTGTAGCAGTTCCAGAACCTTCCCTTGTAGCTTTTCTGGAATGACCACCCTATCCCCCCATAGTATGCACCCTTTTAATAATGAGAATTCCGTTTGGCGGTTTCGGAATGTTTTGACGGACTCATCGTTGTCCCTTTCCGGCCACCCTTTCTCTACCCAATGCAATACCCGCGCCAGACGTTTGTCTTTATTAGTCTCTCGGGAAATGTCTGACGCGGTTATGGGCAGGTTGGGTAGAGTCTCTATGCTGAGGGTGGTCGTCGTGGGTGCTGGGTCGGTGTCAGGTTCCGGTAGCGGCGAGTGGCTTAAGGCGTCTGCATGGGAGATCGTCTTACCCGGTCTGTGTATGAGTCCGTAGTTGTAGGCTGCCAGGAACTCAGACCACCTTGTCATTCAGGGAGACAGAATGTTCGGGGTGGCCCGGTTTCCTGCAAGGATTCCCAGCAGCGGTTTGTGGTCGGTTATGATGGTGAATGTCCGGCCGTAGAGATACTCGTGGAATCTTTTTACGGCGGCAACGATAGCCAGAGCCTCTTTGTCCAGCTGGCTATAGTTCCGCTCCGGTTTGGTGAGGGTCCTTGAAAAGAACGCGATGGGCGCTTCTTTTCCGTCGGGGAGGGTATGGCTGAGGACAGCGCCGACGCCGAAAGGTGATGCGTCGCATGTGACGGCCAGAGGTAGGGTCTCGTTATACTGTATAAGGACGGCGTCCGAAGTGAGGAGGTCCTTTGTTCTTTGGAAGGCGGCTTGCTCGTGTTTCCCCCAAGTCCAGGTCGCTGACTTGTCCAGGAGCCTATGCAAGGGCTCCGCCACCGTCGCCTTTTGGGGCAGGAAAACATTGTAAAAGTTAAGTAGCCCCAGGAATGCCTGTAGTTCCGTCTTCGACTTGGGTGTGGGTGCTTCTTTGATGGCCTTGATTTTTTTGGTTTGTGGGGTGAATGCCGTGACGGTCTAGGAGGTATCCTAGGAATTCTACCCGTTCCGTGTGTAATTGGCATTTCTCCCTCTTGACTTTGAGCCCGGTCTCTTTGAATTTGGTTAGGACCTCCCTTAGGCGACCCTCTAGTTCGGCTTGGTTGGTTGCCGATACTAGGACGTCGTCGAAGTAAGGTACCACCCCCTTGATGCCTTGCAATAGTCTTTCCATTAGGCTTTGGAATATTCCCGGTGCCACGCTGACTCTGAATTGGAGTCGGTTGCATTTAAATGCTCCCCGGTGGGTGACTATGGTTTGCGCTTCTGCCATTTGCTCGTCGACTGGCAACTGTTGGTATGCCTGGGCGAGGTCGAGCTTGGCGAAAACCTTGCCCCCTCCCAGTGAGTGCAGTGGGTGTTGCACTACTGAGACGGGGTAGGCGCTTCGTTGTAGCGCGCCATTTAGGGTGGCCTTATAGTCCCCACAGATCCTCACCAACCCATCGGGCTTGATTGGGGTGACTATGGGGGTCTCCCACCGGGCGTGGTCTATGGGCTGTAGGACCCCTTGCTTGATGAGCTTGTCAATTTGCTCGTCTATCTTGGGTTTAAGTGCAAATGGCACCCGCCTTGGTTTCAGGCGTTTTGGGGGGACGTTTGGGTCTAGGCTGAATGATATAAGGGGCCCTTGGTACTTGCCTAGGTTTCCGTCGAAGACCTCTTGGAATTCCCGGGCCAGTTGCTGCTCCCAGCTGTCGTCGGTGACGTGGTCGACTCCCGTGACTGCGATGCCGAGCAGGGCAAACCATTGCAGTCCCAGTAGGCTTGGGCGGTCGCGGTCGACGATTGTCAGGGGAAGCCTTTCGGTGTGCCCTTTATATGTGATGTTGAAGTGTTTGGTTCCGACTACCGGGATGCGGTTTCCCTGGTAGTCCTTTACGATGAGTCTCTGGCTGTCTAGGTTCCTCTTTTGGATGGTAGGCACCAAGCGCTTTATTTCCTGCCATGCTATCATGGAGAGGTAGGACCCCGAGTCCACCTCCATTTTGCATGGCTCGCCCTCGATGCCTACCTCCACGTGGACCTTCCGGGCGTCATTGGTTATGGCGTGGCCGATGGTGACCGTCTGATGGGTCTCCTCTCTTCGCCGGTTATCACCGCCTCACAGGGATCGTCCGTTCCGGTCCCATCTGTTGTCCGAGGGGCGATCTCTGGTCCGGGGTGGTGTGTTCTCTCTCCTCCGGTCGCTCTGGTCCCATCGTGCCGGGCTGCGGTTCTTTTTAAGGCGGCAGACATGGGCGATGTGTCCCTTCTTGTCGCAATGCCGGCAGATCGATTCGAAAAACCAGCATTCCGACCTGGGGTGGTCGCCGCCGCAACCGGCACAGTTGGTCCTCGACTTACGACCCCGCTGGTTCCGTGGGTCGCGGCCTGTCTGGAGGCGATGGATGTCCTCCTCGTCATCGGAAGTGCCCGATGCCGAGTGGAAGTCACCCTGGTGGGTGGTTGTCTCGGGTTGGGCCTCAGCCGACCTCGCAGGGTTGTTGTTTCCGCTGCGGTCCCCAGTGTTCGGTCTGCGCATGCGGTCGGCGGATGTTCGGGTTGCTTCGGTGGCCGCGGCTGCGGTGAGGGTGTCTGCTAGGCTGATGTTGCCCTTGGCCATCAGCCGGCTCTGGAGGACGGGGTCCCACAAACTGAGCACGATTCTGTCTCGCAGGGCATCGTTCAGGTTGTCGAATTCGCAGAGCCCCCCTAGGCGCCGTAGCTCGGCGATGAAGTCGCTGAAGCTCTCACCCGACCGTTGGTCCCGACGGTAAAATTCGTTTCGTCAGATCAGGATGGGTACCTCTGGAGCGTAGTGCCGCCGAAGTATTGGCTCGAGGACGTCCCAGTCCATCACGGTCGCATCGGCGGGTTTGGCAAGCGCCTTGGCCATCTTGAATACCTCGGTCCCGCAGTGGGTCAGGAAGACGGCGCGCTTCATGGGGCCGGTGGCGTCCTTCAGGTCGCTGCACTCGAGGAACATGTGGAATCGGTCAGAGTACAATTCCCAGTCCTCGGTGGCGGGGTTGAAGGGTGCGGGGGGTGCGATTTTCGCCATCGTTGTGGTTCATCTGGCTTCCATCGGACACGTGGTTCGGTTCAGGGTCTGGATCCCACCCTCGTCGCCAGTGTTGTGTCCGCGAAATGATGCCAGGAGTCGGTGACTTCAAATCATGCTCTTTTATTAAAGTAGGAACCGAACTGGCTCTTCGCAAAAGGTTCGCGGCTTTTATTCTTTCAGCCGCGGCGGCCGCGGCCAATGGCACCGCTTTGAATCTCCCGCGATTTGAATGGACCAATCGCGGGAGATTCTTAGCGAGCCAATCGGCGCGGCTCGCCTGACCAATCAGAGTGCCCCGTGCTTTGACCAATCAAAGCGCGGGGATCTCAAGAATGCTAATTAGGGACAGAACAGCAGAGGCTTCCCTCGAGCCTCTCAGAGGCCGCAAAAGACCTCAAGTGGGCCAAAAATCAACTGGGAGGCACGTTCATGCACAGTGCCAGTAAGGAGGCATCAGGCTCTGTGTGTGTGTGTGTGTGTGTGTGTGTGTGTGTGTGTGTGTGTGTTGCGTGCGCATGCACAGGAGGGGGGCAGGGAGCATTGCATTGTGGGTGCTGGCACCCACGCACGCTTTCGGCACACCACAACTAAAAGGTTCTCCATCACTGACCTACAGCGTTATCAGCAAACTTAGCTATTCCACTAGTTACACTTGGATCACATGGTTCTATCTAGTTTCATAGTCGCACCCTGTGAGTTTCACAAAGGGATCTTTTCTGATCCCTGAAACTTAACCATATCCTTGCCTAGAAATCTTCTAAAGGTATGTCACAAGTTCTGTTGTCAAGTTATCCATTTTTGTTTTCCAAAGAAAATTCACTCTTGGACTTTAGCCTGGACTATTGTTTTTTTTTCAGTGATTTGCCTGAGGTTTGGAATTTATTTAGATAAGAGTTGTGCATCATTACAGACTCTGGAATGCCCTTTCCATTCCTCTGGGTTTTCCCAGAAGAGGCTTTTCAGGCTCGATGGAAACAGTCGGTGCTCAAAACAAAAAATATGAGAGAAAAGCCAATCAGAAAAGCATAGCTGATGGGCTCCCATGATAAGAGAATAGCAGGGTTGGAAAGGACCTTGGAGATCTTCTAGTCCAACCTCCTGCTTAAGCAGGAAACCAGATAAATGGCTGCCCAATCTCTTTTTAAAAACCTCCAATGTTGGAGCACCTACAACTTCTGAAGGAAAGCCACTGATTAATTGTTCTGTCTCCTTCCTCCTTAGTTCTAGGTTGGTTCTCTTCTTCATTAGTTTCCATCAGTTGCTCTGGTTCTGTAATGATGATGGAATTATTACAATTTTTATTGACACGGACACCGATTCCTCTTTCTTATTTGCATTACTATAAGCTTGAGTTCAGATGAAAGCAGGCATTATAATCGCTTTCCTGATTAAGAATCAGGGAGATTAGTTGACTAACGTGGGTTTCAAACAGGAGTAAAAGCTGAAATCTGGGCCTCTTTCTATGATCAGTGTGTCATTTTGCACTCTAGAGAAATAATACAGCTCTTAAAAGCAAAGAATTATTAATCAATTGATCTGTTTTTACTTTTGCTCTCTGCCAAAGGGACAAATAAAAATATGCAAAAATCAGATGACAGATGACATTTCATGAAAGTAATTAAATAAAAAAGATGTAGAAATCTTCAGTTGCTTTGTACTGCAGTTCCCAGAAGTCCCTTAGTCAAACAGAATCAAATTATTTCTGTTTATGGGAACGGCAGTTCAAAACCTTTTGAGGGCATCAGTTGCTGTTCCAAGAGTTAGGGTAACCCAGCTGAAATATTGTCAATCTTTTTTTTCTTTAATGTATTATTATTTTTCAACATTACAAAAAAGGGACAAAATAGCTAAATACACTACAAAGCCACGCTTAAACAAAACCATGTGCAAGTCTATTTTAAATATTTTAATATTTTACAATATTTTTTTAAAAACTAAGACTAAGAAGAAAGAAAACAAAATCTACTTTATATATAAAATTATAATAGTCACTATTAATCAATGCCATCTAATTAATACAAAATATTATTGTAAAATATGTTTAAAAATCTCTTCCATGATAGTACATATTGTTTCATCCTTTGATTAACAGAAAATATTTCTTTTTCAAAACAGATAAATCTGAAATCCATTGCTTAATATCTGGAAATAAGTTTTATTCACATCTGTATTAGTGACAGCTATAGTTCCTCTGTAAGAGAGATGGGTGATTCCAAAATGTGATAAAAATTATTATTAAACAATTATTAAATAATTATTAAAATGTTAATAAATAAATCTCTAGCTAGATAACATGAAATTATCCATCTTGGAAATATTCTATGTGGCCATTCTTTTCTTTTCCAGACACAAGAGAATACTATTAGAGCATGAGCTGTAGAACTGGGCCTTACAAGAAAACAGCCAGAGCTGGGAAGAAAAAAAGATTTATTTAGAGTAGATGAAAACCAAAAGTAAAAAAGTGGAAGAGGATGTAGATCTGATGTAAGGAGAAAGGAATGAATTCGTAATGGGTGATGGTAAAGAGGCAGAGTGTCCTAACTTATATTTTATATTTGTCATTTCTCAGAAAGGAAATAAAGTTGTAGTTCAGCATTATTGTGCCTCTGCTACAGCTGAAGGAAAAGTTGCCATTCAGGATAGACGATGAAAAGACAAAAGAGAATTTTCCTAATCTAAATGTGTTCAAGTCTCAGTCAAATGACGTCTATGGCATTGAAAGAAATAGTAGAGGGGATTATAGAACTGCTATCTGTCCTATACTTCAAACATGGAGCTTGACGTAATTTTGCAGGATCCAATCTGGATCGGTCACCAGGACACTGCACATTTCAAAACTACACACTTAAATTTTGGTGCCACTTCATGGATGACACGTTTGTCGTCATCAAAAGAAATGCACTGAAAGACTTTCATACACTACTGAATTCCATCTTCCCAGTCAGACATCTTCCCAAACGGAGGAAGAAATGGCTAGACAACTACCATTTTTAGATATGTTTGCCAACAGGCAGGAAGATGAGAAGAAACCACAGTTTATCACAAGGTCACCAACACGCTGTAGATTCGTTCCAATAGTAAACATCCACTGTCATACAAAAAGAGTTGCATCAGAACACTATATGGCAGGGTAAAAACCAGGGGTGGAATTCAACCGGTGTTACTACCGGTTCGGTGACTACGTTTTACTGCACGCTCATGTAAAAAACATTAAGTTGTGCCGCCTGGATAGCTGTAAAGCGCTGCACGCAGATGTGCAGCATTTGAAAAGCCACTTTTTTCCTGCTTTTTCAACCTCAGCTATGCTGTGCAAAGCAGTTGAGGTTGAAAAAAACAGGAAATAAAGGACAGGTAAGAGCCTGGGCAGGTGGGTGGGCCAAACAGCAGCAAACACAGAACTGGTTCGGTGCTTGCTGTTCTTCAGAGCTACCGGTTCTATAGAGCCAGGCAGAACCAGTAGCATCCCACCCCTGGTAAGAACCCACCGTAGTACCCAGCAAGCTATACAACTGGAGAACAGATATCTATATGAACAATTCAGGCAGAATGGGTACCCCCAAGCATTTATTATAAGATGCTTGCACAACATGCAAGGAAGGAAGGAAGGAAGGAAGGAAGGAAGGAAGGAAGGAAGGAAGGAAGGAAGGAAGGAAGGAAGGAAGGAAGGAAGGAAGGAAGGAAGGAAGGAAGGAAGGAAGGAAGGAAATAAAATGGCACACCCTGCCATACATGAAAAACATTTCGGAAGCAGTAGAACACAATGGGCATCAGAGTCCCCAGAGACAAATCATGCATATGAAGACAAATAATGCATTGCAAAGATTGCTTGGGAGATAGGAGATACTTTTAATGTAATCTAACAGATCCCCTGCAAAAATTACTCCTGTGACTATGTAGGACAGACAGGAAGGAAGTTAACCATCAGACTGCAAAAACACAAACAAGCAGTCAGACAAGGAGACTCGAACTCAATGGGAGCATCACATTGCAATGAACATTCATTTAATTTTGCAGCTACTAAGACTGTTGGCTAAGCAGCTACAAAGACAGTCAGGGAAATGATTGAAGCCTGGGAAATAGGCCTCTTGTCAGTCAACAGGAGTGCTGATTTACCACCACCTTATCAAGTATTTAGGAGCTGAGGACTTGACAGAACAAGGAAATGGTGATTTAATATCTGGCCATCAACACTCTAATCAACAAATAAAAAGAAACACACAACCAGGTACCACATAAATAGTATGCACAGAGTAGCCCAAAGCACACACTCTGCTAGAGAGAAGTTCCCTAAGGATGGGTTCCAGCACGAATCAAAAGCTCAGAAGACCCCAGTGATTGACCCAGATTGGATCCTGCAACGTTATCCTGGGACACATATATTTGCCTTCATTTTTGACATAATTTGTCCAATTATTGTCAGGCTAAGGTTGAAGCTCCACTCATTTACTTTAAAGTCCTTTAAATACAGATCATAACTCTTGTCTTTTTTGGAATGGTGGAAATCATGTAACCAAGGAAATGGATGCTTAACATTCACAAATGTCTTTTCTTTCAGAAAGCTGCACAGGGCCACAATTTTAAGGCTTATAAGGAGCAAGTAAAATTGGTCTGGCTTCTAGGGTTTGTTTTTGCTTTATTTGGAATGCAGACACATTTGATTTTGCAGCCTTTCACCCTTTTTGGCTGAAATGATCAAATTTAATCACGTAAAAATGTATTATGTACTGTAGCATATCAAATAAATCAACTTTATATGCATTTATAGGTTCCATGGAAAAGGGTATTTCTTTGGAAATTTTCTTCCTGAAACACTCCCCCATGTACTAGATTGTTCAACTATCAAGCTGTGTGTAAATTACATTATAATTTACAACTTTTATGATTTCAAAAATTAAAATGTATTTTTGTTAAGGAATGATGGCAGCCAGTCAACATACATGCTTCTTACAAAAAAGACCTTATTATACAATGACTTATGAACTATATTGCACACGGATATTTGTCTGAAGTGATGCAACCATTTATCTGAAGTGGTGTAGAATTTCCTGCCTAAGCAGGGGTCTGGACTAGAAGACCTCCTGGCTCCCTTCTAACTGTTGTTCTGTTATTCTGAAGACTTATTACTTACCACTTTTAAAACTTATCGCTTTTAAGCCTCATTCAGTTCTATTCCAAAATTTTGTTCTTTTTCCAATTTAATTTTCTATTAAATTCAGTTTTAACTTGAAACTTCGTCCTTACTATCTTACTCATCTTTCTTTACTTCAGTCTTCTGACCACTCATTTATTCACCTGTTAACCTTCTTTATGGGAACCAAAATTCAAAGCATCTGGAATGTGTTTAGTTCACTTCTATTATTTTATTACAGGGGTGTCAAACTCACGATGACAGGTGTCACAACTTTTTTCCTGTTTGATAAACCGGGGCTGGGGGTGGCCAGCGCTCAATGCATCCAGCCCACAGGCCATGAGTTTGACACCCCTGCTTTATTATTTCTTCTCTCCTCCACCCACTTTCCCCCCAAAGTTATTTATTTTGCTTCTTCCTTCAAGGGAAGGAAGGTTGATTGAGGTCGGATGCTCTCAATGAAAACAGCAATCGCTCAACTTCTATTGAAGGGGTCGGGTGCCATTCCTTTCTCTCAATTCTCACCTTTCTCCCAACAACCTATGTGGGAATTCTCCTTGGGTGATGGGATAGTTCTTTTCCAGCCTCTTTTTCCTCCCTTCCTTCACAGGTTCCATTCATTTATTTTCTGGCACTTCCTTTCTCTGGCTTGAGCAGCTGCCACAACTCTTAATTCTGTGAACTAAGAGCTGGACAATAATGCAAGCGTGCCCTCACAGTCATCTTTTTCCCCCCTCCCAAGTCAACTTTGCCTGGAATTGCCGAGGCTACTTTCAACTTTGCCTTCAATCACACTCACACCTTCAATAGTGAACCCCTTCCAAAGTTCATCATTGGGTTCTCTATCACCTTGGAATATCATCTGGATCTAAAATTGATTATTTTCTATGGGTTTTGTGACTGCTGGTCTTCTCCTTTTCCCCCTTTTCTTCTCCAACCATGTGCCAAGAAGCATGAACAGCTGCTTCTTCTCCAACCAACCATTCTCTATTAATTCTCAACTTCCCTTAATGTTCCACCTTCCATAAATCTACTTTTACATGCCCCTGAGCACACATCCCTGTGAGAAATGCGAACAAGTGGTTACTAGTCTTAAGGCAAGCAAGGCAAGCAGAGAACTGCCTTCTCACATACAGTTCCTTCCTTTTTATTATTTTTCTGTTGGACTGGAAAGAAGGAGACTTATGAGACCCATTTTCAGATCCCTGATTCAGTACAGCCAAACAGCCTAGATTTGCCCAACCAGACCCCACCCTGAATGTGCCCCCTAATCATAATCCTTTTCTGAGGAGCCTCTGAGTAAAAAGAGGCTACAGCAAGAAGAAAGTATGGATTTGTACACTGTGGTACCCCAGAATGAGATTTGCTTTGGTTTCTATTTGTTTTAGTCAATAGATGAACCGAACATGACTTAGTAAAAAGTACAATCTTGTGGGAATAAACTTTGACTTCAGTATTGGGTAATGATTAGTCTAAGACCTTATACATACATGTCTGCCTAAGGGTCACTGAGATAAGCAAGGACATTAAAAACAAACACCAGAAACAATTAAGCAGCTCAGACAATTGTAAACAATTTTGTGTGCTATATCTAATTATTGTAATCCACGATGTGAATGCTTACTATGTACGAATTTCTCAATAAAAGGGGGCACTAGAATTTGGTCTAGACTCCCATCCCGAGTACACCAGCCTCTGTGTCTCATTCTTTCCATGGGAGTCCACCACAAGTGGTGACCCCGACGTGATCCACTGCAGGTGGTACGTGTTATGTCCTGAATTTGAATACTCGAAATCCCCGCGCCTTGATTGGCTAAGGCGCAGGGATTTCTGATTGGCCAGGCGAGCCGCGCTGATTGGCCCGATTGAAGTCTCCCGCGATTGGTTCAAACCAAGAGCGGGAGACTTGAATCGCTGCCATTGGCCACGGCCGCCGCAGCGAAAGGTATAAAAGCCGCGGGCTTTTTGCCTTTCGCCGGTTCGGTTCTCCCATTGTAAATAAAGAGCTTTGAATGAAAGTCACCGACTCTGAGCATCTTTTTGCGGACACGACACTGGCGACGAGGGTGGGATCTCGCCCCTGAACCGAACCCCGTGTCCACCCAAGAACCAGCTCCAGCGCAGAGATGGCGAAGATAGCACCGCCCGCCCCCTTCAACCCCGCCGCCGAGGACTGGGAATCGTACTCGGATCGGTTCCGTATGTACCTGGAATGCGCCGGAATGAAGAACGCCCCGGGCCCGCTAAAACGCGCCGTCTTCCTTACTCACTGCGGACCAGAGGTCTTCCAGATGGCCAAAGCATTGGCCAAGCCGGCAGACGCAACCGCCATGGACTGGGACGTCCTCGAACCTATACTGCGGCGCCATTACGGCCCCGAAGTCCCCATCCTGATACGGCGCAACGAGTTCTACCGCCGAAACCAGAAACCAGACGAAAAATTGAGCGACTTCGTCGCAGAGCTACGGCGCCTAGGAGGACTCTGCGAGTTTGAAGGTCTGAACAGTCTCATAAGAGACCGCTTCGTACTCGGCTTATGGGATCCTACACTCCAGAGCCGACTTATGGCCAAGGGCAACATCAGCTTAGCCGATGCCCTTACCGCAGCCGCAGCCGCAGAAGCAACCCGCACGTCAGCGGACAGCATGCGAAGATCTGACGCGAAGGGCGGAAACAACAACCCGGCAAGGTCGGCCGACACAAGAAACGAAGCAACCGCACACTACGGTGAATACCAGTCAACCTCCAGCACGTCGGAAGACGAGGAGGACATACATCGCGTGCAGACGGGACGCGGCGACCAACGAAGTCGAAAAGGTCGTAGGTCGAGGACCAACTGCGCCGGGTGCGGCGGCGACCACCCCAGGTCAGAATGCCGATTCTTTGACTCTATCTGTAGGCATTGTGAACGACGGGGTCACATCGCTCGAGTTTGCCGCCAAAAGAAGACCCGCAGCCCGCCCAAATGGGAACAGCACGACAGAAGGAGAGAAAGCTCCCCGCCCAGAGCCAGAGAGCGCCAGCCAGACGGTCGGTGGGACCGTACTCAACAATCTCAAAGAAGCGGCGACGGTCGGCGAAAAGAAGAGACCCACCAGACGGTGACCATCGGCCACGCCATCTCCGACGGCGCCAGAAAGGTACACGTAGAAGTCCATATCGAAGGCCAGCCATGCAAAATGGAAGTGGACTCCGGGTCCTACCTTTCCATGATTGCATGGCGCGAAATCAAAAGACTAGTGCCTACACTACAAAAAAGAAACGTGCATGCCCAAAAGATCATCATAAAAGACTACCAAGGGAATCGCGTTCCGGTAGTGGGCACCAAGAACTTTAATATAACTTACAAAGGCCACACCGAACAACTGCCACTCACGATCGTCGATCGCGACCGCCCAAGCCTACTGGGCTTACAATGGTTCGCCCCGCTTAACATCGCGCTGACAGGTGTCAACCACGTCACCATCGAAGCTTGGGAACAGCGGCTAGCCCAGGAGTTCCAGGAGGTCTTCGATGGAGGCTTGGGCAAGTACCAGGGGCCCCTTATCTCGTTTGACCTAGACCCAAGGGTTCCCCCTAAGCGGCTTAAACCTAGAAGGGTACCATTCGCCTTAAAGCCTAAAATTGACGAGCAGATCGACAAGCTCGTCAAACAAGGGGTATTGCAACCGATAGACCATGCCAGATGGGAGACCCCTATAGTGACCCCAGTAAAGCCAGACGGGTCCGTGAGAATCTGCGGGGACTATAAGGCCACCCTAAATGGCGCGTTGCAACAAAGCGCCTACCCAGTCCCAATAGTGCAACATTTACTGCACTCACTGGGAGGGGGCAAAGTCTTTGCCAAGCTCGACCTCGCCCAGGCATATCAGCAGCTACCTGTGGACGAGAAAACGGCGGAAGCCCAAACAATCGTGACCCATCGGGGGGCCTTCAAGTGTAACCGACTCCAATTTGGAGTCAGCGTGGCACCAGGCATCTTTCAGAGCCTGATGGAACGTTTGCTACAGGGCATCAAGGGGGTGGTGCCCTATTTCGATGACGTATTAGTGGCGGCGCCAAACGAAGCCGAATTAGAAAACCGACTCAGACAAGTCTTAACAAAATTTAAAGAAACAGGACTTAAAGTCAAACGAGAAAAATGCCAACTATGTACAAAGCAAGTAGAGTTTTTGGGCTATCTCCTAGACCGGCATGGCATTCACCCTACGACTAAAAAAGTGAAAGCCATCAAGGAAGCCCCCACCCCAAAGTCCAAAACGGAACTACAAGCGTTCCTAGGCTTACTAAATTTTTATAATGTTTTCCTACCTCAAAAGGCAACGGCGGCGGAACCTTTACATAGACTCCTAGACAAGAAGGCAGCCTGGACTTGGGGGAGACGAGAGCAAGCCGCCTTTCAAAAAACCAAAGACCTCCTCACCTCCGACGCCGTCCTGATGCAATTCAGAGAAACCTTGCCCTTAGCTGTCACTTGCGACGCATCACCTTTCGGCGTCGGCGCTGTCCTCAGCCACACCCTCCCAGACCAGAGAGAAGCACCCATCGCTTTTTTCTCCAGGACTCTGACTAAACCGGAACGGAACTATAGCCAGCTGGACAAAGAAGCTTTGGCTATAGTTGCCGCCGTTAAGCGTTTCCACGAATACCTGTACGGCTGCCCGTTCACCATCGTGACGGATCATAAGCCATTGCTGGGCATCCTCACTGCAAACCGAGCCACGCCGAACATCTTGTCACCCCGGATGACAAGATGGTCCGAATTCCTGGCAGCCTACAGTTACAAACTGCTACACAAGCCAGGTAAGAAAATTTCGCACGCGGACGCTTTAAGCCGCTCGCCTTTACCTGACTCTGAACCTGACCCAGCACCAACAACAAACACCCTAAGTATCGAGAGTTTACCTATTACCGCATCAGACATTGCCAGAGAAACCGTTAAGGACAGGCGTCTGGCGCGAATCTTACACTGGTTAGAAAAAGGCTGGCCGGAGAAAGACAATGACGAGACTTTTAAAACATTCCGTCAGCGCCAGACTGAACTTTCACTACTGAGAGGATGTATTCTGTGGGGTGACCGGGTGGTAATTCCGGACAGATTGCAAGAGAGGGTATTAGAGATGCTACATGAGGGTCATCCTGGCATCGTCAGGACTAAAGCCCTGGCCAGGAGTTACGCTTGGTGGCCAGGGATGGACAAGCAAATTGAAGCATGGGTCGCCAAATGCCACCGGTGCCAGGAGACCAGATCCAGCCCACCCGCAGCACCTATCCGGGACTGGGAAACACCACGGGGGCCCTGGTCCAGAATCCATCTAGACTTTGCTGGCCCCACAAATGGGCATACTTTTCTAATCACAGTTGACGCGTACTCCAATTGGTTGGAGGTAAGCGACATGAAATCCACTACCACAGAGGCCGTCGTTAAAGAACTGTGTAAACTGTTTTCCACACACGGCCTCCCAGACGTCGTCGTCTCAGACAACGGGCCCCAGTTCACTTCCATCGATTTCGAACGGTTCCTGGCGGAGAGGGGTATCCGCCACGCATTAACAGCACTGGCGCATCCGGCGGCGAACGGTAGGGCGTAACGGATGGTCCAGTTTACGAAGAAGACCCTCCGGAAAATGGACCACGGGGAGATCAGCGACAAAATCAACAAACTGCTCTTCATACAGCACATCACTCCCAATACCACAACTAACAAGAGCCCTGCAGAACTTCTAATGGGCAGAAAGCTGAGGTCCCCACTCGACAGATTACACCCGACCTATAACCCGGAGCGGCCCCCAGACTCCAGCTCCAGGTACCGGACATTTGACCCAGGTGACTTAGTCTATGCAAAGAACATGACGGGGGACCCCCTATGGATCCCAGCCGTCATAACTCAAGTCACTGGGCCACGGTCGTACCGGCTCCAAACCATCGATGGGCGAGCCTGGAAACGACATATCGACCAGCTCAGGTCACGAACAGCGACTGACCTCAACCCCCAAGACACGAACCAAGGGGGGAGGGAATACCCGGATAGACAATCGCAGGAAAAAATAAACCAAAAATACTCACCGGAACACAGCCATCGCGAGTCCCCTCCGGAGAAGAACCACCTGGCCAGCTCTACCGACTCGGAGAAGCCAAGCGGGAGCGGCGAAATCCGTAGCTCAACCGACCCGGTAGGCCCAGGCGGGAGCCACGGCGAAAGAACCGGCCCGATCATCCAGCCGGTTCGCACAGAGGCAGGAGCAGCCAAAAAGATGACCGCTCCGGCCGAGTTACAGCATGCAAGTGAGTTGCGCAGGTCAACTAGGACTCGACGGAGCCCCGCCTACCTGCGTGACTACACCACGTGATGGACCATACCAAGAGGGGAGGGGTGTTATGTCCTGAATTTGAATACTCGAAATCCCCGCGCCTTGATTGGCTAAGGCGCGGGGATTTCTGATTGGCCAGGCGAGCCGCGCTGATTGGCCCGATTGAAGTCTCCCGCGATTGGTTCAAACCAAGAGCGGGAGACTTGAATCGCTGCCATTGGCCGCGGCCGCCGCAGCGAAAGGTATAAAAGCCGCGGGCTTTTTGCCTTTCGCCGGTTCGGTTCTCCCATTGTAAATAAAGAGCTTTGAATGAAAGTCACCGACTCTGAGCATCTTTTTGCGGACACGACAGTACGTGTCCGGACCTCCGTGTTTCCTCGCCTGGAATAGGTAAAGTACGTACTTAACTATTGCTGGACAATAGGATTATTCAGGGAACATGGGGGGAAAACTCTCTCAGCCATAGGAACGGCATGTTAGTGAGTTGCAGAAGTTAGCAAGGACAAACTTCTTTATCTTTAAACCCTCCGGGGGGGGAGCAAATAGTTCTTTCAAAAGATAATGTGAGAGAGCTGCTGCAAGAGATTGGCGGCAATGTCCCTGGTATCCAGAGAAAGGCTCTTTAAAGTTAGACACATGGAGGAGAATTGGAAATAACCTTCATGAAGAGCCACGGGCAGCAGCTGAAATTTTGATATTTTGGAAGATTGTTATGACTGCTTTAGAGACCCAGCAACAACCTCTTTGAAAAACTTTAGTAGAACCTCTTCCTTATAAAGGAATTGTATTGCACCCGCCTTCTCCAAAACTGGAGTGTGCTTTATCATTTCCAACAACGCCTACTCCAGTGGATGATAAAATCCAATCAAAAATGGGAAAAGTTCAAGCCATGATGCATCAGGCTTTCAATGAGGGGAAGTTAGAGTCTGATGAGATTACCCAGATGAATTTGTTTCCAGTCAATAGGCAAGTGGATGCTCAAGGCAATCTGCAGACTGAATGGGTTCCGATTCCTTTGGCAGTTCTTAGGGAAATTAAAAAAGCAGTAAAAGATTATGGTATTCAAAGTCCTTTTACAAAGGGGCTTCTGACAAGTTTGGCTACCTCACGCATGATTCCTAGTGACTGGAAAGATTTAATGAGAATGATATTGAGCTCTACTCAGTATGTGGTCTTTGACTCAGAATACCAAAGGGAGGCTGTCACTAGGGGAAGGAATTCGGGGGGGGGGGGCTGTGTACACCAGACCAAATCTATGGGGCAGGCTTATTTGAATCCACTGCAGATCAAGCTGCTAATTTGCCTGATCACGTATTTCCAGTGGTTATGGCAGCTGTCCTTGGGGCATTGTCCCGCATTCAGGATGTGGGAACCCCAGCATGGTCTTTTTCTCAAATTAAGCAAACAGCATCTGAGTCTTATAATGATTTTGTGGAAAGGCTACAATTGGCTATTACCAGGCAAATCTCTAATGAGGAAGCTGCAAAAGAACTTTTGCTGAAATTGGCAGTTGAAAATGCAAACGCTGACTGCAAGCGTATCTTACAGCCCTTGGTGGCTAGAGGTGAGGTTACTCTGGCTGATCTGTTAAAAGCATGTGCAATGGTGGGTTCTCAGGCTTACAACATGGAGACTTTGGCTATGGCATTGCAAAAAGGGATGAAACCTACAGGGAATTGTTTTAATTGTGGAAAGCCTGGCCATTTTAAAGCCCAGTGCCGTGCCCCTGGGGGGGGTTGTAGGCATTTTGCTTCCTCTCCTTCTGCAGGTACGCCAAGATCAAAAGTTTGGTATAAGAGACTACCAGATCCAATGTGGAAAGGACCTGTCCTGCTGATACGCTGCTGTTAAAGATGAGGGGACAGTTGTTTGGGTTCCTGCTCGCTGTGTGCGTCCTTATCATCAGCCAAAGAGGCAAGGGGATGGATTTGGGGGAATGGAAAAGAAACACATTGATCCAGGACATGGGGAAGCTAGCAAACCTTCATAATAAAACTGATTGTTGGGTATGTATGCACATGCCAACTCACAAAACATCAGGGCTTCCAATGGTTGCAGTACCTTTGGCCGAAGGTGACTGGTATAAGGGACAATGCTATGGTTGTTCAGGGATGTGGTCTAACAGTTGGATTAAAAGTAACATAAATACATTGCATCTTGGAAGCCGAATCCAAGAGGTGGCGGGAATCTGCTGGACTCACAATGAGACAGTAGAGAATATGACTTACTTGGGAACATATCCATTTTGCAACAAAACAACTGTTATTGGCAATGGAAGTCGAGTTTATCCGGATGACATGAAAACTAAAAATCTCACTTACTTTGCACATAATATTTCTAAATTTGATATCATATCTTTGATCAATGAAAATGGGTGTCCAATTATCCCTGCCACATGTTGTCCCATCATGATAGAAAACCAGCTGCCCAAATGTGCAAATGGGAAATACGCACCACCGCCCACTTATTTGGCTATGTTAATGGAATCTTTTGTACGATTAATCTATGCTGAACCAAATACGGTTGGTCATCTCCTGGGAGCAAATCTATGGTTGCTGTGTGGACGGATGGCCTATGATCGCATGCCAGCACGATGGAAAGGAGTCTGCACCTTTGGGAAAGTAATCCCATCTCATGTCATTTTAAAATCTTTGGGGACTGCTCATATCCGCAATGCGCGTTCCGCAACGGAAGTAAACTCTGTTTTTTTTTTTTTGAAACAAATTTTTATTAATTTTAAAGATAAAACAACACATCATTAACCATTAAATACATAAACACATAAAACCTCTTAACATTGTAAATCCTTACAAGTCAAACAAAACATTATTTTTATACAGCATAATTCCAATTTATCCCATCTCCATATGGACACACAAATATCTTTCAGCAAATTTCTCATTATTTCTCTTTACTCCTATTCAATTTCATTTCTCTTCCATATTTATCCATTTTATAGTCATCATATTCTTTTCTTTCTGGCTTGTTTAAATTATTCTCGTCTAACATTCCTCCAAGGTTTTATTGATTCTTTTTTCCTTTTTTTTTAAAAAAAAAAAAACAAATTTTGTTAGTTTTACCATAAGCACAATACACAAACATACAAACACAAAACATAAACAAAACTAAAAGATCTTTTCTGAAGGTTGTCTGTTCCCGGGTTAAAACTCTTTACACAGACACAAATTCAAACATCATATTCAACCCATATCTCCTTCCATATCTTATTATCATTTTCTTTTTTATATATATATATAAAAACCATTTTTATCAGTTTTATAAAAACAATGTACAAAGAATCAAGGCATAGCAGCTTATAAATTCTTTTCTAAGAAAAAATAATAATAATAGACCAATAAGGCATAACATTTCCAGATTATAATATCAATATTTCATATAATATTAACTTCATATCTTGTCCCTACTTCTCTTTTCCATCCAAATTATTTATTAATTAAAATTTTATTGCCTTTTATCAATATACAAAATCCAAAAAAAAAAAAAGCATATATATCCTTCCATATCTTATTACCATTTTCAACAACATTCTTTGTCTGTTCTATTTCCAATTATCCATTCATCTTTTTTTTCTTTTACTATACTTCTCCTGTACACCAATTGGAGTAACATCTATAACTCATTACCCTAACTTAGAAATACTACATATAGCAATCTTTCTTGGGATTCTGTTTAAAAAATTCTAAAATTACATAATAAATTTTATATTCTAAATATACATATAAAAACACACTCTTATATACCCTCCAGAATCCCTCTTTTAATCTAAATTAAATTCACCCATTGTCTCTAAATAAACTTTTTTTCTTTAGGTCTTGCTTCCCCCCATTAAGGCTTCTCCTCCCCCCCTTTCTCTCTTGCTTATTCTTCTCCTTGCCCTTTCTACCCCTTTGCTTTTTCTCTTCGCTTTTCTTGCTCCTTTTCCTTTGCTTTCTAACCTTGCCTCCATCTTTTCGCTCATTTTTCTCTCTTTTGGTTGTTTTTATAATTCTTAAAATCCCCTTTTTCTTATCCTTTTTCTCCTCCTCTCCGGAAGGGACCCATTGTTCATCAAAGATGGCTTCTTCTTCCTCTTCTTCCTTGTCCCAGTCCTTCTGCTGCGTAATCAACTTTTCAAAAGAACATAACGCCATTTCTAAGAATTGAAACAAAGCGCCCAAAGTATCTTCTTTTTTATATTTTTGATATTCAATCTCTAGTTCATCCACAGACGATGCCATTATGAAAAGGGAAACTTTTTCCAAAACAACCACAAGTATTTTTAATCAAAGACAATCAAAAGCAATTAAAAAAAGAAAAAAAAAGTTCCAAATGTTAATACTTTTCTTCCTTCTTCTCTTTCTCTTTCTGAATTAATTTTTAATCAAAGAGGTCCAATCACCATATATCTTCTTTTGGGATCCACAAAGACGTTCTAGACAATCTCCTCCTTTTTCAGCTTCTGCTCCAATTTTTTTTCTCCCTTCCCACTTGCAATGACAATTTTAAATAATCAAAAATCCATACCTCCAGCAGAGATTTTCCAATTTCTCAAATTTTTCAATGTCCAAAAATCCCTTTGTCTCTTAGCTTCAACTTTCAAAGCAATCCACTTTCAATGTCTAATATATCGAAATATTTCTGCTTTTTCCGTGGGGTGGGAGAGTAAAAAAAAAAAAAAAAAAAATTCCCTTTAACAGCTTCTCCGCCGCTTTTCGCTCTTCTTAGGGATACAATGTATCCTCCAGCAACAAGCAGTTCAATTCCAGGCAATTTAAAAGGTGTTACTTGACCCGGCTCAGACAGAACTTTCACTCTTCACACTTCCTCCAGCACAGTTCTTACCCGGTTGCTGGCTTCTTCGTGGCGGCCATTGCTGACCGCCGCTCCACCGCCTTGGGAAAAAGGGGTTTTCCCGGAGAAGGGGGGGGTCTGCGATGCCCCCACCTCCCTATCCGACTCCCCTCTCTCTTCAGCTGTCCCTACAGGGCAGCCATATCCCCCTGACCCATCTGGATCGGGGGTACCTCGACGGCTAGCACAGCAGGAATCACGAGCTGTCGCGAATTCCTGCTGCCCCGAAGCCACGCAAACCGGAAGTCTCTGGAAGTAAACTCTGTTTTGAATCATGACTACTGGACACAGATATCAAGGGGAGTTATTCCTCCTTTAGGAGTCATGATGAACTATAGAGATTTGCATTGTTTAAACAATTGGACAGTTACTATGTTTAAAGACACCATTAAAACGCTAAAGCTGCTTGAAGAAGAGCAAGGAAAAATCCTTGACTTTGTCCTGCAAACCAGATATGCGGTGGACACTATTTTGGCTGCGCAAGGGGGAGTTTGCGCTGTGATTCATACACATTGTTGCATGTATATCTCTGATTATTCTCCAAACATTACAACTACTATACAGCATATGGAACAAACCCTGAGTGAGAATCCATTACAATCGGAGGACGAGGGACTGGACGTGTGGTCTGCACTTTGGTCCTGGTTGCCAGATGGTTCATGGATTCGTCACCTAATTGTTGGAGTGATATTGCTTTTTATACTTTCTCTTTGTGTATGCTGTTGTATCCAATGTCTCCCTGGACTTTTAGGAATGTGTCGGGTGAAGCCTACGGAAGGAGAACTGTTGTTGCAGATGGCGAAAAGCTACCGAGGCATCCGCGATCATCAAAAAACTAAAACAGGGGAGATGTGGGAATAAACTTTGACTTCAGTATTGGGTAATGATTAGTCTAAGACCTTATACATACATGTCTGCCTAAGGGTCACTGAGATAAGCAAGAAAATTAAAAACAAACACCAGAAACAATTAAGCAGCTCAGACAATTGTAAACAGTTTTGTGTGCTATATCTAATTATTGTAATCCACAATGTGAATGCTTACTATGTACGAATTTCTCAATAAAAGGGGGCACTAGAATTTGCTCTAGGCTCCCATCCCGAGTACACCAGCCTCTGTGTCTCATTCTTTCCATGGGAGTCCACCACACAATCTAAGTCACACTCGGCGTCATACTTGGTATGAAACAATTTCCTCTGCTTCATGCAGAACAATCATGGTGATTTGAGATTGCTCTACATTGGCTCAACATGCTAAATCCAGGTCAACAAAACAACTACTGTATGCCCATAGCTTGCTACATCATAGGATGACTTAACATGATAACCTGAGTCATGGTACATTAAAACAATGGCTGGTATCCATAGCACACTGAACCACAAATTACTCAACTGTGTTTTAGCTGAGTCTACTGTATTGTGCAAACCTGATTTTATACAAAGTCAGTAAGTACCTGGTTTTGATTTTGTCCCTGGGATTAGGAAACCTTCTTGGTCAACTGCTGCTAAAGGGATAGAAGCAAGCTGAACCATCTTCCTCCTTTCAGATGACGTCCACATCAGCAGTGCAGCTACTCTTCATTGCTGTAAGCAGATCCAAAGATTTGTACTATACGCTAAACCAGAGGTATCCAAACTTGGCAACTATGCTGGCTGAGGAATTCTGGGAGTTGAAGTCCACAAGTCTTAAAGTTGTTAAGTTTGAGGACCTCGGTGCGAAACACTTCAGGGGCTTAATAAAGTATACTTGCTATCTTAACCTAAGGCTTAATTGATGGCTTGATGAATCACATATGTTAAACCTATGGCTGGAATCCCTACAACATGCTGAATCACAAACTTGTCTGGTCTAGTGTATTTGATATTTCCTCCGAAACAATAGGCTGCCCCAGATTCCACATTCTTCAATCAAACTCTAAAACGTGGATAATGTTTTTCCTGAGGAGAGAACTAGTAGAGGTTTAATACAGCCAATTTTAACAAAAGTAGAAAAAGTTTATCCCATAATGCAGGTTTTGCACAATCTTGGGAATCATGCAGTCTATATACTAAATGCACAGACTTTAAAGAAACTCAGCTGGCAAATATATTCCTTCATTGACATTTTCTTGAAAATGATGTTTGCTTAAGGGAAAGTGCTGTAACCTTTCACATTTAGGCTACCTTCTCTTTGCATCATTCCTAGCTCTGCGAGCAGGGACAGCCTATGGCATTAAAAGCACTGTCAGGCAAAAAGCAGTCATAAGAAATCTGCTTCGTGATAACCTCCGGAGTTCTATGGAAATCCCCCAGAAAGAGTAAAAAAGAGGAAGGAACTCATCTAGACTAAACCAGGATGAGGGAGCCCGGATGTTTCATGAGGGATGGGTTCCACTTTCTTCATGTCCCATGATGTGATACAATTGTCTTGCTTAAATTAGTTCCATTACCATTGCTTGTTGCACACGCTTGCATCACAATGGAAAAAAAGAAAGCATTACTAGAGGTTTGCAGAACAGAGCAAAAGTCTACTGAATTGGGCATCCTGGTTCCTGCAGCGATCAACCAGTTATTTGGCAGAATTAAGACAAGAGCACAGCCTTCTGCTGGCACCCAACATTCAGAAACAGCAATCTTGTCCTCCGAAGATTGCATAGGGCAAACTTTTCTCCATGAATTTTAAAGCCATTTGGATCAGTAGCAAAGTCATCTTAGAAAAGCAAATTCTACAAATTGGAGCAGGTAGTCCTTGACTCACAATCGTTCATTTGGTGAAGTTGCAATGAGACTGGACTGGATGGACTGGAGTAGAATAGGAATAGGAATAGGAATAGGAATAGGAATAGGAATAGGAATAGGAATAGGAATAGGAGTAGAGTAGAGTAGAGTAGAGTAGAGTAGAGTAGAGTAGAGTAGAGTAGAGTAGAGTAGAGTAGAGTAGAGTAGAATACTTCATTGACCAAGTGTGATTGGACACACAAGGAATTTGTCTTGGTGCAAATGCTCTCAGTGTACATAAAAGAAAAGATACATTTGTCAAGAGTCAAGAATCACCAGGTACAACACTTAATAATAGTCATAGGGTACAATAAGCAATCAAATCATAGTAGGAAACAGTCAATAAAAATCATAAGGATACAAGCAACAAAGTTACAGTCATAAAGACGTAAGTGGGAGGAGATGGGTGAAAGGAAGGATGGGAGAATTAATAGTAATAGTAATGCAGACTTAGTAAATAGTTTGACAGTGTTGAGGGAATTATTTGTTGAGCAGAGTGATGGCATTCAGGGAAAAACTGTTCTTGTGTCTAGTTATTCTAGTGTGCAATGCTCTATAGCATCGTTTTCAGGGTAGGAGTTGAAACAGTGAAACATGTCCAGGACATAAGGGGTCTGTAAATATTTTCACAGCCCTCCTTTTGAGTCGTGAAGTATACAGGTCCTTGATGGAAGGCAAGTTGGTAGTAATCGTTTTTGTGCAGTCCTAATTATCCTCTGAAGTCTGTGTCTGTCCTGTTGGGTTGCAGAAGCAAACCAGACAGTTATCGAGGTGCAGATGACAGACTCAATCATTCCTCTGTAGAACTGGATCAGCAGCTCCTTGGGCAGTTTGAGCTTTCTGAGTTGGTGCAGAAAGAACATTCTTTGCTGTGCTTTTTTGATGATGTTTTTGATGTTAAGTGTCCATTTTAGGTCTTGAGATATGATAGAACCTAGAAATTTGAAGTCTCTACTGTTGATACTGTGTCGTCTAGTATTGTAAGAAGTGGTAGTATGGGAGGGTTTCTCCTAAAGTCTACTACCATTTCTACGGTTTTGTGTGTGTTCAATTCCAGATTGTTCCGGTTGCACCACAAGGCAAGTTGTACAACCTTCCGTCTGTATGCGGATTCATCGTTGTCTCAAATGAGACCAATCACTGTTGTATCATCTGCAAACTTCAATATTTTAACAGATGGATTGTTTGAAATGCAGTCATTGGTATATAGGGAGAAGAGAAGTGGAGAAAGCACACAGCCTTGGGGTTTCACTTACAACCACAGAACTGGTTGTAAGTCACTAAAATATTGACCTACAACCAGTGGTGAGATTCAAAAACTTTTACTACCGGTTCTGTGGGCGTGGCTTGGTGGGCGTGGCCATGTGACTGGGTGGGTGTGGCTTTTTTGCAGCCCCCACCCATTTTTAGGAGCTTCCTAGCCACAGAGGAGCCTCTGGGGGGGTCATTTTTGCTCCCCTAAGGCTCCTCTGGGGCTCTGGAAGGCAAAAAATGGAGTGGGGGCTGAGCTCCTTCCTCCATTTTTTGCCTTCCTGGGCCTCTGCAAGGGGAATCCCGGCACAGCTGATCTTATCTACAGCTGATTGTTGGGAGGGAAAAGAAAGAAAGAAATACTTTCGGCGAATGTCAGGTGGGCAGGATGAGCGAGCATCAGGTGGGAGGGCGACCAGGTGGGGGGGGTGGCCAGCCAGAACTTACTACCGGTTCGGCGACCCACTCCAAATGCTTGCTACCGGTTCGCCCGATCTGGTGCGAACCGGCTGAATACAACCACTGCTTACAGTCAATTCTGGCACTTACAACTGTCACAGAATTCCCAGGGTCTGGTGGTCAAAATTCAGGCACTTAGCAACTGTCACATATTTACCATGTTTGCAGCATCCCAGGATCATGTATTCATCATTTGCAACCTCCCCAGCAAAAGTCTATGAGGGGATCTAGATTTGCTTAATGGTCACATGATTCACTTGACAATTGCAGTGATTCGATTAAGAACCATGGCAAAAAAGAATATTAAAATCAGGCACAATTCACTTAACAACAAGCTTCCTTAGCAAAAGAAAGTCTGGAGCCAATTGTGGTCATAAGACGAGGATTATCTGTATGAAGACAGAAGAAGACAAACAGTTTTCTACCCGCTTTCTCCAAACCATGCACAGCTACAGAAACGAATCTTGCTCCTTCCCTTATCTGAAAATGCAACAGCTGCATTCATACAATTTTAACTAGGTTGCTTATAAACCTAGCAGCTATTTTTACAAAACATGCCAAAATGTTTAAATTTAACCTTGGTTAACCCTGATGTGAGTTAATGGTACCTAGGTTACATTTTGAAGTAATGCACACGCCTCAAACTTGAACTGATTCAGTAACCGGGTTAAGCATATTGTATAAACACAAACTAAATCAGTACAATATATAAAAATGTAAGTAGGCTTGTATAATAATATAATTGAATTTTTGCACCAAAGCAGCAAGTTTTTGTCAGATTTTTAGTCTGACAAAAGAGCAGTGTTCCAAATTCCGGCACCCAAATAGTTGATTTTAACTTTCAAAGTTGGAAATTCCAGACAAAAGTTTACCAATGACAGTTATTTCCAGACAATCTTGAGTTCTGAGAGTTGGAAACCAAGATTATGAAATCTCAGAATAATGAGATTCCTGGCATTTACTGCATTCCATCCAGCTGCATTCACTAATCCTATTTTTGGATTACTTTATATAAATTCATCTTCAAGGGATTCTTTTGGATGCAGCAGTGCACCACAGGCCTTTTGGAATGCAACAGCAGCTCTGATGACTCACTGGAAGGCTTCCCCCTTTCACCTGTTTCCTCACAATCACCTCCAGTCAACCTCAACATCTGGAAGTGAGTCATTATCACTTAAGGTGTTCAGCTGACTATTGTTTTCACACACCACGTTTAACTTGGTTATTCAATAACCTCCTTTCCTGCACTTACTTTCTTCGATACACTGATCTCTAAAGGAAACAAACAGCCCTGGTGCATACATCATGTTGTTTTAAAAAGCTTAACAGGTTGTATAAATACGTATTTTAAAACTTTCCTTGATTTGATTAAATTTACTGTGAGAATGTAGCCAGAAACTAAGCAACCTGGATTTTTCTTTGTTTTTGAAGATGCAGTTTTCATTCCACTGGCATATTGCGTGAAAATAGCCTTTCTGTTATTCTGGAGGTTGGGTTCATACAACACACTCACAAATTACAGTTCCTATACTCATAAGGGGTGCTACATCTCTCCAATGGACTTAATGTAGATTGGTGATTCACACAGCACATTATGACAATACTGTAGCTGAATTCCTGCAATAACCTACCCAACTACATCTCACTTTACTTGAGCATTCTGTATGAATCTAGCCAATATTAGATCTTCTGGAGAGAAGCAACAACAACAGTAACAACAAAAGGTGGGCACAATCTCTGGTTGTTACCGGCAGGTTTCCAGGAGCCGAGTGATGTGTCTTTTGTTTTGCATTTTCTGGTTGTGTGTCTGGGTTCTGAGTAATAGATCTATAGCAAGCAAAACTCAGGGGCAGGTAGATTCCTCAAAGAATAGCTTTATTGAAAATATCACATTGGCACAGATCTGGTGAAAACCAACTCTGAAGGTTCCTGCTGTTTTCACCTAATTAAAAGTTTGTCACTTTCTCAAAACAATCAGTCACATGGTCCAATCACAGCTCCATCTGGTTGCCTGGTGACATCACCACTCCTTCCTCTGACCAGGTGTGAGAAGATCCTTGGTTCCCAAGAGAAAGTATTTTACTTTGACTAAAAGTCCCAGCTATCTCAAATTCCCCCTCCCTATCCCTCAGCTCCAGTGTGGCAACATTGAAGCTCCAAGGTGGCTTTGGTCAGGTCAGCTTCAAGGTTGACCTTGTGCTTCTTCCTCCCCTGTTGGGAACAGCACAGTCACCATTAGCACTCTTCTGCCATCAAAGAAGTAATGTATTCACTCATCCACCCTAACAAAGCACAGGGTCACATTGGCCAATCAAGGCAGAGGGAAACTATAAAATCTGGAGCAGCATGCAGTTGTAAATGGATGCCATGACTATCTTGGACTAAGCTAGGTTAAGATGGGCATTGTGGTTTGGTGTGCTGTGGGATACCAGCCACTGTTTCCATGTACATCTACAGGCCAACATGTCTGCCTATAAATCTGATTATTTGTAATATGTAGGACACCTAATATGAACACAAGCTCTTTTAATGTGAGCTCAATATATCCAGTAAACTCAGCTCCTGAATCGGACTGCCTTCCTTCCCTGGAAGTTTGCACTTTTTTTTGAGGAAGGTGATGAATGAACGTTAAATGGTGCAATCCAAGAAACGTTACCTGCGAAATTTACAGAAGGCAAAGGATTCATAAGGAATCAGATGGTGTTGGAATCCCACCAAGGTACAACTTTCAAGGTCTCAGACAGATATCCAGATATTCATATCTTTTGACTGAACTCCTGTACCTAGCCGAAATATTTCTGCTGGTTTCCTATTGCGCATGTGTTGTTGTTTATATTCGCACTCTCCAAGTTGCTCTCATATTGCCACTCTTAAATATCCTATCTTCCGACCCTGTTGAGAGGTGGTAAATTGCGTTTTTCTCCCTCCCTGCCTCCGTTGCGGGGGTTCCCTTCCCAGTTCCTGAACAAAAGGAGAGAGGACGGGAAGGCTCAAGGCTTGCATTCATTTTCTGCACGGAAATAAAGACATCATTAATACTGAGCCTGATTATGAACGGGAGACATTTACGCAGCGTGCTTCAGCCGCGAAGCAAGTTGCTCATGCGCATGAATGCAATGAACGGGCCCACAAAACAGACGCCCTTTGGGGAAAGTTTGCGACGAGGGGATCGCTGAGAAAAGCTCCAGATTGGAAACAGCAACAGACCGGGGGGGGGTGGGGGTGGAAGGGACGAGATAGAAAGGAAAAATCACCTCCTCCTCCTCCTCTCCTCCTCCTCCTCCTTCTTCTTCTTCTTTGAACAGAAGGTGTAATCGAGGAACAGGCAAACATTTGGGTCGCCACGATATAAAAAAAAAAAAAAGATGTTGAGACTTTATTATAGAAAGAGTGCAAAGAAGAGCAACCAAGAGGATTAGGGGACTGGAGGCTAAAACACATGAAGAAAAGGTTGCAGGAACTGGGTATGTCTAGTCTGATGAAAAGAAAGACTAGGGGGTGACATAATAGCAGTATTCCGACATCTCTGGGGCTGCCACAAAGAAGCCAAGCTACTCTCCAAAGCCCCTGAAGGACAAGAAGCCATGGATAGAAACGAATCAAGGAGAGAAGCAACCTAGAACCAAAGAGAAATTTCGTGACAGAAGAATTAATCAGTGAGACAACTTGCCTCCAACACTGGAAGTTTTTAAAAAGATGTTGGACAACCATTTGTCTGAAGTGATACAAGATTTCCTGGACTAGAAGACCTCCAAGGTCCCTTCCAACGCTGCCCTTAAAGTCCCAGAAACAGCGCAAAATCCAGGTTTTTCTTTTTCCTTTTCTCTGCTAGCAGCTAAGCCTTTCCCCGTTGGGGATTACAAACCACCAAGGTTCTCCGGTTTCTTTTCTTCCGCACTTCCCCAGCTCGCTTCCTTGGCCGTCTATAGCCCGTGCCTTGCTGACTTCACCCACGCTAATCGGCAGCGTTTCATGAGCAAGCAGAAAAGCGCCGGTGCCTGGGAGGACCGGTGACTTCACAGAGACCCGGCTTTCTGACTGCCCCGCCGTCCCAAGGGACGCGGAGACCCATAATGAGGAATGGCATTCCTTCTAACAACCCTTCTCTAGAAGTGGGTCATGGTTAATTCCGGGAAATTAGAGGTCGCTTCTTCCCCGGCACTCCCACCAGCTTTCCTCCCAGTCTGCTCTCCTCCGCACACCCCCATAATTCTGTAGGCAAACGCTGGCGGGAATCCTGAGAATTGTGATACCAGTACTCCAAACTGCAGGGCGTTAGTCAGAGTCTGGGAGGCCAACCTTAATGGTGGCGGATCTATGTTTTAAACGTTCTGTTGAACCTGTGTAATAAAATATAGAAGCATATTACATGATGTATAGAATGTGCTGGGTTCCCTGCTGGTTTGGGAGAAATTGTGGGGGGAAAAGAGGTTGGCTTCAACAGCTTTCCAGAATAACAGAGTTGGAAGGGAATTTGGAGGTCTTCTAGTCCAGGGGTCTCCAACCTTGGCAACTTTAAGCCTGGAGGACTTCAGCTCCCAGAATTCCCCAGGTCTCCAACCTTGACAGCTTTAAGCCTGGAGGACTTCAGCTCCCAGAATTCCCCAGGTCTTCAACCTTGGCAGCTTTAAGCCTGGAGGACTTCAGCTCCCAGAATTTCCCAGGTCTTCAACCTTGTCAGCTTTAAGCCTGGAGGACTTCAGCTCCGAGAATTCCCCAGGTCTTCAACCTTGGCAGCTTTAAGCCTGGAGGACTTCAGCTCCCAGAATTCCCCAGGTCTCCAACCTTGGCAGCTTTAAGCCTGGAGGACTTCAGTTCCCAGAATTTCCCAGGTCTTCAACCTTGGCAGCTTTAAGCCTGGAGGACTTCAGTTCCCAGAATTTCCCAGGTCTTCAACCTTGGCAGCTTTAAGCCTGGAGGACTTCAGTTCCCAGAATTTCCCAGGTCTTCAACCTTGGCAGCTTTAAGCCTGGAGGACTTCAGCTCCGAGAATTCCCCAGGTCTTCAACCTTGGCAGCTTTAAGCCTGGAGGACTTCAGCTCCCAGAATTCCCCAGGTCTCCAACCTTGGCAGCTTTAAGCCTGGAGGACTTCAGTTCCCAGAATTTCCCAGGTCTTCAACCTTGGCAACTTTAAGCCTGGAGGACTTCAGCTCCCAGAATTCCCCAGGTCTTCAACCTTGGCAGCTTTAAGCCTGGAGGACTTCAGCTCCGAGAATTCCCCAGGTTTTCAACCTTGGCAACTTTAAGCCTGGAGGACTTCAGCTCCCAGAATTCCCCAGGTCTCCAACCTTGGCAGCTTTAAGCCTGGAGGACTTCAGTTCCCAGAATTTCCCAGGTCTTCAACCTTGGCAACTTTAAGCCTGGAGGACTTCAGCTCCCAGAATTCCCCAGGTCTCCAACCTTGGCAACTTTAAGCCTGGAGGACTTCAGCTCCCAGAATTTCCCAGGTCTCCAACCTTGGCAACTTTAAGCCTGGAGGACTTCAGCTCCCAGAATTCCCCAGGTCTCCAACCTTGGCAACTTTAAGCCTGGAGGATTTCAGCTCCCAGAATTCCCCAGGTCTCCAACCTTGGCAGCTTTAAGCCTGGAGGACTTCAGCTCCCAGAATTCCCCAGGTCTCCAACCTTGGCAGCTTTAAGCCTGGAGGACTTCAGCTCCCAGAATTCCCCAGGTCTCCAACCTTGGCAGCTTTAAGCCTGGAGGACTTCAGCTCCCAGAATTCCCCAGGTCTCCAACCTTGGCAGCTTTAAGCCTGGAGGACTTCAGCTCCCAGAATTCCCCAGGTCTCCAACCTTGACAGCTTTAAGCCTGGAGGACTTCAGCTCCCAGAATTCCCCAGGTCTCCAACCTTGGCAGCTTTAAGCCTGGAGGACTTCAGTTCCCAGAATTCCCCAGATCTCCAACCTTGGCAGCTTTAAGCCTGGAGGACTTCAGCTCCCAGAATTCCCCAGGTCTCCAACCCTGACAACTTTAAGCCTGGAGGACTTCAGCTCCCAGAATTCCCCAGGTCTCCAACCTTGGCAACTTTAAGCCTGGAGGACTTCAGCTCCCAGAATTCCCCAGGTCTCCAACCTTGGCAACTTTAAGCCTGGAGGACTTCAGCTCCCAGAATTCCCCAGGTCTCCAACCTTGGCAACTTTAAGCCTGGAGGACTTCAGCTCCCAGAATTCCCCAGGTCTCCAACCTTGGCAACTTTAAGCCTGGAGGACTTCAGCTCCCAGAATTCCCCAGGTCTCCAACCTTGACAACTTTAAGCCTGGAGGACTTCAGCTCCCAGAATTCCCCAGGTCTCCAACCTTGGCAGCTTTAAGCCGGAGGACTTCAGCTCCCAGAATTCCCCAGGTCTTCAACCTTGGCAGCTTTAAGCCTGGAGGACTTCAGCTCCCAGAATTCCCCAGGTCTCCAACCTTGGCAGCTTTCAGCCTGGAGGACTTCAGCCAGCTGGGGAATTCTGGGAGTTGAAGTCTTCCAGGCGTAAAGTTGCGCAGGTTGGAGACCCCTGTTCTAGTCCAACCTCCTGCTCAGGCAGGAAACTCGACCATTTCAGACAAAACTTTATTGCCAATTTGGTTTCGTTTTGTGTATCCCATGCCAACCCTGAGCATATACAGGTAGTCCTTGGTTTAGGACCACAGCTGAGCCCGATTATTGTTGCTAAGCAAGAGAGTTGTGAAATGAGTTTTGTCCCATATTACCATATCACTTGCCACTATTGTTAGGAAATCACTGCAGTTATTAAATTAGTAACGCTGTTGTTAAGTGAAGCTGGCTTCCCCCATTGACTTTGCTTGTCAGAAAGTTGCAAAAAGGGATTACAATGATCCCAGGACTCTGCCACTGTCATAAATATGAATCAGTTGCCAAGCGTTTGAATTTTGATCATATGACCCTGAGGATACTGCAATGCAACAGTCATATGTGTGAAAAACGGTCATAAGTCACCTTTTTCAGTGCTGTTGCGACTTTGAACAGTCACTAAATGTATGGTTGTACGTTGAGGACTACATGCAGTACATTTATATAAATACAGTTACTGAATCTAACTCATTTTCTCATTTGGTACAGTATGTAAATCATAACCTAACAAAATCCCAAATAGATTAGGTTCTGTTAGTAAATGAACTGTATCATTAACCAAACTTAATATTGGTATGTTGTACCAGCAGTTAAGTATGGGGTGTAAATTACAGCTGAAAGAAACAAACAGTGGCAGCTGGCTGTGTCGCCCACACTCCCCAACCAAGAATTTTGGTCATATGTTCAAATTAGTTGCTACCAACATTGGATAAGGACAAGAGATGAACACCTGCTTGTCCCCTTCCAGATTTTCAAAAGTATAGCACTAGGAGGAAATGTTTTTAAAAATCTTAGTTTGGCTCTATGTCTTCGTAATCTTTTAAAATAAGCACTTGGTGTGGGGTCATTTTTGTTTCAGGATTTTCTGCTTTTAAGAAATTGTTTTCAACTTTTGTATTGTTGGATTGTCCAGTACCAAATTCAGGTATTCAGTTTCCTTTTCTTTCACACTTATTTTTAGAAGCATAGCAAGCTTAAAGGATTTCAAATGTATTTCTGCTTCACTGGCAAAAATAATACCCAGATACAAAGTAGGTAAAATGATAGGGGTCTGTGTTTTCTCCCTTGCTGAAGGGATGGGAAATTCCCAAGGCAGCCACTAGAGATTTGGTGGGAAGCCAGAATAAGTTTCAAGTACTATCAATCAAAAAACCATGTGTAAACAGTTTGTCTTTTCCTCTTTAATGCATAGAGTTAGATCAACAAAAACCAGGGTAAATCTAATCACTGTACAATTCCACAACAGAGACAAGACTGTTTTGTAATAAAAGACTCATCTGGAATATGTTTTAAAAATTGTTCCAAAGAGTGAAATTATAATGTAAACTGGGCAGTGTGTAATCAAATATTAAACTTTTTCTAATCCTATGACATGCCAGACTTTTGTCTTTCTTTATATGGATGATTGCTAGACCCTTGATTGGAAATAGATCTAGGTCACCAAAACAATGAAGGGATTGTGATGCCCATAAGGTGATCTTCCTCTTGCTTCAACCTGATTCCACCACTATGTCTGTGACCTGCCCCCCAGACCTAAAGAGAAGACATCTAAGTTTAAACTCCATTTCCATCTACCTAAATTGAGAAGTGCTGCAAGGAAATATTAATCCTGGCAATGAGAGGCCATAACTGGTTCAGCCTGAAAGTAGCCCTCGGAGGATGTTGCTGGAATAATAATCCAAATAACAGATAATCAGAGTTGGAAGGGACCTTGTAGGTCATCTAGTCCAACCCTCCCCCAAGCGGGAGACCCTACACCATTTCTGACAAATCTCTTCTTGAAAGTCTCAATTGATGGTGCTCCCACAAGCTGTTCCATGGGTTGGTTGTTCTCACTCTCAGAAAGCTTCTCCTTATTTCCAAGTTAAATCTCTCCTTGTTCAGTTTCCATCCATTGTTCCTTGCCTGGCCTACAGGTGCTTTAGAAAATAGCTTGACCCCTTCCTCCGTGTGGCAGCCCCTCAAATATTGGAAGACCTCTATCATGTCTCCCCTGGTCCTTCTCTTCACTAGACTAGCCAAGCCCAGTTCCTGTAATCGTTCTTCATATGTTTTAGTCTCCAATCCCCTAATCATCCTGGTTGCTCTTCTCTGTACTTTTTTCTAGAGCCTCAACATCTTTTTTATAATGTGGTGAACAGAACTGGATGCAGTACTCTAGGTGTGGTTTTAGAGTGATATTAGTACCTCCCTTGATCTTGATTGTATCAAATGGCAACATCATCATCAATGCAATAAAATTAGTAGGAACTACACACATACAAAAGCTTTTCTCATCAGAAAGAGCAAAAAAAAAAAAAAACCTATAGTACATCCATTTAGGATATAACCTGCACAAATCTCTTCCCTATTTCTAATGAGCCAAGCTATCCCTTTCCTTACAGACAGGTCTTCATAGATGGAAGATGGTTCAACCAGCAAATATAAGAAGATTGTGTCCACAAGCAAATGCTTCTGCCCTGGCAATGGAGCAGCCAGCCTTGTCCCTCCACCCCATCCCCAAGTTATAAAGTCAGTATAAAAAGGGTCACATGGAATCTATTCTTGTGCAAAGCAGTAGAAAACTTGTAGTTGTTTGGGACACATTCCTTCCCCATCCTTTTCTTTTCCAGACCACTCTTCCAATCTTTTGACAGACAGTTGGACTCATATTTGAGAACATATTTGTCAGTCTTCCTGTAAATGTGTACGCCAGTGTGTATTTGTAGTCCACATGATGTCTTAAGAGTGCTTTCTGAACTACAGGACAGGCATTGCATAGGTAGATGCCTTTATGGAAACAACTGTCTCTTCTCTTTTGAAATTCAAGTCAGAGCAGCGTCCACTGACTGGAGGGCAGGACCCATGCCATGGCAGCATATGACCAATAGTTGGATAGAAGCTAGCCTTGACCTTCCCCTCCCCACAACCCCATCCCCCCAAGTCTCCCATTTAATTATGAGAAACAGGCTACTAAAGCTACTTGGATATCCAGGCTGTATTCTGTGCAACCACTAGATAGCAGCAAACAAGAGGGAAAAAATATGTCAAGAATTTTTATGGTCCAGATCTAGTAATGCTAATTAAAAAAGGCCAAGAATTCTCCACATGTGTACGACATATAGGGGAGACAATAGAAGAAGCTAGGTGTGTGTATAAGGAAAAATATAAATAAAACATGTCAGGGCAGAAAAAATAAATAAAGTTGTGTATTCAAAGGAAAGGATGCTTTAGATCAGATGTAAAGGAAGAGGTCACTAAACATTTTGTCTGGGAATACTAGGACAACTTTTGCTGGACAGAACACAGATTAGCCACCAACATTTAGAATGGAATGTGAAACAACTATTGGGTTCAAAAATGGGAAAGGAGGATGTCAATGCATATTGTCACCAATCTATTTAAATTATATATAGAATATATCATCAGATATGGTAGGGAGACAGAAGAAACAATTTAGGTAGATAGAAATGAGGAAGAAGTAAGACATTTCTTTCAGAAGAAAAGATAGATGTGCAAAAACCAACCTGTTGCTCAAAATCAAACATCCTAAAAATGTATTGGTTGCTCGTGCCACCATAATGCAAATAGGGCAAATAGTAGAATTGATAATATAGGGTCTATTTTCCTGGGTTCCAAAGTCCACAAAGATGCAAATATATCACACTACCATCAAGGCCATGGTCTTCCCTGTTACAACCTATGGCTGTGAAAGCTGAGCCATCAGAAAGACTGAGCAAAAAAAATATATCAATCTCTTTACACTGGAGGAAATTGTTGACAATATCTTAGACAGCAAGAACAACGAACAGTTTCATACAAGACGAATAAAAACAGATTCTCATTGGAATAATATGGAGAATGTGTTGTCTCTGGAGTGGGGTTTATTTTATTATGTTATTTTATTAATTTATTATTCTCCCTTTTATTAGTTTTACTGTTTTTATACTTTTAATATTATATATATGTGTGTGTGTGTGTGTATGTATATGTATATATGTATGTAATATTATTGTAAGCCGCCTTGAATAGGCGAATAGGCGGCAATATAAATTTCCAAATAAAATAAAATAAAAATGAAACAATAAAGTTAGGTATTTTGGATATATAATGCCTAATCCCTTATGACAGGCATGCTTTAACTGGCTATCTTAACTAAGTGACATTGTACGAAGAGAGCCATATCAGTCCAAGATAGTCAAAAAATCAGCAAGACATTGGTTACACCTTTGAAAATTAAAAATGAAAGTGAGCTGTAGCTCACCAAAACTTTAAAAATGTGATACTTAAGAGGTATATAGACTATTTCTGGTTCTAGGTAATTTGGAGCTTGACTTGCTGACTTAAAGAATCTTTTGAATTGTATGACTGTATGAAGGCATGAGCTTCTGTTTTCCAAATGAGATTGCAACATCTTGAGATAATTTTTCTGTAGAGTTCTGAAAAAGAATAGATTAGTCTCTTAGTAAAACAAAATAGGGGAAATTACTGCCTAGTCTAGCAAACCATAAGCATAAACTGCAAGGACTGAAGTAGCATGCATTATCCAAAATTAACCAATTAAAATGAAAATTTAGAAAAATATGGACCAGGAAACAAAGAAGCAGCCAATGCCAGATCGTTTATTAGCATTCTTACTGCCATGTTCTGTCTTAATTAACTATGCTAAATCTTCTTTATTAAAACACATGATGCACCTTTAACCAGAGAGTAACTAGATCTTGTGTAAAGGAAACAAGACACCAGCCATGTTGAAGTGCTGCCAATCTTTCCTTGAACTCACATCAAACTCCCATATTGCCACATCATTTGATTTACTCCAAGAAAGTTTAAATGATCTTACCTACCTTGAGGCAATGCTTAAACAATCACCTATTAACAAGGAGGAGTACCAGAATGACTGACTTAAACCTGCTATGTTCAGACCTGGGATCATGTGGCATATAGCGCAAAACAGGATATTCTGTTAAACACAGGGGTTTGGAATTATTTTATTGTTTTTGTTTGTTTGAGCACAGCAGGTTATATCAGCACAATAACTGCAATTTGCTAATCAGAATTTAAGTCTGTGATGTGTGAACCAGAGACAAAGAGAAGCCAAAGAGCCAACGAGAAGCAGATATTTGAAATGAGTAGAATAGGGTAGGGTGGGGTAGAATATAGAACAGAACAGAATAGAATAGAACAGAATATAGAATAGAATATAGAATAGAACAGAATATAGAATAGAATAGAAAATAGAATAGAAAAATAGAATAGAACAGAATAGAATAGAACAGAAAAGAATATAGAATAGAATATAAAATAGAATAGAATATAGAATAGAACAGAATAGAATATATAGAATAAAACATGGAATAGAACAGAACAGAATATAGAATAAAATAGAAAAGAACAGAATATAGAATAGAATATAGAATAGAATAGAATATAGAACAGAATAGAACAGGGGTAGTCAACCTTTTTATACTTACTGCCCACTTTTGTATCTCTGTTAGTAGTAAAATTTTCTAACCACCCACCGGTTCCTCAGTAATGGCGATTTATAAACTAGGGGACAAAACCCCTACCACCCACCCTGAAAGCTGGAACGCCCACTAGTGAGCGGTAGGGACCAGGTTGACTACCACTGGAATAGAATATAGAATAGAATAAAACATGGAATAGAATAGAATAAAACATGGAATAGAACAGAACAGAACAGAATAGAATCTGGAAGGGACCTTGGAGGTCTTCTAGTCCAGCCTCATGCTCAAGCAAGAGAGACCCAAAACCATTTCAGTGCGCAATCTCCTCTGTTTGACAGCACACTTTTTCCATCCAAATTCGCCACCTTCCCCCCCACAGTCCCAACCCCCCCAAAATCCCCCCCGAGAACGTGCACGGGATTGCTGAGCCTGGAATGCAAAACGAAGAGAAGCCGCGGCCTCCTTGGGGCGAAGGGGAGAGCGACGCTTTTCCAGGATTGCACAAGACTTGGCTCTCCGGCACGGCACGGAACTGGCGGCGATCGGTAAGATTTTGTCTCATCAAATTCCCCGCCCCTTTTGCTGAATGCGGTGGGGTTTTCGAAGTGAGCTCATTCTTGGAATTCCCAGCCCGCCGCTCTTCCCTCCTCCCTCTTCGAAACCACCATATATATATAAGCGGAGGGGACCATGGAGACCGTCAGACGCTTTCTAGGATCTCTCACCGAGCCAACCTCGCCTCGCCTCGCCTTAACCCTCGCCAACTATGCGCGCTTCCGCTCAGACTGCCGGCGCTCTCGCGCTGCTGGCGCTGCTGGTTCTGATGCTGAGTTCTTCGATTCTAGGTCAGTCCGGGCAAGTCCGGGGGTGGGGGGAAAGGGAGGGAGGAAGAAGAGGATGACGGCGGGGAGTGGTTGTCCCTAAACCACTTTTCCTTCTCTTTAAAAATCACGGTTTCTCTCTGCCTCTAAGAAAAGGGAAAGTTGTTGGAGAACTTCTTGGTCGAAATAGGCCCGTTGTTTCCTTCCCACGCTGTGTAATGACCAAACGGCGCTTCATTGCAACCCTTTGGAACTGATTGGTCAAAGGCAGGAGCAGTTCAGCAAAACCCTTAGGGCAGGGGGTCTTCAAACTTGGCCATTTTAAGACTTGGGGTCTTCAACTCCCAGAATTCTGGGAGTTAAAGTCCCCAAGTTTTAAAATGGCCTCGTTTGGAGATCCTTACCTTGTCCTCAAGTAGCTACTATTCATTCAATGACTGTTGGAAGTTACCATGGTGTTGAAGAAAAGGGTTTCTTCTAACCGGACCTCAAAGTTAGATAAGACTTTCTGATAAGCGTTTTTATGTAAAGAAAAGAAACAAAATATTTCGGAAGCATTGGTGCAGAGCGTCTCTTCTGACATTGCTGAATAATTAGCCCTCTTCTTCCGGTTATTCTGGAGTCTCAGGACTCCAGAGAAAAAAAACAAACAAATGAATTCTTGACAACCATAAAGTCTTATTGTCTTTTATTGCAGAAATCAACAATTGTTCTTCCACTCACTTGCGTTTTTCATTTCCTCCCATAGCGTATGATACCCCAACCTCCTGCTGCTTCAGCTACACAAAAAAGAAGATTCCACGTTATCTTGTGACTGATTTCTATGAAACAAATGGCAGATGCTCTCAGCCAGCTGTTGTGTAAGTGTCAATTCCACAGCAATTTCAGCAGTCGCGCATAGAGCAACTATAGTGAGTCCGGACTTAAAGCATCCTCATAGATCTAACGCCACTACTGCTTCGTATATGTACTTGCTCGAGCAAGGATAGTTAACATAATCTGTGTGCTGCAGATGACTTCCAAATTCTCCTGAAATTTGATCACTGACATTTAGAGCCAAAGAGCTGACACATTGCTCACTAATATTTTATAATATGAAAAAGGAGAAAGAAAGGGAATAGTTTTATTATGGTCTTGCAACAAAAACAATGAAGTATTATTTAATTATTATATGCATATACTGCCATAATCAACCCCCATTTTTCTGCCCATAAGCCAGTAAAAGAGTTAAACATCTAAAACAAATTTAAAACAATTAAAAGCAATAAATAAAACAAAGTGTTAGTCACAGAAGCCAAAAATTTGGCTCAAGGGGAGTGTTCTTTAACTTTTTTTCTGAAAGTGAAAAGAAAGTAAATTCCACAACTTAGGAACAATATTGGGAAATTAATTTTCATATAAGCTTTTCTAAATAACCATACATTTTACTGGATGTATGGAATATAGTTCCTACTATTTTGGTAAGGGCAGGAATAAAAAGATATGACAGTATTGCCAATAAAAAAGCAAATATAACAAAACATTTCTTTCATTCATCCATATTAATATATTAACAGGATTTGCACATCAGGGAAATCCATACAGTGTGTGACATACAAATCCATACAGTGTTAGTTTATTTTGAAAAACCAATTAACTGGTTTATTTTTAAACGTGGCTAAAATACATCTAGTTTAGTGCTTTATGTAAATTAAGTGGTATGATAACAAACCTTGGTCTTTTTTTAATTGTGAGAAATGTTACGTTTTCTAATGCATCTTCTTCGATAATGTGCTCTCCAGAAGTATGTACTTCAGGAATCTGAATGGCTAGAGTAACTACAGTATTATGGTGAAGCATGGGGATTCTGGGAGGTCAAATCAGTATAGGATCCCAATTTGGGATGGTCATCCTAATGAAATTATGTAATTTCCATATTTCAGGGAGGAGGCCAGTTTTCCAGATTAAGGTTTGAGGATTAGGTCCTTGAAACCATATATGCTACCTTTCATGCTTAGCATAATTGCTATGTGGAATAATATAAAGGAAAACAGGAAGTGTTGGAAATTAGAGTTCAGGTGAAGCAGAATGTGTGATTTTTTAAAAAAAGCCAATAAAAGCAGTGCGATTGGTGCGAAAATAAAATTGGAAAGTAATTTTTGTTATTCTTATTATTCCCTCCAGGTTCATCACACGGAGAAAACTACTGTTGTGTTCCAATCCTGCTGAGAAGTGGGTCCAAGATTATATGAATTACTTGAAAGTGAACAGAACAGTGTCTACAACTCGGGCATATTAGCAGAGATGAAAACCCAAGGACACAACACGATTGCATATATACTTGCTTAATCAAGCAATTCTCCCTGTACAACTGCACTTAAATCTCAGGAATTTATTTTAAAATATTTAAAGTATTTTATTTGGGGAATGAATGTTCATTCCTGGTAATTATTTTATTTATGAAACAAGTACAAGATAAATAACTTTTTATATTTGCGTGTTATAATATACATCAAACTGAAAAAATACTTGTGTTAATAAATATTTTTCTACTAATATTGATCTCTAAAGACTTATTTCCTTCCACCACCCTCCACAAATTGTGGGAAAACTCTGCCTGAATATTTTCCAAATCTATAAGCTACCACACTCTTTATATGTTCACATTCTACTTTTAGTTAATAGCTATACTTAATAGCTATATTAGTTAATTAATTGGGTACTATTCTGTGTGTTCCTACCATACAACAGCAATAGCAATAGGTCTTAGACTTATATACTGCTTCATAGTGCTTTATAGCCCTCTCTAAGTGGTTTACAGTGTCAGCATATTACCCACATATTACCCACAACAATCTGGGTCCTCATTTTACCGACCTCAGAAGGATGGAAGGCTGAGTCAACCTTGAACAGGTCAGGATCAAACTCCAGACAGTGGGCAGAGTCAGCTTGCAATACTGCATTCTAACTGTGCCACCATGCTGGTTTTCTGAAGATATGTATTTTATTCAAATCAGCTAACTTTCTATATAGCCAAGGTAATTAAAGTTTGAAAATTATATGTAAAAATCTGCAAAATGTTTATATGGGTAGCCTGCAACTTAAAATCATTCACTTAGCGACTATTCAGAGTCACAACAGCATTGAAAAAAGTGACTTACAAACCAGGTTTTTCATTTGTAATCACCAGAGCATCCCCACAATCACATGATCAAAATTCAGATGCTCGGCAAATGTATTTTCGATGGTTATCATGTCCCAGAGTCATGTGTTGCCATTTGCAATCTTTCCAGCCAGCTTCTGACAAAGTCAATAGGGGATGCCCAATTTGCTTAACTATATAATTCACTGAACAACTGCAGTGATTTGCTTAGCCTTTCTCTGTTCACTATGACAGGTTGTCAGGTTGGCCGTGACTCACTTAACAACAATTTCTGCCTAGCAACAGAAATTCTGATCCTAACTAGTCACAAGACAAGGATCACCTGTATCGAAGTACAAAAACAAGAGCACTGGTATTTAACCAACCAGATGTTCTCAAGACCAATTCTCTTGTACAACAGATGATAACTGAATATGAGGGCTAGGATTTGTGATTGAGAATGTAGTCACAGATGGGGTTGAAGTGAACCCTAAGAGAAACCCAGCTGCTAGAGAAAACCATGTGGGCCTATTTCTTTCCCCACAACTGTTAAGCCTGTGTTCCCCAACCAGGGTTAAGGAGACAAGCTAAACAGAATGTGCAGCGTTAGTCAGATAGGCACACAGATAAATGAGTGAGATAAGCTTGTATGTTTGTGAACATACAGTAAAAATAACAAATAAATTGTAAATTGGTCTGCAATGTTTTCTTCCGTCATGCAGTATTCCAATTTAATTAGCCCATTTTTTACAGATTCTCTAACATTTAAGTATCTTAAATCAGTATGCTTTGATCTAGTTTTTACAGCTATACTAGTAGCTAACTTTATGGCTGCCTGGTTGTCCTCGTACACAATAATGGAATCTTTAACAGTTATACCCATGTCTAATAATAACTTTGTACAAAATTAAGTCAGTGCATAGTAATGACAGACATGAAAATTCCGCTTCCATCGTGGATAAGTTAATATGCTGTTGTCTGATTGACCTCCACCCTATTAGTGTCTTACCAAATAATATAGCCATCCCAGATGTTGATTTTCTAGTGTTTATGTCAGTTGCAAAACTTGCATCTGCATAGGCACTAAGACTCAAATCACCCTTTGGTTCTATATACAATGCATGGTTCATTGTTCCTTTAAGATATCTTAAAATTCTCTTTAATGATTGCCAATGACATTGATGTGGATCCGAATTAAAACGTGCCAGCTGATTTACACTATAAGCTATATCTGGCCTAGACCAATTGCTTATATATGATAAGCTACCAATCAAAGATTGATATATGGACTTATCAAATTTGGGACTTTGATCATCAGTTTGGCAAACTTCCTGACTCATTGGAGTCTTTGCCGATTTACAAAGTTCCATTTTATACGTTTTAATTAATTGGCAAATTTTATCTTCTTGAGATATCTTAAAACCATTTTTTGTTTTGTTAATTGTCAATCCAAATACTTTTTAATTTCACCTAAATGCTTTAATTTTATCTTTTTAGCTAATAATGATATAATCTCATTAGCTTCATTATTAGTCTTAGTTATCAAAGCAATATCATCTGTAAATAATAACATAATAACCATACATTATTGCTTCTCCCCATAAATTGTCAGGTAATCCTGAATCAGACAACATAGTACGTGCCATTGACTGTAGTGTTTGGCCTCGTCTCTCTATAAAGGCATTATGTTGTGGCCTATATGGTGCAGACTTTTTATGTTGAATACCTAACATCTTAAGTCTATTCTGGAATTTATTATTTGTAAATTCCGTACCATTATCTGTTATAAGAGTTACTAATTTCTTTTTAGTTTTTCTTTCTGCAAATTTTATCCAATTAAAGAGATTTAGATACATTTCAGTTTTGCTCTTCATTAAATAGCAAAACCCATATCTAAAATAGTGGTCCATTATACTTAATATGTATCAAGCTCCTCCTACACTTGGTTTTTTCGGACTTATTAAATCTGCAAATACTACCTCTAAAGGCTCTTTGGTAGTAAATCCATCAACTCTATTAGCCGGTATGACCCTGCTTTTGCTTTGATTACAGGCAAAGCATTGCAAATACTTATTACAAGGTTTTAAACTTATTCCTTTAGATAATTCAACAGTTTTCTTAAGCATTTTAAAATTTAAATGCCCTAGTCGTCGGTGTAACAAGTGAATACATTCATCATGAGGTTTCTTATTATCATAAACCGTGTTAGCCACCTCTAAACCATTATCATTTAAAACATATAATTCACCTCTTAAAGATGCAACAATTTTCTTATCTTCTTTCTCAATTATGCAGTTATCTCCTTTAAAGGTAACTACATATCCTAGTTTAACCAAAATTCTAACTGAAATTAAATTAAACTTAAGTTGTGGTACATGTAACATTTTTACATTCTCTTTTATAAAAGAACAATATGCTATACCTTGACCTTTAGCTTTCAGTTTCCAGCCATTGGCTAACGATATCTGCTGTGTACTCTTGGACATTTTAATAAAATTTTTGTTATCATTTGTTATACAGTGGGATGCTCCACTGTCAACCACCCATAGACTATTTTTTACAGCTCCATTAATATACATGGCTAACTCTAATTTTTTCTTTTTCTTTTGATGACTTTTAGTATTCTGGCCAGCATTCTGGCGCTTTGCTTTTTTACAAAATCTTGCCAAATGTCCTCTTCCTCCACAATTAAAACACTTTTTAATTGCGTATGCAGTAGGAGATTGATTATCTTCTTTTTGAGATTGCTCCCTCCTTAACTGGTCTCTTTCAAGTCTTCTTCTTGCCTCTTCAATCAATCTGCCAGTTATATCAGTTAAAGTTAAACTTTCCTTAGGCAAAATTTCAAGGGAAGTGACGCAGTTATCATAACTTTCGTTTAGTGATGATAGAATTATGTAGACTTGGTGTAGTGTAAAATAAGCTGTTTCTTGTGCAGTTCTTGAAAAATGCTTTTTATAGAATTTAAATGACTCAGCATATCACCATTCGTCTGCAGATGCGTCCTGAAAAGCTTCCGTGTTAGATTTATGTAAGCAACAACGTTATCTTGGACATAAATCCTCTTCAGCTTCTGCCAACACCCAACAGCCGTTTGCTCTCCACGGATATGAACAAGTTGCTGGTCAGACAGTGTTAATCCTATTATGCAAATAGCTTGTTCATTCTTTTGTTTAAATTCTTCTATCTTTTGTCTATCTTCCTCAATCTCTGGATCCCATTCCTCTATGTTTGGTGGGTTTTCAATTATGTTCCACAGACCTTCTCTTCGTAAAAGTAGACTACATTTCATAGACCATGATACATAGTTTGTTCCATCCAGCTTGGATATAAGGGACAAACTTTGTAGATTGACTTGTGCCATGTTTTCTTATATGGATATAAAACTATAATTAATAAAACACAGCTGTCTGTTTACTGTAACGTGTAAAAACACAAACTCTCACTTTTTACATAAATCTGTTTTATCCTAGTTAAACTGACTTTGCAGCCTCTGGGCCCATAACCAGTGTTAAGCCTGTGTTCCCCAACCAGGGTTAAGGAGACAAGCTAAACAGAATGTGCAGCGTTAGTCAGATAGGCACACAGATAAATGAGTGAGATAAGCTTGTATGTTTGTTAACATACAGTAAAAATTACAGATACGCTTGTGCTATCAAAAGATAGTTTATTCCATTTAGAGTTTATAGCATAGTCAAAATAACAGTCCGTTAGTCATGTATCATTTTAGTAAGTCCATTCAAGGATATTCAATTAGCAAAGTCCGTGTAGAATATCCAATGTCAGTTCATTTACAAATCAGTCCTTTCTCTCTCCCGTTCGAGTAAGGGGAAAACGCAGTCTTCATCCAGTAATTAGGGATCATCAAGTCAGAGAGAGCAAGCTGACATTCCTTTCTTCTTTTATGGTGCTTTCACAACCACTCCCTTAATTACATTCCTGTATTTAAAGTTGCAGACACTTTAACTTATAAACCATGATAACATATTTATTATTTTACCTAAACCAGTTAGGGTAAACAATGTTATCCCTACCAATTGGGGAAAAAACCACCTTTAAACAAAAGACGAAGAAACCTTTTTTTCTTGTTACTGATCCTAGCAGCCAGAGGACACAGCAACACTTAACTCTCTGTGGGCCGAGACTTACAGCTGAGTATCATCAGCATATTGATGATACCTCAGTCCATGGTGACAGATGATCTCACCCAGCAGCTTCATATAAATGTTGAACAGAAGCGGAGAGTATTGAGCCCTGCAGAACCCCGTAAAGCAGTGGGTAACGACTGGATCTCTCCCCTCCTATCAACACTGACTGAGAGCAGCTGCAGAGGAAGGAAGTGAACCAGGACAGCACAAGGCCTCCCACTCCCAACCCCTGAAGCCGCCCCAGGATAATCCCATGGTCAATGGTATCAAAAGCCACCAAGAGGTCAACTAGAGCAAGGATGGATGCACTACCCCATCACGCTCCTGCTAGAGATCATCCAAAAGTGCGACCAATGCCATTTCTGTCCCAAATCCAGGCCTGAATTCTGACTGGTAGGGGTTGAGATAATCCATTTCATCCAGAAACCTCTGGAGCTGCTACGCGACCATCTTCTCAACAGCCTTCCCCAAAAAGAGAAGATTGGAGACAGATTGGAAATTATCCAACTGTGTGGAGTCCAGCAATGGCTTCTTCAGAAGAGGGTGGACCACAGCCTCCTTAAAGTGCTGGGGCACCTCCCCTCCTGTAGGGAAGCATTAATCACCACCAGAATCCATCCGCCTGCCACCTCCTGGGAAGCTTTCACAAGCCAGGAGGGACATGGGTCTAAAACACAGGTGCTTGCATACTAGGATCCTGTCCACTTCCTCAGGAGCAAGAGGGTCAAACCATTCCCAGATATAGCCATCAAAGCCAACATTTTCTGATAACAATTCTTGTTCTTGCTTCATGAATTGGTCCACCTTACTCCTTGCAATTTCTCCAACCCAATGGGTATTTGTGGGCTGGGGTACTTTTTATGTGTAGAATCTCTAGCCAATTCTCTGACTTCACCACCAGAAAAAAATATTGCAAATGTTGACCTCACTAACTCTTTTGTAATTATTTTAAATTACATTCCCTATTACAAGACTTTATCTCTCAGTACACTTCTCCAAAGAATGTTGATGCTTTCTCTTATAAAAAGGGAATCTTCAATCAATATTAAAGGGTGCTTTTTTTTCCCATAGCTTCTTTTGATGTGAAGTTCTGCCTTTTGAGGTGAAGGACAGATTAACAGATTAACTGATTAACAAATAGTCAGAATTGGAAGGTGTTCTGTACGGTCATTTACATTCTTGTAAACACTGCGCTGTGATTGGTCAAAGCGCGCAGGGATCCGATTGGTCGAGTGAGCCGCTCTAATTGGCCCGCTGCGGTTCTCCTGTGATTGGTGGAAACTAATCGCGGGAGATTCAAAGCGGTGCCATTGGTCACGGCAGCAGCAGCTTGGGAATAAAAAGCCGCTGTTTTTACCCCAGAACCCGAGCCGTTCTCAGGACCAATAAAAGAGCTGAACCAAGTCACTGAGTCCTGGTCTCCTTGCCGCGCCGGACACAACAGAAGGGACCTTATAGGTCATCTAGTCCAACCCCCGGCCCAAGCCGGAAACCCTACACCATTTCTGACAAATGGCAGTCCAATCTCTTCTTGAAAGTCTCAAGTGATGGCGCTCCCACAACTTCCAAGGGCAAACTGTTCCATTGGTTGATTGTTCTCACTGTCAGAAAGTTTCTCCTTATTTCCAGGTTAAATCTCTCCTTGTTTGATTTACATCCATTGTTCCTTGTCTGGCCTACAGGTGCTTTAGAAAATAGCTTGACCCCTTCCTCCCTGTGGCAGCCCCTCAAATATTAGAAGACTGCTATCATGTCTCCCCTGGTCCTTCTCTTCACTAGACTAGCCAAGCCCAGTTCCTGCAACCGTTCGTTGTATGTTTTAGCCTCCAGTCCCCTAATCATCCTGGTTGCTCTTCTCTGTACTTTTTCTAGACTCTCAATATCTTTTTTATAATGTGGTGACCAAAACTGGATGCAGTACTCTAGGTGTGGTCTTACTAAGGCTTTATAGAGAGGAAGAGGAAGAGGAAGAGGAAGAGGAAGAGGAAGAGGAAGAGGAAGAGGAAGAGGAAGAAGAAGAAGAAGAAGAAGAAGAAGAAGAAGAAGAAGAAGAAGAAGAAGAAGAAGAAGAAGAGGAAGAGGAAGAAGAAGAAGAAGAAGAAGAAGAAGAAGAAGAAGAAGAAGAAGAAGAAGAAGAAGAAGAAGAAGAAGAAGAAGAGGAAGAAGAAGAAGAAGAAGAAGAAGAAGAAGAAGAAGAAGAAGAAGAAGAAGAAGAAGAAGAAGAGGAAGAAGAAGAAGAAGAAGAAGAAGAAGAAGAAGAAGAAGAAGAAGAAGAAGAAGAACTTTATTGTCATTGTACAAGTACAATGAAACTATGGATGCACTCCAGCAACTGTTCGCAATACAATAAAACCAAAGCACTTAAAAATGAAGATAAGAAAAATAGAGTACCCACGTCTCCATTTGCAATTTGAGAGTACAATATCTACGAATATACACAAAATATACATCCAACACTGACTGTAACTCTTAGCCGAGTATAATACACAAGGGATGGATTGTACTGTAATATGTTATTATACATCTGAATGGGGTTTTGAGATTTCACATCTTTTCACATCTTAATAAGGTAGTGACTTTGTGTTTACTTGCGGTTCGGATGGCCCAGGGAAAGAAACTATTTGTTAGTCTAGTGGTGTGGGATTTTATTGACCTAAAATGCCATCCAGATGGCAGCAGGTCAAAAAGATAATTGCCAGGGTGTGAGGGGTCTTCTATGATGGCCTTGATTCTGCTTTGGCAGCGGGACCTGGCTAAGTCTTCCAGGGAGGGCAGAGGGCAACCAATGATGTTTTGAGCTGTGTTTATCACCCTCTGTACAGTGTACTTCCCTTGATTTTGATTGTATCCTTCTGTTAATACAATTTAGGATTGCATTAGCTTTTTTGGTTGCTGCTGCACACTGCTGGCTCATATTTAGCTGGTTGTCCACTATGACTCCAAGATCCCTCTCACAGTTACTGCTATTGAGCCTAGTTTCACCCAGTCTATAAGTGTCTTTTTGGTTTTTCTTGCCTAAGTGTAGGACTTTACTTTTCTCAACATTGAATTTCATTTTGTTAGATATGGCCCAGTGTTCTAGTCTGTCAAGATCCATGTGGATGTTAGCTATTCTTGGATGTTAGCTATTCCTGCCAGCTTAGTTTCATCTGCAAATTTGGTAAGTTCCCTTCTATTCTCTCATCTAAGTAGTTAATGAAGATATTGAAGAGTACTGGGCCTAAGACGGAACCTTCTGGCACCCCACTGCTTACTTCCCTCCATGTAGACTTAGACTCATTAAGGACTACTCGTTGAGTACCATTTGCCAGCCAGCTGCAAGTCTATCTAGTGGCTGTGCTATCTATTCCACCTTTTTCTAGCTTACTAAGAAGTAGTTTTTGGTCTACTTTGTCAAATGCCTTGCTGAAATCTAAATATATTATGTCCACAGTATTTTGCTGGTCTACTAATTTAATCACTTCATTTGAAGAATGAAATAAGATTGGTTTGGCATGATCTTTTTTTAACAAACCCGTGCTGACTGCTAGTTATTACTTTACTTGTTTCTAGATGTTGGCAGATCTGTTTTTTTATTATCTTTTTCAGTATCTTCCCAGGTATTGATGTTAGGCTGACTGGTCTATAGTTTCCTGGGTCTGTTTTTTTTTTCCTTTTTTGAGGATGGGAACCTCATCAGCTCTTTTCCAGTCCTCTGGTAGTTCCTCAGTGCTCCAGGATTTTTGAAACATATGGTGCAGTGGTTCTGAGATGACCTCTGCCAGCTCCTTTAAAACTCTGGGATGTAATCCATCAGGCCCGGTGATTTGTTTTCATCAAGATCAGACACCTGTTCTCTTACTACAAAACTTAATATTATTCACTGCAGGGCAAATTCTTAAACTTGCTGATAGATTAAAAGCAAACCAGGTCCCAGTGATCTGTAAGAATAGTCTCAAAATGGCTTATTGACTAACATCTTTGTTATATTAAATCATTTCAAATAACAAAAGTCATTGAAGAAGCTTTCAGGTTCTCCAGAGCACAACGGATTTAGGTATTTTAACTATTTCTATCAATTAATAAAAACATAATAACAAAATAAAAGAGTTGGAAGGGACCTTGGGGGTCCTTTAATCCAATCCTCTGCTCAAGCTGGAGTCTCTATACCAGGGGTCCCCAACCACTGGTCCCCAACCACCGGTCCCCAACCACCGGTCCCCGGACCGGTACCGGTCCGTGGAACGATTTCTACCGGGCCGCCGGTTTGCTGGGCGCCACCATCTTGATTTGATGAAAAAGTGCTTCTTGTGAGCTTTTCCGGGTAGAAAGTGGCGTTTGGGTGCTGAAAGAATCCTTACGCCTTAGTTTCATCGAGGGGGGGCAGCTTTGAACAAAACTAAGGCGCGAGGATTCTTTCAGCATGCATGGCAACGCGAGCCGAGCGACCATCCCGAAGCCATCGCGAAGCCCATCGACACAGGTACAAAGGAGGAGTTGAAGGTGATGGGGAGAAGCGGGGGGCGGCTGGCTGGCCAGTTGCTCGGCTCGCCTTGCCATGCATGCTGATGCCGGTACCAGGCCGTGGATGATTTTGTGATGCCGGTACCAGGCCACGGATGATTTTGTGATGCCGGTACCGGGCCACAGCACAAAAAAGGTTGGGGGCCACTGCTCTATACCACTTCAGATAAATGTCTGTCTAAGTCTTAAAAACCTCCAGTGATGGAGTACTCACAGTTTCTGAAGGAAGCCATTCCACTGGTTAATTGTTCTCTCTGTCAGGAAATTTCTTCTTAGTTCTAGGTTGCTTCTCTCCTTGAGTAGTTTCCAATAATGCCACAAATAAGAGTAACTCTTAAAAGAACAATGAAATTTTGAGTAGCCTACTATCAATAGGTTCAGAAGCAAAGCACACATTTGCACAGTTTTTGGTAAGGTGACTAAAGATCTACAGAGAAAGCTTATTACAGAATTGGTACAGCAACAGGGAGGTGTAATTTCTGGGGCCTGCTGACAACCTGCTCCTAAACTGAGGCAATCTGGAACATCATCTCTTAGCAGTACAGACAAGTTAGCCAGAGTCAACTTGAAGGAGTTAGACCCATAAAAACCTGTAGGTCTTCTAAAGAACAGTAGTTTATTGACTTTAGAAGGCCATGACTTGCTGCTGGGATGGCATGCCTTTCTCTGGTATAAGGGAACTAAAACACAGGGGTATTTTAGAAGACATTATATTCATGAGGCATTGTTTTTGAACTGGGAAAAGATTAAAAGACAATATTACTTAAAAATTCCAACATGGATATCAACTATTGAAGCTTTTTCTTATCCAATAATATATAAAAAGGAACAAACAGTTAGATACGGGGAGTTATTGAATCAAAAGGGTGAACTTAAATCTATGCAAACATTGCAAGAACAAGGTGTAAAAATGAATTGGTTTTCTTATTTGCAAATATAATCTAGGTTTGATAAAGACTCCAAGGCAGAAGGTATTTATAATAAGTTGACTAACTTAGATAAAATTTTGATGGGTACTGATGAAAAGGTAATTAAAAAACTTTATGGACATCTATTAGAATTTAAATTCGAGGAGGAGCAAGTTAAAGAAACAATGATTGCTTGGGGAAAATTTTTTGGATATGGGATTGATTTGGAAAAATGGCAAAAATTGTGGTCTCAAAATTATAAAATGACAATGTCAACTGCATATAAAGAAAATTTGTATAAGATGGTTTCCGGTTCCACATGGCTTCGGGGCAATAGGAATTCGCAATCGTCCGCAATTCCTGCTGTGCTTGCCGCCGAGGTGCCCCCGATCCAAATGGATCCAGGGGATATGGCTGCCCTGTAGAGGCAACCGAAGAGAGAGGGGAGACGGACAGGGGGTTGGGGGTGTCGCAGAGCCCCTCCTCATCTGGGAAAACCCCTTTTTCCTGAGGTGGTGGAGTGGCAGTCAGTAATGGCCGCCACAAAGAAGCCTGCAACCAGGTAAGATTGTGCTGGAGGAAGCAGGAAAAGTGAAAGTGCTGGCTGAGCCGGGCTAATCAACATCTCTCAAACTCTCTGGAACTGAATTGTTTGAATTGCTGGAGAATACATTGTATCCCTAAGAAGATCAGTAAGCAGCGGAGAAAGCTGTTAAAGGGAAACTTTTTTTTCCCTACACTCTCCCACCCCATAGAAACAGCAAATGAAGATTTGAAATTTATTTGGGCATTGAAGGTGAATTATTTTGAAAGTTAAAGCCAAGGGACAAAAGACTCTTTGGAGAATTTAAGAAATTGGAAAACCCTTATTGGAGGTATGGATTTCTGATCATTTAAAAATTGTTGTTACAAGTGGGAAGGGAGAGGAAAAAAATTGGAGCAGAAGTTGAAAAAGGAGGAGATTGCCTAGAATTCTAAAGAAAGATATATGGTAATTGGACCTCTTTGATTAAACAGTAACCCCAGAAAGAGAAGTAGAAAAAGGAAAAAAAAAAGCATTAACTTTTGGAATCTTTTTTGAATTGTTCTTGATTAAAAATACTTGGGTGGTTATTTTGGGAAAAGTTTCTCTTTTTATGATGGCATCGCTTGTGGATGAATTAAAAACTGAATATCAAAAATATAAAAAGAAAGAACAAGATGGAAAAGATACTTTGGGCACTTTATTTCAATTTTTAGAAATGACGTTATGCACTTATGAAAAGTTGACTACGCAGCAGAACGACTGGGACAAAGAAGAAGAGGAAGAAGAAGCCATCTTTGATGAACAATGTTTTTTTTCTGGGGAGGAGGAGAAAGAGGATAAGAAAAGGGGGATTTTAAGGTTTGAAAAAACAACCAAAAAAGAGAAAAATGAGATGAAAGGTGGATGCAAGGTTAGAAAACAACGGAAAGGGAGTAAGAAAAGGGAGGAGGAGAGACAAAAGGGTAAAAAGGGCAAGGAGAAGAATAAGCAAGAGAGAAAGGGGGGGGGGGAGAAGCCTTAATGATGGGAAGCAAGATTTAAAAAAAAAAAGTTTATTTAGAGTCAATGGGTGAATCTAACTGAAAAAAAAAAAGGAATTCTGGAAGGTACATAAGATTGGGTCTTTATATGTGTATTTAGAGTAAAATGCTTAAGATATAAATGAGTATTAATATATACAATTAGGTTTTTTTTTAATGATATGGATAGTGCTTATATAGGATTTTACTTAGTTATTGTTGGGTCTTTACCTTTTTCATAAAATTTATTGTAATTTTAGAATGTACTAAACAGAATCCCAAGATAAATTAAGTGTTATATGAAGTAACTTTAAGTTAGGACAATGAGTTAAAGGCGTCACTCCAATCAGTGTATAGGAGAAGTATATTAAAAGAAAAACGATGAATAGATAGTTGGAAACAGAACAGACAAAGAATGATATTGAAAATGATAATAAGATATGGAAGGATATATAAAGTAAATATGATGTTTGAATTTGTGTCTGTGTGAAGAGTTTCAACCTGGGATCAAGCAGCCTTCAGAAAAGATGTTTTAGGGTTTTTTTTCCTATGTTCTGTGTTCTGTATGTTTATTTGTGTATTGTTTTTGTAAAATTAATAAAATTTGTTTTTTTTTTAAAAAAAGAAAATTTGTATAAGATGTTTTACAAGTGGCACCTACACCCGACGAGACTTGCGAGAATGTTTAAGAATAAATCGGATAAATGTGGGAAATGCCATCAGATACCTGGTTCATATTACCATATGTGGTGGACATGTTTAGATGCAAAGAAATATTGGACTAAAATCCACACATGGTTGGAAAAAAATGATAAAACAACATATAGACTTTAAACCAGAGATCTTTTTATTGGGAGTCATATCGGACATATACAATAAAGAACTGAAATATTTGATTGTAAATGTTTTAACAGCAGCTAGAATTGTATTTGCGAAGAACTGAAAAAATGACAAAATACCTATGCAGGAGGAAGTTATCAAAAAATTATGGACTGTGCTGAAATGAGTAAACTGACATTTGAAATTAGAGAACAAGAAGATAAGCAATTTTATATGATATGGGATTTGTTTTATCAGTCGTTGGATAAAAAGGCATGGTAATATAATAGACTAGATAATTTTGTGATAGAAATCTAATAGATTGATATAAAACATAATATAGATATACACTGCTCAAAAAAATAAAGGGAACACTTAAACAATAGAATGTAACTCCAAGTCAATCACACTTCTATGAAATCAAACTGTCCACTTAGGTAGCAACACTGATTGACAATCAATTTCACATGCTGTTGTGCAAATGGAATAGACAACAGGTGGAAAGCATAGGCAGTTAGCAAGACATCCCCAATAGAGGAGTGGTTCTACAGGTGGTGACCACAGACCACTTCTCAGTTCCTATGCTCTCTGGCTGATGGTTTGGTCACTTTTGAATGCTGGCGGTGCTTTCACTCTAGTGGTAGCATGAGACAGTCTACAACCCACACGACTGGCTCAGGTAGTGCAGCTCATCCAGGATGGCACATCAACGTGAGCTGTGGCAAGAAGGTTTGCTGTGTCTGTCAGCATAGTGTCCAGAGCATGTAGGCACTACCAGGAGACAGGCCAGTACATCAGGAGATGTGGAGGAGGCCATAGGAGGGCAACAATCCAGCATCAGGACCGCTACCTCCGCCTTTGTGCAAGGAGGGACAGGAGGAGCAATGCCAGAACCCTGAAAAATGACCTCCAGCGGGCCACAAATGTGTATGTGGCTGCTCAAACAGTCAGAAACAGATTCCATGAGGGTGGTATGAGGGCCCAACGTCCACAGGTGGGGGTTGTGCTTACAGCCCAACACTGTGCATGATGTTTGGCATTTGCCAGAGAACACCAAGATTGGCAAATTCACCACTGGCCCCCTGTGCTCTTCACAGATGAAAGCAGGTTCACATTGAGGACATGTGACAGATGTGACAGGGTCTGGAGACGCTGTGGAGAACGTTCTGCTGCCTGCAACATCCTCCAGCATGACTGATTTGGCAGTGGGTCAGTAATGGTGTGGGGTGGCATTTCTTTAGTGGGCCATACAGTCCTCCATGTGCTCGCCAGAGGTAGCTTGACTGCCATTAGATCCTCAGACCCCTTGTGAGACCATATGCTAGTGAGGCTGGCCCTGGGTTCCTCCTAATGCAAGACAATGCCAGACCTCATGTGGCTGGAGTGTGTCAGTTCCTGCAAGACAAAGGCATTGATGCTATGGACTGGCCCGCCCATTCCCCAGACCTGAATCCAATTGAGCACATCTGGGACATCATGTCTCGCTCCATCCACCAATGCCACGTTACACCACAGACTTTCCCGGAGTTGGGGGATGCTTTAGTCCAGGTGTGGGAAGAGATCCCTCAGGAGATCATCTGCCACCTCATCAGAAGCATGCCCAGGCATTGTAGTGAGGTCATACAGGCACGTGGAGGCCACACACACTACTGAGCCTCATTTTGACTTGTTTTAAAGACATTACATCAAAGTTGGATCAGCCTGTAGTGTTTTCTTCCACTTTAATTTTGAGTGTAACTCCAAATCCAGACCTCCATGGGTTGCTAAATTTGATTTCCATTGATAATTTTTGTGTGATTTTGTTGTCAGCACATTCAACTATGTAATGAACAAAATATTTAATAAGAATATTTCATTCATTAGCTTAAAGGCTGCCTCTCCGCCATTGGCAAAAGATTAGAAATTAGAAATAGAAATAGATTGCTTGGGGGAAGAATTTTGGATATGGGATTGATTTAGAGAAATGGCAAAAATTGTGGTCACAAAATTGTAAAATGACAATGTCAACAGCATATAAAGAAAATTTGTATAAGATGTTTTACAGGTGGCACTTTCCCCCGACAAGAATAGCAAGAATGTTCAAGAATAAATCTGAAAAGTGCTGGAAATGTCATCAGATACCTGGCTCATATTTCCATATGTGGTGGACTTGTGAGGAGGCCAGGAAATACTGGACTAGAATTCGCATATGGCTGGAAAAAATGACAAAGAAACACATAGATTTGAAACCAGAGATTTTTTTATTGGGAATATTACCTGATATATATAATAAAAACTTAAAGTATTTGATTGTAAATGTATTAACAGCAGCTAGGATTGTATTTGCTAAACATTGGAAGAGTGAGAAAATATTATTAGAGGAAGAAATTATTTAGAAAATATTGGAATGTGCTGAAATGAGTAGATTGACATTTGAAATTAGAGAACAAGAAGTTAAACAATTTTATGAAATTTGGGATCTCTTTTATCAATGGTTAGATAATACAATATAATGATAGAATATTTAGAAATCTAGGAAATAACGAATATATAATTTTTCTTGGTTTTGATAATATTTTATTAAGATAGATTTGGTAAGATTCTATGATCTGTTATAAAATAATTTAACTCAATTATAGTTATCTCGCTTAAGTATGAATTAGTAAAATTATAGTCAAATGATTGTTTAATAATGATATTAGGATACTTAACTGATGATTAATAATGTGAGTTATTATGTAATGTAATTGTTTTGATGACTGTGAAATGGATGCACAGAAAGGAGTGGTAAAACCAACCGATACACTGTAAATTTATGAAGAATGATGATTTTTTTACGTTATGTTTTATGTTTTGTGTGTTTTTGTTTGTCATTAAAATCAATAAAACTTTTTTTTTTTGAAAAAAAGAATATTTCATTCATTCAGATCTAAGATGTCTTATTTTTGTGTTCCCTTTATTTTTTTGAGCAGTGTATATAACCACTGGTTGAAAGTATAACATAAATTTTAAGATAAAATGTGGAACATCTCGTATAAAATGATGGAATAGTTTAGTCATGGATGATTTATAACTGATAAATATATAAACATATGTTAGTTTGACAATGTGAAGACTGATATAAATTGTGAGTAAACGACTACAAAAGTATAGCACAAAAGATACGTAACCAACTGACACACTGTATGTATATAAAATGGAAGAGGATTTTGTTTTTATGGTTTTGTACATGTATATTTGTATTTAAAAATAAAAAACTTTATTTAAAAAAAAGTGTAGGTCTTTATATTGAACTACTTCAAATTGTATTTGGAAACTTACTGAAAGCCAATGCATCGTTCACAGAAAGTATGTTGTATTGTTGACTTTTATGTTGTATTGTTGACAATGTAAACCTTTTATAGTTTGTACCAACTCCACTTTCTGGGCAGTATTCAAGAGCAGCCCAATAGAGAATGACTTGCAATAATGCAATTTTAAAGCAATGATGCACAAAAATGGACACAGCTGAGCATTAGAGCACCCCTGGGGGTAGCTTCCAACTGCTGATGTAAGTGGAGCTGCAGCTGCTCATTTAGGAGCAAACAAGTTGTAGATTGGCCCTTTGGAGAAAGTGCATAACCCTCTCCAGAACCACCCACCTGTCAAGATTTCATCTTCTTGTCGACTCATAAAATATTTCTATGGTCTTTTTAGAGTTGCCAACAGAAAGGGAAGGGATAACAGTGCGGCAGCTTGCAAACTGAAAGTGCATTCCATAAATAGTTTTCAAAGATAGTAAAAGATAGTAACTAGGTGACTGAAGTTTCTGCCATGCAAAATTCTAACTGGAGAGCATGATTGATGACTCTTGCCTATGGATGTGTCCCATTGGAGAATATGAATTATGATACATCCAGGCAGTGCTGGATATTTTAACTCCCAATAAATCCTTTTGAAGTTTTGGAAGTTTGGTTCAAGACCCATGATTTAAATGGGGGGAAATTGCCAGAATCTGGACACTTTTTATCTTTTAGCTTCATCTTCTTTGTCCCATTCCCGATCTTTGCAGTTTCCAATTGATAAGGGCTTTTGCTGGATCCCCTGTTTGATTCTAGAAGGAAATGATTCAGAGTTCTGACATTTTCTTGCTTCATAGCATTCTTCCTGGTATCTCAGTTGTGTGCTGGGGTGCTCTGGGACAGCACAGGAAACTCACAAACAGCTGAGATCTATTTATTAAGTCGTAAAATAACCCATGGCATCCCTATGGCTTTGCCTGGGGCATTGCAGCACACAATTTGGAAACTATACATGGAACCTATCAGCACATTGATGACACTTCACTCTGAACTAAGGATGAACTTCCTCTGGAGGTTCATATAGATGTTAAATAGGCATGACGTATAATAAGAAAAAGAACAAGAATTTAACTGCTCAACTTCCACCACCGAAATTTGCATATCAAGGAAAGATGAGTTAAAGATGCTCAAGCAAAGTCTTAATTACTATAAAGCAGACATCATCTTCGATACTATATTTATTTATCTGAAAACAACTTGTAGCAAGTTGTAAAGAATTATTTCCAGAAATATTGGGGTTGCAATTCCTTAAATTCCAAGCTACTGTAGAATAGCTTTGAGTGAGTTTTTGGAAAGTCCAAGATACATGGAAGGCTAATAGGTTAAGAAGTATAGTTTAGATCGCTTAGTGATAACACTAGTTACATCTAAGATTGATGTGACACACAACATTTAATCTGGCAATTGAATTAATTCATTTTATTGGCTGAATAAAACATCGAACACAAATAAACAATTGAGATTTGCTGGTGAGTCTAAGATACACATATATATACATTAAGAAGTTTAAAGCTAAGCTTTGCATTTTGTATACATCAGGATTTTTCAAACTTGATAACTTTAAGATCTGTGGAGCAAGGGAATTCTGGGAAGTGACATTCACACATCTTAAAGTTGCCACATTTGGGGGAACAATGCATCTGCTTTATTATTCTAAACGAGTCCAATAACTAATTACCCATTATATGGAAATCTAAAAGCTATGTGTGTTTCCAATAAAATAAGTAAAATACAAAGGTTCCTTATTAAACAGAAAACACAAATGAAACCTTACTGGGATGAAGCAGGACTTCAAATGGGATACATTAAATAAGAAGTTTTTGGTAGGAGCTTTTTATTAGAAGCTTAATTGCCAAATCTAGATGAACAAGATGGATTGTGAATCGAGGTGATATGGTTAAATGACTATGGAGATTCTCCGTCATCCAGGTCATGTTTGTCTCATGACAAACATAAAAAAAGCCAAAGGTGCTTTTTCAAAAAGCAACTGGTTTTTGTTTTTCCTTGAAGACGTTTCACTTCTCATCTAAGGAGCTTCTTCAGTTCTTAGATTTATATATCGTTTCATATTGCTAAAGAAGTTCTTGGATGAGAAACAAAAAGTCTTCAAGGAAAAACAAAGTCCAATTGCCTTTTGAAAAAGCACCTTTGGGATGATACGGTTAATTTTTTATCACAGTGAAAAGTGATGGTTGTGTGTGTGTGTTGGTGGTGATAGTGGTGGTAGAAAATTGTTTGCCTGGAACTGCAAAATAAAAATACTACCTAGTTTAGTTCCACGTTTTTTCTAAGACATGCCAAAAATAAGGCAAAGAAGGAATGTTGATCCTTAGGAAATCATACATCTAACAAATTACAAGAGCTCCCCCTTGTGGCTATGTTTGCTGAGAAATCTTCAGGCTGGTTAGCCTAGTGTAACATTTGCCTTTAGCCAAGCAGAATTTATCACCAGAACATTTCCTATATCCTCATAATCGTCTTTAATCTTCTCATATTTCAGAACTGGAATCATCTTTCCCAATGTCCTAACCATCAAATATCCTTTTTCTCTCCATGAGAATTTAATTAACTTGAACAAAGCTAATAAATAGCTAAGCAGATGCAAATTTATTATCAAAGATATATGTCTGGATCTCCTTCATTAGCTAAATTATCTCCCCCCAAACCTGACCATGCATTAGAAATTCTTCCTTTAAAATATGTTAAGTATTAAGGAGAAAATTCTAGGTTTAAAATATGTTAAGTATTAAGGAGAAAATTCTAGGTTTAAAATATGTTAAGTATTAAGGACAAAATTCATAAGATCAACACAGCTCAGCCTATTAATCTTCATCAAGCTAGGGAAACTAAAAACATAACTGATTCATGATTTGGTCGTGGATGAAAAAGCTTGTAAGTTCAAGTAGTCCTTGAGTTATGACCATAATTCAGCCTGGAATTACAGTCATAAATTGTGCCAGTTGTTAAATAGACCACTATGTGATTTCAACAAATTTTATGACCTTTCTTGCAGCAGTTGTTAAGCAAATGTTATTCTCCAAAGCACCTGAGAGCAGGAAAACAAGCAATGGTTGGAAACTAATCAGAGACAAGCCACCTAGAACTGAAGAGACATTTCCTACCAGTTAGGACAATTAGCCAGTGGAACGGCTTGTCTCCAGAGATTGTGAATGCTCCAGCACTGGAAGTTTTTGAGAAGAGATTGGACAACTATTTGTTTGAAATAGTATAGTCTTTCCTGCCTCAGCAGAGGGTTGGATTAGAAGACCTCCAAGGTCCCTTCCAATTCTGTTATTCTATTTTCTTAATGCAGTGGTTGTTAAGTAAACACTGTGGTTAATAAATGGAAGTCACAGTCATTCAGTGAACCCATTGCACCTATTGGGTGTTTTTAGCTGAAAGTAAATGCCAGTTTCCAGGGGGGAAATTTTGTAAATCTCCATCATGTGACCATGGGATGCTACCAATGGCCATGAATGCAGACCAGCTGCCAAGCACCCCATTGTGATAATGTGATGGGTGGGTGAGGGACAACCGTTAGATCTTTGAAACCAGGTCCTAAGTAGTTCTAGGGGGGTCTGTTGGAACTTCAAACAGTTGCTGAATAGAATAGAATAGAATAGAATAGAATAGAATAGAATAGAATAGAATAGAATAGAATAGAATAGAATAGAACAGAATACTTTATTGGCCAAGTGTGATTGGACACACAAGGAATTTGTCTTGGTGCAAATGCTCTCAGTATACATAAAAGATACATTCGTCAAGAGTCGAGAATCATAAGATCCTAGGAAACAGTCAATATAAATCATATGGATACAAGCTACAAAGTTACAGTCATACAGTCACAAGTGGGAAGGGAGGGTGATAAGGAGTGATGAGAAGATTAATAGTAACAGTAGTGCAGAACTTTGTAATGGTTGGACGGTGCTGAGGGAATTATTTGTTGAGCAGAGTGATGGTTTTCGGGGAAAAACTGTTCTTGTGTGTAGTTGTTCTGGTGTGCAGTGCTCTATAGCGTCATTTTGAGGGAAGGAGTCGAAACAGTGTTATGTCCGAATGTGAGGGGGGTCTGTAAATATATTCACAGCCCTCTTTTTGACTTGTGCAGTATATAGTGCTCAATTGAAGGCAGGTGGGTAGTAATTGTTTTTTCTGCAGTCCTAATTATCCTCTGAAGTCTGTGTCTGTCCTGTTGGGTTGCAGAACCAAACCAGACAGTTATAGGGGTGCAGATGATAGACTCAATAATTCCTCTGTAGAACTGGATCAGCAGCTCCTTGGGCAGTTTGAGCTTTCTGAGTTGGCGCAGAAAGAGCATTTTTGATGACATTTTTGATGTTAGGTGTCCATTTTAGGTTCATGACTACCTGTAATTACTATGTGCTTACCTGGTTTTTTAGCCTGAGCTAGGGAGGGCATCATTCTTGACCATTGGAGCAGCATCTTGTTCTCCACAAAACCCTTCACTCTGGGACAGTTTATAAGGCTCTATGCCTGGTGCTGGATCAATGAAACAACCTGGGGATGCTTGGTACTGTCTATTTTGTAATAGGTTTGTCCAACAACCTTCCTCACCAAATTGGCAGATGTGATCTAAAGAGCTCTGTCCCCAAAGAGAGCCCAACATTCATCCTGAAGCTGCTTCAGCAGAACTAGCGTACATGTTATGCTTTCTATGACAAATTATGGATCTGTCTCAAACTTTTACTGGAGCAATTGTTAGGGCACCTCCTGAAAGAGGGGGTAGCTTTGGCACCAGGCAGTCTTGTCAGTGACATTTGGTTCATGATGTCATACTCTTGAAAAAGACCAGGCACATGATTGTGTGGGTGTATGTATGGGTGTGTTCCTATAGTAATAATTGTCATTGGAGACTCAAGTAACCATTCCATGGCTAGGAATATCGATGATATGTGTTCTGTACCCTCATCTACATTCTTGAAAGCCCCGCGTTTTGATTGGCCAAAGAGCGGGGCGATCGGATTGGTTGGACGAGCCGCGCTGATTGGCCCGCTAAGAATCTCCCGCGATTGGTGGATTCGAATCACGGGAGATTCAAAGCGGTGCCATTGGCCGTGGCCACCGCGGCTTGGAAATAAAAAGCCGAGAGATTTTCTTTGGAACCCAGTCCGGTTCCGGGGACCAATAAAGAGCTGAAACCTAGTCACCGACTCCTGGTCTCTTTCCCGACGGAAACGACACTGGCGACGAAGGTGGGATTCTGATCCTGAACCCCACAGCACGTGTCCGACAGAAGCCAGAAAACCCAAACGAGATGGCCAGCATCGCGCCGCCCGCACCCTTCAACCCCGCTACCGAGGACTGGGAATCTTACATGGACAGATTCTGCATGTTCCTCGAATGCAGCGACATGAAGGATGCCACCGGGCCAAAGAAACGAGCCGTCTTCTTGACACACTGCAGGCCCGCAGTGTTCAAGATGGTAAAAGCCCTAGCGAAACCCGCTGACGTCACTGCGATGGATTGGGATGACCTCGAGCCCTTACTCCGAAGGCACTACACTCCTGCTGTGCCCACCCTCATCCGACGGCACGAATTTTATCGGCGGGACCAACGGTCGGGCGAAAGCCTTAGTGACATTGTTGCAGAGCTGCGGAGCCTAGGAGGACTATGCGGGTTCTCCAACATGGATGAGGCTCTGCAGGACCGAGTCATGCTCAGGCTTCGGGACCCCGTCCTACAAAGTCGACTGATGGCCAAAGGCAACATCACCCTCGCCGATGCCATCACCGAACCCACCGCAGCTGATGCTACCAGGCAGTCAGCAAACCGCATGCGGAGACCGGACGCAGGGGACCGCACCATGAACAACCACCCTGCACGGGCGACCAAGGCCCAACCTGAAATGACCACCCACCACGGCGAATTCCACTCCACCTCTGATACATCGGACGAGGAGGAGGAAATCCACCGGCTCCAGGCAGGACGCGACCAGCGCAGCCGGCGGGGTCGTAAGTCGGGGACCGCGTGTGCCGAATGCGGAGGCGACCACCCTAGAGCCGAATGCCGGTTCTTCGATGCAGTCTGCCGGCACTGTGACAAAAAGGGTCACATCGCCCGCGTCTGCCGACTTAAGAAAGCCTACAGCCCCAGACGGTGGGACCACAGCGAGCGGAGACGGGACAGCACACCGCCCAGAACCAGAGACCACCCAGCCGACAGCTGTTGGGACCAGAGCGGACGAGCCTGACGAAGTGGCGAGACCCGGCGGAGGGAAGAAACGCACCAGACGGTAATTGTTGGCCACGCAACAACCACCGACGCCCGCAAGGTCTACGTGGAGGTAGGCATCGAAGGCGAACCTTGCAGGATGGAGGTGGACTCCGGGTCCTACCTCTCCATGGTCACCTGGCAGGAAATAAAACGCTTGGTGCCTACCATCCAAAGGAGGGGACTGGAGAACCAGAGACTAATCCTTAAAGACTACCAGGGCAACCACATCCCAGTAGTCGGAACAGGACAATTTAGAGTAACCTTTAAAGGACGCACCACAAAACTTCCCCTCACAATCGTCGATCGAGACCGACCCAGCCTGTTGGGGCTTCAATGGTTCGCACCGCTCGGCATCGAAGTCACGGGCATCGACCACTTCGCCGAGGCTGACTGGGAGCAGCAACTGGCACGGGACTTCCAAGAAGTATTCGACGGCACCCTAGGCAAGTACCGAGGGCCCTCTATATCCTTCAGCCTAGACCCAAACGTTCCCCCGAGACGCCTAAACCCAAGACGGGTACCTTTCGCACTCAAGCCAAAAATTGACGAGCAAATTGACAAGCTCGTCAAGCAAGGGGTCCTACAACCAATAGACCATGCCCGGTGGGAGACCCCAATAGTCACCCCAGTCAAGCCTGATGGGTCAGTGAGAATCTGTGGGGACTATAAGGCCACCCTAAATTGCGCCTTACAACAAAGCGCCTACCCCATCCCAGTAGTGCAGCACCTTCTACGCTCACTGGGGGGAGGCAAGGTTTTTGCGAAGCTCGACCTGGCGCAAGCATACCAACAGCTGCCAGTCGACGAAGAAACTGCTGAGGCGCAAACCATAATCACCCACCGGGGAGCGTTTCGCTGTAACCGACACCAGTTCGGAGTCAGTGTGGCGCCTGGAATTTTCCAGAGCCTCATGGAGAGACTCTTACAAGGCATCAAGGGGGTGGTACCCTACTTCGACGATGTACTGGTATCGTCAGCCAACCAGGCCGAACTAGAGGGTCACCGAAGGGAGGTGCTAACGAAATTCAAAGAAACCGGGCTAAAGGTGAAGAGGAAAAAGTGCCAATTTTACACAGAGCGGGTCGAATTCCTGGGGTACCTCCTAGACCGGCATGGCATCCACCCCACCGACACCAAAATTAAAGCCATCAAAGAGGCCCCCACACCCAGGTCAAAAACGGAACTGCAGGCGTTTCTGGGACTACTTAATTTTTATAATGTGTTCCTGCCCCAAAAGGCGACCGCGGCAGAGCCTTTGCATAGGCTTTTGGACAAGGCGGCTACCTGGACTTGGGGAAAATGCGAGGAAGCCGCCTTCAGGAAAATCAAGGACCTGCTCACTTCGGATGCCGTCCTCATCCAATACAACGAGACCTTACCACTAACCGTCACATGCGACGCATCACCCTTCGGCGTCGGTGCCGTCCTCAGCCACACTCTTCCCAACAGAAAAGAAGCACCCATCGCGTTCTTTTCAAGGACCCTCACCAAACCGGAGCAGAACTACAGTCAGCTGGACAAAGAGGCCCTGGCTATCGTCGCCGCAGTGAAAAGGTTTCACGAGTACCTCTACGGCCGGACGTTCACCATCATCACCGACCACAAGCCGCTGTTGGGAATCCTCGCAGGGAACAGGGGCACCCCGAACATTCTATCTCCTAGAATGACAAGATGGTCTGAATTCCTGGCCGCCTACAACTACCGGCTCACACACCGACCCGGTAAGACTATCACCCATGCGGATGCTTTAAGCCGCTCACTGCTACCCGAACCAGACACTGACCCAGCACCCACGACGACCACCCTCAGCATAGAGACTCTGCCCGATCTACCCATAACCGCATCAGACATTGCCTGAGAAACTAATAAAGACAAACGTCTGGTGCAGGTGTTGCATTGGGTAGAGAAAGGGTGGCCGGAAAAGGACAAGGACAAGACTTTCAGGACATTCCGGAACCGGCAAAATGGGACTCTTGCTACTAAAAGGGTGTATACTATGGGAGGATAGGGTGGTCATCCCGGAAAAACTGCAAGGGAAGGTACTGGAGTTGTTACACGAGGGGCACCCGGGCATCGTTAGAACAAAAGCCCTGGCCAGAAGTTACGCTTGGTGGCCAGGTATGGACAAACAAATTGAGGCTTGGGTAGCAAGGTATCAACGTTGCCAGGAAACTAGACCAAGCCCACCCACGGCACCAATTCTAGAGTGGGAAACCCCCAGGGGACCTTGGTCTAGGATCCACATAGACTTCGCCGGGCCCTCAAAGGGACACATATTCTTAATAACCGTAGACGCTTATTCCAACTGGCTGGAAGTAAGCAACATGAGAACCACCACCACGGAGGCCGTGACCAAAGAACTCTGCAAACTCTTCGTGACACACGGCCTCCCAGACGTCCTCGTGTCAGACAACGGGCCCCAATTCACCTCGCTGGAATTCGAAAAATTCCTCGCGGAACAGGGCATACGACATGCACTGACAGCCCCGGTGCATCCGGCGGCGAACGGAAGGGCGGAACGGATGGTTCAATTCACAAAAAAAACCATCCAGGAAATAGACCACGGGGAGATCCAGGACAAAATAAATAAAATGCTTTTTATACAACACATAACCCCGAACACTACAACAAATAAAAGCCCGGCAGAGCTACTAATGGGGAGGAAAATAAGATCCCCACTCGATAGACTACACCCCACATACAACCCAGAGAAACCTCCAGACTCCACCAGCAAACACCGATCCTTCGCACCAGGCGATGCCGTCTACGCGAAGAAACTAACCGGAGACCCACTATGGATACCAGCAACCATAACCCAGGTGACAAGTCCACGCTCGTACTGGTTACAAACAACCGACGGACGAGCATGGAAACACCACATCGATCAATTAAGATCGAGGACAGCTACAAAAGACACAACCAACCCCCTCAGCACAAACCAAGAGGGGAGGGAATACTCTGGACACCAAACCCTAGAAGAAAGAAACCAGCCATATTCACCAGCAAGCAGCCAGCGCGAAACCTCACCGGGAAGAAACAGCCAGGCCAGCTCGACCAGCCCGGAAAGACCAAGCAGGAGTGGCGAAAACCGCAGCTCGACCAGCCCGGGTAGACCGGGAGGGAGCTGCGAAGAGAGGCCCGGCAAGACATACCAGGCGGTTCCAACGACGAGGCCGAGAGACACGGAGATCCCAACCAAACCGGCCGGGAACCAACCTATGACTGACCTGCGCAGGTCCAGTAGACAAGTACGGAGCCCCGCCTACCTACGGGACTACGTTACGTAGGACCAAACCAAGAGGGGAGGAGTGTTCTGTACCCTCATCTACATTCTTGAAAGCCCCGCGTTTTGATTGGCCAAAGCGCGGGGCAATCTGATTGGTTGGGCGAGCCGCGTTGATTGGCCTGCTAAGAATCTCCCGCGATTGGTGGATTCGAATCGCGGGAGATTCAAAGCGGTGCCATTGGCCGCGGCCACTGCAGCTTGGAAATAAAAAGCCGAGAGTTTTTCCTTGGAACCCAGTCCGGTTCCGGGGACCAATAAAGAGCTGAAACCTAGTCACCGACTCCTGGTCTCTTTCCCGACGGACACGACAATATGTGTCAGCCTCAAGATATCTTCTGCATCCTACTATACCTTCTCTGCTGCTATGCTATGCTATTTCTTTTGGCTGTTATTTGCAACGGGGGGAGGGGGAACTTGGAGGGGAAGCTGTGCAATCTGGCCTATTCAGCTGATATACCATCTCTGTCCTTTTCTAGATAGGGATAGCCTAACTAAAGTTGTTCATATATTGGTAACTTCACATTTCGAGTACTAATGCACTCCACCTAGGAGTAGAATATTCTTGTGTTTGGTTTGGAAATTGCCACTGGAGTAGAATGAGTTAGCAGCTTGCTATCTGTGGCACTTGACCAATGCTTTTGTTGAAACAACTACACTGTTTGCCAATTATTCAATTTGTGGTTGATGTAATGGGAAACGTGTATAACTGTCAAATTCAAAACACACTTTTACTGTTGCAACCATTATCGCTTCTCCGCTTGCCAATGAACCAGCAGGGAGGAAAGGGCGAGATGGAATATAGGCTCCAGACATCAAGATGTGAGAACCAGGGCACTTCAGCAGGTGTTTGCCAAAACCAAATCGTTTTTCTCATAACAATACAATGACACTCAATTGGATAATGTAACCTGCACTAATAGGGGGAGGGAGAATCCTATACTTTAATTATGTGGGTTTGTACGGGAATTAGCTAGATCTGGTTTGCCCTCATCAGTGCCGAAATGATATACTCAATAAAGTTTTGCATTCAGAGATTGGATCATCTCAACTGTGCTCGCTTTGGTTGGGTTTGTCAGTCAGAACGTTGACAATAACTTTGAGGATGAAGAGGGAGAGCCATAGCCAAGCCAATGGTCTGATCAGAGAAATCTGAGCCCAAAGGAAGAATGGAATTTGAAAAAGCATCTCAGACTTGACCATCCCTATTTCCCTTTAGGATAAAGGCAAGAAAGGGGGAGGCAGATTGCCCAACTTTATTAATGTAATGTAATTGCCCAACTTTATTAATGTAAAAGTAGCTTTAGTATTTGCAACTTTGGTATTTAAATCTGGTCTTTCTCATAGGGTTGACAATATGACATTCTATAAAAAGTCTTAGGCAACATGAGACCAGAATATTTGTCATCATCCATTATTATACACTTAAGAAGTTATTAAGAGCATTGGAAAGGACTATGACATGTACCAAAAACCATCTGGTGGCTCTCCATGGATGGTCTGCCCTTCAGCTTTGTTTACATAGTGGTGATTTGCCATTTCAGAATTTTATCTTCCTCCTTTTAATACATAGATTTTATTGAACATGTCTTTAATATATTCTTTTATTTTATGTATTTTTATTTTACTGTCAACTGATTCAAGAAGCTTCTACTGTAGTTACTCACGTTGCAAATAGCAGGAAATAATGATGTGCTAGTCTCAAGACTTGGGCAATGATTTTTGAAGTAGGAGAAGCACACTCATTAGTCCATGTCCCTCTCCTCAACTTTACCCACATATCCTTAACCAAGTCCCTGTGAATCATCCAGAAAGGGAAGTTTGTTGCAAAGAATTAGCCCTCTTGATATCACATCCTGATGCCCTCTGCTGCTACTAAGTCATTTCAGGAGTAAACTTTTGCACAACTGATTAGTTGTTTTGTTGCATTCCATCACCATAACAACAGAAGAACATCAGAATAGCTCTGAGGGATGAGTCCAAGGCCCATCTTAGTCAGCATTTTGTTTCTCCAAGTGACCAAATTTCTCCAAAGGACTTCTGAGCAAAAGATGGAGACAAATGGCACTCCCACTAATATTCCATTGCAAGTTGGCATTTTGAGGTCTACTACCCTTCCAACAATTCACAATATGTCCAGTCTCACAATCTGCTAACTCGGAAGAGCAGGCCAAGGAGAAATTGTGTTTAACCAAAAGCAGGCATTGCCTAGAAGGAAATTAAATTTCACATGATCAGTCTGCTGTAGTAATTGACTTGTTGTAGCTGAATCAAAGACCAATTACCAGGTAATTATTCCGTTTTATATACCTAGTCCTATAAGCTGGAGGAATGGAATGTCTAAAAAAGCAAGTTTTCCTGGAAGGTGCAGATTCTATTCACACTTAGGTTATTTTTAAAAATTTCATTCATTGCATTTCCATGCTCTCAGAAGCACCAGTAAGTAGATTTGAATCTATTAAGAAGCAGACTGAATTATGTTATAAGAAGTGAGCCAGAGTATGTCCACTTAACAATATTCTACCAGCAGGTAAAATAATAGTTTGATCTCCATGTCCATTTCATTCTGTGACAAAAGAGAATCCTTCCTAGAGAAGCATTTAAATGTAAGGCATACAGATCAATTTTCAGAGAAGTTAACAACGCAAGAGCAACTTGAGGGCATGAGATATAATCTTTTTTGTCCTAACCTGTCCCAGGCTGGAACCTTCTTTACAGAATTCATGTCAATTGACAATCCTAATATCTCATTTCACTTTAAACTAAACTTCCGTGACCTGATGTCCATTTGCTTAGGCAAATAATTCTAGGCGTTAGGTTCTCAATTCCTGTGGAAGAACCCAAGTTGAAAAGATTGCTCCAAGACCCAGAGTGCTATATCATCAGAGTGTGACATCACATCAGATGTGAGAAAACATCCACTAAGGGTTGGTTGGGAAAGCATCTTGTCGTATATCCTGGAGAGCTGCTGCGAGTCAGCGAGTAAACTCAAATCAAGTTTTCCTGGCATATAGACATGGCTCACTACCTATCCAGACATTGTTGGTAATATAAATTATATTCTCATCGCCACAGTGATTGTTGGATGATGACTGTTGGATAGTCTAGTACAGTGTTGGTGAACCTTTTCAGCACTGAGTGCCGAAATGGGAGTGTGCACAGGGGAGAGCATCAGAAACCAGAAGAGTACATGCGCACGACAGGAACCTGAGCTTTTGGTTTCCAGCGCACACATGCACGCTGGCTACCTGGTCTTCCGGTTTCTGGTGTACATGCATGCACTGGAACCCCGAAGATCAACAGGTGTCAGCTGGCGTGCCTGGAGAGATGGCTCTGCGTGCCATTTCTGGCACACGTGCCATAGGTTCACCATCATGGGTCTAGTAGATGCTATGATCCAGGGGTGTCAAACTTGTGTCATCATGGCAGCGTCACATGATGTATTGGGACTTTCCCCCCCTTTGCTAAATCAGGCAGGGTGGGGCCAGCACATGACGCATTCAGCCTGCATGCCATGAGTTTGACACCTCTGCTATAAGCTGTTCGAGGAAAAGATGTTATTTTTTGTCTTTCTCTATATCAAAAATATGCACAGAGAGACCTGTGTAAGTTGGTACTATAACTTTAAATCCCTGAAGCAGAATACAGACATTGGCCAATAAAAGCAAGATCTCTTTCTTATAGTTGCTGCAAATATCTAGAGCTGGAGGTTTAGCTCAGTACTCAAATTCTCCAAGCATTAACACATTACCAGTGCTGGGCTGCATAGTCAGCTAAGGGCATTTCCACCTCACTAATTTCTACACCCCAATCTGTCAAAAATGGTTTGAAGCTGACTTGCAATCTTCTTCACTGTCACTGACCTGGAAACACCGAGGACAGAATGAATCAATCAATTTTTGCTCCCAAATAGGAGAACGCAAAGAACAGCATTCAGTCTGTGTATACTCCCCTTCTATATTTTAAATTCATATTTAATCTACCAAGGCACTCTCATTGTGTTGTGTATGCCAACCAAATCTCTGTGGGGAAGGGAGAGAGGGAGAGGATTTGGGCTGATCCAAAGAGCTGTAGGTGGGAGGATACGATATTCTAATGGCTTTATAAGCTCTGGAAATAGAAAGAAGGTAGACATTTTTGTGGTTCTAAATTCACTGTCTCTGAATTACAAATGAATAAATTGGCTTTGCTTGTGATAACTAAAACCCAGAAGGCAGAATTAAAATTAAAAATACACCATCATATGTGTATTACTTAGAAGTCAATTCACCAATAAATAGCAGCTGTGAAAACAAACATTCCACTATTAAAATTCAAAATGCTATTGATAGGCACAGAAAAAGGTAGAAGGTAATAGTACGACCTATGACAGTGCAAAGTTCTCCATTTTAGGAAATGAAAAGTCAAATGTGTAGGATGCTAGATACCTCAGTTGATAATAGTACTTTTTAAAAAAGAATATAAAATAATAGTTGATTATAACTGCATACAAGTCAGCAGTGTGATGAGATTGCAGCAAAGACGATTTTAGTTTGCATCGATGGAAGTATAATTTCCAAATCATAAAAAAGCTCTTGTTCTACTTTATTTTGCTTTTGTAATCTCCATTTTGAATAATGTTTTCAGTTCTAGGCATCAAATATTTTAAATAAAGATTCAGAAAAATTGGAACAATTTTGAAAAGGGCAATAAAGGTGATCTATGAACTAGAAACTAAGGGCCTGGCTATGTTTAGCACTGAGAAAAGACAATTGACAGAGGATGCAATAGCGCTCCTAAAATATGTGAAATGATGTGACAGAAAAAGTCCGGACCTGTTATTTCTTGTTCTAAAAGTGCAGGACACACACATATGCAAATACAAATTTAAGAGACATGATAGCACAGTGGTTAGAATGCAGTACTACAAGTTAACTCACTGCTCACTCCAGGAATTTGATTCTGAGCGGTTCAAGGTTGATTCAGCCTTCCATCCTTCCAAGATCAGTAAAATGAGGACCCAGGTTGTTAGGATCAATATGCTGACTCTGTAAAACCACTCAGAGAGGGCCGTAAAGCAGTATGAAGCAGTATATAAGTCTAAGTGCTATTGCTATTAAATTACCAGGAGGTGGAGGTTTGTCAGGAAATCCAGTTGAATGTCAGAAAAAAAATCTTAAACATAAGGACAGTTTGATACTGATACCACTTATCCAGGAAGTGCTGGGTTCCCCTTCTGTGAGATGTATTTACAGAGGAGAAAACCATCTGCTGGGGACGCTTTAATCTATATTCCTGGCCCAACAGGGGATTGACTTGACTTCATTCCACATCACTAAAGCCATTCAAATCTGTATACACCTCTAAATGGCCCAGTTTGAACTAAACATATGGTATTCCAGTTGATGCCTTATCAGTAACAATAAAATGGATATGTTCCTGAAAATGCAGACAGATCTACTGCTTACATTTTTTCTCCCTATATGATCCTGTTGATTTAAGTTTAGCTTGTGGTTAACTGCAATCCCAAGCAAGAAGCTTTTCGTGTTTACCATTGAAAGATCAGAAAATTGTTCTCATACCTATGCATTTCTTTTATCTCCAGTGCAAAACTTTGTATTGACCTCTCTTGCATTTCATTTTGATTATTTCATCCTTGATTTTCATTCTACTAAGACCATTTTGAATTATATTTTTCCTCTGAAGCATATCTCTCCTGTATGAGATGTCAGAATAATATCTAGCATCCATTTTTTTTTAGGTATAATTCTGTACCTCAGGACTGGACACTACATTAATTGCCAGTAGGAAATTGTAGAGTTTACTATAATGTTATATATGCTGTGAAGACTGAATTAGTGGGAAGAAACTTAGAATATGCATTCAGAATTCAACTCTATATTGTATATTTGAGTACCACTGGAGACAATAAACCCCCTTTTAAGGGACTTATAATAAATGTAAAATACTATCATTTTCTTCTGGCATTATACAAACCTAATATAGGTGTTTGTGGCATTAAATCAAACTTTATAACACTCATGCTTATCCTTCATGGTGCCAGGAAAGAATATACCAATTAATGTCCAAAATAAGTTTCTTCTCTGTGTAACTAGAGAGGCCATTTTACAGTAGTTAAATAATATTTATGCTGAGCAGGGATCTCCATGAATTATTCACATGCACTAGCTTAAATAGTCATTTTCTGCACAACCTTTTGAAAAACCCTTGTGAAGGTCAGATGCCCTCATTAGATGGCAGTAGAAGCTGATGTTATATCTGGGTACCACTCCTTCTGATCACCCATTTTGCTTTTCATTTTCCCTCCTTCTAGAATGAGATAGTTTGTATTTTCAGAGAATGTGGAAACCTTTATGTTTCATATTTCTCCTGAAGTTGCCAAAGCAGCAATTTCTAAATTACAGAGCAACTAAATTGTTCTTTTGTCCTACAAATCACCTACGGAATTGCCATTTATAAATTGCACATGTTGTTATGTGATGTTTTATTCATTATTCTATTTTAAATCACTCTGACTCTTGTTTTAATGAGGAGCAGGTTGCAAATAATTTTTTTCCTCTGGTTCTGACACTAAATTGCTCTATATTTTATATATCTTAAGACCACGTTCTAATGAGAAAACATATTTCAAGTTGTGAACAATTAAAATGAAAACAAAACCTTCTACTGCATTCAAAGGACATTAAAATAATGAAACCAAAACCAATTTAAAACATTTTCATATTAAACCTGAATTAAAAAGCTGCGGTGGAGGGAGAAAAAAACACATTTCAACAAAACGGAATAATCATTATATGTCTCCTAAATATTAAGAGAGAAACCATTTCAAAACAGAGATGCCACTGCAGGCAAGAATGAAGGTGAAACAAAGACCTCATAGACTTTGAGACTCTGAAATGATAAAAAGGCAAAGATGTTCTGGCTAAAAGAGGTATGGCAGCACAAGCCCCTGCTTTTGGGAAACTAAGATAGGATGTCATTAAGAGGCCCAGGCAGCTTCCTAGCCCTGTTTTCCATCATTTCTCTGGTACTTTCTATGATTTGAATTATTCAGCATCTACTCTTGTGCTATGCTAGAACATAGCATCTGTTGATACTATGGAACGAGAGCCAGTTTGGTGCAATGATTAAGGCACCAGGCTAGAAAATGGGAGACCGAGAGTTCTAGTCCTACCTTAGGCACAAACTGGGTATCTTTGGACCAGATGCTCCCTCTCAGCCTTAGAAAGCAGGCAATGGCAAACCACTTCTGAAACAATGGAAAATTTAGAAAATGTGCTGTTATCTATACCATTTCAGACAAATGGTTGTCCAGTCTCTTTTTAAAAATGTCCTGTGTTGGAGCATGCACAATCTCTGGAGGCAAGTTGTTCCACTGATTCATTGTTCTGTCAGGAAATCTCTCCTTAGTTCTAGGTTGCTTCTCTCCTAGATTAGTTTCCATCCATGGCTTCTTGCCAAAGATTTGGCCAGGCGGTATCAGGAGTCATCGCTGACTTGAAGGCACCAAAAAAAACCTCTCTTCCCCACAACCTATGGAATCTTTTTACTACAGCACCTCTATATTCCCCAAAATTCCCCTAAACCAGTTCTCCTCAGTTTCAGCATGTTTAAGATGTTCAGTTGTGTGCACTTCAGCTCCAGTCTTAAACTTGCTGAGGTTGAGAAATGCTTCTCTCAATCAACAGGACTCTATTATTGACCTAATTATAGATACCGATACACAGGGTATCTGTGTCATAACAACAGCATATATACTGCCTCCCTTCCCACCAAAGAAAAGACAACAGTCTGGTTTCAGTTATCTGCCCCTTTTTCCTCCAAGGTCACCTCACACAGCCAACTTGTTTCTACTCATCCTAATGCCACATACAAAACCACAGTACATGTTATTAAATCTCCACACATCAAAGAAGACTGACATAGCAATGTTTTTTCCTTTTTAAAAGTAGCTGCCTGTTCCAAACGTTGATTACGCAAAAAGATTCCGAAGAGTACCGCACAGAAATATATCAAATAGCCCAATAAAATCTAAACTAAAGTCAAAAATATATTTATTACTCCTAGAGAATATAAATGAAAAGCAACAGGTAGTCCTTGACTTTTTACTGTTAAGTTCTGCGCATGGGCGCAAGGAACGGAGACGAGGCAGTGAACAGTGAACTTCAATTCGTTATTAATCATTCTGAACAGAGCAAAACCCTAGGGCAGCAGCAGCCCTTTTATAGGGCAGGCTGCTGATCTAGTAACCAATGAGAAATGTGGAGTGTTAACCCCTTGAACCAATGAGAGTGGCTCGTTAACAGCCAATCAGATTCTCCTGAACGGATCAATCCGATATCGCTATTATCAGCCAATCAGAAGTACAGGATTAGAACCCTGCTTTTTCTTAAGGTTTGATAAAACTTTATTTAAGCGTTTTATTAGTTCATAACATCCCTTCCCCCCGGGTTCCATTTAAGGGGTGCGGTGATGTAATCCCTGAGGTATGAAGGTTGTTTTGACTGTCTATTGGATTTATGCTATCCCACCGGTTCCTGTCTGTAATCCGGTTTCGGCGGGACGTTTTTGGGCAAGTCAGGTACCGGTGATTCTGTATCCTCAGTGTCGGTGTCACTAATATTCTCGTTGTTGTCCTCCGATCTTTGCAGGCTTGCTTCTGTTGAGGTGTTCCTCTGTGGCGAGGACACTCCCCTCCCTGATTCTTCTTCATTTGTTATGCCCGATTGCTGACTTCTTTCGCTCCTGCTTTCCACCATCTCGAATTCGGTTTCTTCGACATCCCCTCCCCCCTCAGTTTGGGAGTTACTGGAGTCGCAGAAACTGGGTTGTAACCTCGAGCGAAGCTGATCTATATGGCGTTTCCATATTTTTCCGTCGCAGGTTTTCACATGGTACGACCTGGGTCTGGTGGCTTGAATTATGGTTGCCTCGACCCACAATGGTTCGCTGGAAAGGTTTCTGGCAAAAACTAAGTTGTCTATCTTGAACTCGCGGCATTTTCCGCTAGATCCACAGGGTTTCTCTGGCTCATAAGACGGGTGAAGCCGGTCGAGGTGGGAACGGAGTTTGCGTCCCATCAATAGTTCAGCTGGAGTCTTGTTGGTGACGCTGTGCGGAGTGATGTGTTGGAGAAGGAGTATTATTTTATCTTCAATGTCCCCATAGTCCATTTTGTAGAGGGTTTTTTTAACAAATTGTACCATGCGCTCGGCTCTTCCGTTAGCCACAGGGTGCACTGGTGAAGTTAGCGCATGGCGAATACCCTGGTCCGCTAAGTATTGTTCAAAGGGTAGAGCGTTGGGGTCCGTTGTCGGAGACCAGAACGTCTGGCAGTCCATGTGTCGCGAATAGCCTGTTCAATTTCCGGATGACGGACTCGGTTGTAATACTCTTCATTTCGTGGATCTCAAGCCAGTTGGAATAGGCATCCACTGTTAGTAGGAACGTATGTCCCTTAGTAGGTCCCGCAAAGTCAATGTGGATGTGGGACCACGGTCCCCGGGGTGTTTCCCATTCTGTTGGAGTTGCTTTAGGTGGGGCACTGCTAACTTCTTGGCACTTTAAACAAGTCTTTACCCAGGTTTCGATCTGTTTGTCTATGCCCGGCCACCACGCGTAGCTTCATGCGAGCGCTTTCATACGCAATATGCCGGGGTGACCCTCATGCAGTGTTTTTAATACTGCTCGTTGTAACCGCTCTGGGACGACGACTCTATCCCCCCATAGGATGCAGCCTTTTTGCAAAAAAAGTTCTGTTGGCCGGTTCTTGAAGGGGGTGAAGTTGTCAGGGGTTTGTTCTACTGGCCATCCCCGTTCGACCCAGCTAAGAACTCGCGCTAAGACAGGATCGCGTTTTGTTTTGATCGCAATGTCTCTAGCTGTTAGCAGCGGTGAATGTAGCGTTTCAATCTGGAGTGTTGTAAGGGTTGGACCTGGGTCGTCGACGGTTTCCGGAAGTGGTGCACGGCTCAGTGTGTCAGCATGGGGAATGGCTTTCCCTGGGCAGTGTTGCAGTCTATAGTTGTACGCAGCTAAAAACTCTGACCAGCGAGTCATTCTAGGTGATAATATATAGGGGGTTGGCTTGTCTCCCGCTATAATCCCCAGCAGAGGTTTGTGGTCGGTAACAATAGTAAAAACTCGGCCATATACATATTCATGAAACCATTTCACAGTAGATACAACAGCAAGAGCCTCTTTATCAATTTGACTATAGTTACATTCAGCCTTTGATAGGGTCCTTGAAAAATAGGGAATAGGGGCCTCACTACCGTTTGGTACACATGGCTCAAAATGGCTCCTACTGCAAATGTGACGCATCACATGTAATTGTTAAAGGCAAAGTCTCGTTATACTGCATTAAAACAGCATCTGAGGTTAGTAAGTTTTTCACTTGTCGGAACGCGTGCTCCTCTCGGTGCCCCCAGACCCAGGTTGCTTTTTTGTCGAGAAGTCTATGTAGGGGCTCAGCTACGGTCGCTTTGTGGGGCAGGAAGATGTTGTAAAAATTAATGAGCCCCAGAAAAGCTTGGAGATCAGTCTTATTTCTGGGTCTTGGGGCGTTCTTGATTGCTTTTAGTTTGCTATTGGTGGGGTGAATGCCTTGTTTATTGATTAGGTATCCCAGGAACTCTACTTTATCTGTACACAGTTGACATTTATTTTTTTTAACCTTAAGGCCAGAGTCTTTAAATTTCTGGAGAACCAATTTAAGACGCTCTTCTAGTATTTCTCTATTCGGGGCAGCAATTAAAACGCCATCAAAGTATGGTACGACCCCTTTGATCCCCTGCAAGAGTCTCTCCATCAAACTTTGAAAAATCCCTGGGGCTACGCTAACTCTGAATTGGAGTCGGTTGCACTTAAAAGCGCCTCGGTGCATAATGATCGTTTGTGCCTTTGCTGTTTTTTTTATCTACAGGCAGTTGTTGGTACGCCTGTGCTAAATCCAATTTAGCGAAGACTTTTCCTCCCCCCAGGGAATGGAGAAGGTGTTGTACCACCGGCACCGGGTAAGCGTTCTGTTGAAGGGCGTGATTCAGGGTGGCTTGGTAGTCCCCACAAATCCTTTACAATCCATCCGGTTTGATGGGTGTTACGATTGGGGTTTCCCAACGAGCGTGGTCTGTTGGTTCTAAAACATCCTGGGCTATTAATTTATCAAGCTGCTCGTCAATCTTTGGTTTAAGGGCAAAAGGTACCCGACGAGGCTTAAGGCAGATGGGGGCTACTTCAGGGTTAAGGTTAAATGATATCGGGGTCCCTTTGTACTTGCCTAGTTTGTCTGCAAAGACGTCCTGGAATTCCTGGATGAGGGCCTCCTCCCAGTTGTCGCTTCTGGTTTGGTGAATGCCGGCTACCTCGATCCCGAGTGGGGTGAACCATTGAAGGCCTAACAAGCTAGGCCAATCACGGTTGATGACGGTCAATGGTAAAGATGCAGTACGATTTTTGAATGAGACCTGGACTAGGCTGGATCCAACGACCGGAATTCAGTTTCCCTGATAATCCTTGAGTATGATTCTTTGGGTTCTGAGGTCTTGCCGCCGGACGGCAGGGATTAATTGTTTAAGGGTCTTCCAGGAAACCATCGAGAGGGACGATCCTGAATCGACTTCCATCAAGCAGGGCTGGTTCTCGATGGCGACCTTCTCTCTTCTTTGCATCTAGTGATGAGGTGTGACCAATTGTAATGGTTTGGTGTGCCTCTTCTCGTTTCGTTGAATTGGCCAGTGGTTTATTTCTGTAGGAATGGTTGTTCCATTGGTGGTTCAAATGTTCCCGACTCACAGGACGATTCCCTGTGGTTTGGCGGTAGTTGGTCCCCCTCTGAAGTGGGCTGAATCCTTGCTTGCTTCTACAGACCTTTCCGATGTGGCCTCTTTTCCCACAAAAATGGCAGAGCGCGTCGAGGAATTTGCAGTCTGATCATGGGTGGTTGCCCCACAACCTGCGCATTGATGCTGTAGTCTTTGATTACACTGGTGGCATTGGTCACATTCAGACCGGAGCTGGTTGACCCCCTCCTCATCACTTTCTGATGACGATTCGAGTTCCTCGTGGTGGGTTGCCGTTGTGTGTCTCTCTAGGTGAGGTGAGGTTTCGCTGGCGAGTTGGCGGAGCGGTGCATTGGTGCAGCGCATTCGGGCAGCCGACTTCCTGGTTGCTTCTGCTGCAGGAGCGTCAGCGATGGCATCTGCAAGGCTGATGTCACCTTTCGCCATCAGCTTACTCTGCACATGTGGTGCATCTAATCCCAGAATTATTCGGTCTCTCAAAGCTTCTTCAAGGTCGGCGAACCCACAGAGGCCTCCCAGGTTCCGGAGATCCGTGATGAAATCTGCAACGCTCTCTCCTTTCTGCTGGTCTCTCTGCTAAAATTCATGTCTTCGGACAAGCATTGGTACAGTAGGTGCATAGTGGTCCTGTAGGAGGGGCTCGAGGACGTCCCAGTCCATGGATTTCACCTCAGCCAGTTTCACCAGTGCCTTGGCCATCTTAAAAATGGCAGGTCTGCAGTGGGTCAGCAATACCGCTCGCTTTTTTCCCGTAGTGGCATCCTTCAAGTTGTTGGTCTCCAGAAACATCTGGAACCGGTCCATGTATGAGTCCCAGTCTTCTTATGCCGGGTCAAATGGAGTGGGTGGTATGGCGCCGCCGGATATGGTTTCCGCTGTCGATGTGCCTTCAGCCACGTGCTCTGTTTGATGCTCTGTAGTGTTCAGTCAGTTCTGACATCTCCGCATCCCACCTTCGTCGCCAGTGTTAAGTTCTGTGCATGGGCGCAAGGAACGGAGACAAGGCAGTGAACAGTGAACTTCAACTTTTTATTAATCATTCTGAACAGAGCAAAAACCTAGGGCAGCAGCAGCCCTTTTATAGGGCAGGTTGCTGATCTAGTAACCAATGAGAAACGTGGAGTGTTAACCCCTTGAACCAATGAGAATTGGTCGTTAACAGCCAATCAGATTCTCCTGAATGGACCAATCCGATATCGCTATTATCGGCAATCAGAAGTGCAGGATTAGAACCCTGCTTTTTCTAAAGGTTTGATAAAACTTTATTTAAGCGTTTTATTAGTTCATAACAATTACCACACATGGGCACATTGGGTTGAGACAATTGTTAAGTGAATTTTGCCCCATTTTACAACCTTTCTTGCCTCAAGTTGCTAAGTAAATCATTGCAGTTGATAAGTTAGTAACCCGGTTGTTAAGCAAATATGGCTTCCACATTGACTTTGGTTATCAGAAGGTCGCAAAACATGATCTTGAGACACAGCAATGGTCATAAATATGAACCAGTTGCCAAGCATCTGAATTTTGATCGTATAATCATGGAGATGCTAGAAAGTCATAAGTGTGGAAAATGTTTGTAAGACTTTTTTTTCAGTGCCATTGTAACTTTGAATGGTCACTAAATGAACTATTGTAAGTCGAGGATTAAGATATATGCTAACAGCAGCACCAATCGGTCTGGCACAATATTGGAAAAGAGAAACCTTGCTGTCAATACCAGATTGGGAGACTAAAATTAGATATGATGTGGCAGTGGAAAAATTTATTGGTTGAAGATGCTATCTTTCATACCTGGGGCTAGCCCTACCATAAAACACAGTGAAGTAGTTGCTTCAGATGCAAATTCCAGAAGGAAACAGAAATGTGCTGGAGAAGAAAACCTATCTTGCTTGCTTATTTATTTATATGCTGCCCTTATTTTATTTTATTTTACAAATAACTCAAGATAGCAAACATATTCAACACACATTCCTCCTATTTTATCCACAACAGCGTTGTGAGGTAACTTGCGCTGAGAGACCACTATGGCCCAATGTCACCCAGCTAGTTTTCATGGCTAAAGCAGAACTTGAACTCCCAGTTTCCTACTTTCTAACTACATAGATGAAACTGGATCTCCAAGTCTGCTGCCTCCAGTTGCAGTGGGAAAACTGCAGCAGCCACTATTATCCCAAAAATGCTTTTCAAGAGGAAACTGGTCTTTCTTGGGTTTTTCCCCCCTGAAAATATTTCATTCTCATCCAAGAAGCTTCTTCAGAACAGTTCTTAAGAAACTTCTTAGAGGAGAAGTGAAACATTTTCAAGGAAAAACAAAACCAAGAAAGTGCAGTTGCCTTTTGAAAAGCACCTTTGGGACAACCATGACCTGGATGATTAAGAATCTTCACAGCAGTACCATTAATTACTTCAGGAAATCAAATCAAGATGATTTTCCTAAGAGGGAGCCTTTTCAGCCTCCCATCCCCTGTGCAGAGCATAATTTAATTAGTTGTTTAGCAATAGCATCGTTAGGAACTTTTAAAAAGATACTGCAATCTGATTTGCATGATCTACAAAAAAAAAAGCCGGGCTTTTACTTTTTTCTTCTCTTCCTTCTTAAGCATCACAGCTAATCCATTTTTATCTGATTGGGGCTCATTGTTGTCCTCCTCTTCCTCCTTTCCCATCTACTCTGGAGAAAAAGATCAGACTTTTCCATATAATATAATTATATATAATAGTAATAGGAAACAGCATGTTGTGGATATCTTCATATTTCCCTTTTCTCAAAAGTGAAAACTGTCCCCAACTGAGATCTAATTCTGAAGACTCAGATTGTAATGATAGGCATTACATGTAATAGATATTCAAAGCATACTCCATTATATTCTAACTCCATAAGAAAGAAAGGAGTTTTGTAATGGTGAAGATTGAGATACAGCCACCTACACCAATTTATTATCCAACTGGCTTGCAAAATATGCCTTGGGGACAATAATTTTTATAGATCTCCTGTTCTAGCTGACAGCTTGAATGAGGGCCAACACCTAATCTTTAAGAAACAGCTCACAACTAAGGTCCTTTCCTGACATATCGAAGTACAAACAATTTAGTTTACATGTTATAGATCCAGTCTGTGTTGTTAGTCTGATTCTATTGTACTATATGTGCTGTATAAATTAGTACTCCATGGTCAGATTAACTATACTTATAGTAAGCACGTTGTGCAAATAAGACTTTGTGTGAATAAGGGCTGCAATGTTTCAGATGTAGATAAACGCCAGATACCATCACTCCCAGACCAAAATTCAGAGAAAATAGTAATAAATTAGACAACCATGGTTTGTTGGGTCATTGTTTCAGAGATATTTCCTTACCTAAACTGATAAACAGAATGACCACAGGCAAGTAAAAATACAATGGGAGAAGGAGCTACTTTTAACTTCCTTTGGACTTCCTCCTTGCCTTTGCTCGTCAATGGGGGCAGGGGGTAAGGGAGTGTTGGAAATCACAATCAAGTAATACTGCTGTTCTGTACACTCATTAGCATTCTTGAAACCCCGCGCTTTGATTGGCCAAAGTGCGGGGCGATCTGATTGGTTTAGCGAGTCGCGCTGATTGGCCCGCTGAGAATCTCCCACGATTGGTGGAAACGAATCGCGGGAGATTCAAAGTGGTGCCATTGGTCGCGGCCGCTGCGGCTTGAGAATAAAAAGCCGCTGTTTTTTCCCTTGGAGCCAGATCGGTTCCGGCGACCAAATAAAGAGCTGAAACCTAGTCACCACCTCCTGGTCTCCTTACCGACGGACACAACACTGGCGACGAAGGTGGGATCTCGAGTCTGAACCCCATCGAGCACGTGTCCGACGGAAGCAAGACCGACGAGATGGCCAGCATCGCTCCGCCCGCGCCCTTCAACCCCGCTGGGAATCCTACATGGACAGATTCCGCATGTTCCTCAAATACAGCGACATGAAGGATGCCACCGGGCTGAAAAAACGAGCCGTCTTCCTGACACACTGCGGGCCCGCAGTGTTCAAGATGGCGAAAGCCCTAGCGAAACCCGCTGATGTCACAGGGATGGACTGGGCCGACCTCGAACCTTTACTCCGAAAACACTACACTCCCGCCGTGCTCACCCTCATCAGGCGGCACGAGTTCTACCGGCGGGACCAGAAATTGGGCGAAAGCCTCAGCAACTTTGTTGCAGAGCTGCGGAACCTAGGAGGACTGTGCGGATTCTCCGACATGGACGAGGCCCTACGGGACTGAGTCATGCTCGGGCTTCGGGATCCAGTCCTACAGAGTCGGCTGATGGCCAAAGGCGACATCGCCCTCACCGATGCCATCGCTGAAGCCATCGCAGCCGAGGCCACCCGGCAGTCGGCGAACCACATGCGGAGACCGGACACAGGGGACCGCACCGCAACCAACAACCCTGGACGGGCGACCGAGGCCCAACCGGAAGCAAATCACCACGAGACCACCACCCACCATGGCGAATTCCACTCCGCCTCCGACACTTCGGACGAGGAGGAGGAAATCTACCGGCTCCAGGCAGGATGCGACCAGCGCAGTCGGCAGGGTCGTAAGTCGGAGACCGCGTGTGCTGGTTGCGGAGGCAACCACCCTAGATCCGAGTGCCGTTTATCCGATGCAGTCTGCTGGCACTGCGACAAAAAGGGTCACGTCACCCGCGTATGCCGGTTAAAGAAAGCCTACAGCCCCAGGCGGCGGGACCACAGCAAGCGGAGATGGGACAGCACATCCCCCAGAACCAGAGATTGCCCAACCGACAGCCACTGGGACCAAAGCGGGCGAACCCGACGAGGTGGCGAGACCAGCAGAAGGAGGAAACCCACCAGACGGTCATCATCGGCCACACATCAACCACCGACGCCCGAAAATTCTACGTGGAGGTAGGCATCGAAGGCGAGCCATGCAAAATGGAACTGGACTCCAGGTCCTACCTCTCCATGGTCGCCTGGCAAGAGATCAAACGTTTGGTGCCTACCATCCAAAAGAAGGGACTGGAGAACCAGAGACTAATCATTAAAGACTACCAGGGAAACCACATCCCGGTAGTCGGAACCGGACAATTCAGAGTAACATTTCAGGGCCGTACTGCAAAGCTTCCCCTGACGATCGTGGACTGAGACCGACCCAGCATTTTGAGACTGCAATGGTTTGCACCGCTCGGCATCGAAGTCACGGGCATCAACCACATTGCCGAGACCGATTGGGAACAACTGGCACGGGACTTCCAGGAAGTGTTCAACGGCACCCTAGGCAAGTACCGAGGGCCCCCTATCTCCTTCAGCCTAGACCCTAACATTCCCCCGAGACGCCTAAAACCAAGGTGGGTACCTTTCGCACTCAGGCCAAAAATTGACAAGCAAATTGACAAGCTCGTCAAGCAAGGGGTCCTACAACCAATAGACCATGCCCGGTGGAAGACCCCAATAGTCACCCCAGTCAAGCCCAATGGGTTGATGAGAATCTGCGGGGACTATAAGGCACCCTAAATTGCACCTTGCAACAAAGCGCCTACCCTGTCCCAGTAGTGCAGCATCTTCTACACTCACTGGGGGGAGGCAAGGTTTTTCTGAAACTCGACCTGGCCCAAGCATACCAACAGCTGCTGGTCAACGAAGAAACCGCGGAGGCGCAAACCATAGTCACTCACCGGGGAGCTTTCTGATGTAACCGACTCCAGTTCGGAGTCAGCATGGCGCCTGGAATTTTCCAGAGTCTCATGGAGAAACTCTTACAAGGCATCAAGGGGGTGGTGCCCTATTTCGACGATGTGTTGGTATCAGCAGCCAACCAGCCAGAACTAGAGGGTCGCCTCAAGGAGGTGCTAACCAAATTCAAGGAAACCGGGCTAAAGGTGAAGAGGGAAAAGTGCCAACTTTACACAGAGCGGGTCGAGTTCCTGGGGTACCTCCTAGACCGGCACAGCATCCACCCAACCAAAACCAAAATCAAAGCCATTAAGGAGGCCCCCACACCCAGGACAAAAACGGAACTGCAGGCGTTTCTGGGACTGCTTAATTTTTACAATGTTTTCCTGCCCCAAAAGGCAACCGCGGCGGAGCCTTTGCATAGGCTCTTGGACAAGGCGGCTACCTGGACTTGGGGGAAACGTGAGGAAGCCGCCTTCAGGAAAACCAAGGACCTACTCACTTCGGATGCCATCCTCATCCAATACAACGAGACCCCACCACTAGCAGTCACATTCGACGCATCACCTTTCGGCGTCGGCGCCGTCCTCAGCCACACTCTCCCCAACGGAAAAGAAGCACCCATTGCCTTCTTTTCAAGGACCCTCACCAAACCAGAGAGAAACTACAGTCAGCTGGACAAAGAGGCCCTGGCTATCGTCGCCGCAGTGAAGAGGTTCCACGAGTACCTCTACGGCCGGACGTTCACCATTATCACCGACCACAAGCCGCTGCTGGGAATCCTCACAGGGAACAGGGCCACCCCGAATATTCTATCTCCTAGAATGACAAGGTGGTCCGAATTCCTTGCCGCCTACAGCTACCGGCTCACATACCGACCCGGTAAGACTATCACACGTGCAGACGCTTTGAGCCACTCACCGCTACCCGAGCTAGACACCGACCCAGCACCCACGACGACCAACCTCAGCATAGAGACTCTGCCCGATCTACCCATAACCGCGTCAGACATTGCTCGAGAAACTAATAAAGACAAACGTCTGGTGCAGGTGTTACATTGGGTAGAGAAAGGGTGGCCGGAAAAGGACAACGATGAAACATTCAAAATATTCCGGAACCGGCAAACAGAACTCTCGCTACAAAAAGGGTGTGTACTGTGGGGGGATAGGGTAGTTATCCCGGAAAAACTGCAAGGGAAGGTACTGGAGTTGTTACACAAGGGGCACCCAGGCATAGTTAGAACGAAAGCCCTGGCCAGGAGTTACGCTTGGTGGCCAGGGATGGATAAACAAATCGAGGCCTGGGTGGCAAGGTGTCAACGCTGCCAAGAAACCAGACCAAGCCCTCCCATGGCACCAATCCTAGAATGGGAAACTCCCAGGGGACCCTGGTCTAGGATCCACAAAGACTTCGCCGGGCCCACAAAGGTACATACATTCCTAATAACCGTAGATGCTTACTCCAACTGGTTGGAGGTAAGCAACATGAAATCCACCACCACAGAGGCCGTAACCAAGGAACTTTGCAAACTCTTCGCAACACACGGCCTCCCGGATGTCATCATGTTGGACAACGGGCCCCAATTTACCTCGCTGGAATTTGAAAAGTTCCTAGCAGAACGGGGCATACAACACGCACTGACAGCCCCGGTGCATCTGGCGGCAAACGGAAGGGCGGAACGGATGGTTCAATTTACGAAAAAAACCATCCAGAAAATCGAACACGGGGAGATCCAAGACAAAATAAATAAAATGCTTTTCATACAACACATAACCCCGAACACGACAACAAACAAAAGCCTGGCAGAGCTACTAATGGGGAGGAAAATAAGATCCCCACTCAATAGACTGCACCCCACATACAACTCGGAAAAACCCCCAAACTCCTCCAGCAAGCACCGATCCTTTGCACCAGGCGACGCCGTCTACGCAAAAAACCTAACCGGAGACCCACTATGGGTACCAGCAACCATAACCCAACTGACAGGTCCCCGCTCGTACCAGCTGCAAACAACTGACGGACGAGCGTGGAAACGCCACATCGATCAATTAAGATTGAGAACAACCACAAGAAACACAACCGACACGCAACCAGACATAACCAATCCCCTTAACACAAGCCAAGAGGGGAGGGAATACCCCGGGAACCAAAACCCAGAAGAAAGGAACCAGCCATACTCACCAGCAAGCAGCCAGCTCGGAACCTCACCAGGAAGAAGCAGCCAGGCCAGCTCGACCAGCCTGGAAAGACCAGGCGGGAGCGGTGAAAACCGCAGCTCAACCAGCCCGGGTACACCGGGAGGGAGCTGCGACGAGCGGCCCAGCAAGACATTCCAGGCGGTTCCATCGACGAGGCCGAGAGACGCAGAGAACCCGACCGAACTGGCCGGGAGCCAACCAACAACTGACCTGCGCAGGTCCAGTAGGCAAGTACGGAGCCCCACCTACCTACGGGACTACATTACGTAGGACCAAACCAAGAGGAGAGGGGTGTTCTGTACACTCATTATCATTCTTGAAACCCCACGCTTTGATTGGCCAAAGCGCGGGGCGATCTGATTGGTTTTGCGAGCCGCGCTGATTGGCCGGCTGAGAATCTCCTGTGATTGGTGGAAACGAATCTCGGGAGATTCAAAGCGGTGCCATTGGCCGCGGCCACAGTGGCTTGAGAATAAAAAGCCGCTGTTTTTTCCCTTGGAGCCAGATCGGTTCCGGGGACCAAATAAAGAGCTGAAACCTAGTCACCGCCTCCTGGTCTCCTTACCGACGGACACAACAACTGCAACAGCTACAAGTTTGTGGATAACAGTAATCTGAAGATCCTTGAAATTTCAATCCATGGGTTTTGCCTGACTGAAGGTTACATTGGTTGCCCTTTCCCTTCTTTGGAAGAGCTTTATAGCTCCTGTTGCCTTAAGAAAGTTCAAAACATTCTCAAAGATCCATCTAATCCTGGGAACCCTTTTTTTAAACTATTACCATCTGGCAGATGGTACAGAATAATAAAAACAAGCACAAATAGGCTGAAAAACAGCTTCTATCCCAAGGCAGTAGCTCTTTTGAATTCTACTGTATAGTGCAGTGCTGGTGAGGTATTGGGGTTTTTCGGTTCAATGTGTGGAGTTTGTAAAGGATATGTGTTTGTGTTTATTTTCATGGCCATGGTCATGATGTGCACTGAAGATGGTGTTTGATTTTGTTGTACGAGGTACAATGACAATAAACTAAATTAAACTAAACAGACAGGAAAGTGTTGGAAGAAATGTCCATCTGGGTTCAGTTCCAAGTGGGAAGAAAGACACTGGAAATATGGCAACTGCTTGGAAATATGGTTTTAATGGTGGACAGGATCATATGCCTTGGAGGTCCTGGGTGAAAAGGGAAGACATGCCGAGAGTCCCTTGGTTTTTTTTTAAAAAAAGAATTTTATTGATTTTCTACAGACAAACAAGACAAACAAAACATTAAAACATCAACTCTCATATGCACATCCAGCGTGTCGGTTGATTCATCAGTTTTGTGCATTCATTTTGTAGTTTCAATTACAATTATGTTACATAACAACTCATATTGTCAATCCAAACTTATATATCCTAATATCGCTATTAAAAAAAAAAACTTTTGACTATACTTTTAATCATTCATGCTTTATGAGATAACAATACTTTAAATAATTTATTCTATAACAAATCATATAATCATACCAAATCAATCCTAAAAACACTTTATAAATATGGTATACTGTCTAACATTCTAAATATTCTATTATTGTATTTTATCATCTAGCCATTGATAAAAAAGATCCCAAATTTCATAGAATTGTTTATCCTCTTGCTCTCTAATTTCAAATGTCAATCTACTCATCTCAGCACATTCCAATATTTTCTTAATAATTTCTTCCTGTAATGGTATTTTCTCATTCTTCCAGTTTTTAGCAAATACAATCCTAGCCGCTGTTAATACATTTACAATCAGGTATTTCAAATCTTTACTATATGTATCAGGTAAGATTCCCAATAAAAAGATCTCTGGTTTCAAGTCTATGTGTTTCTTTGTCATTTTTTCCAACCACATGCGAATTTTAGTCCAATATTTTCTGGCGTCCTCACAAGTCCACCACATATGATAATATGAGCCAGGTATCTGATGACATTTCCAGCATTTTTCAGATTTGTTCTTAAATATTCTTGCTATTCTTGTCGGGGGAAAGTGCCACCTGTAAAACATCTTATACAAGTTTTCTTTATATGCTGTTGACATTGTCATTTTATAATTTTGAGACCACAATTTTTGCCATTTCTCTAAATCAATCCCATATCCAAAATTCTTCCCCCAAACAATCATAGTTTCTTTAACTTGTTCTTCCTCTAATTTAATTCCCAGTAAATAACCATATAATTTTTTAATCACCTTCTCATCAGTACACATTAAGATCTTATCTAAATCAGTCTGATTATCATAGAATCCCTCCATTTTAAAATCTTCATCATACCTTGAATTTATTTGCGCATATGAAAACCAATTCATCCTTATACCTTGTTTCTCTAAGTTTTGAATCGATTTAAGTTCACCCTTTTCATCCAATAGTTCCCTATATCTAACTGTTTGTTCCTTCTTATAAATTATAGGATAGGAAAATGCTTCAATAGTCGATAACCAAACTGGAATTTTCAAATAACATTGTCTTTTTATCTTCTCCCAGTTTAACCACAAAGACTCCCGTATATAATGTCTTCTAAAATAACCCTGTGTTTTAGTTCCCTTATACCACAAAAGGGCATGCCAGCCCAACAGCAAATCATGACCTTCTAGTGTCAACAATCTAGCCTTTCTTAATATTATCCATTCTTTGATCCACATCAAACTTGCAGCTTGATAATACAATTCCCAATTAGGCAGACCAAAACCTCCTCTAATTCTAGCATCTTGCAAAAGCTTTAGCTTTATTCTCGCTTTTTTACCTTGCCATATAAACTTCAACATGATTTTATTTAAATCTTCAAAATAGTCTTTTCCAAGCCTAATTGGTATTGTCTGAAACAGAAATAGAATTCTGGGTAAAATATTCATCTTAATTGTTGAAATTCTCCCTATTAATGACAATTGCAAGTTTTCCCATTTCTTCAAATCTGTAGCTATCTGTTGTTTGAGTTTAATATAATTATTCTCTTTTAATGTGCTACATCTTGCTGTCAAATATATCCCCAGATACTTAACCTTATTTGTAACTTGGATTTTCAAGAGGTCTGCCAGTTCTTCTCTTTGTCTCAGTAACATGTTCTTTGTCAAAATCTTTGTTTTATCTTTATTTATTTTCAAACCAGCCATCTCACCATATGTCTCTATCTTTTCCAATAACTTTGGAGCTGTTTCTAGCGGATCTTCCAGAATAAAAGCTAAATCATCAGCAAAAGCTTGTAGTTTGAATTCTTCCTTTTTAATTTTCATTCCTTTTATGCTTTTATCATCCCTAATATTTCTATTCAACACTTCCAAAGTCAACACAAATAGCAAAGGAGATAGGGGACATCCTTGTCTTGTGCCTTTTCTTATATTAATGAAGTCTGTAAATTCTCCCTCCATCATTACCTTTGCTGTCTGTTTATTGTATATGGCTTCTATTGCTTGAATAAATTTTCTGGCAAAACCCATCTGTTCCAATAGTAATAACATAAATCTCCAGTTCATGTTATCAAATGCCTTTTGAGCATCTAGGAATTCAAAGCCATTTGTTTTTCAGGATGAGCCTCATAGTATTCCAAAGTATCCAAGATTACTCTCATATTGTCTCTGATTTGTCTCTTTGGCAGAAATCCTTTTTGATCTGGATGGATAAAATTATTTAAATATTTTTTAAGTCTTTCTGCTAAAATTGAAGCAAAAATTTTATAGTCTGCATTCAATAATGAAATAGGTCTATAGTTCTTAATTTGCAATGGGTCAGCCTCTTCTTTTGGAATAAGTGTAATATAAGCCTCTGACCATGTTTTGGGTATCATCTTCTTTGACATAACTTCATTCATAACTTCTAACAATGGGATGCTCAATAATTCTTGAAATGTTTCATAAAATTCTGCCGGAAGCCCATCTGGACCTGGTGCTTTCCCATTGTTTTGTTTCTTAAGTGCTTCATTTAATTCCATCATTGTTATATTGCTTTCTAGCATTTCTTCAGTCTCTTTAGGTATCTTCGGTAAGTTAGCATTCTGTAGATACTGTTTGACTTTTTCCTCATCAGTATTCTCTTGTTTATATAATTGCCCATAAAAATCTCGAATAATTTCCTTTTTCTCCTTATTACCATAACAAACTTGGCCTTGATCATCTATTAGCTTCAATATTTTTCTTGATTCCTTCTCCTTTCTCAATTTATATGCAAGCCATCTGCCTGGTTTATTTGCATCTTCAAAGTAATTCTGTTTAGAATTTCTAATTTTCTGTGCCAGTTCTTCTTTCTCTATTAATTCCATTTTATGTTTAATTACATCCAGCTTCAATTTAATATCTTTTTTCTGTGGCATTTTCTGTAATTCTTTTTCAAGTCTTTTATACTCATCTTCCAAGGCCTTAAAAGCTTGCCTTTTCCTATTATTCTTTTTTCTTGTATAATCTATTATCAAACCTCTAGCATATGCCTTCATTGTATCCCAAACATTCTGCATTGAAGTATCTTCTTTTTTATTTTCTCTAAAGAAAAAAGCCAGTTACTTCTCCATCCGTTGTATAAAATCTTTTTCCTTTAAGATAGTATTATTTAATGTCCATCTCGATCTTTTTTTTTTGTCCCTTCCATTTAATTGTCATTGGGCCATGATCTGCCCAAGTACTTGTTTCGATATTTGTTTCTTGAATATTAGATATTAATTCTGTTGAGATCCAGATCATATCTAATCTGGACCATGATAAATGTCTATTTGAATAAAAAGTATATTGTTTAGCTTTAACATTTCTTTCTCTCCAAATATCTTTTAAAGTTAATTCGTCTGTCATTTTAAAAAAGGATTTAGGGAGAGTCTTTCTATTTTGCTTTTTTGTTGTTGCTATATAGTCCATTTTATTGTCCACAATTCCATTAAAGTCTCCCATCATAATTATATTAACATAGTCCAGTCCAATTATTTTCATGTGTAGTTTTTTATAGAACTCTTCTTGTTTATCATTCGGAGCATAAATTGCAATCAAGAGTATTTTTATATTATTGTCCATTATTTCCACCATTAGTACTCTTCCGTCTTCATCTGTGTATATCAATTTTGCTGGGATAGCCTCTTTAATGTATAGAACCACTCCTCTTTTCTTTTGAGTCAAAGAAGTAAATATTTTCCCTAGTTTTGGCTGTACTAATTGTTCATGTTGTTTTTTAATATGAACTTCTTGTAGACAAATTATATCAAATTTTAATTTCTCTAATTTATGAAAGGTTTTCCTTCTTTTAACAGCTGAATTGAGTCCATTTATATTCATTGTAATCAGTTTTTTTTCTTCCATGATTATGCTTTATATTTAGGTCTAACAGCTCTCGTGGATCTCACTTCACGCTGTTCTTTACTATCCACCTGTCCACCTACTGCACCTTTCTCTTTTTCAGTCTCCAGTTGTTCCTCTTGAAACTCAATTAATGAGACCTCTTTCTCTGCCTCCTCTTCTCTTCTTCCAAAAAATTCTGCATGGAAAAGTTCTGCTTTCTCAATTGAGTCAATTCTATGTCTCTGCTCTTGCCACATAAACATTAATCCTTTTGGAATCAGCCATCTATAATTCACTTCGTTTTCCAATAGCATTTTGGTCAGAAATCGATATTCTCTTCTCATCTCTCTCACTCTTCTGGGTATTTGTTTTAAAACCACAATCTCTTTGCCTTTGTATTTCAATGTTTTCTCTCTTACCACTTGTAGTATTTGTGTTTTAATGGATTTTTTAGTAAATCTAATATGGACTTCCTTTGGTAATTTATTTCTCATCGCACATCTTGTATAAACTCGATATACCTCATCTACTCCATCCATCATCTTTTCCTCTGTAATTTCCAAAGCATCCGCCAAAATTTCTATCATTATCGCAGCCAAATTTTGTCCTTTTTCTTCTTCTATATTTTGAAATCTGAGATAAAATTCTGACCTTTCCAACTCCCACCTCAACATCCCACTTTTATCTTGTTCAACCACTGTTAATCTACTGTCAATATTTCCAATCTTCTCCTCTCTTTGTTTACCTTCTTCCTCAATTTTTTGGAACCTCTCCTCATACTTCACCATCATTTGTTTAATATTTTCCACTTTTTCATCAGTCTTCTCTGTTTTTTGTTCAATGTTTTCTATTCTTTGTTCAATGGTTTCTGATTTTGTCTTGAGATCTTGGATTCCTTGCATAATCATCTGTAAAGTTACTTTTTCTTGTTCTTTATCTTGCTTCAACATTGTCTGAATTAAACGTTGTCCTCCAGCTGGTGGGAAGGCAGAGGTAGAGGTAGAAACACCAGCTGATATTGGTTTCCTGCTCATTTTAATGCTTCCAAAGCTTCAAATTCTTTTTGACTTTTAATCCAACTGGTAGAGTAGCCAATTATAATCCAAAATGGAAAAATCCAAGAGTAAAAAGCCCAAAACCAAAGAAGAAAAAAGAAAGAAGATGAAGAAAAATCTTCAGGTTCTTCTAGACCCTAATCCAATTACGAAGTAGTCCATCATAAAAAATGAAAAATAGAAAGAAAAAAACCCAAAAAAATAATAATAGTGATTAAGAAAAAAAAGAACAAAAATATTGAGAAGTCTCAATAATCAAAAAGAAAAAACAGAGTGATCCAAAAACATGAATAGGAAAAGTAAAAGAATCCAAGTAAAAATAAGGAGAAAAAAAAGAAAAATAAAGAACAAGCTCTGAGGCTTTCCCTTTGAAATAAAAAGCAAAAATAAAAATATTACTAGAATTGGAATTTACAAAGCGGCTGGTGAGTAGGGGTATCACAAGTAATATATATATTTATATACTGTAAAAGTCTGACTCACAAACACCATACAGAAGCCTGATGATGGCAGATGAGATTCTGCTGAAACGTTGCTACAACTTTAAAAGCACCACGTGGGAAAATAGCCGAACAAAGCTGAATGCCAGACATGTAAGTACCCGCGAAAACTTAAGAAAATATATATATATATATATATATATATATATATATATATATATATATATATATATATATATAAAAGCACACTGCACTTTATTTAGTTGTCCAAGGCTCTTATTATGACTCTCTTCTCCACCAGCTATATATATATAAAAGCACACTGCACTTTATTTAGTTGTCCAAGGCTCTTATTATGACTCTCTTCTCCACCAGCTTCAAAGCCAAGCCTCAAGTGTTGAAATATTGATAAGGGTCCAGGAGAACACCTGTAATAATATTTTACTATGCTCTCCCTCTATCTTATCACATTAAAATGTCCTTGAGAAGGAGTCTTCTTACAGTTCTCTCCAATTCAAATAGAATATTTTCAAGCCTCTAGTTGGCAGTGTTACAAAGTTTCTTCATACTCTTTCCCCCCCAGCCAGAAAAAAAGGATAATTTATACAAAAAAGAAAAAGAAATAGCCAAAGGGAGCCTCTATTCTAAAAGAATATTAAATAATCAAAAGGAGCATAAAAATATATGTAAGAGAAAATTCAATCCAGTTACTTACAAAGTCACACTAAAGTCTCCCCAAAAAAGTAAGAAAAAGAAATAAAAAATCCAAGCCTCAATTCGACATCACTTTAAAAAACGCTGCTCATACAGTTTTTGTCAAAAAAAAAAATCTCACAGGTTTCTTCTGTATTCAGGGTGCCCTTTCAAATCTCAGTGAATTTACAACAAAAAAGAAGTTTCTCACCCAGCCGACACACTTTCACTTCCAGCCACTTTCTTTCCGGAGCTGTCCCGACTTCAGCAGCTATGGAGGCTGCCTCTCCGCCGCCAGCAAAAGGGCTTCTCCCGGATCAAACCAGAGATTTTGTGATATCTCTGGGATCCTGGGACTTTCCCTTCACGATCACCGTCTCTATGGGACGGTTTAGTCCGTTGGGACCGACCAGGGGCGAAAATTTCGGCTGCGATCTCAGAGCCCCGAGATCACAGCTGTATCGCCCGAAAGGAAGCTCCGCCTTTGTTGTACGAGGTACAATGACAATAAACTAAATTAAACTAAACAGACAGGAAAGTGTTGGAAGAAATGCCCATCTGGGTTCAGTTCCAAGTGGGAAGAAAGACACTGGAAACATGGCAACTGCTTGGAAATATGGTTTTAATGGTGGACAGGATCACATGCCTTGGAGGTCCTGGGTGAAAAGGGAAGACATGCCGAGAGTCCCTTGTTTTTATGCTCTCTCTGGGCTTTGAACTTGCTTCCTGTTCCTGTGGCAAGATAATGTATCCTGATTAGTTGTCAGACTCCCATGGGGCCATGCAGGGATAGCTTGGTTGAATCTTGGTGGGTGATGCAATCTTCCCAGATGCCATGTGGTGAGATGGGTAGAGGGCTAATCCTATCATGCCCTGATCCTATCACCCTGGTGCTGAAGGGGTGGGGGGCAGGGAGCTGCAGGGAGCTGCTTTGTCTTTAAATACATGTTTCTCCTTTTCTCATCCAGGGAAATACAATACTCTGCCTTTTTAATATTTCCTAGAACAGGGATTCCCAAACTTGGCAACTTTAAGACTTGTGGACTTCAACTCCTGGGAAGTTGCCTAGTTTGGAGACCTCTGTCCTAGATTGTTTCATTTTTCTAGGAGAGGGGTGAATGCTAACTTTCTACAAAAGTTTTAGCAGTATATGGATAACGCACCCAAAATAATCTGATCCCCATCTCCATCTCTGACTTACAGGTCTCCAAAACCATAAGACAATGATACCACAGTTTTCTTGTCTCTTAGAACGGTTGCAGGAATTGGGCTTGGCTAGTCTAGTGAAGAGAAGGACCAGGGGAGACATGATAGCAGTCTTCCAATATTTGAGGGGCTGCCATAGAGAGGTAGGGGTCAATCTATTTTCTAAAGCTCCTGTAGGAGAGACAAGGAACAATGGATGGAAACTGAACAAGGAGAGATTTAACCTGGAAATAAGGAGAAACTTTCTGACAGTGAGAACAATCAACCAATGGAACATTTTGCTGTAAGAAGTTGTGGGAGCACCATCAATTGAGACCTTCAAGAAAAGATTGGGCTGCCATCTGTCAGAAATGGTGTAGGGTCTCCCGCTTGGGGGGTGGGTTGGACTAGATGACCTACAAGGTCCCTTCCAACTAATTATCTGTTAACTTTGGCATTTTTGAAACTACCTTGCATTACATCCTTTAACTTGGGAGATCATTTTAAATATGGAATTAAAAGAGGAAAGCAATTCGTTAGTAAAGTTACTCAGTCACAGATGTTTGATAGTATAGCTGCAATCTCCAATTCTTTAAAAAGACATCTATGCTTATGTGAGAACTCCAACTTTTTTTGAATATGGAGATTCTCAATCATCCAGCTCATAGTCGTCCCAAAGTTGCTTTTCTAAAAGACACTTTTCTTTGAAAACATTTCGTTTCTCATCCAAGAAGCTGAAGAACAACAAACACTAGCTTATTCTCAACATACTTAATCGGAGTTCTGAATCCAGTTTTGAATAAAAGTATTAAATACACTGAATCATAATTTGTCTGCCCACCGCATATTTCATAAATTAACCCAATATCGAATGAGGTTACACAAACACTAGATAAGTTTAGGTAGGCAAACGCAGCAGCTGCTAGACCTCAAAGAGCCACGATTAAAGATAAGTGGAAGCAACACATCCACCGCGCAACATTTAAAGTGCTCCCTCAATGGGCGAAGTTGGCGCACGTGCAAAAACCAGGCAGATTCTGCAGGAATAGCCAATCCCATCCGAGCAGACGCTCCTCTACCACTGCCTTTCTCGCGACAGCATTCCTCCTTGGAGAGGAGGCATAGCGGGAAAGGGGGGGGGGAAATACGGGAGCGGGAAAACCTGGGCGGGGGGGGGGGAGAAAAGAAGGCGTGTCCAGAAAGTTCGCCTCTTTGGACCTGAAGCCCAATTAGCGGCGTGGCCAAATTAATGGCAGCCTTTGAAAGCCAACCGGAGGAGCGGCATTAGGCAGTCCTGTCAGAGCGCAAAGCGGGCCTTCTCACCCGCCGACATGGAGCGCTCGAGTAGTTCCATCAGGCACGGCTCCAACCCTCTCAGCAAGAGTTTGCGGGGCCGCCGTCGGCTGTCGGCGCCGGCTTCGGCAACAGCCTTGAGCGGCGGGGGTGGCGCGGCCGCGCGGCCTGCTGCCGGAGGGGCCCTGGTGGATGTTGCCGAGCGCGACGCCTTCGAGAGAGGGCAGGTACCCGGCTGCGGGAAAACAGTTGCCGGGGTGGGGTGGGGTGGGGTGGGGTGGGAAGCGGCGTGGAAGAGGAGGGAAAGTTGCCGGGGAAAGCGGAGTGGGGTGTGTGCGTGTGTGTAGGTGGCACAAGGGAGTCTGAAAGGATCGGGGTGCGGTTGGAACTTTTTACCAACTTTTCAGCTACTTTTGCACACTTTCGGGTTTAATTGGCGCCTAACAAACTTACACGGATTTTTAAGTGGAAAGGGACTTAATTTGTCATAGGAATAAAGAAAAAGTTCCAGCTTGGATGGAAATAATTCAGTATCAACAACTTCGCTTTCAATCCTTCCCTGCCTCTGAGGTATTTTGCCAGTGTCATTTTGGAGTCTGGTTGTCACCGGTCAAAGACCTTGTCTCCTCCTAACCAAAATATGGTATGGAGGGAGCTTTTTGGACAAAGAGTGTTTATTTTTTAATAAAAATCTCATGATTTTTTCCTACTTTAACAAATAGCTGGGCAGAGGAAACTTGTACTGGTAGTCCTTGGCCTACAACCACAATCGCAGCCCAGATTTTTGTTGCTAAATGAGAAATTTAAGTGAATTTTGCTCCATTTTACAACCTCTTCCACAGTTGTTAAGTGAATCACTGCCATTGTTAAATTAGTAACAAGGTTGTTAAGTGAATCTTTCTTCTTCCCTGTTGACTTTGCTTGTCAGAAGGTCGCAAAATGTGATCACATGACCCCGGGACATTGCAACAGTCATAAATGCAAGTCAGTTGCCAAGCATCTGAATGTTGATCACGTGATTATGGGGCTGCTACAATAGTCCTAAGTTTGAAAAATGATCATAAGTCACCTTTTTTCAGTGCCTTTGTAACTTCAAACAATCCTTAAATGAACTGTTGTAAGTCGAGGACTACCTGTAACTCCTTAGTGCAGTGGATTCATTGCATGAGAAGGGGGCTGAAGAAATGAATGTAACTAAGACCATTTTTAAAAATAATGTTAACCTACCTAAGAAGGTTAACATAACAGCATTAACAAAATCACAATGTTTATTTGTAGGCATTAATGGATGTGGCTAGAAATTATTGATTAGCAATAATACTTGTGTTGTTCAATTCTGAAACACTACACTATTTATCTGTTGCTTCAAAAACTCAAAAAGAGACCTATGATTTCTTGAAAATCAGTACTAGATACTGTTGTGATATGCAGTGAATATATACCACCAAGCTAGGCAATGCACTAATAAACTTTCATATGCTATAGCTGATATTGTTACTTATGAAAATTAGTTTCCAAAATGGTGAAATGTATGCTTTTCAAATTCAGAAAAAACTTTGGTGGGCAAGTTAGGCCACACGAGAGTTTTGTGGACCAGAGCACAAATGAATACAAGTCTGTATGTGAATGACCTACTTTTGGCTAGCAACAACTGGTAATAATAAAAATAAAAAGACAGATTGTTTATCATGAGACCTTTGCTCTAAGTCTTTTTTAGGTTGAGAGTGTCTTTGTCAAATTTTCCAGGTGGCTGGTAATGGGTTTTGACAGATCAGATTTGGAAAGACAGGGTGGGAGTAGAAGTTACTCTTGTTGTGCAGATCAACATTTCATATAATTGATGTCCCCCATCCCCATCTTCTTATAAGAAACTCTTCAGAGTTTGTGTGTAAACAAAAAAAAAAAATTGAAACAAAATCCACCTTATACTTTCTATTCTCCTGGTACATAGGGTAGTATGCTAAGTCCTGATGGCATTTATGCTAAACGGAGGAACCTCATTCAGAAGTGTTGTGCTATAGTTAATATGGCTTTTCTTATATTAGATATCTTCACTTTTTGGCTCTTCAGACTTTGAACAAAGGTAATAATTAGTGAGACCACAGAAAAACCATAGATGTGTGTTGCCTTCCTAGAGATTAATATAAAACCTGAAATTAGATATATTGTATAAACTACAAATAAAAGCTTTTCTGTGGGTGTACAACGGTTAGTTGCACATTTCTTTTTTTTTTTTTTCTGAAAGTTTGTTTTTCTCAACTAAACAGGTATTCATTTACAGTGCTAACTGGTAGAGAGCTGGCAAGAATATTACTTATACCAGGAAAGCTGTTGTTCATGTCTGCTATTAAATATTCTCATTTTCTTTTAGAATACTTAATTGTAAAGTTGCAGGATCAGGAATCCCAAACCAGGTGCTCTTTAGAGTTATTAGAATACAGTGTTTATCATCTGGTGCTTCCAGCATGGTGTTTGACTGTGCTGGTTGAATGTAATGATAATCCAACATGAATTAAAGCATCAAGTTAACAGACCATTGTAGTGGCTAAACACCAATTTCTATAACAGCCTTTCTCAATTTAGGAATGTTCTTTTGGAATTTTGGAAATTTTTTATCACAACATACAGAGATTAAATCTAGTTGTGGGAGCCCATAATTATAGTTTACTGTGATATATGAAGTTAGCTGTTCTGTTAGCAGCACATCTAACTGCTGAAAAAAAGCTGATTTCCTTAGGCAATAATTATTAATCCCAAATATCAAATATGTGAGGAATTTGATATGTTGCTGTGACATGTATTCTGTTATATCTTGTGATATTGTTGTTGTTCAGAGATTTCCACAGAAGTGAGCCAACTCTCTTCGGGCAATCTGGGAAGGTAAATTGAGTATTGCTGAGGACTGTCTTTATTAAATACATGTATGTGTCCTGGTCACCAGGTTTGTGAACCATTATATAATTTTTTGAAGCTTATATTATAGAATTTCTTCCAAAATAAATGTTATATATGAGATTTTGTCTCTCTCTCTATTTATATATATTACAATTTATATAATTTATACATATATATATATATTTGCTTCTGAAGGAGCTCTAAAGTATAAAATGAAAGTTATAAGAGTGAATTTAAGCAAGGTTTAAGGATGAGCTGACTTTTTCATGCTATAGGTGCATTTACTCATGATGGTCTTCCTAAATATTGAATACACATGGATGGTCATGCATTAAAAGGGAGAGATTACCTGAAAATGCACACAAATAGGTAGGATAATCTTATATGTAGAAGCCATTTCTAGGATAGATGAATCCTTTCACCTTTCTCACAAGGGAAATTCAAATGTTTTGATTTATTTTGCCAAGTACTTTTGAAGTTTTTTTCCCCTGTTAGGAAGTCAATAGTTCTTTGTTCTAGATTTATCTCTAGACAGATGCACATTCTGTCTGGTAGATACCCAATGTGTTATATCCCTTGCTAATTCAGCATTAAAAGAACCATGATAGATTAAACTATTGTTAGTTTTGCTTAAATTTTAGTTTTGTAAATATTAAATTTTGAGGGCACCTGTTTCTTACTCCTAACTATTTGTTAATAGAGCATTTCTTTTAAAATGCTCTAGCATTTAAACAGTTGTTTAAATGGATGATTTCCTGCATTTGGAGGGTTTTCATTTCATCCTCTACAATATTGTGAAGTCTTGATAGACATTATTGTCCCTAAGCATTTACTGCCCTCTTACAGAGTTCTGCCAGTCCCATTTACTAGAGAGCTAACCTCACTGAAGAAGATAGAACATCAGCTATAGTATATGTGAATTGTCTCAGGATGCAGCAGATTAAGCACACAGTCTCTTTAAATAGAGAAAGCAATGAACAAAATACGGTATTACTTCACTGCCTTCATTACTTCTGCACGGAACAATGTGGCATTGCTTTTTCATATTATGAATCACTTCCTTTACTAAAATTTTAGAGTGAAGGACTGAAATAATTTGTGATTCATCATGGTCAATAAATTAATAAATTAATTTCTGAATAAATTGGTCTTGGAGTCTAATGTTGGGGGAAGTCACAGGAATATAACTTGGCAACCACTAATGGTTCCTGGTCACAGGAATATAACTTGGCAACAACTAATTTGGATTCTTTAGTGCTTGTAAATGTCAAGGAAGTCAGCAAGGTGTATAAAGAAATTTGGACTGCCTTCCTACTCAATACTTGCTCTGACTAAATGCTTAACTTGGCCAAGATGAGACTGGCCCTTTGAGGAAGGAGACATTCTATTCTCTTTGCAGATGGATTATATTTACCCAAAAGATTTATGAGATTGTAGATCAGCTTCAAATATTCCATTTACTGGAAAGATCAATGAGAAGGCAGTGACCTTGCAACGTCAGACCCAATTGAATGATATTGATTGTCTGATTGCCAACTGAAAAGGGCAGTTTGAGTAAGTTACTATCACTTGTTTTATTGTATGGGTGAACGGGAGGACAATCCTGCTAGTTCATTCTGGTGGCTTTCAGTATACAGTATCAATGTGAAATTGCTAGGAATTTCAGAGTTTTGCAAAATTCTGAAAGTTGGTGAAATTCAAGAACTGTGGTCTATTCCAGGAAGCAATCAGTATACAACGACCATAATCCAATCCATAACTTTGGCAATTTCTTCATCTTCTAATGTTTCATCTTCATGAATTTCTGAGTCAGGGGTTGTGCTTGATCACCACCTGAGTATGTGTTCGTGACCAGATTCAAAAATTTTGTGAATTTTTTTGGTCGGAACCCGATTTGAAGTGTTCCTGACCAGAGATTCTACTCTACTAGTATTTTGTCTAAGTTTAGTAATGAGCCAGAGGGGAAGAACAAAGTAGTATTACATTTGGACAAGATGGAGATATTGTTGGTAAATTGAGGTTTTGCCTGTTTGTGGGTGAGGTTTGTGAGTACGTGGCTTCAGAAAGAGCAGTTCCATAATCTGGAGGTTCTTCATCCTCCGTTGTCACAGATTCTCAGGTTGGGTTCATAGTAAGGAACATATTTTCACCAGCTAACACCCTAACCTCAAGCTTTCCTAGGCTTGTTGGACTTGTTGGCAATTATCCATATCCTGGCTATATTATGCATTAACTATTGCAACATATGCCACATATTGCCTTACTGTCTAGAAGCGTCAATAAGTGAAAGATGCAGCAGCTATGCTACTAACAGTGCAAGGCACCAATTTTACCTGAAGCTTGTATTCCATTTGGTTTCAGACCGTACCTTGACAAATAGCATAAAGAAACAAACAAATCTACATTCCTTAGCTGCAAGTTGCATTATTTAAGATGTTGATATTTCTTTAAGTTGATATACCATCAATCATTAGAAGTTTACAATAAAGAAACACTTTTAAATCAAGACAATAACAGTTAAACTAACAAAACATCAAAGCAAGTAAAAACCAACAGTTAACACTATAAGATTCTTTGACTCTGTAGGGAGTGCATTTCAGAGATTTGGTTATGGCAAGAGTGAAAGCTTGATCCAGAGTCGCCACCAGATGTGTCAGCTGCAACATTTGCAGATCTTCTCAATACAGTGTGTATAGAAAGAGATGCTATTTCAAGTCCTCCTAATTTAAGCCATATTGGGTGTTAATTGCAATAAGCAAGACTTTGTATTATGCTCAGAAAATAATTGGCAGCTAGTTCTGTTCTTTATGCCTAAGTAAAGTACTGCATGGGATTTTCTTATTTCTAGGAATAATCTGGTTGTTGAGTTTTATATTAATTGAAATTTCCACATTCTAAACACAAGCAGTCCTATTTAGAACAGGGTACTATAGTCAAATCTAAAATTTAAACGACAAACTGACTAGCCTAGAGATTGCCTTTCCCATTGTGAACTTTCCTGGCTTTAGGTTCTCCAGACAGGCTACTTAGAAGATATCCCAATTGTTAGACAACCTTATTTTTGGTATGAAGGGCTATATTCTTGGCTTTTCTTATATTGCTCCTGGATTATGGAATGTGCTCCATGGAAGTTGCATCTTTGACTCCAGGCTTTTAATTATAGATTAATGTTTGTACTTTAATTTATATTTTACTGTTTCAATATATTGTTACTGGTAATTGTCTTTGTTCATTAGAATAGAAAAATAGGATATGTAGTACATTGAATATGGAGTTAAAAATAAAAATAATCTACAAATAAATCACAAGGTACTTCATCCAAGATGGTGTCTCTATTTAAATAAGCAAATATTAGTTGATCAGCAAGGAAATCTACCAAAAGAGAAATGCCTTTAAAAATCAATTGATCAATTGATTAGATTGTGATTAACTAATTTGAATACCACCGAAAATTAATTATGAAACATGGCAGTGATCTGAATTGGGAATAGATATACAAATGGCACAGGCTTGCTAAGATACAGTTAAGAGCAGTTTCATTAAGGAAAATGGTAATATTCTCATAGTAGTATTTTAATTTTTTTTTTTGAGTTTCACCACATGTGAATATGGTAAATCCATTGCATGTGAAGATAAGCTACTTCTTTAAAGGCTTATAGATTCTGAAAACTGAAGTTACAGCTTGTGATAAAAATAACTCCATTATTGTGGCCACTATTGACAGCCATCAATTTGTGTTCAGAAGATAATACATTAAATATTTATTATATAGAAACAAAGCTGCTTTTAACAAACAATAGAGGGATGGGAGGGAAAAACATCTTAGTGTTTAGTGCTTTTTTTCAGCACAGATAGCTCTATGTTTTCTAGAAAGTGCATGGGGTTACTTTGACTTTTATCTACTTGAAAACAGACCAATAAAATGGTTTTGGAGAAGCTATTACTGTATCATAAGATGGGATTTATGTAGTACATGTGTTAAATATGAAGTATTTGTTATCTTTGATATGAAAGAGTGCATTGCTCACTGCGCGTGATGGTGATAGTGCAGAACTATTACAGGTACACTACCAAGCAGATTTGTAACAGGTCAAATTTTCAGCACAAGGAATACATAGAAAAGAATCAAACTGTGACTAAGGGCAGTTTTATATTGAAGTCCAAACTAAATGTTAGAGCATTTCATTTAATTAGAAGGCCTAGTGAGAGGAGTACTCTGTAATTCAAAATTTAGATTAAAAATTCAAAATTAGGTTCTCACATTATGCTAGAAGCCATAATACGATTAATTCAGCTTTAGCTTTATTATATACATATACATTTTTTCTGAGAACTCAAGGTGGGCGTCCTTAGGGTCTCTCCACAATATTATTGTTCAGCGATTGGTTGGGCTACAAGAATATAACTGGTGCAGAATCACATAATGAGCTCTGTGGTCAACTGGTATCTTGAATTTAGGATACAAGTCTAACAACTATTACAATTATGATTTTCAGAGCATAATATATTGTTTAGTGTTAAGTATCTTTATATTCAACAAGCTATATGTAAACAAATCATGGCTTAACATGGTTAATGAACTTTAACCATTAAGCATCACAGTTACTCAAACAAATGTGCTGTTAACAGAGCCATTGAGCTGGATAGCATCTATCATCTTGGTCAGGTGCCTCACCCCAAATTCCAAAGCAGATGAAAAAGACCAATCAAAATTGAGACAAAAGCATCTCCAAGAATCAATTGATCAACACCTCATATGAAATAACCATTCACCAACCAACTCCTCTAAGATCATATCTGATGCAGACTACAAATGCTACAAGACAACACCATCCCCCACCCCTGCCCTTTCTAAGGAAGCCTTACGGGGAAATGGAGTGAAACATCTGCCAGAAGCCTGCTTAGTATGTCAATATTAATCCCCTAAAGTCTGGAGAATTTGACCACAAAGTATGCACAGTACAGCAAACCTGGACCATCTTTTGTTCCAAGAGTACATAATCTATTGTGTTAAATTGAGTTATGCTCAATTCATGGTTTTTACGAGATTTTTGAAGATGATCTTGAGAATCCCTTGGCTGAAATGAGAATATTGTAGTCAAGAAAGAAAGCTACATTGCTATAATTAATGGAAGAGTGGTTATTGTAGAAAAAAATAAGAACAAGCCTGGAATTTCATGAATTTCTATATACTTCTCTACAGAATTGTGAATTACAAAATTGGAGCTGCCTAGAATCACTTTATTGTGAGATTGGCGGCTATATATAAATGCAAGAAATAAGTAAATAAATAACTTTTAAGCATGCTGTTGATCACTTATTTTTCAAAATTCAGGGATATACTGTTTCTCATACAGGAAATCCAGAATGCAATTTTTGGACAACTTGTTCAAAAACTCTCATGTTTCTGAAGTCTACGCTGAGCAAAGAAAATAAGAACAAATAACTTTCGGAATGGAGACAAGTATGCCACCAATAGCATGATACCTATGTTTCTTTGTTATACATTGAAACTAGGCTGTATTAGCTGGAGCTTGTAGTATTCTGAAATCGGTCTTTATACTTCTGTATTTGATGTTAAATGTCAAAATTTAAGATGATCCCATTTTTTGTGATAGTATTTAACTAAACCTGCCTTGTTCAAGCCAGGTGAGTGTTCAGTCCTAATCACACTGTTGAGTGTCTGGTGGTAAACATCATTCAAATAGAAGACATAGCAAATGCTTCAGAAAATTATTGAACATTGGTTTTTTCATAATATGATTTAAGATTTCTCTCCTCTTTTCTTCTATTACTCTTTTTTCCCCTAGAATAATCATTATATGGGTTTTCACTTAACACCTATAATTTCTGCATATAGCCATTTGGAGTTGTCTAGTAGACTCCAAATATATTTTTCCTTCCTGACTCTGTTTTCATTATTAATGAAACATTAATGTCCATGGTTCTGATTGTCATAAATAAAAAGCAGTAAGTGAATGCTGCTGATTTATTGATTAAAGGTCAGATCCTCCTAATCGCTAGGATTTTCTGGGTTGGTAACTGAATAGACAGATTTGCTTCTCATTACATCCTTTATTGAGCAAGTATCCTACCTTGACATCTGTCATTTTTTTCTTTCAGAGAAAGGCCATTGAAGAAAATATGGTGACTAGCACAATGCATTTTGATAAGTAGCATTAAAGAGGTTTTCATCTGGAACATTTCTTGTCATAAAACAAGCTAAAAGCCAATGGCAATCCTAAGCAACAGAAGCAATATTTGGGAGCTAGGCATCTCTGCTATAACTTTTTTCTTAAAGCTTGTTTTTTCCCTCAAATATAACTTATAACTTAATGACATGTTAATGTTTTTATTTGATTTGTTTGATTTAAGCAGTGGAATTCACATACTGTTGGCATCTGTTCCCTGTTAATCCTAATGCTTTTGAAGGAAATTAAATATAGTTCATGTTCATTTGTTACAGTCTTTTCTAATACCTTTGTTTTAGAAGTACATTAATCATCTGGAATATTTTTGGCAGGAGTTTGACTTTTTCAAAAAAATGGAAAAAGAAGAATTCAGATAGGAATATGGTAAAGAGAATATATCATTACTCTTTAAAAACAAATTTTGGTTGCTCATGTATGCTCTATTTGCTGTATAGAGAAACAGTCTTCATGAGATCAGTGCTTTCTAATTATTTTGAAATGTCTCCCCCCTGTAAACTCCATTTTTAGGATAGAGGTGTCTGAGGTATGTTCCCTAAAAAATGCAAGTAGCTAATCCTAAATAAGTGTAACATTAAAAATAAACTAATGGGATTCATTCATGTTTTTATATAATAAGGGTCCCATAAAGATAATATATGGTATTATATAAACAATACTTATATATAAATAAGCATTGTTTATATGGCGAGACAGGATAACTGTTTTTAACACAGTATTGTAATACTGAAAAGACACTATAGAGAAAAAAAGGAAAGAAAAACAAGCCACTGCAATAGGCAAAAAACCATCCAGATTATGCAACCTGCACACAGATTAGTAGGGCCCCTTTGTTGCAAAGCATTGCCTTAGGAAGAGAATCAGTTTACTGGCAGTGGTTGAAATTATGGACTGAGATTAGGAAAGTCGAATTATGGGATCTCAATGGGCTATACTGGGCCTGAAAATATTTCTTAGCGTAGTCTACCTTATAAGACAATTGTGATGGTAGAAGTGTTATGTATATTATTTGAAGTACTGGATGAAAGGAAGCAAATAAATAAAAGTACAACTTATCACTCATACCGGTTGTGTACTTGATGTTTGCTTAGATAACATGCGCTGAAAGTTTGCAGGTAGCTGTTTAAGTTGTAAAATTGGTAGCCTATCAAATCAATAATTAACTTGTAGCTTTAATAGGGTTAATTAATGGGAAAAGATCTATTAGGAGATATAATCTTGAAAAGTAAGCTCTACCTCCATGTTGGGCACAGCATGCTTCTAAATTCAGGTGCAAGTGAACAGGTGCAGAAGAATGACACATCTCTCTTTTCTTTACAAGTACCCAGAGTTAGTGACTAGTGTGAGAAAATGTTGGAGTAAACCTTGTACAATATAAGTTTTCTTATGTTCTTATTTGTTTATCAGGCATTTGTTCACATATAAGACCAGTGGGATATTTACATTAACATTTGCAAAGCATGCATAATATATTGAAAAATAAGCATTTTGATACTCATTTTGTAGTACATTATGTGCCAATATGTAGATGATGAGATAGTGCTGCATGATGGATCTGTCAAGTCCATAATGTCCTCATGAGTAAGACTCGAGTGTTCTATCTCAGGCCATATATTCACAAACACACAGAGGATTTTTCACAGTTTACTAGGGAGTTTTCAACCAAATAAATGGCAAAGGAAAGATATATACAAACATGCATGCACACACATGCACGAGAAATCAAGTCCCCAAAAGTCCAGTAAGCTTGCCTTGAGAAAGAGTCCAAATCCAAAACAGCAGGCACAAGAGTAGTCGTGCAAAATCCAAACATCGCAGCAGGATCATCAGCCGATCTGTATCCAGAATCACAGTCACAAGATTTCAAGTCAAGACATCAGACAAATGGAGTCTAGTCTAGGTTAACTAAGGGTTGTTGCCAATGGACGATAACTCTTTAAAATAATGTTTATTAAGAAGGAAAATATATTTGGATTGCAGAGTTTAGGAACCTGAAAAAAACATAGGATTTATACCAATCCAAGAATGCCTTCAACCCTAACACAATCTTCCAACAAATAAAATGCCCATATGCATGGACATTACCAGGTGGTACAACAGAACTTAGAATAGAACAGAATAGAATAGTAAAGTTGGAAGGGACCTTGGAGTTCTTCTCGTCCAACCCTCTGCTTAGATAGGAAACCTTACACTACTTCAGACATGGTTATCCAATCTCTTCTTAAAGAGAAGTGTTGGAGCATTTACAATTCTGGAGGAAAGTTGTTCCACTGATTAATTGTTCTAACTGTCAGGAAATTTCTCCTTAGATCTAAGTTGCTTCTCTCCTTGATTAGTTTCTATCATTGCTTCTTGTTCTGTTCTGCAAGCTGAAAAACGATCACAAATATTTAAAAAAAAACCATAAAAGCAAACTATAGTCCAATCTAATCTATTAATTTTGGAGTTGTGAATTCACTTTCCGGTTCCAGACAAAATTAAATTTTCAGGTGTACTTTTGCTACAAGTTGTTCTAGCCTTTGGCAATATTCTGTGATTACATGTTCTTGATGCATAGTGTAGCCTTCAGTGTATTTAAGTGGCTACTATTTTAGAATTTGGCAGTCAACTTGGAAAATCCCCGTGTGGATCATTTTCTCAAGAGTGAATTAATTTGTCCTATAAGATGACCATTTCTTGTTTTCCTTGCTGGTAAGCATAACAGCGTCCTTCTCGTTTAAAGTTGTTGCCAAAGAAGAAAGATATTTTTTCCATAAATAAACGTTGGGAAATAAATAAACCAGGATTCATTCAGAATGTAGTAACAGAAGTAATAGAAGCAAATTGAAGTTTTCTTTGTGGAAGAATATTTTAAATTCAGGGGAATTTGTACAGTTAGTGTGGGACTTTGTAAAGAGGAGGCTCTTCGTAAAAGAGAAGAAGTTGCTAAATCCAAGGCTAAAAGGAGGGGGAATAAAATTGTAATTCACAATTTGCATGCTGTCGTAGACAGCAGGCACTAATAGAATAAAATTTTCTTTATGAGCCATATTTCACATCATTTGCTTTTTCCAATACCTAGTGGGCTTTCAGTAAATTTTCATTCCTGGCTATTAGAGGACATTTTTTTTCCTGTTATCAGCAGCCTTACTACTTGTGTTTTGTTTAGAAGAATGCAAAGTGATACTTAACGAAAAGAATGATCTGCTTTTAACATTTTGTTACCTCTGTGTGTTTATGTGCATGCACATAGATGGATAATGATTTGGGGACTACCTGTAATGGTCATCTCTCACATTTGCCTTTCTAGTTCTTCCTGAAATATATTGAAGTATTTTGTAAACCTGATTTTCAGGAAAGTTACCCAAATGCATTACACATTTGCAAGGAAAAATTACTCCTGGATCAGACTGCCCATTTAAAATGAAAATATTATAGTTTGTTTTATTTTTTATTCTGCTGTGGTTTCAAATACTGCTAGACACGGGGGGAGGAGTATTGTTTTTAAAGCAAAAAAAGTCATTTTTAGGAATTGTTTAGTAATTTTCCCTATTTTTTATTGTGTAAGGTGAGCCACCAGTATTGTGAATTTGAAGCATTTTTGCAGACATTGGTCTTTGGGCCTTCCAAGGAAGAAATTGTGTCAAGAATTTTATTTTTAGCTGTAGAGAAATAAATAATCGTGGTTCTGTATGTTTCATTAGACCATTTAATCCAATTTCTTGGCATATTCTTAGTTCTTCATTCATATGAGATGGTTCTTCCTTCTTAATTTTGACTGCAGGAAAGTTTCAACTAAAAAGACATTTCATGTCTGTTTTTCATTTGAAATTGCCCATCTGTTAGACACAGAGTGTCTAAGTCCCAGTAGCCAAATCCATTAGCTGGGTTCATCCCTTGTGCCAATATGACCTGTATACGTCAAAAGCAATGTGAATAAGCTAGTTTGTACCTAAGTATGATATATTCTGCTCGGAGTTTAAATACTTTTCTGTTTCCTCTTAAAATAGGGTTCCATTAATCCTAAATCAGTTGCTGTAAAGCAGGGGTCTCCAACCTTGGCCCCTGGAAGCCTGGCGGACTTCAACTCCCAGAATTCCACAGCCAGCTGGGAGTTGAAGTCCGCCAGGCTTCCAGGAGCCAAGGTTGGAGACCCCTGCTGTAAAGCCTTGATAAGAATGTGCCATATTAATTGTTCCCTTTGGTGTATGGTATGATGAGAAACATGTATCTTAAAAATGATACAGCAAAGACTTTCAGCTACAGGTAGATACTTCTCTGTAGAGATTAACAACAGTTGTTTAGAACCGCAAAGAGGACAGGGAGAAAACTGGTACCTTTTTTTGGTGCAGTTGATCTGCAACTGCTGCTTTTCTTTGTAAATTCAGCCATGGATGAAATTGCAGAAGGGTAGAGGACATGTCCCTTACATTTGGTCTGAAATTATCTGTCTAATTTTACACAGCCAGTTCCATCAAGGTTAGTACAGGCAAATTTGTGAGGTAATAAGAGAAAGAGGATTCCTGTAACAATGGGCAAAAAGATTGTCCAGCTTTTTTTTTCTTAGCATTTAAGAGACAGGCTGTAAGGAAACAACAATTCTCTCTTCCTTTGCTTCATCCATTCCATAACCTTTATCATTCTTTAGATTGGAAAGAACCTGGCTACTCAGTCCTCTTCCTCGAGGTAAAGAAAAAAAACTTGACTCTTATTTCCATATCTCATAACTGACAAAGGCCAACATACTGGTATTGGAAGTGATTTGAAAGTTGTTCCTTTTTTTGTTTTCTCTTAAGAGATAGAGAGAAACAAATTCCTCTTGTTTCTTGTTTGAGAAGAGATTTTGCAGATTAGTAACTCTAGAACGATAAATAAATGAATTATTTGGGACTGTTTGCACATTATTATTGGGCCAGTTGCCAACAATAATAAATCTGCATGATATTGTGAATATTTGAGAGAAGAGATCAATGCATTAATGGCTTATAATTTCCAAAGTAACCTGGCACTTATGAATCATTCTTCAATATTGTCAGTTTTTCAGAAGGCCATTTCTTGCCAGCAAAAAGTAAAAATGGAGAGGGAAAGCAGAAGAATTCAAGTCAGTCAGGATTTTATAGTTCTATATTTTATCAGATAAATCAATTTCTGATTTCTCTTCTCTTCCAATTCTTCCACAAATTATATTGAGAAAAGGGCTCAGTATTATAATCATGGTAAAATAACTTGCATCTTACTTTCAGTTCTGAACTCATGACAGGAAGTAATTTCCAAGTTCCTAAGAACTGATTTATAATTTGTATTTTGCTGTTTCTCTAAGCAGTTTGAAGCAGCGTATATGTCATTTACAGGCAACTATCAGTCCTGCTTATCCGCCAATCAATTTTCATTCAAATAATTGTGGCAGTGACTTAGAATCTGATAGTGTTCTCTGTCAGAATCTGACAGCCGTTTCTACAAGCTTGATTCCTAAAACTCTGGTGCTGTCTTACTCTAAGATGTGGTGGTGCTGTCTAGAGATGTGAAATACGCCTCTAACACATTTATTTAACCATGAACACAAAGTTCCACCAGAAAATACAATAACTCAAGAATTAACTCAAGGCTTTACTTATTTGTCCAGTCCTTTTGGTAGTTTATGCAAATTTGATAGTTTGTGTTGCTGAAATGGCACCATTATTTTTAACATCTGCTGTCCAATCTTAGCCTTTGTGATTTTTATTGTTTTTAATAATAGCTTTTTAATATGTTATCTATTTTATAATCTTACTGTATGCCACCTAGAATAACTTTTGGGGAAGATAGGCTTTATAAATTTGATGGATAATTAATTAATTAAACATTGGGATGTTTCTTCATAAAATAACCCTCCTATATAATGTTTTGGATCAGCCTGTACTGAGATGAGATTTTTCGCTTCTATTTCTGGAGGAGTTGGCTGTTGGCCAATTGAGATTTAATTGTGAAGGAAATTGCATATCCACCCAAACCCCCATTCAACTCAGCTTGGCGTGGGCACTGTGGAAGCTTTCTGCTCTTGTTCAGTGTTATTTGGACAATTTGTTCCTGTTTGCTGCACATTGTAGCTTCCAGCTATGCTTTTTCAATAAAGAAAATTTGAGGTGGGGGATGTTGTTCAATACCCTAATACTTTAGTTAAATAATCAAGTTGAGGTTGGTAGTCTTGAATATATACTCTGTACTACTCTTTGTGTACATCTAGCTGGTTTCAAAGCTGTTGAAGCTTTTTCACTGTTTTAAGCTTATGGAATCATAGTGTGTTTCAACTCTCTTCTGAATAACAAGCACAAAATATATACTCTCGTCTTCCCTGTGATACAGATATTTTTGGTTGTGAGTTACAGATTCATACAATGTATATACATAACAGTCTAATTTTTTCAAAAGCTTTTCTTTTGGGTAAGGCATACCCCCCATAGCTTTTCATTAACTTGTTCTAGTTATGACTTGCTGACTTTCTGCTTGAAATAATTTTCAGATATTGATGTTATGGATTGTGTTAATTTAGGCTTTAAAGACTGATTAAAAAATAATATACTTATAGTCAGAATAAATGAAACCATGTACTGTAAAAGCATCTAATAAACAGATATGTGCTCTGTAGAAGGTACCAAAAAACAGAAGCTCTTACATTCCCCCCCCCTCTGTCTCTGTGTGTGTGTGTGTGTGTGTATGTGAATTAACATATTGTACATATTACAAGTCACTCAAGATTTAAGCATCCTTTTTGTTACATTCACATTAAATTCAAGTAATTTCTGATTTGCAAGGTGGAAATTCTGTTCCATTTATTGCTGCAGGATGGTAATAATGGAAATATGTTTTTAAAGAAAGATTAAAAATAGGTTGTGCAATTTGTCTCATTGACAAAGTCTTATTTACTAAATTGTGAGAATAAATAGAGATTATTACCTTTATTGTCAGAGTACAACATGTGTACAATGAGATTGGCTGAGCTTCCCTTCATGCACCCCCTCCAAACACAACTCACAGTTAGGACAGAAGTCCCTAACCCAGTCCCAATCTTATTACACCTTGTTGCAAAATGCGCCGGCCCTGCAAGTCTATCATGCTATGTTGACATGAAGTTATTTTCTGTTCAGAAGTCTGACAGCCTGTTAGGGATAACATTGGTTACCTAACTTAGTTTGGGTAAAAATAATATATAAACTATGTTAGTGAGTTTAAGTGTATGTATCACTTTAACTGCAAAACATGTATTTTGGGTGCGGTTGTAAAATCACCATAAGAGGGAGCAAGAGAGCTCACTGTTAGCTGGCTTGTACTGGAGAGCTGACAATGTTCGATTGATGGTGATAACTGGGTGTGTTTCCCTGCTGTTGCTGAGAGAAGAAAAGGGGTTTGATTTTCTTCATATCTCTGACTGCAAAAGAGATATATTGCTGGACTGATTATTTGTAAGTTTACTGACCTCTATTTTCAACACTGGACTTTGCAACTGATTAATCCCTGGATAGACTGAACCAGTGTATAACATATGGACTGTTTTGACTATGCTATAACTCTTGCTGGAATAAAAAATTATTTAACTGGCACAGTGTATCTGTCTTACTGAGTGTAAACTACAACAATGTTTATCTTACATCATTTGCCTGCCTGCTAGACTGCCGTTGCACGTTCTGCTAGGGTATGTATCCCTAACACAGCCCACAGGTAGAAACTGTTCTTCAGCCTGTTGGTGCGGCTGGCTATGCTTCTATATCTCCTACCCAATGGTAGGAGAGTGAAGAAGTGCTGACCAGGATGTGAGTCGTCCCTGAGAATTTTCCTCACTCTTCTGTGGCAGCGAGCCCTAGCGATGTCGTCTAGTGCAGGGGTTGCCAACCTTTTGGACCTCAGGGACCACCAAACTCATTTTAAATCCCAGGGACCACTAACTGGTTCTGTGGGTGTGGCCTAATTTGTGGGTGTGGCTTGGTGGTCTTGTGACTGGCTGGGCATGGCTTGTATATAAATATTATAAATATTTGTATAAATGATTTTTTTATAAAAAAGAGAAACTTTTACCCAAAATCAAGCAAAGCAGGCAGGCAGATTGAGTTGCTCACAGAATCACAGATTCTATCTATCTGCCATTGGCTAACTCAGTCTGTCACATAAAATTTGCTTGCAAGCAGACCAGTGGTGGGATTCAAATATTGTTGCCACTGGTTCGGTGGGCGTGGCTTGGGTGCGCTTTACATATGTACACACACTTTGCATATATGCACACGCCAAACACACACTTTGTGTAGGCGCAGAGGCATTTGTGCAGGCACAGAGGCATTCTAACTTGCCTCCTGCAAGCCTGCACGATCCCAGTCGCTTCAGCAGTTGTCGCGTGGCACTATTACCCAAAGCAGGCAAGCAGATTGAGTTGCTCACAGAATCATTCAGTGATCTATCTATCTGTCATCGGCTAGCTCAGTCTCTCAAATTTGCTTGCCGTGAGTCTGCACTGAATAATAGAATCATCGGTCCTAAGGGAGGTTTGGCTGTGGTTAAAAGCAGAGCCAAAGATCTAAAGACTAGCTAGAAAGCAAGAAATCCAACCATTTCCTGCTTCCGAGCTTATCTAAATCTCCTGGCACAGCAGAAGAGGTGATGGTCAGGGGGTTGGGGGGGAAGGAAAAATAGCAACTTAGCAGGCAAGTTTGCCAGATAAGGAGTGAGTGGACAGGGAGGGTTCCTGCGGGCCATATGGTTGGCACAGCCTTGTGTTTCTGCACAGCCTGGATTAATTGCTTTTGGGGGGGGGTGCTCTGGGGGTGAGATTTCTCTGTGGCCCACCAAAATTTTCTCACGGCCCACCAGTGGGCCATGGCCCACTGGTAGGCGACTGCTGATCTAGTGGTATCAGGGAACAGCTCACAATGTTTTGTGCTGTGCTCACCACCCTCTGTAATGTCTTTTAGAGGAAGCAGACTTCCCAATTTTGGGGGGGGGAGGAGGAGGGCTAGTACCTAGATCCAATTTGTTTTTGTTAGAAGTAAAATATTAATCTCAAATCTTCCAGTGGGAATTCCCAGGTGTTAAAAAGAGCATCCAAAACTTTTTAGTCAAAAATATTAAAACACATGGAATTGTACTGAATTTGCTTGACACATACAAAAATCATGTTCTTTTTGGCCAGGGTGAGAGCCTGAATCTTTCCTATCATTTCTAGATTTTTTGGGGTGGGTGGGGGGGAGAATGACTTAGCATTTGATGAGGGAGAGGAAGTAGAAATAAGCAGCCATGTGCAAATTTTTGCAAGACTGCTTTTGCAATCAAGTGGGAAATTTGTACAGATGGGAACAGAAGAACAACTTTAGGGCATTGACTCTACTTACTGCAGTGCAAAAGAATTGTATTCAATAATTAGCAGGGCTGTAGGTCCAAATCATTATGTAAAGTTCAGTGAGATAAGAGGAATTAGCCCCTGGGAGCTTTCTTAGTGTGAAGATGAGTCCTGCCTTTTAATTGCAAATGCTTCCCCCTCCCCCTCTACAATTCTGCTCTATGCAGCTTCAAAATTCCAGCTGCCTATCTTTATTTCGATTTTCATCCAGTAACTTTGAAAAATCTTTCATACATTTCTGTGTTTAGTCAAGCTCAGCTTCCAATGTGATTTACAAGTAAAATCCAATGAGCCTTTTTGGAAATTTGCAGCCGTGTATGAAATCAGTGTTGGCACTTAAGAGTTAGCTGTTGCGGTTTGTTTTATTCAGATTATACGATCCACTTTCTGTTGTGAAGGCTTTCACTGGGGAAGTGAGGACAGCGCTATATTGGGAGTTAGGATGCTGATCCAAAACAATCATTAGAGCATTTAGACACAAGGCCTGATGCAGCTTTGCCCGAGGCTCCCTCCCTTCAGCTTCAGAGGCCGTGGAATTTGATGGGAGCGAGGAGGCGCGTTGAAAGAGGCGGGAATCACTACTTGACAAGTCAAACATTTAAGCGCCTTTCCTGACGGCGACCAAGACCGCTGGGCTAATTTACGCGATTGTGAAAGAAGCGTGTTTGCTGTGACAGAGGGCGGGGGGAGAAGGGGATTTACCCTTCGGCCCCTCTGAAACCCAGAAGAGTCACGAGCGCGGGTCTCTGAGGAGAGGCTCAGTGCCCGCCAGCGGCACAAGCCCCTCACCCCCTTCTCCTTTCCCGCCAGCCAGCGGCCATCCGTTTGCGTGCAAAGTGGTTGGTGTGGCTGAGGCGGCGGCGCTAAACCGGGAGCCGCTCTGGCGATCCCTCCAAGGCAGGAAAATCCACCCTCTCCTGCGGGCGCAGCAAAGGAAAAAAAGAAAGAAAAACAACTCCTCCCTCCTTCCGCCGGGTTTGTGACGGGCCTCGCCCGGCGGTGGCTTCTGCACGGTGCCTTTGTGCCGCCTGAGCATCTGCTCGGAGGAGCCCTCCCTTGTCCTTCGAGGGAGGAGGCTGAGGCTGGGCGGGAACGCCAGCGCCTTTTGTCATTCCGAGCACACAGACTCGTCCTCGCTCGCTCCGGCGCTGCGCCTGGCGAGGCGTCGGAGTCCAGCCGGCGTGGAGGGTCGCCTCCTGGCCGCCCGCACACCCGCCACCTCCCTACTGTCTCTCTGCAAGCCCTGGTCCGGAGGGAAGCGCTTGGCGGAGGGACCGAACATGTCTATCTCTGCGCTGCGGTAGGAAGATTGAGAGAGAGAGAGACCCGCCCCGCCGGCCGGGGAGGCGCGGGGCGGCGGGGCCCGGGCGATAGCAGCCCTCCCACCATGGAGGTGGGCAAGATGGTAAGGCTAGGGCATGGCCCAGGAGAGAGGGGCATCCTCTCTAGAGGACCGGTGGCCATGGAGCGCAGAATATATGGCATTGGAACTCGCCCTGCCTGTGCAGGTGGGTGATCTTGGGATGCTCTCCCAAGTGACCAGAAGGTCTGAAAAGGAGTCAGGTCAGCTAAGCTGGCTACACAGGATTCCCAGTTGAGCCTCCTTTTCATGGAAAGCCTGGTTATGACCAATAAGCGGGTTTTCTCAGCCCCTCCGCGGCGGTTCCTTTGGGCCCTGGGACCAAATCCAGGAAACCCAGCTAGAGCGCTCTGCTTTCTGTTCGTTGGCACTGGAGAAGGGACTTTAAGAGCTTGTCGCTTCCCTTCCATTTCCCGGAGTGAGTTTGAGGGAGGTGCTTGAGCCGGGGTTGGGATCACTCACCGTTTTTAATTCTCCTTCCCTGTAACATTTTTCTCTCGCTAAACTGCAGTTTTTTCCCCTCTTTATAATAGAAGGATCATCTTGGTTGAATAACTTATCCACAATCATTCCTAGCACATCCACTATCATCCTTTCTCACTTTTTCTGCCAATGGACTTCGGCTAGAGAGGGAAAAGCATAGATAGATAGATAGATAGATAGATAGATAGATAGATAGATAGATAGATAGATAGATAGATAGATAGATAGATAGATAGATAGACAGACAGACAGACAGACAGACAGACAGACAGACAGACAGACAGATAGATAGATAGATATGGAAAGGCATGAAGTTTGTAAGAAGTTTGCAGTTTATTTCTACAGTGGAAGATTGCCAGATGCCTTCGTTTTGAGACACAGGGCTGCTGTGGAAAAACAGAGAGTATTTTCTTCTCTATATTCCCAAGAGAATATTTTCTTCCCTATGTCCCCGAGCTATAACCGAACTCAGGCCAGTGCAGATTTGGGGACACAACATGCAAATACAGATATTGAGATCTCCCTACCCTCTCCAAGAAGAATGGGAGGAGAGTCCTGCTGCAGCTTTCTGCAAGAATTGGAGCTGCTGTTTCAAAAGCTCCCAGAGACTTCTTGGGTTTGTGGGGAAAAGAGTAGGGGTGGGTGGGGCATAGGAATATTTTTCTCTCTTGCAATCAAAGCACATAAACCGGAGGAATCAGAACTGCTCAAGCAACAAAAAGAAGGCAGGTTTTCTAGCATTGGGGGCCATTCATGTTGTCCATCACAGTATACATGAATTGTAAAGATTACTGATTGGTGGTTAATGACATCATACTATTGTGGTAATTAAAACTATACTCCTAATTAATATTTTAAGGATGGCTGGATACTACAGCATGGTGTTGACTAGGCAGAGAGTGTCTTGGTTAAAGCTGAATGGTATGGTAGCTTCAATGGATTACCTTGGGCAAAAAAAACCTGATGCATTAAGAGGAAGTGGAGCTAATGGAAAAGCATTGTGCTTCATATTCTACTTGCACATTCTGATATTTTCAAAAGACAAAAATATTTATTAAATGTAGAAGATAAAACTTAATATCTGTTGTTTTCTGGATATTCTGCTGTAGTTCAGTAATGCTTCCTTCTTACTAGCTGTATAATAGTAGCATTATCAATATGATTCTCTTAAAGCAATGATCTTTATTCGGAAGACAAACTCCAGCTTGTCCTGATACTCAATACAATTTTTTAGGTTTATAAAGTCTAGGTGCAAGCTGCAAATTTTTGGATTTTGGAATTCTGATTTAAAAAACAGGTGGATCCTATAAGCTGACATCACAATGTAACACAGGAACTTACCTTAGCAACAGAAAGTCACTTGACTAATAGGATGTTGCAGTGTGAGATTTTTGCAGTGAAGAAAACATATTTGGCAAAGGGATGTCACAAAGGTACTTCTCCATTCCTATGTCTTGATTTAATATGTACATGGACATAAGGAGGAAGATATATTTTTGATTTAATAGCTGGATATTATTGGAAGTAAAGATAATACCTCATTTAGCTGCTCAGGATTTTGTAGTTAGCACCAATGCCTTAAAATCTAAGGAACAAAAATAGATGGCTGGCTTGTCAATGTAATTTCCTTAGAGCATCACAGCCTTAATCAGAGGGACCTATAGAGTTTAAAGGGGAACTGGAAATAACATCCTTTCAATGATCATAGCTACAATATTATCAGATTTAGACAAGGCATTTTATTTATATATGGCCACCCAATATGTGTGACTCCAGGCAGCATACCAGCCACAATTTAAAATCTAAAAAAAAAACCCAGCAGCCTCTCTCCTGCAGCTGTGACAGACAAAGTGGAATAAGAAACTTGATCTGCTTTATATCAGTTCAGGGCCCCCAAACCCACTGACAGAATCATGTCTTCAGGGCTTTTCAGAAAAGTAGAAAGGGAGAGGAACAATCTTATCCCCTGGGGAATGATGTTTGTTAGGGATACACACCCTAGCAGAACGTGCAACGGCAGTCTAGCAGGCAGGCAAATGATGTAAGATAAACGTTGTTGTAGTTTACACTCAGTAAGACAGATACACTGTGCCAGTTAAATAGTTTTTTATTCCAGCAAGAGTTATAGCATAGTCAAAACAGTCCATATGTCATAAAACTAGTTCAGTCCATCCAGGGGTTAATCAGTTGCAAAGTCCAGTGTTGAAAATAGAGGTCAGTAAACTTACAAATAATCAGTCCAGCAATATATCTCTTTTGCAGTCAGAGATATGAAGAAAATCAAACCCCTTTTCTTCTCTCAGCAACAGCAGGGAAACACACCCAGTTATCACCATCAATCCAACATTGTCAGCTCTCCAGTACAAGCCAGCTAACAGTGAGCTCTCTTGCTCCCTCTTATGGTGATTTTACAACCGCACCCAAAATACATGTTTTGCAGTTAAAGTGATACACACACTTAAACTCACTAACATAGTTTATATATTATTTTTACCCAAACTAAGTTAGGTAACCAATGTTATCCCTAACAATGTTCTTCAAGGAGGGAGCCAATACAGAGAAGGCCCTTTTTCTTGGTCCTACCAGAAGTACTTCCTTAACAGATGGAACCTGCAATATGCCCTATCTTTCCACCAGGTAGATGTAATGGGAAGAGGCGATCCTTCAGATAACCTGGTCCCAAGCCATATCGGGCTTTAAAGGTGATAACTAGCACCTTGAATTATATGTGGAAGCAAATTAGCAATCAATGCAGCTCCTGCAAAAGAGGTAACACATGCACAAATCCAGGCTTGTGCAAAACTGCAGATTGCTGCATTTTTGAGCTAACCAAAGCTTCCAAATACTCTTCAAGGGCAGCCCTGTGTAGAGCACATTACAACAATCCAAACAGGAGATAACCAGAGCATGAATGATTATGAGAAGGGCCCATTGATCCAGGAATGGATGTAAGTGTGCATAACATGTTAGTGTTGTCAATTGTAATCCTTCACTCTATGATAATTTTAATCATTCATTCTATGCTCAATAGCATCATTTAGTACCATTATTCAGAAGTTGATACTAAATCTTCAGATTAGGAGCCCTGAACCTCAAAGGTGGAAATAAATATGGGAGATGCTTTCTCTAATTGCATATTTTTTCTTAAATTTACCATACTCTGGGTGAAGCAGAACTTCAACTGTTGGATTTGGGGGGAAACTGATATAAGGCCAGATATTTTATTTTTTTTTGCTTTAATATGTAGTAATAGAAATGTAAAAGAAAGAACAAATATAGTATAATACATATTAAAAAATAGCTCAGTTTTAAACACAGCATTGGACCTTAATCACATGGAGTAATATTGATTAGTCCTTCCATTAGATCAATAAAGGACTAATCTATAAATAGAAAGTGAATCCATATCATCAAACCAGCATTGTAAATATAAGGTAGTACTGTCCGTCAGATACAGGATCAGACTTCATCCTGACATCCTTCCTAGATCTGTCCATACTTGTCAAATAATCCTAATCTTCAACCCTTTTGAAGACTTTTGTTGACAGAATGTGGGGGAGGAGTCAAGAGCAAATGAATTATCCAGGTTTCTTTCAATCAGAATTTAGGTCTAGGCATGAGATGGAGACTGCATTGACTTTTTAGTGACATTATTGCCTACCAGGATGGGGTAGGCAATGATTCAACTGAAATTTTCAGTACATTATTGCCTACCAGGATGGGGACAATGATAGTAATTCTACACCCTGGGCCACTGCAGTCAATAGTTATGGGGCAGGAGAAATTGGTGTGTATATGATGGAGTTATTTTTAATATTTACATTGTTATTAAGGGAGATTATTTTTTGGTTCAGAGTATTGTATCATCAATGTGGTTATGATACCCAGTTGTATCTAGGTCAAGGCAATGATGCAACTGAAATTTTGTCCTGATGTCTGAATACTTTTGGGATCTGGATGGGATGAAACTTGCTGAAATTGAATTCAAGCAAGACAGAGTTGTTGTTTGTTTATCAATATGTTTTCTCTGATCCAAAGTTTATTGTTATATAAATCTCTTTAACAGAAGCCGGAAAAAAACTTTGTTCAAAAAGCCATAATGATAAACCTTCAAAGCATATAGAAGCAAAAAAAAAATCAATATATATGTCTTATATTACTCAGGTCCAGGACCTTTTGCTGCTTTTATAGATTTAACAGTATCTATTATTTCCTCAAGAGAAAAAAGTACAGCCACATAAATTACTTAGTCTGGTATAATCTTTGGAACAGCTTTTTTTTTTTAACCAATTTCTCCAGTAACCTTCAACTCAGTATTATAAAATTAAAGGTACAATTGAAGAATTTTTTTAGAAAGTATCATTAGATGTTATGTTCTGAGGCTTGGTAATAATAGAGATGACATTACTTTGTTGCTGTTTAACTTAGGAAGCTGATAATTTACTAGGGCTTTTCACTTCCTCCAAATATCTTTGGTTGCTCCAATTCAGTGAATATTCCACAGCATGTACCCAAAGAAATGAAGTTCTAGTACAGGAAACATAAAATTTCCAATGTTCTAGTATATCTTTCATATATGTCAAAAGTTTCTTAATTTCCTTCAGTTCATTTTCCTCAATAAATGGTTTGAGAAAATAATGAAGCAATATGTTATTGAATTTATTAAGAAAAATAATCCCAGGTGAAAGTAACTAACCCAAGGAAACAAAAATAGTAATTAAAAAATTTATGCTAGGTTTTGAACAAGCAACCTGCTGTTTATAAGATAAGCATTATGACTATTGTGTTGTGATAGCATTCCTGGTAAAAGTAGCTCTGGAATGGGGTCGCCAACCTTTTGGACCTCAGGGACCACCAAACTCATAATTTTAAATCCCAGGGACCACTAACCGGCTCTGTGGGCATGGCCTAATTTGTGGGTGTGGTTTGGTGGTCATGTGACTAGCTTGTATGTAAATATTATAAATATTTATATTAATATTGAATTTTTTATAAAAAAGAGCAACTTTTACCCAAAATCAGGCAAAGCAGGCAGGTAGATTGAGTTGCACACAGAATCACATTCAGAGATCTATCTATCTGCCATCGGCTAGCTCAGTCTGTCACATAAAATTTGCTTGTAAGCAGACCAGTGGTGGGATTCAAATATTGCTGCCACTGGTTCGGTGGGTGTGGCTTGGGCGTGCTTTATGTGTGTGCACACACTGGGTGTACGTGCATGCCAAACGCACACTTTGTGCAGAGGTGTTTGTGCAGGCGCAGAGACATTCTAACTCACCTCCTGAAAGCATGCATGATCCCGGTCGCTCCAGCAGTTGTTAGGCAGCACTATTCTGTGCCGCGCAAAGCAGCTGCACTTCAAATTCAGCAGATAAAGGTGAGTATGGGAGCGTGTGCAGGCGGGTGGGCCGAACAGCAGAGCAACGGAGAGAACCGGTTGGGTCTCCGCTGCTCACTGCTCCTACCAGCTCGCCAGAACTGGGCAGAACCAGTCGAATACCACCACTGAAGCAAACTCATAAAATTAACTCACAACACACCATGTATGTAAATATTGATTTTTTATATAAAAAAAGAACAACTTTTACCCAAAATCAGGCAGAGCAGGCAGGCAGATTGAGTTGCTCACAGAATCATTTAGTGATCTATCTATCTGCCATCAGCTACCTGAGTCTGTCACATAAAATTTGGTTGCCGTGAGCTGTGAATAAGAGAACCTTTGGTTGCCGTGAATAAGAGAACCTTCAGTCCCAAGGGAGGTTTGGCTGTGCTTAAAAGCAGAGCCGAAGATTTAAAGACTAGCTAGAAAGCAAGAAATCCAACCATTCCCTGCTTCCTAGCTAATCTAAATCTCCTGGCACAGCAGAAGAGGTGATGGCCAGGGGAGAAAAAAAAGGAAAAATAGCAACTTAAGCAGGCAAGTTTGCCGGGTAAGGAGTGAGTGGGTGGGGAGGGTTCCTGCGGGCCGTATGGTTGGCGCAGCCTTGTGTTTTGGTGCAGCCTGGATTAATTGCTTTGGGGGGGTGCTCTGGGGGTGAGATTTCTCTGTGGCCACCAAAATTTTCTCACGGCCCACTAGTAGGCGACCGCTGCTCTTGAAGATGCATGCACTGACTCAGTTGAGGATGCATTCCTGCTTCTGTATAGCAGGCAATGAACTGTTGGGTTTAGTCCAAAACGAAATAAAATGCATTTTGGCCAAAACAGACAGGAGTGCTTGAGGCAAGGTGGTAGTGGTGATGGGGGACACTTTAAAACTGCAGTGGGAAAACACAGAGATTACATTTGTAATAGGAAATTTAAGTACATAACAGTGTCCATTTCTGGTCTTCAAAAATTATTGCTGGCCCATCTTTTCAATGGGACAATTGGGCTTCAATCTTCTCTTTTCAGAGCTAAATATTTCCAGTTCTTTCAGCTTCATATAAATCATGTAAGAGCTACTTTGTGTCTGGATAAATCACATTGGATTAAATAGCAATAGCACTTAGACTTATAGACCGCTTCACAGTGCTTCACGGCTTTCTCTAAGCGGTTTACAGAGTCAGCTATTGCCCCCAACAATCTGGGTCCTCATTTTACCCACTTGGAAGGATGAAAGGCTGAGTCAACCTTGAGCCTGGTAAGATTTGAACTGTCAAATTGCAGGCAGCCGGCAGGCAGCAGAAGTAGCCTGCAGAACTGCATTCTAACCACTGCACCACCAAGGCTCTTAATGGTCCATTTCTACTTAAAATAGGTACTATTCACTTTCTGTGGTGCTGTAGCAGGACCAGGGGCATTTCTAAAGGGGAGAAGGTACTGTAAAAGATTGATGTCTAAAAATTCTACTTAGGGAGTTGATGCATCTTTGAGATGATTTCAAAGCTAAACCCATCAATACCATCAGTGTTTGGCTTCTTTGTATTCTTTAAGTCTGCTTTTCTTCCTGCAGACATTTCATTATCGGGCTTGGTAATATCATTGGGGCATAAGAATGTAAAATTTGGTGGCTGTTTATCTGTGGTAAAATATCCCTCTGTGATGTGAGCTAAGCCTAAATGAAAGAGGAGATGGATGTGGGCCTCTTCCATCTGGCAAAGACTGGAGGTGCCTGGAAATGAAGGTGGATGGTGTACAAAGAGCTCCATACTTACCAACTTTACTGTCTGGCACATTATGAATATTCATTCCATTACTCAAATTTAGTTTAAATGGTATTAATAAATGTTCGGGTTTTCACGTCTGCTTTTATGTTCAGTTTTTTAAAATGTCCCTTTTAGAATACTTCATAGAGACACAATGTCTGTCCTGAAAATATTGTTTTACAAAAAATATTTGCCAGAAAATTTCCTTTTACTGTCTTTTATAATCAGATCTGGAACATAATAGACACTTTTCCAGATATTAATATCATAAAATCTGGATCCATGCTGGCATTTTGTTTTTTGTTTTTCTTCTGTCAGATATATTGTAAGTTGGGCCAAAAATATTCAGCCTGGACGGTTGGACAAATACAGTATGGCCTATGTGTCTGAGCCCTAAGTGAATTATTGTGTAGCAAGCATTATTATTTGAGAGTACAGTGACATATAATCTAAGACTTCAGGGGTACATATGTCTTCTCATTTCTCAGCCTTCTTCTACCATACTCAAAAGTCAGTAGTTGTTTCGCATCAGTTTGAGGCAGGAAACATAAAATACCATGCATATAAAAACATCAAAATGGGTAAAATAGAGAGTTTAAAAAAAAAAAAGCTCTCAAAAACCCTGATGTCTACCTCTCATTATAGCTCTCAAGCACTCCCAATAATGTTAATATTGCCTCCAAAAGATTTCCTACATTACATTAGAAAGTTGTAAGACTAGAGACGCATCCAGTGCATTGCTCTTCAGCCCAGTTATTAACCAAGCTGTCCACTTGAAAGCTTGTGTTCCACTCATATTTGGCATTGGAGAGGAAAATTCTTCCTTTGCAGGATTGGAATTTCCACCAGTTCTTTGATTAGGGCTATTTTATAATTTAAGTGTACCTTCTATCAGTTTGCTTGGACAGTTGGAAAGATGGCAGAAAGGACCTGGGTTATACTGAAATGAAACCTGGACATATAACAAAGCTAGAACTGAAGAACAGTCCTCTATAATTGAGGTTCCACAGTCTCTATTCTTAATAGCTTAGGTACTCTGAGTTCTATGAAAGGAGGCAGTGTTTACTGTTTATTGTCTCTCAACTTAAATTTAATTTGCAGGTTCCCCCTTTCTATTTCTGAATCTACAGACATCCTCAGAAGATGTAATTAGTTGACCCGAGATTGCCTGCTTCTAAAGTAACTTATGAGTTTAATCTTTGTGTAGAGCAGGGGTGTCAAATTTGCAGCATCATGGCGGCATCACGTGATGTATCGGGACTTTTTCCCTCTTCGCTAAACTGGGTGGGGGCAGGGCCAACACGTGATGCATCTGGCCTACGGGCCGCAAGTTTGACACCCCTGGTATAGAGCCAGTATTAAACGTATGCCTCTTTGACCCAATTAATTTTCAGCTTAAAGTTCATGAGCGTGGATTGGAAAGTAAGCCATACTGGCCCGGACAACTTTTTGGTGGCTGAGACACATTCCTTTTTCATTTGGCAGCCAAACTACTGTGGGTAGTAAATGGTTCGGTGATGCAGATGGTTGGGTTTAGCCTTCTCAATGCTATTTGTATCTGAAAATCAGCAGGAAATTGCACCTCGGTTAATTGCTGCTTTGCCACTGAATTTTCAGGGGTTTCAGAGCAGTAAAAAAAAATGGTGGGGGGGTTTGGCTTTCCATGAGAGATACTTGGCTCCCCTCTAGGATCCAAGAGAGACATCACATTTGGATCCAGAGTTGCTTGTCAAATTACATACTTAATATGGCTAGAAATCAAAAAGATTTAAACCAAACAAGGTTTTTTTTTTCAGATCTTATAATTAATAATAGCAACACTTCAAGATGTTTCTATTAAGAGAAAGAGACAAAGTGCTGGCATTTTGACAGCAGAGATTTCCATATTTATGTTATACTAGGATTTCTTATATGGCTTTACTCTGTTTAGGGAGATAATTTTAGAGAAGTAGGACTATCCAGTGCTTGGTTTTCTATTGCTATTATAGTTGGTGAAAGGGAGGGCACATGTCATCTAGCATGCAAGCTGATGTTGCAGCTGATAATTGCCTTTTTTGGAACCTGTTGCATACAGAGTTGTTGAAACAAGAAGTGTTAAAGAATGAAGTTCTTTTGGTTGAAGATTGACCGTTTCCCTCCTTTGTGAGTTATGGAAGCTTTCAACCCTGAGAAAGTCCAGTTCTGTATACAAATCTAGGAAAGAGAAGGCTGGTTCTTCAGCTGGTACAGCAGGAAGGAAATGAGGCTTCAAAATTCGGCCTTGCACCCCGCCAGTCCCTCCCCCAGTTGAGTCAGAGAAATCTCATTCACAGTTCTGCAGCTGTGATTAGAATTCCTCCAAAGGAAAGCTTTTTCAAAGTTGCATTTACAGTATTAGCTGTTGACTTGGTTCGCCAATGCAACTTCCTTTTTCCTTCCTTCCCTCCCCCTCCAATTGATAATGTTTCTTTGTAAGATGTCAGGGGAGGTTTAAATAGTTCATAACAAGGCAAAGGATCAAGATCTCTGTGGTTTTAAAAAGAGAACTTGATGACTTTCCAAAGAATATTTCGTCTGAGTTTAAATCTAAACTCTACTTGGCAGAGCCAGGAAAAAAAACATTCTTAGCTTCCTAAGAGGCAGGATCCAGTTCTCAAACATTGCAAATGCCCAAGGGAACATTTCAGATTCCCTGCCTAAAGTAGCCCAGTATTAGGAGGGCTTTCGTTAAATGTTTTAGTTTTTCAGTTTTCCTTCTTGTGGGTTACATGTTAAAATAAGAAATATTTTATAATGTTCACTTTGGATTTCTGAGTCATGACTATTTTTTTCCTACAGTCAGAATCCTAGAAGTGTGTGAAAAAATGGGAAGTTATCTTCCATTCTACTTACTTGGTTGTAAATTAAGTAATTATTAATCTTTCCACTTCCTCCTCGGTTTATAACCACCTATGCTGTCAGTCACAGGTTAAAATCATTTTTGAGTATCCCAAAACAAAAGACTGCATCTCCGAGTACCAGAATAGGACATGATGGTCCTGATACCCTATCTTAGTAATTTCCTGATGCCTTTTATTTTGGACCATTCAGAATAGATTCTCCATGTACTGTAGTTTATTGTACAGGAGGTAATGAGTAAAGACACTTTAAAGGCAAGTAAGTTTTGTAACAATAAAATGATGCAAATTGGGGAGAACCATGTTATGCACATGGATATGGTTAATGTTTTCTGCCTTTTTGTCTCCTGAGTTATATATACCTTAAGAGGGCATTTTCGCTATGGAAATCTGATTTAGGATATATATTGTCTTCCATTTTCCTTAAATGGCAGGAAACCATGCCATTGTTTTAAAATCATTCTTGATTAGCAACTGCTTAGGATCTATAAAATAGATCTGGTTGTGATCTTGGTTCTTCTGCTCACCAACTATGACATAAATGGTTGAACAGTCTGTTTTGACCCAACTTAGTAGCAGCAGAATATCAAGGCTTGGGAGTCCATTTTGACCCTAGACCAGACCCTACTGATCTGTGAACTGAAACAGTAGATATCCAATGTGACAATATGATGTTTAAAACAATGCCATTTTTTTAACAAAAGATGAAAGCAAGCATCAGTTCCTTTTATGATATCCAAATATGGAGCAACGTAATGGACAATGCTGAGTCATTTGGGGTGACAGCCTTAGTTCTCTTTGACAGGATACAAAGATGGCAAAACATATAATTATTCCTGTGTTTATCTCCATCGAGAGACAAATAGGAGAGTTGTTTTCTAATTGTTGAAATTGCTTGTTTTTTTCCAGGAGCTACATACACTAGTGAAAAATATTCCTTCATTCCATTTTTGTAAAATAATAAGCCAATTTAAAGTGAGGTGATTTTGAGATTTTCCAAGGTCTCTTGCAGGAGTATTCTTAATAGAACAGCTACTTAAAAATTCTATCAAAATAAAGCTACAGTATTTTATAAAGGCAGTTTTAATTTTTTTGAAACTGCTTTCACTTGTATTTACGCCCAAACCTGCTGGCTTACATATAAGCAAAATTTAGAGTCTTTCTGTCATATCTCAGCATAGTTCTCTTTTCACCCAATTCCTTGCTTTCTAGCGGCAGTTTTCAGCACATCGTTGGACTACCAGTAGGTAAATGGGTCTTCCTACATATTATGGTAGATAAAGAGACCAGTGGTTATGTGGTTCTTCCACTTAAATATGCCATAAATTTGAAGTTGGTGGTGTCAATTGGTTGCCATGTTGCATCCCCAAAATATTAGTACTCATTCATCAGTTTATGAACCAAACACAGCTAACTTTATGTTTTTCACAAGTGGAAAATATGGGGCTATAAATTAACAAAGTTGGAACAGTTAGAGCAATAATTACTATCACCCTGACAAATATTTGCCTCTATGCTCTCGCATAGATGAGTTGATTTTGCCTTCTTCCAGCCTAGGAATTCTTTTTTACCCTGACTGGAATCTTTGCATTGTTCTAAGCAAACATTTCTTGGCCGTTGCTATATATGGCAGCCCACAGTTGTTTCCCAAATATGTGTCCAGGAATTTGCAGATTATGGAGGGCTTGGTGTTAGGATGGGTTTCTGTATGATCATATTCTTTCTTACTAACATTTGTCTCCTCTTCCTTCCTTCTCTCTCTCTCTCTCTCTCTCTCTTTCTTTTAAAGACTGTCAGCATCAACAAGGCCATTAATGCTCAGGAAGTTGCTGTCAAAGAAAAACATGCCAGAAATATCCTTTTAAAATTAGAGCTCTGGAAAAAGGATTCTGAAGCTGGAAAGGTGGGATGTATCTGGCTGGAGTCAAATTCCATCATGGAACTGTGTCTGTGATGAACTGGAATGAAATACCTGAAGGAGCTTGCTCCTAACTTTTGTTTGTAGAAAAGTACATGCTGGGACAATGCCCCCCCCTCCCCCCGAAAAAGTATGCAAGCTAGGTTTGAATTTTAAGACAAATACACATTGAAGGCAAGTACAAATTTTTCTTCAAGATTCTTAGCTTGAGTATAGCAAATCTAGGCTATACCCTGAGAAGCCATCAGTTCCTGGAATAGCTGGAATATTTTCTCACATCTGGAAGGATAATAGACAACTGCTAATGAAAGAAACTCCAGCTTGGTATGGAAAATAATAACTACAATAGATCAGAGCTTTTCCCCATGTATCTTCAGGCTAGTTTCCCATCTGGAGTTCTGTAAATCGTATCATGTTGCTGGAGAATGAAAGAAAAAGATATATCTGTGAATTCAGCTAAGTAATATTAAGGTAGATCTGATAGAATTTGATTTTCCAGGCCTCCCTTCCATCCTGCTCATTGACACTCTTTCTTCACATTATTCTATATCCTTTGTGCTGCTTTTCTCTCATTTTCCTTAGCTTATCTCTCACCATGCATCCTGGGAACACACCATGAAAAAGGAGCCCACACCTTCTGGTCTGTTGTAAACCGTCTACCCCTTTCCAGCAATGCTGTCCTGTGCTGGAAGTTTTGCCATGTCTTCCACAAGCTTCTCCGTGATGGACATCCAAATGTAAGGCCATACCCTTTTTTTCTCTAAATTTTTTGGTAAGATGAAATAAATAACATATCTCAATATTATGTTACCATTAAAATCTTAAATAAACCTGATAAAATATAAAATGTGTAATAGAAATGTCTTTAAAAGATAGTAAGGGCATCTTTAGAGCAACTAGGAGGAATATAATGATTAATTTTTGAACTTGTTGGTTATAGAATACCTTCAGATTTAATATCATTTCTTAATGTAATGAGCTATATTGTTTTAACGGTTTGTTTTGCTCCACACAAACCTCATTTTTTAATTCAATATGCAAATACTAATATAGTAAAGACATAATGTTTAACCATGGTTAACACTAACTAATATTGTCTTACTCCAGATTATAATTCTAAATTCCAATCCAAGAAAAAGAACATTATTGAACATATTGAACAAAAGTATCCCTGATGACACCAGAAGACATCTGTACAATTTGATTTTTGTATGTAAGCACACAGGCTAGAAAAGTACAAAGCTGGTGCTCTGGTCATTTTCCGGTGAAATATTTAAACATACATATTATTGCAAGATCTAAAATCACTTTCCAGTTTATAGTTTACAAACAATCCTTAACAGTAGCTCAGATGTGGGTATATAATAAGCATATAAAGTAAAGTAAAGCCAACCATTAGGAGCCTTGGTAGTGCAGTGGTTAGAGCTCAGTACTGCAAGCTACTCCTACTGCAGTTTGGCAGATCAAATCCCACCAGGCTCAAGGTTGATTCAGTCTTCCATCCTTCCGAGGTGGGTAAAATGAGGACCCAGATTGTTGTGGGCAATAGGTGGACTCTGTAAACCGCTTTGAGAGGGCTGTAAAGCATTATAAAGCGGTATATAAGTCTAAGTGCTATTGCTCTTTTCGCTACATGACCTCTTCTTTTCTTTCACTTGACAATAATAGACAATTAACTTCTAATTTCATTTTTTTCTGGTGGTTCTGGGCACTCACTAGCTGCTCAAATAGCCTATTTCCCTTCTTGTTGCAGGTCTTGAAGGATTCTGTGAGATATAAGAATGAGCTCAGTGACATGAGCCGCATGTGGGTGAGTACTAAGTATTATTTGGGCCTACAAAGAACTGCTTCTCTTAGTAATAAACATACCTTTCAAGTTCTTGTTCATTTTGAAATCAGGAGAGCAGAGAGTTGTTTTTGGCCATTTGGGTAATATAATGTATTTTCTGAAAATTTAGGCTAGAGAAGGTCCGCAGATCAGTGAGATGAATGTAGACAAATGTGCCAAACTTTGGCCACATTGAGGATGGAAGAGATGGCATTTCTTGTTATCTTTTTGTTGAATTCATACTTAATGGGAAGCAGTATTTACATTGCGTATACTAGCTGCTATTAATTTCTTAGCTTTACTGAACTGTTTATCTTTTTCTTGCTGGCCAGTTTCTTGAGTGTTTAATAGCTTTGAAGAAAGGCTAAATAAGGTGAAGAAAGGGACTCCACATAAGAGTGTGTTGCTGCTTTTTTCCTTTAACGGACACTGAAATCTTAGGATTGAACACAAATAGTGATTTTTTTTTACGTTTAGAAAGAAATTATTATTTTAAATTATTACAAATAAATTTTTATTAACTGTAAAAATGAAATCAAAGTTCTTGGAAAGATGCACAAACTGGTACTCACAACCTCTCTTCCTATCCCTGCTAATAGCAGGTATGCAGAGGTCTGCTTTTGCCAAGTTGGCATGCAGACTTTTCTCAAGCATTGGAACTGATAATTGCCTTCTGGATATTGGTTGCAGCACTATTTCACAGGTTTTTATTTTTATAACTAAATAGGATACTATAAAAATGTATAGCTTTACTTTAAAATATACTGTTGTAGTTTTAACAGCTATTATTTGCACACGAATTTGATGTGTGAAAAGTAGCTAAGTGGAGAGTATGTGTATCTTTTTCCCCTGAAAAGGAGGAAGGAATAAATGCTGAAGAAATTGACCCATTCATGGCAGCAATAGACCCCTGCTTCTGAGTTTTGCCCCAAAATGCTGGCAGTTTGTAAGGTTCTTAAAAAAACTATTTGTATATTGCTGATAAATCCCTATTAAAATAGAGTGCTTAGGCAGACATGGATATGGCCTAACCAGCACAACATTTGTCGAGATCAGTGACAGACACTGTCAATGGTGCAATTCCAGAGGGGATAAGAGAAGAAAAAGTAAAATATACATTTAATATATGTGTCCTGAAACAATGGTCAAGGTGGTTATGATACATTTTTACACAAAGGGCTATGAACTATGTTTTCCCCAGGTAAAACATTTGCAAGTTAAACTATATAAGACAAAGTTCTCCAACCTTTCCAGTTTTGCGGATCAGTGGGTGGTGGGGAGAGCGGATGGTTCTACATGAGCAGCGCACAAGTGCAGGCTGCTCCGTTTGCTTGAGTGGCAGGTACGTGCGTCCACTGCTCATGTAAATAGAGCACATGCATTCACCTGCTGCTTGTACAAGTGGGGATGCACAGGGGTTTGCCCACTGCTTCAGGCGGCCTGGTTTTGTATGGCTCATGGCCCAGTAATGAGGCTGGGGGTTGGGGACCCCTGTATTAAGAGATTAATCCAATCTTGTTATTTTTTTTTTTTCCCCCTTAGGGCCATTTGAGTGAGGGTTATGGACAATTATGTAGCATCTACCTCAAATTGCTGAGAACCAAGATGGAATTCCACACAAAAGTAAGTTTTTCTTTATTGCTTCTGCACATCTTGGGGAACAGGGTATTTCACCATTTTCGTTTTGTCTGCAAAGCACTTTGGATAGCTGTAGATACCATGGGATGAACAGTAGCCTGAACTTGATGTCTAAACTAGGATAGAAGTAGGAGCAACTTCCCTGATGAAAACGATAGAATTAAACTAATTTATAAATAAGATTCCAGAGCTCTTAAGAGTACATGCAAATCATTCCTTTTGAAGACAACAGAATATTCTGGAATATGTCTGTATAATTTGTAGCCCTGGTTGCTTTTATTGAAAGATATGGTAATTGGTACACTTTTGACTGCCCTGAAGATTTGTACTAATTTATTGATCCCATAGATAATGTGCTAGAGAGAATGGCCAGTTGAAACTCTGCTACATTTCTAAATGTTGTTTTTTAATCTGATTGCTATCTTTACAGTATACTCCAGCATCTGATACAGGCTAGTCTTGCTAGCATTTTAATATCAGAATTATCAATATCTCTACCTGCATGAGCAGGATTTCTTCTTTGACAGACAGAGAAACTTTCCTCTCAATTTCTCACCATAGTATTGCCTATTCTTATGATTAACACAGCCAGATATATTTCCCCTATATATCTTAGAGGAAGACCTGGATCAGCCATTTCAAATTCTCTGATCTGTAAGTGTTGTGTCCCCAAGTATCTGAGTTTAGGGTCAGAATGGTTGATTATATCAGGACTGTGATACATGCATATATGTATGTGCATTCACTTGTAAAGCACATAGAAGTGAGGTGCAAAACGATGTGGGTGGACCTCCCCCCCCCATTATCTGTCTATTATCATTGGTATATAACCCTCTTAATGTTATTCTATAGGCTTTCCTCCACTTCTTAACTTGCATTGTAGTTTATATTATGATTAGCTCCAGGCCATCTCATTTGACTCAAGGTTGTATCACATTTGGGAGTGGATAGCAGGTATTTATAGAATGGAATGTGGCTAGTTGGAATAGGAAGCTTGAATTATATGAGCGTCTTCAAGAAGGCAGGCCTCTGATTTATAAGCAGTTTCACAGGCTAGCAAAGTGCAGCTTACATGTATGTGTGAGAGAAGGTAATTCCCTCTTGTGGTTGGAGGATGCCTATGAATAGAAGAACAGTAATGAATTACTGCTTTTGAATCTCTGGCAAAGCACCAACATATCCAGCTGCCTGGATTATTTAATTCTTATGAGATTCAGTTTTCTTAAAGCCCACATTGTAGGCAAGTCTTTGTTGTTATCGTTCTCTTGTTTCTTTTGAAGTTGCTGTTTTATGATTTCCTATAATTAAGAAATATGCTTTTTTGTCTCCTTTTCTGCTTTCGAAAATGAGATTCAAAGATGCACTCACTTCAGTTTAAGAGAAGAGTGAGGGAAGGAAATACATATGCCCCTTCTATATATAAAGCCTAACACTGTCCAAAGTGATTAATTTTCCAGGCAGAGTTACTCTCATCCCAATTATCCTCTTTGGTTTTTGGGCACCGAAACTCAGATGAATCTGAGAACAGTATCTGGCAGGAGCATATTATCCAGACCTGCCTTGATCCAGAGCCTTAGTACTGTTCTTAATCTTTGTGTCCTTTTGTGTAGAATCCCAGATTCCCCGGAAACCTCCAGATGTCAGACAGACAGCTTGATGAGACGGGCGAGAATGATGTGAATAACTTGTAAGTGCTACTTGATGATGTGAATTATGGGGCAGTTGTGGATTTAAGGATGCATAATTAGTTTTGGAGGGATTCTTTCTCGGGTAAACCAGAACAATTAAAAATCAGGTTGTGTGCAGCACCTGTGGGCTCTTCCAGAGTTTTCCTTCTCAATATTGTTGGATTGCTGTGTAGAATATTGTTAGTTTACTCTCTTGGAAAACAAAGCCACAAAGTGATTCTGCCAAGTTGAACCTTCATTTTATTTTGTAGGAATCTCTATTCAGTCTCTTCTTTCCATTTTAGTTTCCAGCTCACTGTGGAAATGTTTGACTATTTGGAATGTGAACTCAACCTATTTCAGACAGGTAACGTTTTACAGAGGACAACAATTTTAAATATTATAGCAAGATATTTTCCAGAAGTTGTTTGTTCACTCTTTGTAAGTTCCGACATACAAGCATTTTTATCTCTTTAATGGGGATCATGGCTCATAAGAAATTATCCTAAACTTTTCTTCTGTTCTAGTTTAGACGAATAGGCAATTTAGATGATGATTGAGAAAACCTAGGTTAGGGAACTACTGTAGTAATGTTACATATGAACTCCCAATTCCCAGCATCCACAATAAGATGATCAATTGTGGGATATGGTGAGAAGTTTAGGGGCATTGTGAGGGTTGTGTGTTCATAATCCTGACCAATGTGAAAAAAAATATATTATGTTCCTGCTCATTGGTTAAATATAACCTAAACAATAAAATTCACATACTCTTGAGGCTAGGCAGTTGGATTATACAGGCATCTTCTGTGGCTTTTTTCCACATAGCCCAAAGCCTTTTCCAGCTGTAGATTTTCATGATGCTTCTGCAAATAAGCCTAACATCAAAAAAGAATATTTTAAGTTCATTAAACTGAAGGAAAACTGTAACATCAGTATTTCATAACTTTATCCACTGCAGACTAAAAGGAGTAAATACACCCTTTCGAGACATCTTAAGACTATCAAGTAGGCTTCAGGCTGGGAAAAGGGCCCTTCCCTTGTCTCCTCCTACTATTAAGATGGGTACCTTGCATATCGTGGTTCATGACACAGAATTTGCCTACTTCTGAAGTGTGGCCAATATCTGTCCCTTTTCTCTCTTTCTCCTGAGCAACAACTGCCGCTGCAAATTACTTAGCACTCTGAATCTCATGAAACAGGCTTTTGTTCTCTGCTACTATAGGCAGTTGGTTCTGTAGAACTTTAGGTCTAATATGAAAGATGTTTTAATGAGGTATAATTCTTGTCTTTAATCATTTTAAGAATTAAATCAGTTCTTCAGTTTTTAGTAAATCCTTGTTCTTGGTCGACATTTTTAATGCTCCTCTGCTCATTGCTTGGACCCTCCTCATACTGCATAATTCCCAGGCCCTTGTGGGATTTATTTTTTTTGTGTGTTCGTGTTCTTGTTTTTTGATTTCTTTCTCCTGTACATTCAGTTGTTCTAGTGCAGGCTGCGTGGCCCAGGGTCTATGCCTTCCATTACCCTGTTTGGGCACACTAAGTGTAAAATTGATACCCAATGTAGTTTGCTTTGGAGAACTTTTGATAGCTAAAACGAGTGTCTTTAACATTTGCAGAGATGTAAAGCAGCCATAAGATCTCTAGCTCTTTCCCCCTCCCCACAACCTCCTAAGTAATTTTTTTCCTCTGTTTTTTATTTCATCTTTTAACTTTTATTCTCTTTTATGGAACAATTTCCCTCAAAGTTAATTTTGTTAACTTTTGTTATTACCACTTTTATAGATTATTGTTATTTATGGCATTTCTGGAGGTTTTTTCCCCCTGTGATTAGAACATGAATTTATCCATCCTGCCAAGATAATTGAAATAATCCTTGCTGCTGGTGTGGTTCCCCTTCAGTGTTCAGTTCCTTGGACATGTCTCGCTCTGTGTCGGTCACAGCTGCTGGGCAGTGCCGCTTGGCTCCTCTGATTCAGGTCATTCTAGACTGCAGCCACCTCTATGACTACACAGTAAAATTGCTGTTCAAGTTACACTCCTGTAAGTACAAATCTATCTATCCCTTTTTGGCCTGAATTCCATCACCACTTTCATTCTTTTTAGCTACAGTAATTAGGATGACCAAGACACTCTCCATCTGATCACCTATAAGATTTTATTACTATACAGTAAAAATGTCCTGGGAATAATATATTAATTCATCATATTTTGCTTTTTTCCAAATCTTGGAATTGTTTCACCAACGTATTTTAGAAATACAGTCTCACCTGATATAGGCCAGTATTATTGTTACCATATTGGATTTGTTTATTTACTTTTTAAAAAAATTCAGGGAGGGCAGAGGAAAGATTATAAAGTAAGATGTAATTAAATATGATGTGAATCGTTCATTCAATCATTATATGAGTGTCTTGGAACATGGGGTATAATAGGAGACAGTGATAGTTTTTATCATATCACAGAGTAAACTGAGAGTCCCTCAATCTGAGCTTAAGAGAAAGAGTTTTAAAGGCAAAGGATGTAAAGGTCCATTGTGGCATCGTGCAACCTGAAAAGATAGGCAGTATATATATATATTAGTAATTTATCCATCTTGTCAAAATAATTGAAGTAACCCATGCCGTTAGTGTTTAGTTCCCTTCAATGTTCACTTCCTTGGACGTGTCTTGCTTTATGTCGGTCACAGCTGATGGGCAGTGCCACCTGGCCCCTCTGATTCTCTTGTTTGCATGTCCACACAGATATGGCTAGCTGAGGCATCCAAATATTCTGTGGTTCACTCTTTTTCTTGATATCTTTTCTCTAGGTCTCCCAGCTGATACACTCCAAGGCCACAGAGACCGTTTCCTGGAGCAGTTCAAAAAGTGAGTGTGTGTTTGGGTGGGTGGGGAGTTGTTTGTTGAGATGAGGAGGGAATAGGAAATATGTCTGTAGGAAAGTGGTCACTGTGCATTTATATTCAATAGGCTGTTTATCTTCAGCCCACTGAATATAAATAGTCAGATGTTCTCTCTGTTGAATATGACATAGTTCTCAACTTTGCAGGAGGCAAGGTGTTAGAATGAGTGAATTTTGGGGAAATATTATGTGAAACATAGAATTAAACATAGAACCAGAATTAAAACACAGCATTATTCCATTTCAAGATGATTCTTGCTCTTGCTTCAGCAATCCAAAGAATTGGATAAATTGGATTAAGAATTATTTAGCAATCCATTATAAATACTCCTCGATTTATGACCACAATTGAGCTGAAAAATTATGATACAGTTATTAAATGAGTGTTGCCCCATTTTACAACCTTTGTTGCCAAAGCTGTTAAGTGAATCACCACAGTTGCTAAGATAATAACACAGTTCTTAAGTGCATCTGATTTCCCCATTGACTGCTTGCCAGAAGGTTGCAAAAAGCGGTCACATGACCACAGGACACTACAACCATTGTAAATATGTCAGTTGGTCACCTGAACTATGGGAATGCAGCAATGGTTGTAAGTGTGAAAAACAGTCATGTCACCTTTTTTTAGTGCTGTTGCAACTTTTAATGGTCTGAACTGTTATAAGTCGAAGACTACCTGTGTTTTATTTTTAACAGTGTTACACACACTCTGGCCTCTGCCACTAGATTTGAAGTTTCTAAAAATATTTCTACTTTCTGATAATATAAATCTTTGAGAATTAACAAATTGACGTTTTGAACCATTTGGGATCAGTACATGATCTGATTTATTCTCATGATTTTATCTATATTTGGTTATTGAGTTGAAAGTGGTATTGAGTTCAGGGTTTTTTTGAATCGCAAAGTTTCCAAGAATCTCGTGCTGCAGTTATGTACTCTTGTTGGTAACGCTATCATTGGAGAGAATTTCCCCCCTACTCCTAGCTTCTGAGTCCAACTCAAACGTTATGCAGCAGCTGCAATAAAGCTATTCTTCCCCATAGACGCAGGGGTCTCCAACCTTGGCTCCTGGAAGCCTGGCGGACTTCAACTCCCAGAGTTCCACAGCCAGCAAAGCTGGCTGTGGAATTCTGGGAGTTGAAGTCCGCCAGGCTTCCAGGAGCCAAGGTTGGAGACCCCTGCCATAGAGGTTCAGCATCCTGTTCCTAAAACTGTTCTGATCTCTTTTCATATATGCATTATTTAATACTTAAATCCCCTCCCTCCCCCAACTGGCAGAGTAGTGGGCAGCCTTGGTCATAGCCAAGTACTTGGATGAAAAATTGCTGCATGCTGTCCTGCCACCTTTGTAAATCACAAGGACGTTGATTTTCCCTCCACAGCAATTTCAGATTTATTGATTTATTTTGGCAGATATAAAAATGTATATAAATAGACTTGTGAGATATTTTGCACACAAATGTCCCAAGTAAATAATATGTACAAAAGAAATGAAGGTCATAGAAAGGAAGTCTTATTTCTTTTTGGGTGATATGGTAAGGAGATTTTTATTTTTCATAACCAGTGGTAATTCAGGGAGAGGACAGCAGTTAAAAAATATTGTTTACTTTCTTCTATTTGTCAGCTAGAGCATTGGATTATGTTCTCTGTGATCATTCAGTTTACAAGTACCACAAACATTGGTACAGTCTAGTTTGATGTTAGGATAATATTGACTATGCATCTAGTTTCAATTTGTCTTGTAAGGGAAATGGTTGTGTACATTCTGATGGTGTGGATGTACTCTTTCATAGCACTATCTGATTAAGGAATCTCATTTGAATCTGTCTTCAGAAGGAACCAGATAGGCTGCATACTAGGCTGCATACTCCAGATGAGCAAATCCCCTGATCAGCACTTTCTCCAGATGAGCTGTTCAGACCATCCATTGTTTGGGATGATGCTTCTGTCACTCGTTTGATAGGCTGGGCTTTAATTGAGAGGATGCTCCTCCTCCTCCACGGGACTCCTCCCTAGTGTCCCCAGTTTTTGCTCAGCCTTCGTGGATATAGGCAGCTTAATTTCCTTTCCCTTGGCTGGAATAGCAAAGGCTTCAAAAGGAGTCAACAAAAAGGTTTGCTTTTAAACTCTAAACAACTCCTTTAAGGCTTTTAGTTTCAATGAGTCAAGCAGTTTCCTACAATATATAACTCAAGCCAAGGGAGCTCACTGTAGCTTCAGATAATGATCTCTCGCCCCCCCCCCCCCCATGATAGGAGGTGATAACACCTCAGCTGCATGGCTAACAACTCACATTACGATCTTTTCAAGCCGAGCCGCTACGATCGCCGCTGCCGCTATGATCACCGCCGCCCGCCCCAACGGGAGAGGCTCCATTTTAAAAGGGTCCGAGGCTTTTTTCTCTCTCCTGGGAACACAGTCTGGGGTGAGGGCATCAACGCCCATCTGCCCCACCGCGCCTTTTTATTCAAGGGGAAACTCCGCAGTATCAACTCCCCACAAGGCGTGGAAGTGCTGCTGAGCCAATTTACAGGATATGATAGCAAATTTTTAATTTGGTTTTCTCATTCTGCTAAATTTCTCATCACCACGATAGTAGATAAAACAATAATGGCAATTATCATCTTCCTCTGCAATTCCAACAGAAGCAGAAGAGGCTCTCAAGTCAAAGGATCGAGTTGTCCCCGGGGGTCGAGTTGTCCCCATGTAGGGCATGTCGATCTGATGTGAGAGCCATAACAGTGGAGTCGGCCTCATCCCCCCTTTTTTTTACTAGATCATCTCTCAGGTTGCTCCGCCATCTGAGGGAGATTATCTCAAATTCCAATATCAAGGAACACAAGGATGCTGTAAAACTCTATTAAATTATCTGCTCCAGCCAGGGCATCTCAGGTTACTCCTCGCCTACTGCTATGGCTCAGACATTGGCAAGCAGATATCACACAACTAATGGAAACTTGCTTCTTCCCCAATATAGGGAGATAATTTGGTTGGTGGTGCCCCTGACCTATCTCTGATAGAGACTAGAAGCAGAAAATAAGTTCCTCTCTTTTCATAGACCCCAAAATAGTCCTTCCCAGCTTTTTGGAGGGTTCCTTCGTTCCCTCTACTGGGGACTTTTTCTCTCCAGACTCCAGGGACCGTCTGGACACATGAATCACCAACAGTCAGATAGTTTCTGATCTGGAGATAGATACTGAAGGGGAGGGCAGAGCAAAAGAATCTCTTGAGGAACATAAAATAGAGGTCTCGGAGGCACAACATAGGCCTCACGACTGTGCCCCTATTGGTGGAAGGCTCAAGCCTTTCACGGACAGATGGGATGCCTCTACCTCTGTTTCCTGGGTTAGAGGTATGAGAAGATGAGGCCTGGCTATAGAATTTCCATCCTCTCCCCGGAACCTTTGCATTACTTGCCTTCTCTCTGGGGATCCTGTTACAGGGAGCATGATGGAGACAGCTATTGTTCATTATTGGAGATCCAGGCAACCAACCTGTGGCACCAGATCAGCAGGGGCAATTTAAGTTTTAAAATGACTTAATTGATCCATAGTTCATAGGAGGCTTAAGATGAGTATACTGAACTCCATACTTCTGAGCTTCAGAAGCTTCAGAATTTTCTACCCTCCATTGACTTAATGGAGGCCCATCCCCTCATTCCAATTAGATCCTCACCTAGCAAAACTCTTAGTTTTTGTTATAATAACGTTTTGAATACATTGCACTGTCATCTGCCCAAGGTTCTTACAAAGGTTCGGATGGCTCTGGCTGTTCATCTCAGGGGAACACCTGTTAGATGGCAGTGTTATTTATATGACATTTCATTATTATCTTGTTCATATAAACAGGCAAAGGGGAGGACTTAGCATCAGTCATCACTAGGAGAGACTTGCAGTCCATCTCTCATCACCCACACATGTGCCATTTTCTTGCACAGGGCTACAATCTTACAGCCTCCTGTAGTGCATTGATATCACATGTGGGACCTCAACAAAGTCCTTACCGCACTCAAGAAAACTCCCTTTGAGCCCATGTAGACCATGCGTCTCCATTCCTAACATACAAGGTGGTTCTCTTGGTTGCCATTACATCGGCCAGTTACATCTTGGATCTAGCAGTCTTGTCAGTTAGACAGGAGCTCTGTATTTTTCACACAGACAAAGTGGTCCTTAGTCCAGGTCCATCTTTCACCCATAGATAATTTTGGGTTTCCACAGACCATAGGAACTGATACTCCCGTACATTTGTCTGAAACCGACATAAAATCTGGCACGACAATGCCACAATCTAGATGTAAGGCGAGCTTTCTGCATATATTTCAACTGCACGATGTGTGTTAGGAAACAAAGGTTCTCTTCGTTTCTTTTCAACCACCCAACATTGGGTGCAAGACCCCTTCCTTAATGACTACAATTCCCAAGTCCTATGAGACACAATCTCTTCCTGTACCCAGGGGCATCACTGCTCATTTGACCTGGAACGCTGCGATGTTGACAACATGGGCCACAAGCGCCAATAGTGAAAATTTACAAGGCGACAACATGGGCTTCACCATCCCTTTTATTTAGAAACTATTAGAATGATGTCTTTACCTCTACGGAGGCTGCCTTTGACAGGAAAGTGTTACAAAGGGTCCATAGGCACCAAGAAAAGGGGAATCCGAACCAGGCGGAAGCCCTCCCGTAGGACACGCCAAGCTTTGATATGTCCCAAACAATGAATGCTCTGAACAGCTCATCTGGAGAAGGGGTATTGGTACTTACCTGACACGCCCTTTCTCTGTGAGATGTGAAGAGCATCCATCCCCACCCTTATTCGTCTGGTGGGATGCTATTCTGGCCAAGTATTAGAAAGGGTGAAGGAGAAGAAATATTTCATCACTTTGACTTCGCCAAAACTGGGGATGCTAGGGAGGAGTCCCGTGGAGGAGGAGGAGCGTCCTCTCAATTATAGCCCAGTCTATCAAACGAGCGACAGAAGCATCATCCCAAACAATGGATGCTCTTCACAGCTCACAGAGAAAGGGCGTGTCAGGTAAGTACCAATGCCCCATTTCTCATTTTGACTATGTTTCTGTTTTCTCCTTATTCAGCTCCTTATAACCATTAAATCAACAGTTAGGACTTTTTATCTTCTATTAACAACTGTGTGCCTTGAAGTTAAAACTTTATTTCAGTCATCGACCAGCATAAGGAAAGTGGGATATAAACTGTAATTTTAAAAAAGTTATTTTTAAAAAGATTAAAATGTACACACATGCACGCACACACAAACACACACACACAAGATATAAGGAGGGTGGAGTACACAGGATTAAAAAGCATAAAAGATACATCAAAGTCTAATTTAAGAGAAAAAGCCATAAAATATAAAATTATTTATATTTTAAATATAAAAGTCTAAAAAAGAGTCTAAAGAAGGGTCTAAAAAATCTAAGGGAAGAGGTAGGAATGTTAGATGGATGTTGAAGAACATAAAAGTTAACATACAGCAAACTAAATCTAACACAATACAAAGCACTTTTACATAAATGATAATTAAGGACAGTTTATGGCACAGGCTTCATCTGATGGATTTTAAACATTGCTGCGTAAAACTTGGTAACATTATATGTTGTAGCAGAATTAGTACTGTATCTTCAAGCTGCAGGGAGCTATAGCATTCTCCTGTTTGCCTTGGATCCTCCCTCCCCTCACAGTAAGGGGAGGTAGTACCAAATCAATTTTGTCTCCTGGTAATAGCCCTAAAGTACTCTCAGTTTTCTTGGCAAGATGTTTTTGAAGTGGTTGTTATTTCTTTCTTCCTAGAACTGAGTGAAAGTCACTGACCCAAGGTCACACTGATGGCTTTGTGCCTAAGTCAGGAGCTCATACCCTGATTTCTAGCCTAGTGCTTTTACCACTACATCAAACTGTCTTTTTTCTTTATTTTTATAGGATCTAATAAAATAAGAAATTGTATGCTTATTCTGTGATTTCACTTTCTTGACACCCACTTTATGATTCTAGGTTATCTGAATATTTATTGGAGACTTGAGCTTCTTTTCATTTCCAATATGTGCCCTTTTTTGTTTCATTATTATTTTTAGCTGTTTCTTTCCTTATTTTTTCTGTTAATGATAGGACTATTTTCAGTTATGCTTCTAGTACAGTATGTTTAGAACCTCTCATACATTTTGAACTCTTTCATATTTAGTTTCTCTAATTCTACTTGTGACTGTTGTTTTTACTAAAGTCCACATTTTCCTATACTTTTTAGTTCTACTAAAAATCAAGAGCTCCAGCATTACATGGTAACTTTCCTACAATATTTCTGTTACTTCCGTGTTAGCATAAAGACAAATATAGCTGATTCTTCATTTTCCAAAATAGAAAATGATTAACAAGGCAACTCTGGAATTTCCTGGAGGGACAAATTTGGCAGAGTGTTTCCAAACTGGTCAAAATAATTAAAATCTTCTAGCACTACTATGTGATATCTTTTTTGAAAGGTTTTCAAATATTTTATTGAAAGGCTTCCTCCATTTTTTTTTTTTTAATAAACCTTTATTTGGGTTTTCACACACAAAATACAAGTAAAACATCTTTTTTGAAAATAGCATGGTCCCGGGTTGAACTTCTTTATACAGACACAAAACTCAATTTCATGCTCCTTTTTGTGTTCTATTCCATATCTTATATTATTCTATATTTTCTACATGGTTTTTCCCCTCTTTTAATTTTCTTAATTTTATTTTGATTATCTCATCTCAATTCAAATCATTATATTTATACTTTTGTCTGTTCTGTTTCAATTTGATATTATCTTTTCTCATTAAACAGATTTTCTCCTGTAGTTACTAATTGGAGTATGACACCTTTATATTTTTTAATTACATCCATTCAACTCTTATTTAAACTTCAATATATACCTTAAGATTATGACCTTCAATATAATACATAATACATAACTTCCAGTCAAATTCTGCTTGGTACATTCTTATAATACACACTATATTCCTTAAAAAAAAAGAAAAGGATTATAAATATATGTAATTATAAACCCTCATTCCATTCCAATTCAGTTCTATCATTAACAATCATTAAAATCTTAACTTCTTTAACACTTCTTTTCAATTAAATATCATACTTCCTTAGAAACACATATAATCTCCATAATTAATTTTTCCCTTATTTCTCTTCACATATGTTTTGTAAATCATTAAATATTCATTTTGTTATATTTATTTATTGACAAGCATTCCAATGAATTACGATAGCTATTTTATCAAACATTTAATCATATATTGTTTCATATTTTCTAAAATTATTTCTGTTTCTAATATAACAATACTATCTTATGTACCTTTGCAGAATCCCCTTTTCCATTACATTTTCACCCATTATCTCTGAATAGGCCCTGTTTCTCTATATTTTGTTTCTGTCCTTTATAACTTTTCCTTTCTTTCTTCCCTCTCCTCCCTCCCCTTTTTACCCCCTTGTCTCTCTACATCTAATTCTCTCTTCTGCATTTCCCTCTTCTGTTGCTTTCTGATTTTATACTTATTTTTCACTCTATCTTTTTTTTTTTTTTTGGAGTTGTTTTTCCCATTCCATTCTCTTTTCCCCCTTTCCTTCCCCCCCCCCATCTAAGATTACTTGTTCATTAAAGATGGCTTCTTCTTTGTCGCAATCTTGTTCTGCAGGCATTTCTTGTTGTTTCTCATAATTCCAAATCTCCATTTCTAAAAACTGAAATACAAAGCCAAAAGAGCCTCTCCCTTCTTGTGCATCTTCTTTGTACTTTTTAAGTTCCATTTTCAATTCTTCTAAAAGTGGAGCCATTTTAAACAGTTTTAAACAACCACCAGATTGATTTTAGTCATTCAAAACAATAACCAAAAATCCAGAAATCATGAACTAATCCAAATAGTCCCGAGTTATATCTTCTTATTTCTTTTTCCACTTTCTCTTCCTGGGGTTTTTGTTGCGATATTTCAGTTAGAATGTATCTTTTGGAAGTCTTGTTGAGATTTTGCTATGCTCTTTTTAATTCCAGGCAGTCTCCTCCCTTCCAGATCCTACCCTTTTATTCTTTTTCTCTCCTTTCCTGTTTTCAAAAACTTTTGGTTATCCAGAAATCTTTATTATCCCTTTGACTTTTTATTTTCAGCATTAAATGCCTATTAATGTCAAAGTGGATTTTTTTTCCAATTTCTTGCTTAAGTCTCTTAGCTGTCAGTATAGGAAAAGGAGGAAAAAAACCCGAATCTTCTCCCTTTTCTCTCTCCTTCACAGCTTAAAAATCTTAGGGAACAATGTTATTGTTATTTTTGAATAGTTTCAATTCTAGGGTACCTTATTTGTTGCTTTTGCTGTTTGACCCAGTCAACCAAAACTTTCTCTTCTTATCTTCCTCCTGCACATTCTTTTCCAGTCGAGTTCTTCTTTGTGGTGGCCATTTCTAACCACTGCTACAACCACCTTCGGGAAAGGGAGTAAAGGCCAGCTGGGGAGGAGAGATGCGGCTCTCCTCAACCCTGCTGGCAGTCTCCCCCTTCTTCACCACCTCTATGGGATGAATTAGCCCCGAAACCAGCCAGCTCGGGGCACTTCAGCGGCGAGCACGGATCCAAGCCTCACAGAGATGAGGTTTCGGTCTGTCACCGAAGAAGCTCAAACCGGAAGTCCCCAAAGGCTTCCTCCATATCTTATCCTTAATGGGGCATACCGTTTCAATAGCAATTGCTTGATTCATTTCCTACTTATTTTAATCTAGATACTCTGTCCAGTGCTGACATATTTGGATGTTTAAGCAGGACAAGTGAAGGGTTTATTTTTTATTATTTCTGTTCCTTTTGAAACAAATAGTGCCCTTTAATTGTATTTGAATTGTGGGCTCTTCCCTCTCAGATTAGTCGATGACAACTCTGCTTTAATTTCAAAACTATATTATTATATCAGTATGCTTTTGTTCCTTTATGGTTGAGTAAGCCAACACTGAGGAATGTACTGGTTACCAAGAAATAGTGGTTCTTGCTCATATTTAGAAGCTTTCATTCCTACGCTGAGCTTGGTAGGGCTTTCCCAACTGAGCAAGGCCTTGGGTTCAAGTTATGTTCAAAGAAGAACTCAAGAGAAATGCTATTGATGGATTTGTAAAAATCCATGTGGATTTGTAAAAAACTATAAGCAGGATATATGGACAATGATTACCTACTGTTGTCAATTGCAACAGCTGATATTCAAGCTATAGTTCCTTTTAATTTACTTGAATCTCATTAGGTGATTTTAGTTATATTAAGAAAGAGTGACAGCAATATCTATTTATACTATATGCTATAGTATTTATGTTTATACCACATGAAATTAAGAACAATTAATCAATAGAACAGCTTGCCTCCCAGAGTTGTGGGTGCTTCATCACTGGATGTCTTCAAGAAAAGCCTGGAGAGCCACTTGTCTAGCATGCAATACATTATCCAGTCTAGGGCTTGGGGATGGACTGGAACAGGGGCCGCCAAACTTTTGAACCTCAGGGACCACCAAACTCATACTTTTAAATCCCGACTACCACTAATATGAATTTTTTTAAAATGATAATATATTTAATATAATTTTTTTAATTTTTTATATTAGATATACATTTAATATTAAAAATTATGTGTGTGTATGTGTATGCATATGTGTGTGTGTGTGTGTGTATGTGTATGTATGTATATGTATATGTATGTATATATATATAAAGTTTTCACGGGTACTTACATGTATGGTATTCAGCTTTGTTCGGGTATTTTCCCATGTCATTGTAGTTGTGCTTTTAAAGTTGTAGCAACATTTCAGCAGAATCTCATCTGCCATCATTAGGCTTCTGTATTGTGTTCGTCTGATGATGGCAGATGAGATTCTGCCGAAACGTCGCTACAACTTTAAAAGCACAACTACAATGACATGGGAAAATTCCCAAACAAAGCTGAATACCATATATCTATATCTCTATCTATCTATCTATATACACACACATACATACATGCACGCACGCACACACACACACATTTAATTATAACTTTGACTGCCTGGAGTTGGGGGAGGGAAGGAAGGCTGGGCTGATTCCATCCCTCCCCCCACCTGCACCTTCCAAAGAGACAGAAGAGCAAGGGGGAGGTCTGAGCTGAGGGGCCTTGGGGCAACTGCCACTGGGAGAAGCAGAGGCAAAAAAGGGGGCTTTGCTCTCTTTGGGGGCTAGCACCCCTTGACCACCCCTCCAGGGGCTTCTCAGCAGGCAGGTTCCTGCAGAAGGCCAGCCGACCTTGGTGATTAATTGGGGGGAGGGGGAGAAAGTGGAGGCTCCAGGACGGGGATGCCAGGGCTCTTCCAGCCTTACCTGGAGGCAGGCAAGGAAAGAGGGGGAGGTTGACACCTTCACCCCGCCAGAGGAGAATTGCTTTCCTCCATCAGCCTTCCATCTGCCGCTTCTGCTGTTCCTCAACCCTCCTGCCCTGGGAGGGTAGCCGGGCACCGTTTCCTCCCTGCCCGATGGCTGCACCCTCAGCGGGAGAGAAACCCTGGAGCCTGGCAGTGGCCGATCTGCTTCTCCAAAGTGCTACTTCCCTGCCGCCTGCCTCGCAGAGCGAGGGATGAGAGAGGTTCCCCCTCCAGCCAAGCTATTGGGTGCTCCTTGAGAGAGATGAGAGAAGTAGCCGGAGTCACTCTCGTCTCTCGAGAGTCCAGCCGGTTTCTCACACCGCTTCAGCTACAGAGACAACAGTTTGCAGGGGGCCGATTTAACATATGCAGAGCTAGGGTTGACTCCGGCTGCTTCTCTCTGCTGCACTACAGACATGGCCGGACACGAGGGGCTACCTTGGCGCCACCAGCTGCCGTAGATATACCACGGCGAAGGGAGATGCAAATGTGAATACTGCTTCTTCCAGCCACAACTGCTTCAGCCTGCACCCCCACACACAACAGTACCATTACCGCATTCCAAGCACCATGGGCCAGTCCCATATATCAGAGCTGTAGTCATCCCAATGGAGGAGCTGCTCCGGGATGGCCAATCAGCCAGTTCTGTGACTACTGCAGCTCTGGAATATGGGACCAACTTTTCTACCAACTTTAGCAAGTCACCACAGGGTGGATTTCCCTCCCCCGCCATTGGTCTTACCTTCCAGTTGCAGCTCACATGACTCTCTACTCAGTCTCAAGGTTTGCGCTTGGCTGAAGGGTGTGGGTCAGTGGGTGGGTGGGTCATGTGGGCAGAGCAGCCTTGTTTTCCCACATGGCCCGGATTAATTGCTTTCAGGGGCTATTTCTCTGCCATTTATCTGCGGACCACCAAAATTTTGTCACGGACCACCAGTGGGCTGCAGCTGGACTAGAAGACCCCTAAAATCCCTTCCAGTCCTATTATTTTATGATTCTATATATTGATATATGCATGCACATATTCAATTTATATGACCGCACACATTTCAAACAGGTGTTTCTGGAGGAGCTAACAATTTTTAAAAAGCAAAACAAAACAAAACGTGCAAAATAAATAGACAGGTGGAAACTGAAATAAGAATAACAGCCATAGATGCAAATATAACACCAAAAACTAAAAAAAACCCACCAACCTAATGCACAGAGTCCAACACACATTGTTTTGTATATTATGGATTTAATTCATTTTTCCATTGGCTGCATTCTAAGCAATCTTGAATCTAGTAGCAAAAATCCCCAGAAATTTGGATTCAGTTTAAATAAATATAAAATTCTATCAGTGGGACAACATTGGGCCCCAGTGCGGTTATTTGCTGACTACAATGAGTTGTCTTGCGAATCTAAATATTACAGTGAGTGGTAGGATGGATCAATATGCCACTATTGCAATTGCTTTGTATTATCATTTCTACATTGCTGCTATTGAATGTCTCTTCTCTGACCTTGAATGACCAGCCTGATTCTGGATTGCCATTTCATTTTGCTTCTCTCTGAGTCTGACAGACTGCCCAGAGGATTGTTTAACGTTTGCTAGAATTTAATATATCTTTCCTTAAATTTTGCAGGCTAAAGGATCTCTTCTATCGCTCCAGCAACCTGCAATATTTCAAAAGGCTGATTCAGATCCCACAGCTGCCTGAGGTGAGGATCCATGACTTTCTGTGAATGTCATCCATAGAATTGCTATTCTCACTTTTGTTCATAGTATTTATGCTGAAGCTGCTTCAGCTAAAGGAAACTGTATGTCATAACCAGTGGTGGGATTCAAAAGTTCCCACCACTGATTCTGTGGGCGTGGCTTGCTGGGCATGGCTACAGGGGCGGGATTGCATGATTCGCACATGCGCGCACCAAACCTGCGGTTTGCGCACTCATTAAAACAGTAAAAACTAAGCTACTGCGCCTCTCAGCTGTTTAGCAGAGCAATCCGCTCTGCCGCGACAAACAGCTGAGAGTTGAAAAGGACCTAGGAGCAAGGGCTGGCGGGTGGGCCCAACTTCAGAGACTTGAAGAGACTTGGAGGTTCTCTGCTAGCTGATCTTCATTGCTAGCGCTACGCCAGAACTGGGCCGAACCAGTAGAATACCATCACTGGTCATACTGAACTATGACATTTGGCTACATAAATAACAGAATAAAGAGGACCTTGGAGGTTTTCTAGTCCAATCCCTTGCTCAAGCAGGAGACCCTATATCATTCTAGACAAATGGCTGTCTATTTTCTTCTTATAAACTTCCAGTAACCGAGTTCCCATAATTGCCAAAAGCAAGCCATTTCACTGGTTAACTGTTCTCACTGTCAGGAAATTTCTCCTTAATTCAAGGCGTTCTTAGTTTTCCTTTTGGTCCCTCCTGTGGATAAAGTTGCAGTAGAATTTAAATGCAAATGAGGTTCTTTTCTAGATATAATTTTGAACCCACAGATGTATTAAAAATGATAGATGAATAAAAGATGAAGAGTAAAATCTCACCTGAAAAGAAATAAACAGCATCAACTGAGAGTAAAAAATGAAACACTAGCTTGTATTTAGTGTAAAAGATTATAGAAAATTAGTAATCTTGTAATAATACTGAAGAGGTTCTTTCCTGTTGCAGTCTTTATAGTTTGAAGAAAGTGGAGTGATAATTGCAGATAAATAGAATCTGTAGTATCTTATTGCAGTTTGGTACAGTTTTACAATCCTCGTAAATCAGTTTATAATCTCATAAATATGCAGTCTTGCTTTGTGGTTCGTGTAAACAGCCTTTCTTTGTAATAACCAGAGTCTATAATTTAAGCAGAGCCTTGTAGTGTAAACAAAGTTTTGAATAAATTAACTGTTATGGTCAATGAATTAAGAGGCAAATCTGTTTGCAAAGGTGTTCTTTTTTTCTCCAACCACAAATAGTTTTGGAATGCCAAAATGGGCAATGGGCAATGATCTTGGGCACTATAGTATTGACTTCGTATATGCGATAAGCTGCTTCAGTGCAACAGTTCTGTATCGTTCTTTGTTCCATGCACTAGAATCCCCCCAACTTTCTGCGGGCCTCAGCACTCTCTGAACACATCAGCCCTGTTGTTGTCATCCCATTGGAAGCTTCATCCCCAGACAGTGAGCCCATCATGGATCTCGTTGAAATGGAAACTTCCTCACAGAAGGTGAGCGGAAGGGCAGAGCTTCTTTGAAAAATAGAAAATGTAAGCGTATCCCAAGAAAAAATGTGTTTGCTCTGGTTATGATGATGTGAAATGGTATTTCCGTTTAGCAAACTTCGTCACTATTCAGCTTTTGCCTGTCTTCTTGTGACAGAGATTTTCAAGAGTTGGAAAAGCAGTGCTAAGATTTTTTTTTCTAGGCTTTTCTGCTTTGCGTTATAGATGGAGAGCTGTTTTCTATGAAATAGAAAGATCTGATTACTCTCTGTCTCAAAAAAAAGTGGGGGAGTGAAGCAAGAGTGGAGAAATCAAGTGGATTTGAATGGTTTTCCTGGGGACAAAATAATGAGGAGATTATCTTCCATGTTGCTGATTTAGAAACAAAGCCTGCTCTCCACTAGCTGTAAATTGAGCTCCTACATATACTTCAGTATCAATAATTGTTGTTCCCATCCTCTCTTTCTGATTAGTCACTCTACTGAAAATTCCCTGAGATTTAAGTCAAGTCCCTCTTTCCTTGAGTTGGGAGGGCATGCAAGGCAAGTTTATCTTTTCATGAAGCTAACTGCTTCCATCTTATCTTCCAGAGTCTCTTTGACAATAAGTTTGATGACATCTTTGGCAGTTCTTTCAGCAATGATCCCTTTAACTTTAACAGCCAGAATGGGATGACCAAGGATGACAAGTGAGTAATTATTCATTTCTTATTATGCCCTTAATTTAGAATCAAACTTTACTTCCGTTATTGCTGAACAGATGCTTTTTTCATGTACAGAGTGCAATGAAAACACAAAAAGTAGCTTACCAGGAAGCGTCTTCATAATCTCTGCTTTATGTATGGGATAGTGACAATTGCAAGTCCTCTTTTTGGGATGGGAGTAGAGTAATTTCTAGATATAAGTACACAAATAAGTACCTTGTTCCTCTCTACAGCATGCAAAAGTGGGATATGTTTCTATAATACAAGCTAGTAACAGAAATGGTTTCATTTTTGGGTTTATGTTTTTCTTGCTTCAGAATGTGGATTTTTTTTCTTCTGCACAGTATTCCTGGCACTGGCCATGCTCTAAATCCCCCACATAAATAGCATTTTGGCAGAAATAATAGCATGACAGCCAAACATCTGTAAACATTATTGCCTGTGACAGAGGATTTAATGTGTTTACTTTAAGCATCAAGAACCCCTTCTTAAAATATATTAATTTGGCTTCTTTCTTCATCTGCATGTGGTCGTGAGATCTGACTTTGCTTTCCTCCCATCCAGTTTAAAAATATTTATATCCAAATTGCACAAGTGTTTTTCCCTCCTTTTAGGGACAGGTTAATTGAACAGCTGCACAGAGAAATGGACACCCTTAAGGATGAGCTCAAGAATTTCAAAGCTGAGGTAAATTTAAACAGAGATATTTTTCTTAGCCCAAATACAGAAACTCACATTTGCTTTGGACGCTAGTCAGGAGATAAAAGTATGTAGGAAAACCAGAAAAATACAAAATCCTAGGAGATACAGAAAAGAGGGATCTGCTATCCTTTGCTTTAATATCCAGAAAGAAGTCATAAAGCATTCCAGAAATGCAAAATGCTACTTAAACTAGAACTGAAGATAGGCTTTCATTTTTGCTGTCATAATAGCAATCTGAGGCAAGGGCCAGATATTTCCTTTTAGCCTTCTCTGTTCTGAATTACATTAGATCAGGATGAATTGATCCATAGCTATGCAGGTTAAGAATATATTTTTTTTGCATTTGTTATCAGTAAATATCACGTAAAGCACCATTGATAGCCCGCGTGTAGGCAGCTAGGATGTTGAGACTTCCCTCACAGACCATTGTTCCAAAGCAGTAACCAGAAACATTGATGGCATTTACCTTTTTCTGCTTGTTTATGCCGTCTACCTTTCTGCAATAAAGTTTTGGAGTGACACTTTTTTAAACCTAATAGTGGCAAAGTCCCAAAGTCAAGGATCAAGCTTCATCTTGACACGCAGTTCTTGATTTATTTGTTGTGGCGTGTGCTTAACTGTTCACAGCCAGAATAATGTAATTGCTTCAGTACCATGAGGTTTCCCAGTGATCTTTCAGATTCACCTTCTGTTTAAACATGGTACCTGCAGAGTCACCGCCTGGTGATGCAGCTGAAGGGCCGTATCAGTGAGCTGGAAGCTGAGCTGGAAGAGCAGAAGCACCTAAAGCAGCAGGCACTAGATGAGAGTGACTTCTTGCGCACAGAACTGGATGAATGGAGAAAGAGGCATGAGGATACAGAGAAAGCCCAGAGAAGCCTGACAGAAATTGAGAGTAAGCAGTGAAAAGAATTTGACAACTGGGCCTTTTGTTCATCAGAGATAAAAAGACTGCAGTTTAGACATCATTCACATATATGGCCCATTCACCTGAATAGTCATTTTACTAGAAAGCAATTAAAATTAATTTCCTATAGAAGTTACACAGACCATGATAACAAACTAATTGATGCATATTTTGGCCCTAATTTTTAAGGGACATTTCAGAATGTACGAGAGTAGGCAAATAATTTGTCAGCCTCCTTAACAAATACTGTAATAAACTGATTCACTATGGCTGCCTGGCCTCAGTTTATAGAAGCAGGGCTTATATTTGGATTGAAAATGCCATAATAACCATCCCAGAGAAGAGTTTAATCAGTCCCCAGTGAGCTTTCTTTGGGCTCTCAAAATGTGGCATTGAAACTGTTCTGAAGCCAGGCTTCAGTTTTAGAATTGATCTTCCAGTTTAGAATTGTAGTATGTGAGATAGGAGGATTATTCAGATATTCCTTTGGCAGAGGGTCTGCCTTGTGAAGTGGAAAAAGGACCAGTCCTCCCTAGTTTTGGGCTGAAGTGAGAGCTGCACTGGAGGGAGGTCATTGGCTCAGCCTGTTTTATGATGTGATCCTCCCGCCCTCCTTCCTCTGTCACAGGCCAGGTCCTATCTGTTTCTGTTATAGGGAAAGCACAAACCACAGAGCAGCGCTATGTGAAGCTAAAGGAAAAGTACAGTGAACTGGTGCAGAATCACGCAGACCTCCTGCGCAAGGTAATGCTGTCTTAGTTCCCTCCATTGTTCAATACTAAGAGAAAACTAGGGGTCATTTTGCCTGGCTCTACACGTTGAAATAGGATTATTCACTGATTGCAAAGCAAAAAGCCTGTGAAATGAGTTAAGGTTAAAGCCTTATTAACAGTTGACATATTGGCAGAAGAGATTTGAGACTGTCTGGGTCAGCTGTGTGCTTCTTTGCAATCCTCTGTAGAAATATAATACTAAATAATATATTTTTCATTCAGTTAGACAACCAGATAGCTTTAGTTAAATATATTCAGGATAGTCTAAAAAAGTAGCAGTCAGGCAAAGATGGAAAGAGGGAGGAATGTATTTTTGAACTAGGCTAAGTAAAATTATTTGCTGTGCCTGACATTTGGAAGAGATCTGCAAAATGTTCCAAGTATTAATCAGAAATTAAAAGGACTCAAGAAAAAGCTCTGTTGAATACTAGGCTTCTACAGGAATCTTCAGTATAGCACAGGTGCTCCAGCCAGAAGAGTTGCTCGAATTCCCAAAAAAACTTTTGCAAGGTGAGGAGGCAAGGAGAAATTTGTTTGTTTTCTGCCTCTATTATTTTTATAAATAACTCAAGCAATGGACATACATACATCCTTTCTCCTCCTATTTTTCTCATAATCCTGTGAGGTGGGTTGAATTAAGAGAAAATTATGGGGTCAAAGTCATCCAGCTGCCTATAGCCAATGGTCTCCCAGTTTCTAACCTGATGCCTTAATTACTATGGTAGACCAAACTGGACACTCCCTCAGAGTGCTCCTTAAGGTAGGAGGACTCCACTTTATTAGGACAATGATAGCCAGTGGCTAAAACCTCCCTTTCTTTCTTTCCTTGCCTTCCTGTTCGGTCCTTTAGAATGCTGAAGTCACCAAGCAGATGACGATGGCAAGACAGGTCCAAAGTGACACAGAGCGTGACAAGAAAGAGCTTGAGGACTCCTTTCAACGGTTGAGTGAGCAAGCCCAGCGAAAGGTAAGGAGATGTCAAGAGAAGTAGAAGGATCATCATTTTTATTGGAAGAGAAATGGAATTCAGAATGACAGTGGTAGGAATATCAGAAAATGGTAGAGGGAGCTGTTTGGGAAGAGCGCATAATCTTTTTTTGATGCTCCTATCATTTTCTCTGTAGACACAGGAACAGGCAGAGATCTTGGAAACATTGAAGAGAGAGCTAATTGCCAGCAAACAGGAGCTTCAATGTCTCCAGAGCACTGTTGATTCCACTGCACAGGTGGGTCTTTCCTTACCCTTCTGTGATAAGTATAACCATAAAAGAGCAGGACCCCAGCAACCATTCGAAGAATAGAAATGAGCAGAAAGAAAAAACAGAGGCATGTGGAATAAAATAGGAAATTAGACGACTCAGTTGGAGAGAGAGGACCAAACGCAAATAGCCAGGGCATCCCTGGAGATAAATAGGTTTATGACTGCCATTTTATATACTTTCTTTGCAACTGGTATACTCAAAGGGAAAAGAAGATTCCACTTCTCCTCCACTCTTCTCCCTTGCCTCTCTAGTGTGAAGCAGAGCACACCACCCATCTGGCTGCCCTGAAGCAAGAGAAAGACATTCTCACAGAGACCATGGCTCAGCGTGATCAGCAGATGACAGCTTTGGAAGCTGAAGTGCAGCAGTTAAAGGCTGCACTTGAAAAGGAAAAGGAATATAGCAGTAAGGCAATCCAGGAATTGCAGAACCGCTTGGGGGAAATAGTAAGTTGGCTGAGATTATAAGGATAGTATGTTACTGAGAGAGTCCAGAACCAGCTTTCCTTAAAACCATGGAAGATCTAAAATGTTCTCAGCCTCTTCTCAGTTGGGATTTTAGTTTCTTTCCAGACCCAGGAGAGAAGATGATCAAGGACATTGATTTATTTATTCCAATGTTGTCTTCAACATTCTATCCCTTTAGTGATTTTTCTGACTACCATATTTTCAGAGTATGAGACACACTTTCCCCCCCCCTCCCAAAAGTGGATGGAAATGTCTGTGTGTCTTATACAGCGAATGCTGCCAAAGCACCGCTCACCTGCCAGCCCCATCCATCGGCCTCTGCCTTCCAGCAATTTGCCTCCTTGCAGCAAACAGCAAAGAGCATGGTCAGCTTCAACACAACCTGATTAGCACAAACAGCTGATTGTTGGTAGGATCGGCCTGCAACAATCAGCTGTTTCAGGCTGCAGGGATTGCCATCGTCTCTGCGTGGCCCATTATCAGCCTCCGCATCCCATTTTCAGCCTCTGTGCACCCCGTTTTTGTCCTCCACGCACCCCATTTTCCCTGTTTCAATCCCCACCGCCTAGAACGGGCAGAAAATGGGGCACGCTGAGGCTGAAATGAGATGCGGAGGCCAAAAATGGAGTGTGTGAAGGCAGCAATGGGTGATGGCAATCCCTGCAGCCTGAAACAGCTGATTGTTGGGAGGCTGATCCTTCTGACAATCAGCTGCTTGTATTAATCAGGCAGTTCTGAAGCTGACCAGGCTGTTTGCTGTTTTCTATAAGGAGACAAATTTCTGGGAGACAAGAGGCAGGTTTTTTTCCCCACTGTTTTCCTCCCCAAAAGCTGGGTGTGTCTTATACCTCAGAGCATATTATACTCTGAAAAATATGGTAATTGAGTCTTAGTCTTGAAATGCACCAATATGCAATTGTATAATTTTATCTCTTCTATGAGCCTCACCAATGACAATCCATTTAATTTGCAAAGATATCCCAACAGAAGATATTACGTGGTTCACTGAAACTTTGCATCACTGTGTCTCTTCCTTTGCTCTTAGGAAGGCAACACACAGGCTCTTCAGCAGGAGCTTCTGGACAAACAGTTTGTGCTCCTTCAATGTGCCGTGAAAGAGGCTGAACAAATGGTACAGGATGCTCTCAATCAACTCGAAGATCCCACTCATATCAGTAGTACAAGTTCTGCAGGTTAGCAGGCAGGGTTAAAATGACATGTAGAGCCAGTTGCTGTTTCCTTCATTACTAAAATATCTAATTTTTAATTTAAAAATGGACATAGTTGTGTATATCATATCAAATTGTGCTTCAAATTGTACTTCTTAAAAGAGCTTATGTAATGTATAGTTTTGTTTTGCATAGATTACCTTTTATCAAGGACCCATGCAGCTTCTGAATGCGTGGAGCGGCTACAGGAAGCACGTGGCCAATACCTTTCTGACCAATCAGGTGAGACATTCATAACTACACCAGTTGTACAGCCAGTGTATGTATCAAGCATGCAGATAGAAAACCCTGACAACATACACAATTAATGCATTCCTGAATTTCTGGACTCTTTTGTCTGTAACATTTTGAAAATGGAAAAAAGCATACGTCACTGTGTCTTTCATGTGGCATTAAAAACCTTGGTGAGCCTAAGTGGACTTCATGTGTTTCACCCTTGTCCATTTTGGTTCAAAAAGTTTAGGATTTTGTTAACATTCCCTTAATTTGTGTGCTCTCTTTTTTGCATCTAGATGTGAGCAGTTTGTTATCATGTGTGCCTCTTTTTGCTCACCTGATTGGTGATGCCATTCTGCAGGCTAGTGCCACATCGCACATGGCTCCCATGGAATCTGCTGATTGTGAGTATCCATGGCAGAGAGCCTGGTTATTTAAAGGGCCATCTGTCTTCTATTGTTTCTTCCAGGCCTGTAAAACTGGGTAGAATTGGCATTCTTCAGGTTTTTTCATTGCCTGATAGAACCTGCAAGCCATGCCTTCTCTGTCACAGTACCTACCTTCTGGAACATCTCTTTTGAGAAACATCTAGCCCTCCCCCGGCCATGTTCAAAAGAACTCTGAAAACATGGCTTCTTTCTCAGGCCTTGAGTGTTGGGTCCTGTGTGTTCTATTGTTTTTGAATGGTTGTTCTTCCAGATGTTGTGTTTTAAATTGTATATCAGAAATGATTTACAGTATGCTAGCCAGAGTTGTTATAGACTGGGGAGATAAACACATACTTGCTAATTGCATGCTTATATGCGTGCATGCACAAGATAAGAATCTTCTAGGTCATACCAGTGAGAATGTTCCTTTCTTTTCATGCTTACAGTGCTATTGGAGACCAGCAAGCAATGTGGGAATGAGACCTTGCACTACTTGGGAATGCTGAAAGATAAAGCTACTTTGGAAAGTGCTGATTGCGCTGCTGTCAGGAATTGTCTCAACCAGATCACTTCAATTGGACAGGTGGGATACCCCATGGCATAAGAAAGAATGAGAAGCAGGATTCCTTGTCTGATTCATGGGCAACTATCCTGATTAGTGAGCTTACCATATTATCCACTGAAGAGAAATCTCTCTTTGGGGAGTTTTGAGCTCCTCTTTTGCTCCAGAGGAAGATTCATTCATGTGAAGACAGGAGGAGCAGGAGAAAATGCGGATCACTTTGTGCATTATCTTTCAATCTGCAGGATCTGCGGCCCAAAGGCCTGGATGTTGAGGAAGAGAAACTGGGGGATCTGGTTGATGAAGAGATGGCAGCAACGGCGGCAGCCGTTGAGATAGCTGCTGCCAGGATTGAGGTGAGATGCAGAAGTGTTAGAAAGAGAGTTTTCAGATTGACATATTAAAACTTATTTGCAGTTCCATGTCCTGGAAGAATGGGTGCTCGGGTTAAGGTTTAAATGGAAATGGTTTTCTATTGCTGTTTGTGATATTGGGTGTGTTAATCTGAATTCTGATCCACCCCACCTCTTTGTTAAAACAGGATATGCTGAACAAATCACGAGCAGGGGACAGAGGAGTCAAGTTTGAGGTCAACGAGAGGTTGGTATTAAAGGCTGGCACTGATGTCTTCAGATACCAGGTACCTCCTGCAGCTTATAAAGAAGCTTGAACCTGGTGAATTTAAATGTTGGGAAAATTATGTGGGAGAGGGAGAATGGCAACATCTGCCATGCATTTCCCCCCACGTGGTATCGACAGTGTTTGAAAACTGGGCTGAATTGCTTTGTCCATTTAGCATTGCTTATTTATGTGCCTGTATAGTGGATTGCAGACCCACATGTGCCCTTGCAACCTCCTTCTTACATTAGCATTGGGACACCAAGGAAAAGACAAACAAATGACAGCTGTGTGTGTGTGTCTCCTTCTCCACACTCCAGCAGTTTTGAATCTCTATCAGAATGGAAGAGAAGGACTACTACAGACTTCCCATAGGTTAAATCAGATACTTTTTAAAAACATCACTAGCTCATTTCCTATTCACACATACACAGCTTTACCAATTGCATTTTTAGTATACAAAGTTCTAGAAGGGAAAGATGCTGTCACTCTAGTTGAAGTATCGAAACTGTGTTAATTGCATTACTAAAGTGATTAAGCTCTGCACAAAAACATCAGAAAAATGCTTTTGGGGATCCCTCAACGGGATTACTCTGTTTGAACTGAAGTCTGTCTTTTGCCACCATTGGTTTTGTATCTTGCAGGATTTTGGGGTCCTGCACAGACTTAATGCAGGCCATTCAAGTTTTGGTGTTGGCTTCCAAGGACCTCCAACAAGAGATTGTGGAGAGTGGAAGGGTGAGTCCATACCAGTCTTGTAACAGGATAACTTTCACTTCCCACCTGCTGTACTCTATTGTCACCACAACATATTTGTATGAAAAAATATACCAGCAATTATGGTAGTGCTGATTAAAGGTAAGACAGGCAAACATACCAATTCTCACTGAATGACAGAACTAATGAAGACTCCTGCTGTTCGTTCATTTATTGAATCATGTAGTAAGATTGGGTGGCAGATTTAAGTATTTATTAATATTTTAATTTATATTAGATTTCTATCCCATCTGTATTTGGTCAACACAAGGTGGCATATATACCAAATACTTCTATTTTCCCCAGAACAACATCCCTATGAGGTGGGTGGGGCTGAGAGAAACTGACTGGCCCAAAGTACTTGTCTAAGGGAGGACCAGCTCCTTAGGCACTAAACAGGTTGCCTCTCAATATTTCACTTATAACACCTAGATGTAATTCCTTTTCTTCTGCAGGGAGCAGCATCCCCCAAAGAATTCTATGCCAGAAATTCCCGTTGGACAGAGGGCCTGATTTCTGCTTCCAAGGCTGTAGGCTGGGGAGCAACAGTGATGGTGTAAGTTTCTGCAGCATGGCCACAGCCAATTGTGGAATTATCACATTGCTGTTCAAGTTATGTACAAACACCTGTGCAATGTTGCTTTGAGTCATGGCTAGAAGAGCGGAAGAAAAGGATTAACTGTTCGTTTGTATTTGTCTCCATAGAGATGCTGCTGACCTTGTAGTTCAAGGGAATGGAAAATTTGAAGAACTCATGGTTTGTTCGCATGAAATTGCAGCAAGCACAGCTCAGCTTGTTGCTGCTTCAAAGGTGGGCTTTATCACAGAGATAACCCTCGAAATTTGGTGCTGGAGGATATAATTAATGACTATTCATCGTAATTGAGTTTTTGATAGGTGAAGGAATCATTTCTTGAACATCAAAGGACTTTTAGTCTGGGAGCAAGCTATTCTTTTTTTTAAAAAAATCTTTTGTCAGAAACAAATTGAAGAAATTTGGTTCTGGTGGTTTCTTGGCTTATGGTTTTATAACTCCATGCCATTCTTTGGAAGGATTCCCTGCTATTACCTTTTCCTTCCCTTAGTAGGCATTCTCTAGTTATGTAGACCAACCTCCAGAACTTCCATTAATGGTTATTATGACTGAGACATTCTGGGAGTGGAAATCCGCATGTTCGGGATGGTGCCAAAATTGAAGAAGATTGTTGAATAAAAATTGTATTAGAGTTTTCTGGAAACACAATTTAGATATCTTGAAAACAAGCATATGGGGTGATATTATGGCAAAACCATTATCTGAAACAAAATGACCAAAAATGCTTTTGTCCATCCCAATTTTTCTCATTTTTCATCTATCTGATGAAAAATGAGAAAAATTGGGATGGACAAAAGCATTTTTGGTCACTTTGTTTTAGATAATGGTTTTGCCATAACATCACCCCATATGCTTGTGATTAGTTATTGAATATTATTTTCAGTAGCTCCCTGTCTCACATCTTTATCTGCAAGAGCTTTCTTCTTCTTTGAATAGGTTTTGAAGTTTCTGCAAAGGCACATATTGTATAGTGTCTTTTTTTTTTTTATCCCATTTGTGCCATATAAATTGTTTTTTTCTCACCTGGAAAGAATTATCTGAACCTCCCATTTGACTTCACAGGTAAAAGCAGACAAAGACAGTGTAAATCTCAGCAAGCTTCAGATTGCCTCTCGAGGAGTCAATCAGGCAACAGCCAAAGTCGTGGCTTCCACTAAGTCAGGAAAGTCACAAATACAGGAGAAAGGTAATGTTCTTCACTGCACAAGTGGATGACAAAAGTCCCTTTCTTTTCTTGAGAAGTAATTTTATAAGGGTGAGTGGTAAAAGATCTCTGGCTCTCTCTAAATATAATTACTTTTCAAATTCATCCAGTGGCTTATGGTCCATTGGCGCAATTATGCTTGCCAGCTATGTGGCAAGAAATCACAGACAATTGAGGGAAGGGCTGGGGAATGGCACCTTTTAATGAGAATAATAGTGAGATATTCCCCTACAGATAGCATGGACTTCTCTGACATGACACTAACACAGATCAAACGCCAAGAAATGGACTCTCAGGTAAAGTGAGCAAGTAACAGAAAAGGCAGAGTACTTGGCCAATTGGAGAAGAGACAAGATGACCATATAGGAAGGGGTCCAAAAAGGGGCTGGTGCTATGGAAAGTAATATCTTTCCTGCTAGGTTCGAGTCTTGGAACTGGAGAGCCAACTGCAGAAGGAACGCCAGCGCCTGGGTGAGCTCCGTAAGAAGCACTATGAGCTGGGAGGCGTAGCTGAGGGTTGGGATGAGAATGGTAAGTAAGACCTGATAGTTGTCTCTCTGATTCACAAGCTCACGTATTGAATTTTGGGCTCCAGAAACAAGGGTTCATTTATTGCTTCAACCACAAGTTTTCTTCTTCAATGCTTTAGCTGTTCTTGCCATTCTTATTTCCTCTGCTATTGTGAAAATTAAGAGGAACATTTTCCCCTTTACTCTTTGAACAAGAACACTTTGAGATGACACAAGGCAGTGATCCAGAAATAATTTATTCCAATCTGAAAAGTCTCCAATTCCAAGATCCTAACAAGGGGCAAGTTAACAGGCGTTGGGACTGAGACCTTGAACTTGGCCTATAAAAATGGGATGAACTAAATCCAGGCTGTTATTTATGTAAGCTAAAGCTGGGGATAAATGAAGTAGATTGTGACTTGAATGCTAGGATTCTTTGCCTACATAAACAAAGACAATGATTTCAGGACTACAGTTCTGAATAAGGACTTCCATGGGAAACTGTACAAATCGCATCTTTCTAACTGCACGTTTCAGGTTTGTAATCCTTCCATAAACATTTCAATCGCCTTAACCACAAAGAAAGTTGAAACCTATGTGAAGACCTGCCCCCTTTCTGATAGACCTGAAATGATAACTGTTCCTCTTGTTCTTCAGGAGCAGATTAGGATCTCTGTGAAAGCAGGCAGAGAAGAAGACCCTTCAGTTGGTGACTACTTCTGAATATGAATGATAAACTCATTTGAATATACCACAAAGCCTGTGCTCATCAACAATGCATTCATACTTGGGGCTGGCCCTGCAGGGTCCTCTGTGACTAAGAAGAGAGCAGCAAAGATGTGGGGGAGAAAAATAGTTTCCTAGCCGCAACAGTATCCATAGCATTGCCCTGCCATAGCCATAAAACACAAATCCTGCATCCATATGTGTGTTACAGCATTTCTGCAGAGTTGGATTTCCTCTTGCCTCTTCCCAGGCCACTTCCTTATTTTGCACAGCCTCTGATTTGTTAACTTTGGCTCTATACCAGACCAGGGATAGTACTGCTTATTCTCTTTGCTTGCCTTTTCTCAGAGCCAGGATGGTGGCAGGATGTTGGTTAAAAGTCTTGAGTCTATCCATACACGTAAAGGTACCAGTCTCTCTGAGGGCCGCTTCAGTCTTTTCAGAAAAGGAGTTGATGTAACCTGGTCTGCCACATCTCAGGAACTGCAACCTTCTCAGTTTCTCATTTTGCTGCCCCATCCTGCCTTGCTCCAACAAAGTGGGACACATGTCCACTGCCTCAGAGTAGTTCACTGTGCTTTGAGCAGCAATAAACAACTGAGAATCCAGAAGTAGGAATTGCTAGTGGGGAAGGGAGGCTGAAGGGGGCCCAAGGAACTGACTTTATATTTGACAATTGTTAGGGGCACCCAGCTGTTAGTCCACATACCAGCCAGTTGACCTTTTGACCACCTGTACTCCATGAGCAAAGCAGAAGCTGCCTAGAGCCAGATGACCTCAGCACAGCTTGTTAGTTTTTCTTTAACCATCTAAGAAATGACCAGTAGTACTAGGCCGCTGTGCCACCTGGAAGGTGAACTGGATTCTTTTATAGATGATGTGGTTACTCTTCCCCTGCCTTCTATACCACTGCCTTCCATGACAGCTGTCTCAGGCACCTCATGATCACTGTGAGCCTCTAAGGAAAGAAAAAGCAGAAGAAAGAAGAATAAAGATGCTGTTGCCTATAAATTGGATATTTCAATCTTGCTTTTGCTGTATAAGGAAGGGCCTGAGGACTAAGCTCTTCCATCAGCATCAGACGAAACATTATACCAAAGGAAGTCCTGAGTGAAGAACATCTGTAGTCTGGCATTAGATTAGTAAAAGCTGTCGTAGTGGTTTTCAGATACGGAACATTTTATTTACTCCAATCATACTTGTGTGGACTAGTATCATTGTCAGATGGACAACAGAAAAACAAGTAGCAAAACCTATACTGTCTCCTAAGTGAAGCGAGTCTGCTGAGGGAAAAATCTAACCAAGCCTGTTCCATATCTCAGATGGGGCAATTAGTCTGAAGCCATGTATCTTTCTGGTGTTTTGGGTAGGGCTGCCCTACACCTGATTTCTGCAAGCTAGCTGATGTATGTCAGACATATGGTTGGGGGCCTTCATGATCCAAGTAGAATAATTTGGCTAACTTGTGTTGCCTAAAATGTCTCCGAAGTGGTGCTTATGTTTAGCAGGTGCTGCCAAGGGATCTGGGGTTTTTGAAAGTTCAACATTAGAGGAAGCCATGAGAAGGCTACTGAGCCTGGTATCAGCTATTTTATGGAGACTAGAGGCCATTTTGGCTTTGCCTTCAGTTAGAGAAGCTCATAAATCTGGTTCCTGAATGAGCTGCCATGGCCTTTGGCATACCTAACTCCTTGCCAATCTCTTAACTCTGTCTCCCAACTCAGATAAGCTTATCTATTGCACACTGCCATTTGGGGAGGGAGCAAAAGACCTAGGGCTTCTTCTCTTCTTTCTCAAAGGGTCTGTCCACCTATCTTCTCTTCTCTCCCCCCCTCCCCAAGTTCTTTTCCTAAAAGCACTGCATAGGCCGACCAGCCTATCAAATACTGGTGCCTGTTATGCCCCAGGTCGCCTTGCCATATGGCTGGCAGCCCAAATACCAAATAGCACTTCTCCCACCGCCAGCTTGAATGAGGCCAATCAGCTGCCTGTCTGCCTCGCTCCAAAACATCAGGTACTATCCTGTTGCCACAGCACATGAGGCATTTCCTATGGCGCTGAAATGCCCTTGCTCAGCCTTTCCAGGGACATCCCTTCAATGTCTGGTGCCCTCCCCAACTACCTCAGGTTTTCAGGCTGACTGGCCATGCATGTGGAGGACAAAAAGGAAGAAAACTAAGAGGGAATTAATGTGAGACTTGGATAAGAACAATTTTGTTGTGCTAGAAAAATTATTTCCTCAGTGCTTGCCATTCTTTTTTTTTTTTTTACTTTTCCTAAATTGAGCAAGTGGTAGTGAACAAACTTCCATTAGAACAGTTTTCCTTAAAATGACAAATATGCTACCTAGGGCCCAATCTCCAACAACTGACCCAGGCAGCCAGCTCTTTTCTTTCCAAGAAAACTTTTAATTATTGTATTAAAATACATTTTTCTTTGTATAATATGTTACATGTGTGTGTTCAATTTTTAAATAAATATTTCAACCCACTTGTATTGGGTTTTGACTTATGGAAGTTTTAAGAATTGTAGTTCTGCCTTTAGTATACTTTTTACCTAGATATGAATCCTGCAAAATGCCAAAAGCATCCAAATTTAAATTGGCTGAACAGGATATTATATAGATCAGAAAGGCACAAGTTGAGGGTCACACATTGCCCTGTAAAATCTTAGCCATAGATTTTTCAGTTTATTATCCAATTGCATTTTTAATATAATAGGTGGGATAAATAACTAAATATATTTCAGACCTACATTTGTTATTACATGTATATCATCAAATATTTTTGTTCTGACCCACCAATTTTCAGGGTTGACCTTCAATACATTTCTCAAAAACTCCAGCCTATAAAAGTTACATTTGTCTGAGAAAGTGACAGTTTCTCATTATAGATTGCAGTTCCCATGCATAAAAATCTATGCTAACTTTGTAAATTGGTGTCATAATTATGTAAATTCATAGCAGCTGATTTTGTTCTACGTTATAACATGATGGAAAGCTAGCACCCATTATAATCCCCTGGATAACTTATCCCTGACTGAATGTGAAAAGTGAGGTGCAAAAGCATTGCCTGACTACCAGAATAGAAGTAGCTTGTATTGCTTTAAAATATTGCTTCTAGTCGTGTGTGGTTTAGATGGGTAACTGAACCTTGCTTTTGGGCTAAAATGAAAAAAAGATTTTCTGTCTTCACAGGAGAAAAACTGGGGCATACCCAATTCTCAGGAATGAGCCATATGAAATGAGAGAAGTGGTAGGCTTTATTGACAAGCTGATCTTCAACCAAGCCATCCAGAGTAGCCTTACAGTGAGATGAGTGGCAAATAACAAAAACAAAAATATAAAGCACCAGGTCCAGTGGCATCCACCCAAGGGTTATTCAGGAGCTTAAGCTGAGATTGTGGACTTTCTAATTAAAATATGCATCCTGTCTCTGCACTCAGCCTCTGTAGTTGAAGACTGGAAGGTGGTCAACATTGCACCAACTTTTAAGAGCTCAAGGAAAACTCAGAAAATTATAGACCTGTCAGCTTAATGTCAGTCCCAGGGAAGACTGCTATTAAAGATAAAATTGTCAAACATTTGGAGACAGGCTTTGCTCAAGAATACCTGACATGGAAGGTTTCATTAAAGGGAAGCTTCTGCCTAACTGCAATATTATAATTTTTTGAAGGTGTTAATAAACTTGTGGGTAGAAGTTTGACTTCCCAATAAATTTAATAACCATGCAATAAGAAGACAGCTTCTCTTGTGAATAAGCAACTGCCTAAACAACAGAAAACAAATAGGAATAAATAGAAATTTAAATAGAGGGTGTAAGTAATGGGGTTTCCCCAGAGTTCTGTCCCAGGACTTGCTTTTTAACCTGTATAAATTATCTGCAATCAGGCATGACTAGTGGAATAGCCAAGTTTGCTTATGACACTAAAACGTACACAGTGGTAAAAATAAGACTGCGAGCAGCTCAGTGGTGGATTTCAATTTTTTTTACTACCGATTCTGTGGACATGGCTTGGTGGGCGTGTCAAGGGAAGGATACTGTAAAATCTCCAGTCAGAGGTGGGATTTGCCGGTTCTCCGAACTACTCAAATGTTCTGCTACCGGTTCTCCAGAACTGGTCAGAACCTGCTGAATACCACCTCTGAAGCAGCTCCAAGGGATCTCTGCATATTGGACATCAAAATGGCAATTGTCATTCAACGCTGCAATTGTACAATGATGCATACGGGTGCCAAAAATACTAATTATTCATAAAACTAATGGGAGCAGTGATAGATGAGGAAAGTAATGGTAAACAGTTCAGTGAAGGTAATAACAGTGTGCATCTGCTGTAAAAAAAAAAAGCCAAGAGCATGTTAAATAATAAAATATATCACAATGCCCATATAGAAACCAATGGTAAGAAATCATTTGGAATACTGTGTGCAATCCAGGTTGCCAGGCATGAAAAAAAGGGCATAGACGAGCTGAAGACGGTTCAGAAAAGGGCAACAAATCTGGCTGGATCCAGGAGGGCACTGCTTATCCTCATATTTTATTTCCTGTTATCCTTTCTGAAACAACAACTAGTTGTCAAGTCTAAATGGAACTCAGTCCTAAGACAGCCAGGTCCTTGCCCAACTGACAAATGTCCATTTATTTGCCACAATTCAGTTATATCCTGGAGAAGTTCAGCTATCTAAGCTTTTTATTTTAATACAAATAAAAATGGTTGTTTCTATTTAAGAGCAGGGATATAATTTGTCTCTGTATCTCAATTCCCAGCCCTTAAAATGGTCAATGGAAAAAGAAAAAGAAAACAGTTCCTTCAACTTAACTATGCTTTTTCAATTAAAAAACCCTGAAATTCCCAGTGCAGAACAAAATTTTCTGAGAGATCTTTGTATCCTTCAAATTTTAATCTTGGTTTCCTTACAGTGTTGCGATATACCATGGCTTGCACAATTCTGATTTCTGTAGGTATAAACACATCATGGCATTTGAATATCTCTTCCAAGGATTTTGCTTTCCCAAGGACTGTGGCGTATTTCTTACCTACTTGTTCCTTTGCCATTGATGGCTGATCCTAAAATGCAGTAGCTATCCACCACTTCAATCTTCATTGTTAGTCTAAGGCAGACTGTCCTACCTGTAGTCATTAGTTTTTACATTTTAGTTCCCCCCTCCCCCCCCCCGCCTTTGTTCCATGACTTAGGGCTTGCAGATCCTTTACATTTTCAGCTATCAGGGGTTTCTTCCACCAACCATGCTTATCTTTCAACCCAGCTTCCTTTAATATATATTTTGAATATAAGTTGAATAAGCAAGAGGAGACTATACAGCCTTTGCCAAAGTGAAATCAGTCTGTTTCCCTATGTTCTGTCCATATGGGGCTTCCTAACATATCTGTTTCTCATGAGGACAATGAAATATTCTGGGATTCCCAATTTTCTGAGCACTTCTCAGTTTTAATATGATGCATTATTGATACATTATTCTTAGGCTTTCTCAGTTATCAAGCATGCATCAACAGCAATGTCTCATGTTCCTTGTTCTTTTCTCACACCAGTTTTGAACATTTTGAATGCTGTATACATCTTTGAGCATTCTTGAATTGCTGTCAAAGTGCCTTTCAATAACTTTTTAAAAACGCCAACTCTACCAATAGATATTAAAAGTGCCAGAGCCTTTGCCCTGGGCAATACAGTATAACAAGCTGCTTTTTATGTTAAGGCAAAGTGCCATCAGCAGGTATAATACAAGATTATCACTCCAGTATTCCCCATCGGAAATAAGTGAGTGATAGAAGAGATAAACAGCAGTCCTTACTCACACTGATGATGCTACCTAGTTAGAGTAATGAAACGTCTGGAAGAAAACAAGCAAACTCAGAGAGCACTAAGGATCCCCACAAAAGATATGCTGCTCGTGCAGTCCCTTTTAATTCCCATCTAAAGTGACATGAGTTGTTCCTTCCCTTCAGGAGGCAACTGGACTTGTGTGTTTTTTTAAAAGACGTTTCAGCGTCTCATCCAAGAAGCTTCTTCAGCTCTGACAGGATAGTGGGGAATGGAAGGATTTATATTCCTTGCACACAGCAAGGAGCACTTAGGGGTGACCCTGAGGACACAGATATACCTCCAAGTGCTTAAACGACCCTCTAAAAGGATGCAAAAGGCCAGCTGTCTGCAAGGAATATAAATGCTTCCATTCCCCACTATCTTGTCAGAGCTGAAGAAGCTTCTTGGATGAAAAGCGAGACGTCTTTAAAAGATAAAAACAAGACAGTCCAGTTGCCTCCTGAAAAAGCACCTTTGGGACACCCATGACCTGGATGACTGAGTATCTCTATAGAATTCCCTTCCGAACGAAATGGACAGACAGAGAAGCGGCATTGAGGCCGCCTTTTGGTCAGCTAGCTAGTTCAGACACCAGTTAGTGAACGCCCCCTCCTCTCCCCGCCCTCCCTCAAGGTCTCTCTCGCTCTCCGCGCCTCTCGCAACCGCCTCCCCCCCCCCACCCCCGCGCTACGAGCCACCCCGCTTCCATGAGCCACGCCTCCTTTCTCTTCGCGCTAATTCCTTCAACCTTCAAAGGCCACGCCCACCCCAGCTCGCCTGCCCGGCTGCCCATCGCTCGCTCTTCTTTGGCGCGCGGTGCATGCCGGGCAAGGGAAGGGGAACTGTGAGAGGAAAGGAGGGGAGACAGCCGTCGCGGCCTCGATGTCTCGAGGCGGCTCGGCGCCCGGCTGGGGCTGGTGGCCTCCGTCGCGGCGGCGGGGGCGGCAACAGCAACGGGCCAGGAGAAGGGCGGCCGCCGGTTTCGGCTTTCTGGAAGGAGCCTGGGCCTTTCCCGTGGCAGTGCTGGCGGTGGCGGGACTGGCGGCGGCGTCGCTCTCTTTGCTGGTGCTCGTGTTGGGCCTCTCTGGAGCGGCGCTCTCCCTGATCGTGGCAGCGGCGGCTGCGGGATCCTGGATAGTATCCTCGGGATTAGGCGGCGGCAGCAGCAAGGACCGGAGGGGGACCCCCTTGCTGACCCACCGCATCTCCTTTGCTTCCAAGAGTAACGATACGGTGCTGGCCAACGGGGGCCCCTCCATGAGCTACTCCTCGCCTGGACTGCTCGTGCCTGAAAGGAGGCGGGGGCAGGTTTGCGGGTGAGGGAATTCATTGTGCTGGAGCCCCTCGACCTTCCCTCTCTGTCTGTCTGTCGGGATTTGCATTGCAATCTGTACATGCTCGCCTGCCTGTGCTGCCGGAATGGAGGTGACGCTTGGAACAAGCGTTGCCCGGGCTCTTTGGGCCCTCCAGTTGTGAAAGGGAAGAAGAGCATAAATTTGACCGAGAACAGATGCTTCTCCTTCCTTGGGTACCGGGCAATATTCCAGTGACATGCTTCAAACTTGGTTAGGGAACCCACTGGAGAAAAATCAGGCTTCTCTCAATCTATTTATATATAATGTGGGAAAATGTAGCCTTATTCATTCAAACTACACGCACATATTTGCACAGTGTATATGCTCTTATTTGAGTGGGTATCTGTATATAAAAATATAAATATACACATAACCCACACAGTTAGTTAGTTAGTTCTTAAAGCATATTTTGGACCAGTCAGTTGAGCTTAGTATTTGAGCTCTTAATATGCAGAGTCATTTCTTCCATAGAAGTTGGACTACTTTTTGCTGTTCACACCCAGCATTCTTTTTGTTTGTTTTTCTGCTTTGTATCTTCTCCCATTTTATTGGCTTTCGGTAATTAATAGTAGAGTTGGGGTTGTTTTGGTAGTTGTTACAATTTCATTCGGTCCCTCAGGTTGGAGCCAGGTTTTCATCCCATCCTTTTTCCTTTACTGAGGCTCTTTTCCTTCATCTCCTGTACATGATTCATTCTGTTTCTCAGAGATGGTTGCTGTTTTGCTCGACCTTGGTTTTAGGGAAATGAAAAGCAGAGGTTTGGAGATGTGGTGTGCTTTGCATTTCCTAGGGAAGAGGAATAACTTAATCATAGCATCTCCATCATGCTATGTTTTATTGTTTTATCTCTCACTTCATTCTGATATTAAACTTAGCTTGATTTCACTGCATTCTCCAAGATGCTCTTTTGTCCTTTCCCTCATTGATTACAATTGCCTTATCAGTTTCCTCTTCCATTTGTGCTCTGGGTTTCCCCTGGTGCAGAAGCTCAAATTCCCTTGCTGCTGCATGTGTCTATGACATGTTTGCCACCTTTCTCATATTGTATTCAGACCAGATGTGATGGAAGGGAGAGACCTGGAAATCTAAGTGGGCCTTGCGAGTAACTAAGAATCAAGGTTTTTCTCAAGGTTGTAAGCAAGGCTAAATGTGTTAGCCGAGGTACACAGCTACTATCTGTGCAAGACAGGTGTTGTGTCCTTATTGTAAACCAGTGTTCACCAGTGATACAGTTTTCACTTAAATTGGGTAATTAGATAAAAAATTCAACTCAAAAATAAGCGAATGAATTCCATGGTTGAAGTTTTCTGCAAACCATTTTGAATACATAATGCTCTCACTTTCTAGATTTATTGATCTTCATGTTGATATGCTGGGAATAGTGTGATAGATTTTCTATTTGCACTTTAAAATAACTTTATGAACTGATGGGAAGTTATATATTTCTGTTGCTGAATGAGGAAACAGGACTTAAAGCATTTTGATTTTCTGGGTCTATTATTTGCTGACAAGAGTAAGAAATGAATATAATGGATATAAAGGGTGCTGTATATTTGGTCTGAGATGCGTTTGCTGCTGGCATTTTGTACAAGAACAGTTTTGCTGCTTATATAATTTCTTCATTTTCTTTGATTACATGTTTTATGCTCCATTCTTTTTAGGGATTACCTGAGTCCATCAACTCGTTTTACACTGACTCCTCGGCGGCGCTATCCTATCCAGCAAGCCCAATATGCTGTGTTGGGAACCCTGCCTTCAATTTGCTGGGATGAGTATCGGCGGAAAAACAGGCTATCCATTCACCATTCTAGCATTGCCCACAGCCCTGTAACAGTGAAGATTGCTCGGCCAGAAAGCAGCATTGGCCGTTCTCCACTGTGAGTTTGCTTCAGTAATTGCTTTTGGGAAGTTTTTAGATTTGCAGGCTTGACTGCAGAAAGGATCTTCTCTTGGAGTGATCTCATTTCTCTTCCTGATTTATAGTGATATATATTAATGTTGTGGAAAGCCTGGCAATCTCTTAAGCTATTTCCTTGTGGCCCAGTTACTTAAGACACATCTTGATTGGTTGATTGGTGGAACTAACTGAGCTATTCCTCTTCCTGCCATCAGCCTCCACAATTCTTGGCCTAAAATGACTTCTTAACCACTCATCATATTGCCTTAGAAGTGTTTTGTGAGGTCACAAGTAAATCCTGAACTGATGTGAACAGACTGCCTAAATTCAGCCAGTTTTCAACTTGAATCCCATTGGATCGGTCCGTGGTCATGAGGAATGGGTAACTTAGTTCCTGGGGCATCATATGGGCAATGAGAGGAAATTCACATTCTTGTGACTACTGTCCTTTAATCTGACAGGTTGGAGCAGTTGGTTTCTCCTGTGGCTTTCTCTTCAGCATCTAATACTATCCTGGATCCATGCGCAAAAGAAACTGTCTTGAATGCTCTCAAAGAGAGCCGGAAGAGAGCTGTGGAGGAAGAAGAGGAGGACCAGAACTTTCCAAATGGTCAGGAGAACAAGAAGAGGTAATGACGAATGGTCTCCTTCTGCATGCTACAGAACAAGACTCTGAAGTTAGCACAGTAGTTAAAACACTTTGGTTAAAGTTGAATGGAACTCAACATTAATCTGAACAAAACACTTTCTGAGATGGATCATAGCAATTCTGTTTACATAGGGGCATGTTTTAGTATTTTAATCCTCAGATCAAGACAGGTATTCTTCCGTAATTCTTGTCAAAGTTTTACAAGAGAGGTTTAGTTGGGTTCACACTACAATAAACAGATAATAGATTTGCAGCAAACATATATTTTGCATATAAATAAATTCTGGCCAGGACTTGTTCTACCAAGCAACAGGGCTTAGAAGAACCAGAATGCTTGCACCAATATTAAATAAATAGATAAATAATGAGTAACTTCCAAATTGTAATCTGTTTCTGATTCATCTTTGAAAAATCACCAAAATGTGTTTTCTCTTCCTCTGATCAGCCTCCCTATTGATAGAATTGAACTTGCTTATTATAGTGAACTAGTTGAACCAGAAATATTTGGGAATGCTGGTAGACAGAATGTGTTCTTTTTCCCACCTGAAATCATTCTTTTAATCTTTTTATTTTCTGCAGGCGCCATGATAGTACTGGAAGTGGCCATTCTGCATTTGAGCCCTTGATGGCCAATGGAGCACCTGCATCTCTTGTGCCCAAGTAAGTGCCAGAGCTATGCTGAGAATGAGAAATGTTTTCCTTTTATTGTGCTAACAAATGATCCCTTGTATATTCTGGAAAAGAAACAGAATATTTGCTTGGGGGACATGTTTAAACCCTTTTCTCCCCATTTGCTACTTCTATCAGTTGAAGGATCCAGATTATAGTGCGTGTATAATTCAGTTAAATGAATTATAGGTAAAACAGGAATTTTTAGAAAAGTTGGCAGAGAAAATGGTGACATTGCAACTCCAGAGGATCCTTGAGGAAATGGATTATCTGGATCCTGTCAGGTTGGAGGCCTGGATATAGGACTGAAACTATTGGTCGCATGCATGGATGATCTCTGGCAGGGGCAGGATGGAGGTTGTGCTTCCATCTTTGTTCTCCTTGATCTCTCAGTTGTTTTTGATACTATCAATCATGGTGTCCTTTCGGGCCAACTTGAGGAGTTGGGGTTGGACAGCACAATTTTGTGCTGGTTTACCTCCTTCCTTCAAGGCCAGTCCCAGTCTGTATTGATAGAGAAGTTCAACTCAGGCCCCTCCTTTATGGAGTGCTACTGGGTTTGGTGCTCTCTCCACTCCTTTTCAACATCTCCATGAAACCGCTGGGTGGGATCATCTATCTCCATGGGGTGAGGTATCACCAATATACTGATGATACCCGGTCATATATATCGGTCCTGGGTGAATTGAGTGTTGCAGTGGACATCCTTTCACAATGCCTGGAAGCTGTGTGATCTGGATGGGGAAATGGTAGACTTTATCTGAACCCTAGTAAAACCGAGTGGATGGAGGTAGGCCCCAGGAATTTATCATCTTTGGTCTTGGATGGAATTGTACTACCCCAGACAGACCTGATGCCTAATGTGGTCCTCCTGGGACTCATGGCTTGCTTGAAGAGCAATGCTTGAAGAGCTGGTGGCAGCCATGGCCAGAAGAACCTTTGCCCAACTCCATGGTGTGCGCCAGTTACGCCTTTTCCTAGTCAGGGAGTCTCTATCTCTGGTCATATCCTGATTGAACTATTGCAATGCGCTCCACATAGAGCTACCTCTGAAAAGTATCTGGAAGCTTCAGCTGGTACATAATGTAGCTGCACAAGCCATACTAGGTGCCTAAAGAAGAGCACATATAATACCCTTGCTCTGCAAATTGTACTGGGTATCATTTTGCTTCTGGGTCCAAATCAAGGTCTTTGTAATAAACCCTGTGTGGCATGGGACCAAAGTACCTACGGAAGCAGCTTCTCCAATCTCATCACTCCATCTCAACCAGGCAGGGAATGAATGCTATAGACCCCGTCAGTCAAAGAATGTTGACTGGTAAAGTCTAGGACAGGGATGTCAAACTGGATTTCTTTGAGGGCCGGATCAGCATTGTAGTTCTCCTCTGTGGACCAGCGATGGGGAGGGATGGGACAGATGCCTCCTGCAACACTCTACTGGTCGAAAATAGGCCTTGTGGCGTGTTTTTCGGCCCATTTAGTTCTGTTTCTCAGCTGTTTGGGGGCTGTTTGGGGCCTTGAGTTTGACACCTGGTCTAGGAAGAGAATGCATCTAATTGTCTTGCAGCAAACCTATAACCTGTCACTTTTCCTAGGCCTGGCTCTCTGAAGCGGGGACTTGTTCCTCCCCACTGCCTAGAAGATTGCTCTTCTAAGAGATCGCGGACTTCTTCCCTCAGTTCTGTGAATAGTCTGTCTGTGGGTGGTATACCAAGCTCTATCCGCAATGCTATTGCCAGCTCATACAGCTCCACCAGAGGTCTCTCACAGGTACATTGTTAGATTATTAACTCCTTTTATGCATGAGATACTGTAGGCATTTCCCAGTTGTATTTTCCTGAACAAAAGCTGTGATGATAACTTGTTATTCTCTTCTCTTTAACAAAACTTGATTATTCTGCATACAAATGTTAGTTTCTCTGTGTTTTCAAATTGGAAGAATAAATATAGCAATCAAGGGATTTTACTCTTAAAATGTAAAAATATGATTGCAGATCAGTGAAGTTTAGTTTGCCAGTGTGATAAAAAAAAACCAACCATAAATTATTGTAAAACGATCTATGAATTCAATCCAAGCTTGTCATGGGATCTGATATGGAGTATGAATGGAAGTTCCGAAGTGAGTCGAGTTGCCTTCTTATTTGGTGGATTTATTAGAGGTGGACAAACCTTGCTACTGATTTGTATGCTGAAAGTTACCCTACTCCATTAAATCCTTTCACCCAGTCTGATTATTGTTATACAGGTTGTCTGCTAAGATCCTAGTGACTTCGACAGTCCCAGTTGATATCTGAATCTGCAGGTCACAAATGGATATCTGTACCTGGATGATATCTTCATCATATATTCATCCAAATAATAAAAGTGGAGTATGTGCAGCCTCTCATGAATTGTTGAAAGGCCCTTGGTATTCTATCCACCAGCCATTGCAGAAAGTTATCAGCGATCTCGTAGGCAACAAACAGACAGAATTAAAAGAGCCCATTAGAATCAAACAGGCAGAAAATCTGACAATCCAGCTGACAGTTCCACAAAACCCGAAGGCAGCCAGCTGCTATGTCTATACTCGGGCAGACTCATCAGGGGAATGTCTAATTTTCTCCTCAAAACAAACAAATATACCAAATGCTGATCTATCCAGGCAGAGACTACCAACAGACTGAAACAAGGAGATACAGTTGAGTTAGGGAACCTAGTGGAGCAACAACATTACAGGGGCCAATAGTAATTGGATAGAGTTTCAAGAATAAAAGTGGCATGTGGGATTCTTAAACCAAGTTTATTATAACTATAGGTTTTAGATGGCAGCATTTAATCATGGAAACTTCTTTTTGCCATTCACCTCCTGTGTAAGTAGATTTCAAAAGGGTCTATGTTAATTTAATTTTCTCTATATATAAATGTTCTGCTTAAAACATAAAGTATTGAAAAGATTCTTCTTGTTTCCAATAATACTTCATGCTTTATTTTCTCTCCTTTAGCTATGGAAGAGAACGGGGCCAAGTTCCTCTCCTCTTTCCAGCCCAGCATCTTCTCGGTCTCAAACACCTGAAAGGCCTAACAAGAAAGCAAGATATCCCAGCTCCAACATCACGTGAGTGCAGCTTTTCTTTACCCTTTTGTTATCAGAAGCTGGAAGGATCAAATATGATGCAATTCTTTTGAGGCCTCTTTCTGATAAATACTCTGGTTTCCATAAACTTGCCTTTTTTGTGTGTGCTTTCAAGCCAGTGTTGACTTCTGGCAACTGCCTGCACAAATCCATACTGTTTTCTTGGCAAGATTTAAAAGTGGTTTGACATTGCCTGCTTGCTACCATGTTTCTTAGAAAATAAAACAGGGCCTTATTTTCTTTAGACCCCCCCAAAAACGGCTAGGCTGTCTTTTCGAGGGGTGTCTTAGTTTCCCCCTCCCCCCCACATGCCTCGCCTCGCCAAATCACCGGGCCGCTTCTATCGCAGCAGAAAGGGACACCCCAGGTGCCTTGCCTCTCTACTGGGCTGCTTCTTTAGCGGCCGAAAGGAGCTATTCCTCAAGCTTAGCAAAACTGAGGGAAGAATGGCAGGCAGGAAAATTCCCCTTCCCCATTTTCCTCCCGTACTCCAAAAAGGCTCCATTCCAAAACTTCAGTGTTCAGAATGGAGACTTTTGGGTGAATGGGAGGAAAATGGAGAGGCAGGGGATATTCCTGCCTGTCATCCATTCCTCAGGCTCCCTCTCCCTCCCCATTTTCCTGCCTTTCACAAAAATGGCTCTACTCCAAGCCTTCAGCATATCCCAGGACCCTGCAAGGCTTGTTGTAGCATTGCACATGTGAGCGGTGGCACTGCTGTGAGGTTCATCATATCGGCGCAGCCCCTTTGAGCAGAACCCTGCAAGGATAGCTGTGCCATTGCACGTGCAAGTGCCGGCACCGCTGCCAGTTTGGACACACTGGCGCAGCCGCTTACGGCAGGATGCCAGCTGCCCCGATGGAATGAAGCTCACAGAAGTGCTACCGTTCATGAGTGCAATGCCACAGCAAGCCTTGCCGGATCCTGCTCCAATGAGGAATGGATAGCAGGCAGGAAAATTCCCCTCCTCATTTTCCTGCCTTTCACGAAAACGGCTCCCCTCCAAGCCTTCAGCGTTCCAATCCTGGGATACGCTGAAACCTCGGAATGCCTCTGCTTCAACGCAGAATGACTCTCACCCCTCTCTGCAGCCGGGCAGTTGCTCCCCGCATCCTTGCGCCCATGCTGCCACTCATGCCAGCCATGCCCATCCCCCGGGCTTATTTTTGGGATAGGGGTAATATTAGGCCCACCTCCCCCCAAAAATAGGATTGGTTTATGATTGGGTTGGGTCATGTTTTCTGAGAAACGCGGTAGGGCTGAGAGTGAGTGACTGGCCCAAGGTATCCAAGTTCACTTTATGCTTAAAGCAGCACTCGAACTCAGAGTCCCTCTGTTTCTAGCCTGATGCTTGAACCGCTGCATCAGTGGTTGGCTCTCTCTAAATATATCTACAACATATGGTTCCTCCCTTCTCTTGTTTAATTGGTAAAGCTGAACCAAGACATCTTTCCTGCATTTAAACATCTTGTGAAGATCAGTCTTCTGCAAGAAGGAGAAGATTTTTGCATGTGGTTTTTCATAGGCAAGATCCTGTCTGGACTTTAATGTGAGGGTGGGGGGGGGGGATATATTTATTGAAAAGAGAGCAGACTGTTAAATAGGAAGCATTTTCTATGACATTTTACCAAACTGCATTTCTGCACTTTACCTAACCATTAGATAAATTAAAAGGGTTACTAGTGATTGAGGATGTTCAATGATTTGGGTTGTTGTCTTGCAATCTGTTGCTTGACATTTGGGTTCCTAGGGAGGTCTTCAGAGCAACATACTTGGGTGACTGCTTTCATAAGATGCCTGCTTGAATCTCCTCAAACCAACATCCAAAGGGCAGGTGGCCAGCTACTGTCCATAAAATGAATGGCAATAGTATATGGGAGGGAGAATGGGAGGGAGGAAAGAAGCAGATCTTCCTTCTCCCTTTGACTGTCCCTCTGCGAATCTTTGAGCCAGAAATTGAAAAGAAGACTTGCTTAAGTATTCCCTTTCGCTTGCTCTCTCCTGTTGCTACAGTGAAGAAGAGCCTCAGAAATCCAACTCGCAAACGCCTGTGACAGCAGACAAAGAGACCCAGGAGGAGAAGAGTGAGTTCAAGGGATGGGGTGGGATGGGATGGGCCAAGAAGGATTGGAGAGCAAAACTGAGGGGCAACTTCTTTGAGTCTGGGGTGTGAAGGGAGGATCCTAAAGCAAAAAAGAAATGAATAAATAGTACGCTGTCAGTAAGGCAGGGGAATGTCTCTGTTTCACAAAAGTCTGCTCTGGAGTGACTTTGACACAAATGGATTGGCATGACTTTGCAGTTGCTCAGCATAAAAAAAGAAAATCACCTCTGCAATAATAGCAATGTAGTGTTTCGATATTTCAGGCCTATATTCTGAGTCCCGATTCTTACCTGTGAAGATCGCTAAGAGATCTTCCCTCTGTATCTTTTTCCCTCTGTTGAATGCTTTCTAATCCATTGGGAGGGTCTGTTAAGAAGACGTGTTAAGCCTGGTTTCCCCAACCAGGGTTAGGGAGACAAGCTAAACAGAATGTGCAGCGTTAGTCAGATAGGCACACAGATAAATGAGTGAGATAAGTTTGTATGTTTTGTTATCATACAGTAAAAATAACAGATACGCTTGTGCTATCAAAAATATAGTTTATTCCATTATGAGTTCATAGCATAGTCAAAATAACAGTCCAATAGTCATGTATCATTTAGTCAGTCCATTCAGGGATATTCAGTTAGCAAAGTCCGTGAAGAATATCCTATGTCAGTTCACTTACAAGCCAGTCCTTTGCTTTCTCTCCCGTTCGAGCAATGCAGTCTTGAGTCCTTGCAGTAATCAGGGATCATCAAAGCCAGAGAGAGAGCAAGCTGCAGCCTTGCTTCTTTTAAAGTGCTTTCACAACCACTCCCTTAAATACAGTCCTACAGTTAGGGTAAAAAATGTTATCCCTAACAAGACTTACATCATATTTCTCTCAGGAAATATTGAAATTTTAATTACTAATACTGTAGCCTATAAATATTCTTACAATACACCAACCTAGCTTCTTTCCTACTTACTTTTTTGTAGCCTCTATGTTCATATTACACTTGTCTGTTTTTAAGCCTTCAAAGATGTTGTGTATAGACATGGATCATGACTACTTCAGAAGCCTGAGCTGCTTCTGATTATGTGGCCACATGCATGACTTGTCAACTTGGTCTCAGTTTCAGAATCACCCTTGAAGAATAAATGCAACTATGTGAGTTCACCATCTTCATCAGGAAGCAATGGAAAGCGCAAGCGGAAGATTCAGCTACTTTCAGCCCATCATGGAGATAATTTTGCCTTGGTATGACTCTTCAGTGACTTCTTTCTTTCCCTCCTCCTTTTTCCCAGGAATAAGAAATGTTGAGCAGCACATAGTTGAGTTGATGTACGGAAGATACCATATGACAAGTGATAAGATATCCAGCCAAGAAGACAAGATAGTTAGATTGAGTAGGATGGCTGCTGCTAAGCTTTTGACTTTAGTCACACATACCACATGCCTTGATGCCTGAGAAAAAAGTGGGAAGTGCTAAAGTCATGTCATCTTTAGGTTTGTTTATACATTCCCAGAGCTAAGGGAAGAACACCTCTGTCTTTTGTATGGTGCTATTTATGAAAGTTCTGTTTTGCACCTTCAGATCAAAAGCTTAAGATCTTGTTTTCTTGGCAGCCTCCACCACCTCAGCTGGGCTATACAGTCACCCCAGAAGACTTGGATGCAGAGAAGAAAGCAACACTACAGTGGTTCAACAAAATCTTAGAAGAAAACATTGGTAGGTGTTCTCCAGGCTGCCTTTGAGAGAGTACCCCCAAATGAGGGATTTATGCAAACTAAATAGGGAGTGTGATGGTTCAGTGGCTAAAGACATGGTGCTTATGAGTTGGAGAGTTGACAGCCCAGGTGCGAGACCCAAGCTCCATGCAACAGAGTGAACTCGTTACTTGCCCCAGCTCCTGTCCAGTGCCCATCCAGTTTGAAAGCATGCAAATGCAAGTAGATTAATAGGTACCACTTTGGCGGGAACATTCCATGCATCTTTGGCATATAGTCATGTTGGTCACATGACTATGGAAATAGTCTTTGGACAGCACTGGCTCCCTTGGCCAAGAAACACAGATGAGCACCATGCCCTAGAGTCAGTCATGACTGACTGCGAAATCTTTACCTTTACAAACTAAAAGTGGGTAATGATAGTGCCCCTCTGTGCAGGGTCTCAAAATGTCTTCTTTGCTTGTTCTGTCAGTTCTTGCTAGTCACTGATTCATTAGTTGGCTTTCATGTCAGCAGATGCTAGATGGTGGACTCTAGTGACTTCGAAATTACCAGAAAGCTGTGATGGTTTTCTCAACAGATTCCACCCCAAGTCCACCCGTGGAGGCCACCTCTTCATCCCAGACTTTGAACTTTTCACTGGTTTCTGCCAAACCAACACCTGTGTCATTGCCCATCTCTACTGCAGTAACTAATCCCCTTCTGGAGAGCCTGAAGAACATGCAAGAAGGAAAGGGCTCTTCAGCACAAGCAGGTGAGAAATTTCAGAGGGAAAGGGCATTTCTTGCCTGCCTTTGAAGAACATTTGAGCGTGATAAAGGCCTGTGCTCTGAAACTGGTGGATCTGTTCTTAAGTATTTAGCAGCTTCCTATATTGGATGTTGATGAATGAATGCAAGGGGACGAGGACTAAGATTCCTGTAAGTAATCTAGGCCCTAATCTGATGACTCAAGAGAGGGATAGGGTTAGAGTTTTGATTTGTATTCATTAAAATATGGATTAAAAAATTTATTCTGAGCACATTTCAGAATACAGAATCTTGCCTCTCTTCCCAAAGATACAGAAGCAGGCTGAACTTCATAGCTTTTTAAAGCTTAGTTTTAAAAAATCAGATAGTCCCACAAATTCATGAATTCTTTGTATTTATAATGCAGGAACTATTCCGCTAACATACTTAACTGACAAGGCTGTTCCTTTCTCCTCTTTAGCCAAAGGGGAAAGGCAGAAGCAATTTAAGTTGGCAAGTAAGCATTTTTTTCCATACAGATAAAGGGTTGTTCCTCATCCTCTTCATAAGGAAAAATATTCTCTTTGTTTAAAAATATTTTTCCAGTTATTAAGAGAAAAGGACTAGAGATCTTCTCACCCACCAAAGTTTCTGGAAACCAGAATGCAGTCTTGACCTTGAAGAGTTCTCCACTCAGACGGTGGAGATAGTGTTGAACTCCCCAGGCCTGGCAGATTGCCAGCTATGAAGCAGAGCTTTCTACTTTTGAGAAATTCCCTTCTCCAGGGACCTAGTCAGTCCATTCATTGGTTTTCTTTTAAATTACCAGAGAATATTCTTTTTCATGAGACATTTAGAGCAATGAGGGGTCTGGGCTTGCTTGTTTTCTTGCAGATGTTTTATGACCCAAACTAGGTAACATCATATTACTTGGTTTGGGTTACGAAACTTCTGCAAGAAAACGAGCTCAGAGAGCACCAAGCACCCCTCATCTCAACCCTGAGATATAAATATTCTCCTTTATTGGTGCATTTAGAACAATTTGGAAAATCCTTAAATATGTTTTTAAATGTTCAGTTTCATAAAATTTTAATCGTCTTAACTTTTTATTTCTGCTTATTATCTAAAGAATTTCTAATTAGATTTAATCCTGTTAAACTAGTTCCTGGACTGACAGTTACTGACCATTTTCTAGAGCAGGGGTCTCCAACCTTGGCTCCTGGAAGCCTGGCGGACTTCAACTCCCAGAGTTCCACAGCCAGCTGGCTGTGGAATTCTGGGAGTTGAAGTCCACCAGGCTTCCAGGGGCCAAGGTTGGAGACCCCTGTTCTAGAGGTTAACAAACAAAATACCCTAGGTCAGATAAGATAGGATGAGAGAGACTATGACATGATTATCCTGAAACCTAAAGAAACGTTCTCCACACTTCATCCATGCTGGACAATAAGTCCAGAATATTTTTGCCTTTTTGATATATCCAGAAATTTAATTCTTTAATTCGAGAAATTTAATTCTTGAGCATCTCCCCTGGTTGTAGTGACAGGTTAGATTGTTTTAAGAGGGGTTACCACCCTTTTTCTCTATAAAAAAAGTGAAACAAATTCTATTCTGCAATAAATACAGAAGAGGAGGAGGGAAGTTCACATTTATGTATTCCAGATTGTCCGATGTAAATAAATAAGTTTTCTTAATGGTTTACTGTGGAACACAGTCTTCCTGATTACAGTAATGTAATGTTTTCTCCCTTTTCCCTTCCCTCCAGCCAAGACAGTTCCAGGGACTACAGGGAGCCCTCAGATACCAGCCTTCTCTGCCTCCCTGGATTTGAGCTCCTCTGTGGCAGTGACATCCTCTAAGCCTCTGACACCCAACGTACCTATTTCCCTGTCCACTATTTCTCCTCCTTCGGGTGCTTCTCTGCCCACCAGTAGCGCAGGCAGTTTGGTGACCGCTTCTTCTGAGCCAGGCCACACTCCAGCCAGGCCCTCGTCTGCTCCAAAGCCCAGCATCCTCCTTGGGATCCTCACCAGTCCTCTAGCCGACAAGCCCCCAGCTGCAACAATGCCATCTTCTTCTGCGCCCAGCACGGTGCCTGTTTTCAAACCAGTGTTTGGCAGCCCAGCAAAAAGTGAGAACTTTGGCTTCTCCACAAGTGGCACCACTGTGGTTTCTGCCACTGCGCAATCTGTGCCTTCTTTGCCACCTCCTGTTGTTCCCAGCGGCATGTTCAAGCCCATCTTTGGATCACTGTCCGCACCAGCAACTTCTGTCCTGCCTACAAACACTTCTTCATCTCCCTTCACATTCAGCCAGGCCCCTCAGCCAGCAGCATCGTCTGGTCTTCCTGCCATCAATGCCTCGAGCAGTTTAGGGCTTCCTGTTCTCCCAGACGCCACCGTTACCACCTCGGTGTCACCCCCTGGAACAGCAAGCGTGACATTTGTCTCCATGAGCAAACCTGTGTTCAGTTTTGGGCCAGGCATACCATCCTCTGCCACTTCCCCCAACAACAACAACAGCAGCAGCAATAGCACTCCTGCCACTGTTGTCTCCACACTGGCATCACAGCCCTTGCTATTTGGGGCTGCACCCAGTGCCAGCACAGCTGCCATGCCCCTTTTCCAGTTTGGCAAGCAAGCTGCTCCTACAGGCGCCACTGTCAATCTCTTGGCACCCTCCAGCACCACTAACTCAGCTCCCACTATTACTGCTGCCGCCACCACAACCAATACTGGCTTCAGCATTTTTAGTGGCGGCAGCAGCAGTTCCACACAGGCTTCTTCAGCCTCATCAGCTACCACACAAGCTCCACTGACATTTGGATCTTGCACCTCTGCGTTTAGCAGTACCTTTGGGGCTGCCTCAAAACCACCCCCTCCATACCCTGCGGTTACAAGCCAGCTGGCTTTTGATTCAGGGGTGTCTGAGGGCCAGCAGGGAACTCTCAAGCCTCCTGCAGCAGGACCCCTGCTGAACTTTGGGACTCCTTTCAGCTTCACTGGCTCAGTAGCCCAACCTGCAGCCCAGCCAGCATTTGGTAGCTCTACACAGACCCCTTTTGGAGGGGCATCTTTTGGCACCAAAAGTACTTCCCAGCCAGCATTTGGAGTTGCATCGTCCATGTTTCCATTTGGGACAGCTACTGCATCCAGCACTCAGACTACAAGCAGCAGCACAGGAAGCTCTGTGTTTGGAGGTTCAGCCCCAGCTCCATTCACCTTTGGGGCATCGAATCCCCCAGGTGTAGCAGGCAGTGCTTTCGGCGTTGGCACCAGTGCTACAGGCACAGGAGTGCCCACAGTTGGGTTCAGTTTCGGCAGTGGGCAGAGCGGAGCTGCAGAGGGAGTGACACCCTTTGGAACTTCCTTGGCACCAAACCCTTTGGGTGCCCAGAACCAAAACTCTGCCTTTGCTTTCAGCACCCCAAATACACCTGAGAACAAGCTGGCATTTGGAGGTGAGTCCCCTTTGCTTGGCCCCTGGCTTGTTCAATATTCCTACTTATTTTGGGGGGGCGGATTGCTGGTTTTGTTTTATTTTGTATTTTGGCTAACCCTGTGGGCTTTTTTGATTCCTAGGATGGGGTCTAGAAGCCCTATCTTTATATTTGAAGCTGTTGGGAGTAAGTGAATTTATATTTCTGCCTCAGGAAACCACATGGAGATTTTTCAGTTCTGACTAGGTTCTGTTTCCATTCTGTCTTCTCAATCCAAGTCTCTTTTCCTTCAGCTCTGCTTGGTTCCCTGTGCTCACTACAACAAACATGGCTTCAAGTGCAAGTGAATGAGACTTGAGCCCAATTTAGGTGGCCATCGATTAGACCAAGTTTGCATGTGAGGAAATGAATGAAAGGCAGGCATTTCTGGGCCGACGATGCCTGTGTTCTTGGCTGATTTTGGGAGGAAAGTAAAATGGAAGAGAGAGGAAAGAGCTGATAGACTCCTTTGGTGTTCTTGTATTGGGATAAAACAATCATCTTTTGTACAAAACAGAGAAAGTAGTTCCTGTTGTTCATGTGTGCCTGACAATGTCAGGCAGGGATTGTGATCTTGTTTCTCCATAATGTGACTCCGTTCTCTAATAGACGCTTCGCTTTGCTACTATTTTGTGATTAGGGACTCCCACGCCTACATTTGGACAAAGTACACCTACCCCAGGTGGCGGCACAGTAGGGAGTTACAACCTTTCCTTTGGAACACCCATCACCCCCGCCTTTGGAGGAATGACACCTGCTTTTGGTAAGGATTTGGAAATTGACGGGGAGGGAGCCGTTCTATTACAAGGCAGTCTGTCTTTTTGCACCATTTAGAATGCCGGGATCAGACAGTAAACGTTAAATCACCACAGAACAACTTTTTGGTTTGGTTTGTAGATCGGGGATGAGGAGATGTAAAACAAAATGCATGATTATAAGGAACGGTTAACATAGTTCTACATCCAAAATTTATTGTGGCAATATCAGCGATATTGCCAGACGTTGATGGCATATTCTTTGACAGAGGCCAGAGATTGAAAATCACTCATGTGTAGCAACTTGGCATGCTTTCCACGCCCAAACCACCTATGTGAAAAGGCTGAAGGGAGACCTTTTGCTTTTCTGTCCCTCCAGGGCCAGCAACAGCTGCCTTCTCCATTGGAGCAGGATCCAAGACAGGAACTCGCCAACGGGTGCAGGCCCGGAGGCAGCACACTCGTAAAAAGTAACTGGGAGCAGCTTCCTGCCTGGACTTCAACTCCCAGTTGATCTGCTGACAGATCCTCCTAATACCGTACTACCCAAGGAAGACTTATCCAGCTGGACTGCCCTGGGAATCTCTTTTCTATAACAACCACAGGAAGCTATCCTGGATCAAAGAGTGATTTTTACCCCTTCAAATGGGATAGGAGAAACTTAAGCCCTTTTTACTTGAACAGTCTATGGCTGAGTCTGGATGAAAAATTTGTACATATCCTCTATTTTCCCCTTCTCCCTGTGGACCTCTCCCATTAATCTCCCCTTCTTTCTCTGCTCTTAACTTCATTCCTTTTGGACTGCTTGGTGAAGGGCGTAGGGTGTTGGGGAGGGTATTTGGCTCGCAGCCATAGAAACATTTCTGATTGAAACCAACTGTTAGCTTCCTTCCTCAGTTTCTTCTCTCTTTGGAAGCCTTTTCCAGAGAATCTTTAGGGCTTCCTGATCCAAATTCACATCTAAACATAGTCCACACTAAGACCCCCTCTGTCCCACTGGGATAGCCATCCTGTCTTGCCAAAGCTTTTTGGCTTTGTTGGTTTTAGCTGTGATTTGGGAGGTTAATTGTTAGCTGTGGCTACAGAGCCTAACAGCAGAGATGTGGTTGAATAGCAACATGAAATGGAGAAACATCTTGGGGTCAGAAGCCCGGGGGGGGGGGGGGGGGATCTCCCTCACTGGTCTGCTTCTTCCATGACCATTTGGTGAGGAAGACAGTGCCATTCACCCCTACAGCTTTTCATTTAAGCAGCCTTTCCTTTCCCTCTGCCCTCCTCCTCTCCTTCAAATGTCTGTGTTTTGCTCACAGTATGTTTGTGTTCTTTTTTTATTGCTCTGTGAATTGAGTTTGGAGGAAGAATTGAATTGTATGTGTGGCGGCATGTTGGTAATGCCGGACTTGTAAACATTTTCAGGGTACCTGTCTCCAACGGAGACGAACCCTGCCTAATTGGGTGTGGACAGTCACTGCATGGCTACGTGTGCTGAATGAAGTGTGAAGACTGCAATTTGGAAAGAGGAAGACATACCTCCCTGATGTTTGGTGGCTCCAGGACCTTGTGAAAAGTTCTCGATCTGTGCTGGGCCTTGGAATAGGGAGGAAAAGTATTTCTAAGCTGGAAGAGTAAAACCATAAGCCCTGTGGGGCTCTGACTGAAATCCGATTTCTTTTTTTTCCAACTTAAAAGAGCTTGAGTCACAGCAGTCAGCCATTGCGGGTAGACAAGCAGCTTGGCAACAAAAACGGTTCTCCTCAGCCAGTTTTGTTCTTGGAAGTCAGGCCAGCTGCCAGTGGTGTGAATGTGTGCGTGAGCCTGCCTAATTCTAAATTTAAAAAAAAAAAATATTTAAACATTTTTTAACAAAGTGAAACTTTATTTTTATATTTAAGCTAAATTGCCTTTAAATTCCTTCAAGCTTGGTTCATAGAGGTGTGAAAGTACAAAGTTGTTCATTAGCAATTTGCCTGTGCTGTTACGAGACAACAGGGCTTATAGGGAAGTGGGGGGAAACACCTGTTTTCTTGCCACCACCCCCTCGGGCTTCACAGGTCAGTGTTTCATGTGTTTGTTGAATAATGTGAGCGTGGCTCAGTCTGTTCCATAATGCTTGAGAGCTCTTGCACGTTTTTAAGTGGGGCTGGGAAAGTGAATCTGGGTCAGCGCTTGTCATGTGGAGGCAAGGCAGACGTGTAGCTTGTAAAAAGAACGGCCACTTCAGTGATTGCTTGGGACAGAGACTAACTTTGCTGGGAAAAAGGGCCACCTTCAAGAATCCCATCCATTATTTAATATATTAGTTAATATTGACCAATTAACTAATATTCCTAGTAATAACGGCTCGTATTTCATCTTTCCACATACGGCAGTGGAAGGGGTGGGTGGTTAGTCCTCCGCCAGCAACACGGGGAGGCATTTTCTTAGTGTCCCCAGGTCTGCAATGAACCAGTCGTTTTTCCAGCCGGGAAGCAGCTGTCCCACCCTATACAGGTAGAGCAGCTTTTGTTACTAAGATATTGCTGTGTATGAATGAAATGAAGTAAGTAAAAATAAAAAGAATGGGCTGGCTTTTTAAAAAAAAGTTGCAATGGAGACTTGGATCATTCCTGTCAAGGGTTTTAGTGTGACTGTGCAATTTCTTTTCCTTGCTTATGTTGATTTAAAATAAAACTGCTTGAGCCAGAATGTTTTTTACTGTTTTTTTGGCCAGATAGCCCCCTGGAGTGGCTTGACAGATCAATAAAAGATGCTAGTCTCTGTTCCAGTGGTTTTCACTTTCCTTTCATACCTTTTTCCTACAAACATTGAAAAGGGTCCTCTTGCCACAGGATAGGGATGAACTTTCCAACTCAATTTCTCTCAAGGCCTCCATACAGGTGGTCTTCCTCACCCCATGGTCATTACACCTGGTTCCAAATTCCGGTGGCTGCCCCAAGCCCCAGAGTCATGACTGCATTTTGGGCGCTCAGCAGCTGCCCCACATTTATGGGTATTGGAGTATCCTGTGGTCACATGACCTTGGTTTACAATGTTTTTGCCAAAGCCTGGTTTTTCTACCAAATTCCCATTTCAGTAGGTCCACACCGACTAACTGAAAAGTTGACTTTTATTTCCATCCAAGGTCTTTTTCTCTTGCAAAGTCCACTGATAAAAGACCAGGAAGCTTCTGAAGAATTTCACTTATTTGGAAAAGCCATCTGTTTCTTCTTTTTTCGTTTCCTGGTTGCTGCATTGGGATTTGTTTCTAATTTACTGCCAGCCTCTGAAAGCAGCATTGCAGAACTATAAGCAAAACCACAAAGAACAGAAAGCTTTTTCCTACATATCAAGATGCAATTATGACACAAATATCTGAAACGTACGTTAAGACTAATTCAAAGTGTGCAAAGCCATCAAACAAAGTAATAAAACTCTGAGAGATAAAAATTATGCATAGAGTAGATTAACATGAGGAGAGTCTGTGGCCATGTAAACTGAACTTTATCCAGTGAAGAGATGATGTTAAATTAGAAATCACCAAGGATTCTCCCATGACTGACTGGGAAGACAGGCAATAGCAATAGCATTTAGTGCTTTACAGCCCTCTCTAAGCAGTTTACAGAGCCAGCCTATTGCCCCCAACAGTCTGGCTCCTCAGCCAGATGGATGTTGGTTTCCTATTTCTAGAAATAAAATCTATTCCATAATGCTTGAGAGCATTTGAGTATCTTGTATTATATGGAAATTACTGTCTCTTGCTAACAAGATGTGCTTTGACAGAACCACCTCTGCATCTGAAAAAAACTCAAATTTCTTTGTGTGCTATGCCTATTGTCTGGTTCAGGACTGACCCATTCAAGATTGGCACAAGGCTTATTGGGCCCCATAATGCAGGTTTGTAAGCAGATAAATTGAAGCTTATCTCAATTGTGAAAAGTAGGATCCCGTTGCCAGGGTCGAGGGCAGAGAGCCACAAACCTCATAGGTTTGGCCTCTAGAATCTTTATAAGATTTTCTGAAAGGTGGGAATCATCCTTTCTTTTAATGACACTGAAGTGACTTCTGGTTTGTAAGGCTTCGGCGGCAGCAGGAATCTGCAATCATGCGCAGTTTCTACTGCCCTCGCGGCTGGAGTGCCCCCGATCCAGTTGGATTTGGGGGTTATAGTTACCACGTAGAGGTAACTGAAGACAGGGGAGATCCGGCAGGGTTCCGGTGGGGATCGCAACTCCCCTCCTCAGCTGGCTAAACTCCCTTTTCCGAAAGCGGTGGGGCGGCGGTCAGCAATGACCGTAGTATAGCGCATAAAGAACATTATATAGAGTATTTATGCTATACAGTATACAGGTAGTCCTTAACTTACAACCACAATTGAGCCCAAAATTTCTGTTGCTAAGCAAGACAGCGGTTAAGCGAGTTGTACCTGATTTTGCAACTTTTGCCACAGTTGTAAAACGAATCAGCAATTCTTAAGTGAATCATGCTAAGCGAATCTGGCTTCCCCCATTGACTTTGCTTGTCAGAAGCCAGTTGGGAAGATTACAAATGGTGATCACATGACCCCAGGAGAGTGCAACTGTCATAAATACATGCCAGTTGCTAAGCACCCAAATTTTGATCACATGACCATGGGGATGCTCAATAGTCGTGAAAAGTCGTGAAAACTGGTCCTAAGTCGCTTTTTTCCATGCTGTTAACTTCAATCACTAAACAAATAGTTGTAAGTCAAGTACACAGGGAGCATTCTTTCACCTTGCTGAACATACTTTGTGCTTCCTTTCCAACACTGCTACAAAGAATCCATTGGTCAGTGTTTCTTCTGGCGATGCTCGGAGAAAGCACTTCGCTTCAGGGAAAACAGGTAAGCCACGAGGGGTCCAGGATGGCAGCACTTCTACCAATCTCCAAGGAAGAAAAGCAGAGAAGTACTTTTAAGAAATCAGTGTTTCCCTGTCCTTTCTACTCTGCTGCCTTACTATTTTACAGTCGTATTCAGGAAGCAAATTTCCCTCTTTCAAAATCTTCTGATCAGCAGCACAGCAGCATCTAACAACCTGGCTGATCACCAAAAGCTAAGCAGAGTCAGATCTTGGAAGTACCAGGAAGCCTCTAGACTAGGAAATCAAACACCCATCCTAGAAAATGGCCATAGCAAACCACTGCTATGCTGTTGCCAAGGAACCTACATGGAATATCCCCAAAGTCACCAAGAATTGTGTTTAACTAAGAAGCTTTAGTTCCTAATGGCTATGAAATGGAAAAATGTCATTCCTGTCCCTAACGGGCCCAACCCTAAAATAGGTAAGAGATTGCTGCTTTCAAATGTATTTGTCATGAGCTGCTAACAAGATGAAAACACTGGAGAAATCCAGTTAGTTTGATCATATTTGGGAACATGAGGGAACTGTAGATCTACACTCCAGGAGGGCATGAAGAGGATGAGCTATATTAATTGCCAAGAGACTTCTAGCTTTATACAGTCCTTTCCACCAGCAATCCTTAAATAGCACAAGGAAGACGTCTAATGGAGATTTTCAGTCATCCAGGTCATGGTTGTCCCAAAGGTGCTTTTTCAAGAAGCAACTGGGCTGAAAAACTTCTGGTTTGCGTGGCTTCGGGGCAGCAGGAATTCGCGACAGCTCGCGATTCCTGCTGGCTAGCTGTCGAGGTACCCCCGATCCAGATGGGTCAGGGGGTTAAGGCTGCCCTGTAGGGACAGCTGAAGATAGAGGGGAGCCGGTTAGGGAGGTGGGGGCATCGCAGACCCCCCCCCTTCTCCGGAAAAACCCCTTTTTCCCAAGGCGGTGGAGCGGCGGTCAGCAATGGCCGCCACGAAGAAGCCAGCAACCGGGTAAGAACTGTGCTGGAGGAAGTGTGAAGAGTTAAAGTTCTGTCTGAGCCGGGTCAAGTAACACCTTTTAAATTGCCTGGAATTGAGCTGCTTGTTGCTGGAGGATACATTGTTTCCCTAAGAAGATCGAAAGCGGCGGAGAAGCTGTCAAAGGGAACTTTCTTTTTTTTATTTTTGTTTACTCTCCCATCTCACGGAAAAAGCAGAAATATTTGGATATATTAGACATTGAAAGTGGATTGCTTTGAAAGCTAAGCTAAGAGATAAAGGGATTTTTGGACATTGAAAAATTTAAGAAATTGGAAAATTTTTGCTGGAGGTATGGATTTTTGATTATTTAAAATTGTTATTGCAAGTGGGAAGGGAGAAAAAAAAAAATTGGAGCAGAAACTGAAAAAGGAGGAGACTGTCTAGAATGTCTTGGTGGATCCCAAAAGAAGATATATGGTAATTGGACCTCTTTGATTAAAAATTAATTTAGAAAGAGAAAGAGAAGAAGGAAGAAAAGTATTAACTTTTGGAACTTTTTTCTTTTTTTTAATTGCTTTTGATTGTCCTGGATTAAAAATACTTGTGGTTGTTTTGGAAAAAGTTTTCCCTTTTCATAATGGCATTGTCTGTGGATGAACTAGAGATTGACTATCAAAGATATAAAAAAGAAGATACTTTGGGCGCTTTGTTCCAATTCTTAGAAATGGCGTTATGTTCTGTTGAAAAGTTGATTATGCAGCAGAAGGACTGGGACAAGGAAGAAGAGGAAGAAGAAGCCATCTTTGATGAACAATGGGTCCCTTCCGGAGAGGAGGAGAAAAAGGATAAGAAAAAGGGGTTTTTAAGAATTATAAAAACAACCAAAAGAGAGAAAAATGAGCGAAAAGATGGAGGCAAGGTTAGAAAGCAAAGGAAAAGGAGCAAGAAAAGCGAAGAGAAAAAGCAAAGGGGTAGAAAGGGCAAGGAGAAGAATAAGCAAGAGAGAAAAGGGGGGAGGAGAAGCCTTAATGGGGGGAAGCAAGATTTAAAAAAAAAAAGTTTATTTAGAGACAATCGGTGAATTTAATTTAGATTAAAAGAGGGATTCTGGAGGGTATATAAGAGTGTGTTTTTATATGTATATTTAGAATAAAAAATTTATTATGTAATTTTAGAATCTTTTAAACAGAATCCCAAGAAAGATTTATATGTAGTATTTTTAAGTTAGGTAATGAGTTATAGATGTAACTCCAATTGTTGTACAGGAGAAGTATAGTAAAAGAAAAAAGATGAATGGATGTTTGGAAATAGAACAGACAAAGAATGTTGTTGAAAATGGTAATAATGGAAGGATATATATGCTTTTCTTTTGATTTTGTATATTGATAAAAGGCAATAAAATTTTAATTGATAAATAATTTGGATGGAAAAGAGAAGTAGGGACAAGATATGAAGTTAATATTATATGAAATATTAATATTATAATCTTGAAATGTTATGTTTTATTGGTTTATCATTATTATTATTTTTTAGAAAAGAATTTATAAGCTGTTATGCCTTGATTTTGTGTGCATTGTTTTTAGAAAACTGATAAAAATGGTTTTTATATACATATATAAAAAAAAAATGATAATAAGATATGGAAGGAGATTTAGGTTGAATATGATGTTTGAATTTGTGTCTGTGTAAAGAGTTTTAACCCGGGAACAGGCAACCTTCAGAAAAGATCTTTTAGTTTTGTCTATGTTTTATGTTTTGTGTTTGTATGTTTGTGTATTATGCTTATGATAAAACTAACAAAATTTGTTTTTTATTAAAAAAAAAAAGGAAAAAAGAATCAATAAAACCTTGGAGGAATGTTAGATGAGAATAATTTAAACAAGCCAGAAAGAAAAGAATATGATGACTATAAAATGGATAAATATGGAAGAGAAATGAAATTGAATAGGAGTAAAGAGAAATAATGAGAAATTTGATGAAAGATATTTGTGTGTCCATATGGGGATGGGATAAATTGGAATATTAAAAATATTGTTTTGTTTGACTTGTAAGGACTTACAATATTAAGAGGTTTTATGTGTTTATGTATTTACTGGTTAATGATGTGTTGTTTTATCTTTAAAATTAATAAAAATTTGTTTCAAAAAAAAAAAAAAGAAGCAACTGGGCTATCATGTTTTTCTTTGAAGACATTTTGCTTCTTGTCCAAGAAGCAAAGCTTTTTGGATGAGAAGCGAAATCCAGTTGCCTCTTGAAAAAACACCTTTGGGACTAGCAAGGAAGAACCATCCCACTTTGCAGCCCAAGTTCTACCAGCTCCAGGAAGGCAGGCCCTGATTTATCCACCTTCTTATACCTGAAGGCGCTTCCCTCCTGCTCCAACACATCCTGCACCACATCTTCATTCTCCTCTTGGTGCACCGAACATGTGGAATAAACCAGCCGTTGAAGGGCAGGGAACTGCAATGCATGTGACAGCATTTTTCGCTGGAACCCAGCAAGTGCCTGCAGTCGCATAGGTGGGGAGGTGCTTTCCACCTCTGCCAGGCGATTGACCATACCTGCAACAGAAACAGACATCCCAAGCATCAGTAGCTGTTGAAATCTGGCCTCCAGGGAAACATATTAAGCTCTGTCTTGATACCTACCTAAAGGTATCCATCTTGGTTTACCTGGAGTGGTAGAAATTTGGCTCAAGAACCATATAGTTCTATTTTTAAGTTACTTGTAAATCTATGTATACAAACCCAGATCAGCTCCATTCTATTACACTTAATCTGGAAAAATCACCATTGTATCTGAGAGCCAAATCATAAATGCCCCTCTTCCTAAAAACTATTTCCAACTGTTCTAATTAGCTGTCGCTTCCCATCTTGGATAAAAAGGCACAATGTACGGCTGTAGGATACTCTTGACTGTTCCAATTCCAGGTTGCAGAGAAAATATACCTTGATGGTCTCTCATCCATTATTCCTAGTAAGATTGTATTTTAATGTAAATCGAAGCTGGAAATCCACCTCCACCCTTTATTCACCTGAGCCGCTGCATGAAGGATCCAGGAGAATGTATCTCACTTTGCTGTACTTGGAGTCAGTGGGATCTGTTGCTAAGAAGTCTTGATGTGCCAGCTGATGGCAGGTGACCCCTGCCCGTACCAACATAGTGCTCATTGTGGCCAGCCGCTTGGCATCGAGATCAAAGGCAAAGATCTGCCTGCATTTCAAGAAACAGAAGGAACTTTTGAGGGGCCATGGACACATGGGCATAAGATCAGATACCTCTGCAGGAGAGAAAGGTGAAAAACAATAACTTCACCACAAGCAGCTCTTCCTCTCCAAGATAAGTTACCCGAAGCTTATTCATCTGCAGAGCATTCTAAAGAACAGATTTGAGAAGACAGGATCTATTCTCTCTAACCTGGCTTCTTGGAATTTTTGGTTTCTAATTGGAAGAATCAAATAAGATCTGCCTCATCCTGAGATCCTGGAAGCTTATTACATCAAAGTTTATCCCTCTGTCTGGAGGGTATCCAGGGATTATATTACAAAAGCTCATGGTTCCTTTTTTCATTAAACTGCTGGAAATACTCAACTGGCTGGGTTCACATACAGTATAAATCCACAATCTGCAATGACCACATTCATGCAACATACTAAGTCAATTAAAAACAAACAAAATTCGTATTACATTTTAGAATGATTTGTATGAATCCAACTATAGTCACAAGCCCCTCTTAATTACAAAAGTAAACTTTCTAGAAATGTTGAGGCCATGGTAAAAAAAAAACAAAAAACAGAAGAAAATGTTAAATTTAAACAACAGAAACTTTCTTAGCAAACCCAGACTTAACTTAATGCTCTTAATATGTCATTTATAAACAAGTAAAATGTTATGTGTTATTTGGTACATTTTAAAAACCTCCAGCAAAATCCAGTGATTTTCACAGATGAGCACAAATATATGAATATTACAAAACAAGCGTTTCATCAAATAGTTTAAGAGGCAGGTAAGGCAGATAATTTTGCAAAGAATTCCTTGTTTTGCATAACTATGATTATTTACATGAATTAAACTGTGATCATAGCCTTTACTATGCAAACAACTGCAAATTGTAGAACTACTTATTTAGACAAGCAGTTATCTCAGGGTTTCTCACCTAAATCCAAAAAAATAAATTGCAAATGGAAATTGCAAATTTGGGAGTAAACAAAAAATATTGTCATATTTATGACAGTGTGCCTTGATTTCTATAAAAATCACTAGCATATTTTAGATAATAATTTAAACTTTAACATACTGGAAACTGTTGAATATTATTTAGATAATATAGAGAACTATTATTTTTCTAGTAGTAGAAATTGCTTTATCTTTAATGTAAAAATCTAAATTATACATTTGGAGTAAATTAAACGTTGCTTTGGAAAATTCCCATTATTCCAAAAGAGAGTATGGAAGGAGAAAGGTTGCAGAACTGAGAGCTGCTGGAAGAAGAAAGCAGATCCTAAGCAGCTAAGAAATGTAGAAAAGAGCTTTGAAATTGTCCTTTCTCATACCAGTCAACCACAAATGTTTCTTTTGTTTAAAAAAAAAAATCCACCTGCAACTGGGATGAAATTTAGGTAACTATAGCAAGGAGATTTGCAGAAGGAATATATTGTCAAAGGTGGGGGGCTGATTTGAGGCTGCAGAAATTCTTCACCTCTGCTTCCAGGAGGAGGAAACTAAGGAGACTGACTGGAGCAAAAGATTTGTAAGGAAGATGGAGAGACAGATACATAACGTTAAGCAGCACCAGAGGGAGTGACCTTCAGTTCATCAATCAGACCTGCAAAATTGACCAGAAATGGGGATTTTTATTTTTATTTTATTTTTATTGGGGGGGGGGCTTGCTAGCACCATGCAAACCTAGAGAATAGATGCTCCCAAAATCTATTCTAGATCTTTCTGGGAGCCCAATGCAAATGCTACTTTGGCTACATTATCCTTATCACCGGGATCTTTGTAGAAATTAGTGTTATGCTGTGAACTGCCAGAGAGGATTCTATAGCTCAGAATGCTGCCTAAAATATTTCCATAAATAAATGGTATCGCCCTTCCGTCCTCTTACCCTTTGTTCTTCATGATGGCAGCCAGCTGACTGGTTTTGTTGCCAGGAGCAGCACAGGCATCAATTACCTGGGACCCTGGAGTGGGGTTCAGGACAAAGGCAGGGAGGCAGCTGGCCTAGGGTTAAAACACATGCACCTGAGATAAATGCACACTTATCCACATATGGCAGGCCCGTCACCCTCTTTCCATATTCCCCAGCCTCAATAGCAGCTTCTCAAACAAACTGTCAAGAAACATTTAACGCCCATTGCATTCATACCTGTGTGTGTGTGTGTGCGTGCATATATATGCATGTCTCCCCCTCCCCCCTCTCTCTAACAGCCTATTAAGCTTAAGCTGACATTTCTGTATTTCACCTGGAGAATTTATCACAAAATTAAAAGTGATAAGTTACTGCAAGATAGCAATAGCACTGAGACTTATATATCACTTCACAGTGCTTTACAGCCCTCCCTAAACGGTTTACAGAGTCAGCATACTGCGGCATATCTGGATCCTCATTTTACTGACCTCAGAAGGCCTGGTGAGTCTAGTGAGATTCGAACTGCCAAGATAAAATAGGAACTTCAAAACCATAGCATAAAGCCTAAATGCCTGAAACCAGCCAGAAGCTGCCCTTAGAAGGAAGAGGGAGGCCATCAGAAGAGTCTGATTGTGTTTGGGCAACTTCATCAAGGCAGGTCAGCTGCCAGCTAAGCAGATCCACCAGCCCTTCCCTCTGGTTCCATGTGGAGAAGTCCTCAGGCCACTGTGTCCTGTCCCAGCCTCACTCACCTTGTCCTGGAGAATGATGTGCCCAGCCTGATAGAGCTGGTTCTCATGAAGATCTGTCCGAGGAGGGAAGATCAGCAGATTGGGAAGATGAAAGTCCAGCAGAAATTTCTTCCTGGATAAGATTGCTTCCTCCATACTGAAAATGATAGTAATAAAGATGGAAAGCTGTTGCTTCTTTCCCAAGCTAAAAAAAACCCTCCCTCCTACCAGATATGGAGAATCAGAAAGCAGAGCTCTCTGAATGCAAGCAGCCTGGCACAAATAAGCCTGTCGGTCAATGAAGAAAGTGTCTATCAAGTAAGTGTGGAGAAATTTCAAGGGCTTCTTGCTCTGCAGCAGGAAAGCAGGATCAGAGATTAAAATAGCCACCAAAAGTTGCTTCAAGAAATGGCTTATAAGGGAGGGGAGAGAGAGATTTGGATAAACTGATGCAGAATTACAAGCATGAATGTACTTGGTCTACTTTTGTATTATGAGGATGAAACTATCTCCTCCCCAGACCCCAAATCAGGGGTCTTCAAACTTGGCAAGTTTAAGACTTGTGGACTTCAACTCCCAGAATTTCTCCTCCAGTCATTTTAGCTCAGGAATTCTGGGAGTTGAAGTCCACAAGTCTTAAACTTGCCAAGTTCGAAGACCCTTGTCCCAAATCCTTCTTCCTCTTTCAATCTGGCCCAAAAGGGAGTAAGGGTGCCAACTGCAGCATTTTATGTTATAGGGATAAACTCAGCTTAACTATAGCTAGTGAGCACAAGCTAGTTTTAAATAAACTTAAATCTCATTGTCCCAAGGGTGCGTTTTCAAGAGGCCACTGGACTTTCTTGGTTTTCTTTGAAGACATTTCACTTCTCATCCAAGAAGTTTCTCAGCTCTTGAAATATCTTCAAAGTGAAATGTCTTCAAAGAAAACCAAGAAAGTCCAGTGGCTTCTTGAAAACGCACCTTTGGGACAACTATGACCTAGATGACTGACAATCTCCATAGACAGTAAATCTTCTTCAAACCAAGTTTGCCTTGATTACTACACAGGCATGTCCATGTTGTCTCCTTGACAATGGTCTGACAGTGATGTGCCACTGGCTACTTCTGAGTTATTTCTCAAAATCCCTCTAGTTTAAAGTCCTCGCATTTCCTGGTTGTATGTCTCATCCATTGTAAACTGAGTTGGACTCCACTTAGGTTTTTTTAGGATAAACTGCAGATATGCCAGAATGAAAATGGATGCTTTCAGTTTCTTCCTTGAGGCTATACATGACAGGAGGGACAGTGAGCAATTGCAGATTCCTGAAAAGTTTGCAACACTACAGCCTGCAGACAGAGAGCCTTCCTGAGATATGGAGCCGGGGTTGAAGAAGGCTAAACTAACCTGGCTGCTTTGCCCTGGTAAGAGTAGCCCTGGCGTTTGAAGTAATCAACAACATCATCCACACATGTCTTCAATAAATTCACTCGGACATAGCGCGGCATCTGAAGTGCTGGAAAAGAAAGAGACAGGGATCTTCTGAAATCAAGTTCCCAGATTTTCCATAAAGTCTTCACTGATTTGTCTTTTGTATCCATTTTAATCCAGCAGGAACATCATCTCACATAGCTAGAATAAAGATTGTAGCCAGATTGGAAAAAAACTGTCTAGAGGCACTGCCCTCCTTCACACATTACATTTGTTTGTTTCATCACAGCCTGAGTAAGGTCCAGTTCTCTGGATTCAGTCAGCAAAGTAACTCATAAATCGTATTTTATGAACCATAATGACTGATTCACACAACACATGAAGCCAAACCAAATACATCTCATTATGATTTAACATAATACACAAATCCAACTTTGGCTGGCTGACTAACTGTCCTTAGTTTCAGACACAGAGCATTAAAGCCTGCACAATTGCTGCCAAGAGACACATTTGACCAAACACTTTAGACAGGCTTTCCAAAAGCTGCAAAGTTTTTATTCCTATTTTTTCAGTTGCAGCTGATGTAACACTGCCGTCTATTTAAATTCGGCCCTCTGACCTCTTCCAAAAACTCCAAGCATCTACCTTTGCCAGATTCTCCAGCTGGTGGCAGAAGATCTTCATTGCGGCTCACTTTTTTCTGGACCTTCAAGCGAGCAAGCTCAGCCTGGAGACGCGCATGATGCTTCAATACCAAGGCCTTCCCACGTCCTCCACCACGAAGCCCCTTGCCAATGAGTAAGTCATATACCAGCACCTAAGAAAGGAAAACAGCAGGAGAAAAGAGCTGGGATCTGAGGCCAAGATTGGAACTTCTCACTCTACATCCAGCTGCACTGAATTGAGGAGGTGTCAGCTGTAGTGAATGGGTGGGGGGGAGCTTTTTAAGAAGATATATAGGCCACATCTGGACGGCATCAGCAAGGAAGTAAGAATAAGTCTTCAGTAAGACATGTCAGTAAAACAGAATGAAAGAAGGAACCTTCATAGAAGGCACTGAAAGGCACACCTAACATTGTTATAACATAAATATATTTTATAACTAATAAATGTTAAATGGTACTTTTTCTCCACAAGCTCAAGACATATTATATGGGCATTTATCTTGAATAAAAACATTGAATTATCTATATTTTCAAATTACAAGAAAAACTGAGAAAATAAGGATGGGCCCAATGACTTTCAATTGCTGAGGCAAGACTTGAAGGTGAGTATTCTAAATCCTAATCCAACACTTTTTACCACTGTACTGCACTGATTATTCTACCCATTGCAATGATTTCCTAGTAATATGAACAACACATTAAAAAAACAGACTAATGAATTTGGGTTACAGGAATCCCTACAAAACCCTGAAAAATGCTTGGGGGAAGGGAAGGGAAGGGGAAGGAAAGGAAAGGAAAGGAAAAAAGGAAAGGAAAAAAGGAAAGGAAAGGAAAGGAAAGGAAAGGAAAGGAAAGGAAAGGAAAGGAAAGGAAAGGAAAGGAAAGGAAAGGAAAGGAAAGGAAAGGGAAAAGAAGAATAGATTGCAGAATAATAAAGTTGGAAGGGATCCTGAAGGTCTTCTTTTCCAGCCCCCTGCTCAAACAGGAGATCCTATACCATTCCAGACAATGGCTATCCAATGTCTTCTTTAAAATAGATGGAGTACCTAAAACTGGAGGCAAGAGGCAATCGCAAAAGAGAAAAAAAACAAATAGCTGACATTGCATGCTTTTCCTACATTCCACCCCATTCATATTGTTGGATTTTCCCTTCTCTCATTGTTCCGCTCTCCCATTTCCAAAGACCTTATCAGGTACCAGAAAAGGGGCCTGCTGTTGCGGATTCCCCCAAATCTGTCCACCTGAGCAGTCCGGGGTTGAAGTCACCTATAAGCCACTGATTGTGCATTTCCAAGCACAATGGTCCCTGCAGTTACCAAATGCAAAACAACTCCAGGTAATCTAGACTGTATGAAAAATGGCTTCAACATTCCCATAAGGAATGGTCACACCTGTTCACCTTGGCCAGATGTGGCTGCAGCTTTTTTTCAGCACGGAACAAACCAGCAGCATCTATGATGGAATCCAGCACAGAAGAATAGCGATGTGTTTCTGAAACAAGGGCGTAGAGCAACCGTGTATTCTGCAAAAGGAAGGAATGTTGTTGATGGAATCAGAAGAATCTATAACGATACTAAGCAAACAATGCCAACAAATCTGGAAGACCATACAGTGGACAACATATTGGAAGGGGCCAGTTTACCTACCAAAACTAAAAAAAGGAAACTTAACAGTTTGTGGAAATGATCACACAGTATCCTTAGTTTCACATGCTAACAAAATACACTGTAAAACTATGGAATGTCCTTAGCAAAATGGGACTCCCAAAACACTGGGAAAGCCAGTCCAGATGGAACATAGCAGAAAAGACTGGCTCCAGGTCAGTAAAGGAGTGAGACAAGGTTATTTATTTATTATTTATTCATCCTAAAACAGGGGTCACCAACCTTTTGGACCTCAGGGACCATCAAACTCATAATTTTAGATCCCAGGGACCATTAACCGGTTCTGTGGGCATGACCTAATTTGTGAGTGTGGCTTGGTGGTCATGTGACTGGCTGGGCATGGCTCGTATGTAAATATTATAAATATTTATATAAATATTGAATTTTTTATATAAAAAAGAGCAACTTTTACCCCAAATCAGGCAAAGCAGGCAGGCAGATTGAGTTGCTCACAGAATCACAGATTCATTCAGAGATCTATCTATCTGCCATTGGCTAGCTCAGTCTATCACATAAAATTTGCTTGCAAGCAAACTAATAAAATTTACAAGCAAGCAAACTCACAAAATTAACTCACAACATACCATGTATGTAAATATTGATTTTTTTTTATAAAAAAAGCAATTTTTACCCAAAATCAGGCAAAGCAGGCAGATTGAGTTGCTCACAGAATCCATTCAGTGATCTATCTATCTGCCATCAGCTAGTTCAGTCTCTCAAATTTGCTTGCTGTGACTCTGCACTGAATTTGCTTGCAAGCAAACCTTCGGTCCTAAGGGAAGCAGAGCTGAAGATCTAAAGACTAGCTAGAAAGCAAGAAATCCAACCATTTCCTGCTTCCTAGCTAATCTAAATCTCCCGGCATGGCAAAACAGATGATGGTCAGAAAAAGGAAAAATAGCAATTTTAGCAGGCAAGTTTGCTGAGTAAGGAGTGAGTAGGCGGGGAGGGTTCCTACAGGCCACGTGGAGCCTTGTGTTTCTGTGCTGCCTGGATTAATTGCTTTGGAGGGGGTGCTCTGGGGTGAGATTTCTCTGTGGCTCACCAAAATTTTCTCTAGGCCCATGGCCCACCGGTTGATGACTGCTGTTCTAAAAAAACTCTTGTCAATAAGTACAGCAACCAGACCCAGAGTTGGCAACGAAAATACTCAGTTGGTAACCAATAGTAAAGGAACAAGCCAGTCAAGAAATGTACCACAGACTAGCACTTGGTATAGCATCCATGAGCACTTTAAAATAATATTCAGATGCTGTGATTTGTCAAAATCTAGAAAGATCAGAATTGTGCAAGTGAAAGTTGGACTTTAAAGAAGCAGGACAGAAAGAATTTTGGTGCTGGACAGAATTCTGGAGAATACCATGGATAGCCAGGAAAAAAAAATGCATAATTGAACAAGTCAACCCGGAATTCTCACTTGAGGCGCAGGCTCATATTATATTTTGGACACATTATGCTAAGTCCTAGCTGTTTTGAGAAGAAGCAGCCTATTAAGACACAAATTATGGATTCAATTGTAGTGTTGATGCATACACAATTAGAAGACCTGAAGACCAGATTGGATCATCTGTCTGGCTCTTCAGAGTCCCTATTAACTGGCATCTATTAAATCACATGAAATTGTGAATGGTTTTCTTTAAGAACAAGGGTTCAATTTGTGCAATGTTTTTAATCAAAAAGCTGCCATACTTCAGCCTGCAAGTGCTATACATAGTAAATATTTTATTCATAGTATTGTGTAAATTTGGGGAAATGGATTAATTCCAAAAACTATGGTTAAATGTGTTGTTTGTAAAAACACAGCAGCATTTGATCTTTTGTGTACTAAGGTTAAACAGGGCTGGACTGGTTTACATCTGGGAAGGGAGGCTACCAAGGAATTCCAGGCTTGTATTGAAGAGTTCAATGCAAGCCACAGCTGTACTGTGCCAAGCAACTGCATAACATTAACAAGTGCTGAGTTCGATTCGAGGATATTGTTAACCTAAACGCTAAGCATATTACTGTATATCCACCGCATTTTTGCATCATCTCTTCTCGTTTTGAGCATAGGAAAATTTGTTTTTAAATGACACTCAAAATATTCATTGAACTCCTTCAAAGGAAGCCCGCTTCCTTTAAAAAAAAAAAACCCCACAAGTACACACGAAAGTAACTGTCGCCTCTCAGTGTCTGTAGCTAGCAATAAAAAGATAGTCTATGCTCACACGTGGAGGGTCTATTTCCACCACCACCCTCCTATTATTTTTTTAACTCTTAAGTTGTGCAAAGACCGCCAACTTGCCGGGAAGTGACTTCCATAGACGAGAGTCTTAAGGGAACCTTCCCGACGCTCCAGCTTTGGCAGGATAGAAGCAGCGACACCATAAAGACCAAACGCCGCGCCGCTTCCCTGCCTGCGCGGCCGCATCTTCCTCCGGTTGTATGGATCCGGACTTCGGGAGCCTCCGGCGCGCACGCGTACAGCGAGGAAAATGAACTGCGCGTGCGTAAAGCAGGGGCGGCTTTCATAGAGCTATACTAGTTCCACAGCATCTACCATTCAAACTCGAGGAGTTTCGAGATCTTTTTTTGTTTCTCTGAGAAAAGCAAAATGCCACGCACAGAAATGAATGGGGAAATGCTCAGTTTTACTGCAGCCATCGCTCTATGTACGTAAAAAAAAAGGGGGGTAAGCTTAAACCAGGGGTCCCCAAACTTGGCAACTGTAAAACTTGTGGACTTCAACTCCCAGAATTCCTTCTCTAGTCATTTTAGCTCAGGAATTCTGGTAGTTGAAGGCCACAAGTCTTACAGTTGCCAAGTTTGGAGACCTCTGACTTAAACAAACACAATAGGTTCAGAGAGTCATCCCAAGTTCTCTCACTTCTGTTGGCTGGAACTGGGGAATTCTGAGAGTTGAAGTCCAATGAGTCTTAACAGTTGCTAAGTTTGGGAAAAAAACAAAACCATCTCTAAGGCTATCAGAACTGGTTACAAGAATCAAGCCCATAGATGGCACTAAAGACTTAGCATGTTCTCTTTTCTGAATGCCTTGATTCCCATCTGGTGGCCATCGGATGTTTGCATCTCAGATCTGGTCGCCCTCAGTGGGAATGCAACCATAAACATCGCTGATGATGTTACCTAGTTTGGGTAATGAAATGTCTGCAAAAAAACCCAAACAAGATCAGCGAGAACCAAGGTACCCTCATTTTAACCGTGTGTATTCTCCTTTTTCAAAATATCAGTGTTGGGCTGCGTTGGAAGTTAAAACCCACTCCTCTCCTAGGAAAATGAAATATTTTAGGATACACTAAAAGGATGGAAAATTTCCCCTAAAAAGAAAAGTAGAAACTCAGAGAGGCAGATACTCAGCTCCCCCTCCCCCTTTGCTATTGGACCATTACTCTGGCCTAGGCCAGTCTATTTTACATAACAATGATCTATTCCAGGTAGAGCTATAATAGGAACATCTTGAAGCATGCATGTGATTGTCCTTTTCACTCTGGAGCTCCAAGCTATGTGATCCTGTCCACTATTAAACCATCTTTCCAAACAGCCTCCATTTTTCCAATGTCTTTTTCCCCACTTGGAACTAAACCCAGAGGGGTATTTCTTCCAACCACTGCAAGATCTTGACTGAATTCACAACTTATAATGGGAGGATATATTCAGACAACATTGCTACTCTATCTTACCCCAGAGCCAGGATGATGGAGCAGGAGTGGGTATCAGAGGGGTGTGTGTGATTGGGTCCAAATCCATCTTCAGACAAGGAAATTATCTGGAAGATTGATCAGTTTTTCTCTCTTGCATACAAAGTTGTGTGAGAAAATAGGCCAGGTTTAAATACAAAGTATGTCATCTTCAACAGCAGTAGAGATATAACTTGACTGTACTGTGGGAAGGGTAATCTATTATCTTTAATATTGTATTCTGATTTTTTGACATGCAGTGGTTGTTCAGACAACACACTCAAACAGGTTAGTTAAATACTTAGTGCCTTATTTTCACAATATATTAAGGTTTATTGGAAGAATTATCCTTCTGGGTTCAGTTCCAAGTGGGGAAAAAGACACTGGAAAAATGGAGGCTGTTTGGAAAGATGGTTTAATGGTGGACAGGATCACATGACTTGGAGCTCCAGAGTGAAAAGGACAATCACATGCTTCAAGATGTTGGGTGAAGGAAAAGAAGGACTGATATGCTGATGAGAGTGCCTGGGTTTTATACCCTCTGTTGGGATTTGAATTTGAGCTTGTATTCTGATTAGTTGTCAGACTCCCATGGGGCCATGCAGGGCCAGCTCTGTAGGCTGTCCTGAGTCCCAGGCTTGGCTGAGCATTGCTGGATGATGATGTAATGAAAGGGCTTTGGGCAATTCCTATTATAGCTCTACTTGGAGTAGATCTTTGTTATGTAAAATAGACTGGCCTAGGCCAGAGTAATGGTACAATAGCAAAGGTGGGAAGGCTTAGTTTCTGCCTCTCTGAGTTTCTACTTTTCTTTTTAGGGGAAATATTCTGCCTTTTTAGTATTTCCTGGGATATTCCATTTTTCTAGGAGAGGAGTGAGTGCTAACTTCCTACAGGTTGATTGGTGACGACCTTGGTAAGGTGTTTATCATTTGTCGTAGATTAATATATTGGTTTACAGTTCAAACCAGTAAATAGGCTGATTCAGCAACCAAGGTAAACATGTTGCATCAAATAACCCTTCTGTTTCCCATGGTTGGTATTTGATTTTAAAAAAAATCAGAAGAGAGTAGAATAAAAATGGGCCAAGAAAGATACTTTAAACATCAAGCAGCATGAGCCAGTTTTGCTAGCACAGCAGCATCTTTTTGCCTGAAGAGGCCTCACAGACTCAGCAGCTTATAAAATTTGAAATAAACACTGAAGATTCCCTTGCCCCAGATAGTTAGATTGATCATATTATGCCTTCATTTTGATATGTTTTTCCCCTCATACATTCAAAATAAAGGACATGAAATACATGAGCATTGCCCCTGAAAATGCCCTAGATCAACGCAAATGGAGTCGGCTTTGCCAACAACCGGACCCTGTCACAGCGTGGGAATAACGCTAGGAGGAAGAAGATTCAATATAAAGTTAAAAAGACAGAGGATATTAAGGCTGCAACTTAGCTAAATCATTGTAACAGGCACATAATACCAGCAAATCAATAACTGATTTTGATTTAATGGCATGGAAATAACATTTATCTTGGCTCGATTAACACACACACAACCAGCTCTCAATAATTGCCAAAATAATAAGTGAAACCAATCTGAAGGGGCATCTGTGGAGGGAAGGGTTAGAAAAACTGCAGGTAGTGGCCGTAATTGAAGCTTCTTTTTGATGTTGGTTCTCTATGACGCACATAAACGAGGTGAGTGGGGTTCTATTGTGTGATAGTGACTACCAATTTGACTTTTTATGTCCTGTATTTAATTTCATTTTAATGGATATTTGAAAATGCAATAAAAAAGGAGCAGAAACATAAATAGAAGAGCAACCAAAAAAATGGAAAAGAGATTTACCAACAGTATACATGAATTTAAAAATTCCAAATAATATTAGATTAGCACTGAACATGATTTATATCAAATCAAATATTTATTACTAGCCTAATGACATATCAATTTAGCATTTTAAAGCCATTGTTAAAATCATTTAATAATTAACAAAGAAAACCAGCAAACTAATAATAATTGAGCAAAATTAACAATTAATAAGAGCTACATTAAATTCCATATCAGACTATCATCTTGATTTTCCGGACCCATCCTATAGATGCTCCTGCATCGTGTATTAGGATAGAAATGTGTGCCAGCAACTACCAAAAGAGTTTTGCCAATGACATAAGCTAAGTGTAAACACTTGGAATCAAAGTTCCTCTTGTATATATTCCTGACTCTGGACATGCAAGTTGGCAGCACTATGCCCAGCCTACCAGTTTCTGTAGTATAGTCAACAATGCCTCTGCTATTGCCAATCCAACAGCAAGGGTTCCCATTCTGCCTTATTGTACTCTATGACTATTGTTAAGTGTCTTATCATTAAGATTCTTGATGAATGTGTCTTTTCTTTTATGTATACTGAGAGCATTTGCACCAAGAAAAATTCTGTCCAATCACACTTGGCCAATAAAGAATTCTATTCTATTCTATTCAAAGTCAGAAAGACTGTTGAAAGCATACAAAAGAAAGGAAGAAGTCATTCACTGTAATTGGGATTGGTCCCTTTGACAAAACTTATGCATACAGTAGCCATCTCCAACCATATACATGGCCAACTCCCCAAATGTTCAGCAATGACAAACTCAAGCTAACACACCAAGTCAGGAAATAGAGAATCAGGAGCTCCTATATGATTAAAGTCTTATTTAAGGATATAAAAGCATTTCTATGAAGCCAAAAGGCAGGTCCTAGATATGCGGGATTGATAATATCAACCCTTTTTTTGGGGGGGGGGGGAATCTTAATGAATGTACATATTGTGAATGTAAATCTAAAGAAAGTTTAATTAAAGTCCTTCATTAGTGTGGCTTTTCAGTGTCAACCTTCACAAATATGATAAGGACTAAGAAAGGGCGTATGAATATCCATGAATATATTCTGGTGAAGAGGACAAGGAAATCTGTTTTACAAGGTGAACATTCAAGGAAAAGACTTGTGCAGGTCTGTTTATCTCCAATTTTCCAAGAATACATTGGTCAGTCAGCGATGTAGCAGGGAGTTGCCTCTACAAGTGCCAAGGATTAGCACATGACTGAAAAGGTGGCTACCAGTCCAGTTTGCTTTCTGGAGATCTTTCCCTGAACAGAGCACCATCCACTCCAGAAGCTCTCTTCTTGAAAGAATTAAAGGCAGAGGTGCTTTTCTTGTCACTTTTGGTGATGAAGTCTGAAATCTGCCATGGTAAAAGAATTATCCAGCAGGACATTTTAATGTAATGTACAGTGTTTTGTCTAGAAATACTCTGATTACAGGAGAAGGGAGGTGGCAGAAAACTATCAGGAGAAGAGCATCTGAACTGTGAAAGGTAGGGATATTTTCACTGACTTCTTACTCTGAAGGATTAGAAAGTATGGAAATTAAGAAAGATGTGGTGATGGGTGAAGATGGGTGTTGCTTCTAGAATTCCACTGAAATTTCAGCAAAATCTTCCCACAGGTAATAGATTCAGACCACTGACCTGAACAAAAATTAGATATCCAAGGATATTGGTCTTCAGTTGTAAAATGTAAAGAGGCAGTAAGACCTGCCTACCCTAGGAATTATGATGCATATAACAAAGCATATGTTTTGGGTCATGTGCTTTGAGCATTCAAGAGTTAATATAAATAGAAAGGGTGGGATACTTTGATAAAGAGATTATGAGCAGATGTGGTCTATGTGAGTGTTGGGTTTTTCTGTCATCTCGGAAGCCCTTGGAAGGTACCTTCTTCAACTTCCACTCCTCATGTTACAACAAAACAGCAAGTACAACACCCCAACCTTCTTGGCACCAGGGACCAGTTTCATGGAAGATAATTTTTTTCACGGACTAAGGGTTTACTTTCACTCACTCACCTACCACTCACCTCCAGCTATGTGGCCTGGTTTCTAACAGATTATGTTCCATGGCCCAGGACTGAGGACGCCTGCAATAAAATATTGAATAACAATTTTCCTTCTTGATATTTTGTTCTTATTATTTTAAAATTGGTCACACTTATTTTCAATTCAGTTTGTTCCAAGAACTGATTTCAACGCCAGTGCTTCTTGTATACCAAGGTTTCATAAATAGAAACATTTATGTGTGGGTGGGTGGGGAGAAATCTATAGAGAGCAAATGTAATACAAACAGCTTCCAAATATGATTGTATTTTGGTGCAAAGGATACATGCACGATTCACAGAACTGAATTTGGTCATCAACAAAATGTACAAAATTTAAAACATTGCCTCCTTCCAGTACCTGATACATCTGTTACGCAAATGTACCTTATTCTTCTCCCATATGCTTTTCCGGACATTTATACTCCCAGATCATTTATATTTTGGGCTGTAATGTAAATGTCCTAAATCAATCGTACATTTATCAACAATATAAGAAAAACCTATGCCATTACAGTTAGTCCTCGAATTACAACTGTTCATTTAGTTACAATGGCACTGAAAATAATGACTTATGACATTTTTCACACTTTTGACCATTGCAACAGCCCAATGGTCACATGATTTACATTCAGATGCTTGACAACTGACTCATATTTATAACAGTTGCAGTGTTCAAGAGTCATTTTGCGACCTTCTGACAAACAAAGTCAGTGGAGAAGCCAGATTCACTTAACAACCATGACTAATTTAACAACTGCAGTGATTTGCTTAACTTATGTGGCAAGTAAAGTCATAAAATGGGACAAATTCACTTAACAACTGAAATTTTGGGCTCAGTTGTGGTCATAAGGTGAGGACTATTGGTATTTTATCAACTCTATAGCAGAATCTCTCAGAATACTTAGGCATTACTCTTTAGCAACTAGCAGTAGCTGATGAGCCCCCAAAATAATTATTTTAATGTTTCCAAAATGAAGTAGCAAAGGAGTGCAGAAGTTGTTTTGTTACTCTTAATACTATAGAATAGCAGTTACCTGAATGTTACACTTTCAGCTTTCTTCCTCCCAAAACCTTTGACATCCAGAAGTTCTCAAAGTTCCTTAAACTTAATTACTTTCCTCGGTGTATGTTTCAGGGTACCTTTTTCTTCCTGTGCCTTAAGATTGTATTAATCTCTTTATCCTTCTTTTATTGCCTATTGCAGGAAATAAGAAGGAAGAGCTACTCTTATCTTCTCCTGAGCTGCATCCTACATCTGGTGTCTATTCCTTCTGGCCATTCATCTTCCAGGATTAAGCCAAGGAAAGAAGACGTAAATCAGCCAAATGGCCCGGAAATTGAGCATTGAGCAACTTGAGGACCAGTTGATATGCCCCATTTGCTTAGAGTTCTTCAAAGAGCCCTTGATGCTACAATGTGGACACTCTTACTGCAAGTCCTGTGTAATATCTCTCTCAGATGATCTGGAGAAGCAGTTCCTTTGCCCAGTATGCCGAAAGGCTGTGGACTATAGCAGATCACCACCCAATGTCAATTTGGCTCACATCATTGAGTTAATTCATACCATAGGCAACTCAGAGGATAACCAAAAGTCTTGCCCTGACCACCACAATCCTCTCAGCCTTTTCTGTGAGCAAGACCAGGAAGTGATTTGTGGCCTTTGTGGCACCATTGGTACCCATCAGCAGCATAAAGTCATGCCCATCTCCACTGTCTACAGCAGGATGAAGGCAGGTGCTTGGGATGTGTATGTATGTGTATGACTGCACGGATGAAGTGAGAGCTTAGACCAGGGCTGTCAAACTTGCGGCCTGCGGGCCAGATGTGTCACATGCTGGCCACGGCCATGCCCGGTTTAGCAAAGGGGGAAAAAGTCCCAATATGTCATTTGACGACACCCTGACAATGCGAGTTTGACACCCCTGGCTAGACCATAGGCAGAACCAAGATGGCTGGCAATTTTGGGAGGGCCACCTTGTGTCTCTTGATTCGTGGATTGGGTAAATCTTGGTGTGATCCAAACAAAGAACTTTTCACGTATTTAAGGGAAAGTTCTTTGTAAAATTAATGGAGCACATGAATTCTAGCAGAAAAAAAAACTGGTGTAGCTATTATGAGGCAGAAATCTACACTTTCCCTAAAAGAATTTTTGTACCTCTCTCCTCACACCATATATCCCAAGTCCCTCTCTGTGTGGGTAATGTTTTCATAGGCTGGGAAATTATGTAAGTGTAAGGATCATGGGTCGTAGTACCCTGTGATCAAGGGCAGCAATAGAAAACAATGGATAACACTGTTACAATGAGGGTGATTCACAGAAATACAAAAACTAGGTACAACACTCCCAGTGCCTATGAGTGCCTGATACTGAATGAGATAAGAGATAAAACTTCCTTTCTTTTAAATGTAAGCTATGAAAAAGGAGCCACTGAATCAGATTAAACGCTCCCTTGCGGAATTCATTTTCTATAATAAGGCATTATAGTTTCATGGGAGAAAGATTACTTGTAGGCATATTTGAATATTAAATATACCCCAAATCCTGCATATCCAGTTTGAAGGATCTAATGACCCTAGACTGAGTGAATCTCTGGGGATTTGATGATAGTCATTAATATAGATAATTCAAAATCTTAGTGGAAGGTTACTTCGTGTGATCACTTTTTCAAATCTGAATGTCTCCTAATAGCTACCGTAACTGAAGCAGTCACATTTCTTTTGGCCTTCCTTGTGAGCTTTAAGAAGTATTTGGCGGTCATCATTGAAAAATATACATTAAAATGGATAAACTTAGTTTTGTTTTCCTTACATCTTTTCCCCACCAGTTTAGCTAATGCAATTCTGCTTTTTCAGGAGGAACTCTCCATGTTGATAACAGATGTGCAACAGCAGAAGAAAAGCCTTGATGAACTTGTCAGCAAACTGATGAATAACAAAACTCGCATTACGGTGAGCTTAGACAGGCAGATCACATTATGCCAGTGACTTTCTTGGCTGCTTTTTCTCCATCCAACTTGTACGCATAATTGTGGTGTAATAGTATGATGAGTTGTTGTTTTTTCTTTGTACATTTGTGACTGATTCCCAGATCGGTCTGGACAATTGTCTGGCCAAGTCCTTGCAGTTTTCTTGGGAAGGATTCTGGAAGTGGCTCGCCATTCCTTTCTTCCTAGGGCTAAGAGAAAGTGGTTGTACAAAGTCACCCAGCTGGCTTTGTGCCCAAGGCAAGGTTAGAATTCATGGCCTTCCAGTTTCTAGTCTGATGCCTTAACCACCATGCCTAACTGGCTCATAACACTATTATAATAAATAAGCACAATGAAGGGAAAGTATGGATCTTTAGATATATTTTACAATAAATTTTAGTTTTCTAGTGATTATCTGCTATATATTCTTGAGTGTTTGGGGATGAGTAAGGCACCCTTGGCAGTTGTGTTTACCTCAATTAAGAGGGGTGAATCTTGTTAAAGTTTCAAATGCGAAATTACCTGACCTTTTTCAGTTGCTTCATTACTTAGACCAGGGGTTTCCAACCTTGGCAACTTTAAGACCTGTGGACTTCAACTCCCAGAATTCCTCAGCCAGCAATGCTGGCTGAGGAATTCTGGGAGTTGAAGTCCATAGGTCTTAAAGTTGCCACGGTTGGAGACCCCTGACTTAGACCACCAGTCCCCAACCTTTCTGGCTCTGCAGACTGTCGGTGCCAGCGATGGTGTAGTGGCAAGGGGATGGTTTCAAGCACATGCACACCGCTTGCACAAATGCAGCTTCATGCACTCACCTGCCATTTGCAAGGCCCGGTTCCCGATAAGCCACAGCCTGCTACCTGGCCACAGGTTGGCTGGGGAACCCTGACTTAGACAGTAGCCAATTTGGTAAAGCAAAACTGGCTGAGGAATTCTGGGAGTTGAAGTCCACAAGTCTTAAAAGTTGCCAAGGTTGGAGACCCTTGATATAGTGGATAAAACATCAAGCTAGAACCTGGGAGACTATGAGTTCTAGTTTTGTCTTAAGTATAAAGCCACCTGTGTGACCTTGGCTAGTCATACTTTCTTAGCTTAGGAAGCAGGCAATGGCAAACCACTTATGAAATGTTACCAATAAAATTGTAGAGCTTTGCCCAGGCAATCACCAGCCAACCCCCACTGTTGCTTTTAACTGTTCATTTTAGATTTTTGACATAAACCACCCCAAATCCCCAAACAAATCATGGTAGAATGACCCTTATGTATATCCAGCACTTTACTAAATTCTGAAAATTATCTTCCTATTCCTAATACTTCCAGGGGAGGAAAAACAACCCTAAATCTTTGTGGAATAATATTCAATATGATTCAATACATATTGTCTGTTTTCTTTAATTCCTACACTCAGCTAAATCTCAGGGCTGAATATACTACAATGGTTTCAAACTAATTAAGTAACAGAAAAAGCCAAAACATTCAGGTGAAAAAAGGAATAATTTAGTTTAGTAAGTTGATCAGCATCTTTGCCAACAGCATTCTAGATAAACTTAAAACAAAATATCTTCCAGGAAATTAACTCGCAATAAAGTCACCCTTGGAATTCTTTTCAAAAGAAAAGCATCTGACATTTATTGTCAATATTGATTTTGTAGGATTAGTGGCAGTAGCTAGGTGTTTTTCAGTTCCTAATCTTGCTCTTGAGGACATTATGTCACATCTGAAAAATTCTAAATAAGTGCACTACCAACTACTATAGACATAGAATGCCCAATCAGGTAGTCACGTTACTTTCACAAAAACTCCCTGGAAATAGCCATCTGAATTATATCACTCAATGGAGAGGATTCCAACAGCAATTCAGTAGAATAAAATAGCTAAATGGCTACACATTACATTTCATTCAACAGGCAATATCTGAAAATGATTAAGTGCCCTCACATAGTTCCAAGAAATTCTGATAAGTAATCTGTATTGAAGTAAAGAAGTCAATATTTAGAAACAGTACTCAAATCTTTTTACATGTTTCTTGTTCCCACCTCTATGAAAGTAACTACTTAGTGATGGTTTCTGTCTCTTTTTTTGCTTATAGTCAGATGCGCTATTGTGTTGCCTTTCACTGATGAATGAGAACTCTTCTAATATAGGTAGTCCTTAACGGACCCCCTCCAAAGTTGGAACGACCCAGTTCCAAAGTTCCAATGGCTGGCCCATCCACAGTCACATGACCTGGTGCTCAGAAAGCAGCCTGCATTTATGGTCATTTGTAGCATCTTGCAGTCACATGACATTTTACAACAGTATGTTTTCCCAAAAAACCTGGCATTTGCTTCACGTTTTTGGCAAAAACAGCCCATAGCAAACAATGGGTTCAATTTATGACCATAGCATTCACTTTGTGACTGCAATGCTCAGTTTACAACTGCAGCATTTGCTTAACGATCACTGCAAAAAAATTCATAAAATTGGTTCAACCACATGGGTGATCCATTTTACAAGTGTCATGGGCAGGCGACATTATAGTTAAAAGTTGAGAACTACCTGTATATGCAATCTACCTCTTTCATACTTTCACTAGTTACTTGTCATTAATTCAGTTTGGCAGGCAACTCCAGATTCATAGACTGGAGGCACATTACGCCAAGCTACCGTGTTTCTCCAAGAATACGGCCTCCCCCAATAGGAAGCCCCAGCATGTTTTATAGGCATAAAATGAAATTAAGCCCCTCCCCCCAAATTAAGGCCTATATTAAACATGCAAAATGGGGGGGAATGGCAGGGGGGACTTGTCATTAGGAAGTACTTTTGTTGCATACCCGGATATGGTGCTGCTTGCGTTGATCTCGACGTTGGTGGGGTACTTCGTCTAGGGAGACCTTCCACCCCCCCGTTGCTTTCCCTTCTCCCCATGCTGCCGTGGTGTTTAGAGCAATGCCGTGGCATTTGGCGCAGCCACACATCCTCCCTGCAACCAGCGGAGACACTCGGCTTCAGGCACTCCTGTCGCCACCTTCCCGGGCATCGTTCCAAAGCACAGCCCAGTCTTTTAAAAATGATGCCCTACTACGACAAAGCCTCCCCTGCCCGGCAGCCCAACCCCACGTGGGAAGGTGAATCTCCCAAGGCCGCAGTGCAGGATAGGCCCACCCCAGGAGAAGTACCCATCCGCCATCCCTGCCTGGCCCCGGGCAGAGCGTGAAGAGCTTTGCCTGGGGCGCCCAGCGCAGCTGACAGGCGGGCCCTCTTGCCCAGCAGCAGAGCTCTCGCCAAGGCAGCAAGTGCCTCCCTGCCGGGCCCACCGCTCACCCCGCCAGGGATGCGGCAGAGCTGGGCGGGCTGGGCAGAGATAGGAAAGCGAGCCGTGGGTGTGTGCCCTCCTGCCAAGCGAAAGAGCCGGGCCAACCCAAGCTTGGCTTCCCAAGTCCCTCCAGCCTGAACCCGAAGGGGCCACCGGAAGAGGCTGCCCAAGGCGGTGATAGTGCCCACCCGTGCGCGGACAGGGAGGCGAGGCAATCGCAGCACTGCTTCCCTGGCCGGTGGGTCCAGCGGAGAGAGCCCTAAGCCACCCGTCCTTTCCACCCCTCACCCAGCCCATCCCCACGCATCTCCAAATGCGCTGGCAGCTCCAAACGCTGCAGCGGCACGGGCATCGGGCAGAAGTGCTCACTTGGCGGGGCTCAGCTCGGAGGAGGACGCAGCACAGGCCGTTGCCTTGCCTCCCTGTCCATGGATGTGTGGGCGCTATCACTGCCTCGGGCAACCTCTCCTGGTGGCCCCTTCGGGGTTGGGCTGGAGGGATTTGGGAAGGAAGCCAAGCTCAGGTTGGCCCAGCTCTTTTGCTTGGCAGGCAGGCGCGCACCCACGGCTCACTTTCCCGGCTCTGCCCAGCCTGCCCGGCTCGACCCTGGTGGGAAGAGCAGAGGGCCCGGCGGGAAGGGCTGCCTTGAAGAGAGCTCCACTGCCGGGCAGGAGGGCCCGCCAGTCAGCTGCACTGGGCGCCCCAGGCAAAGCTCTTCGCGTTCTGCCCGGCACCAGGCAGGGATGGCGGATGGGCACTTCTCCTGGGATGGGCCGATCCTGCACTGCGGCCCCGGGAGATTCGCCTCCCCACATGGGGTTGGGCTGCCCTCTCGGGCAGGGGAGGCTTTGTTGTAGTAGGGCATCGTTTTTAAAAGAATGGGCTTTGCCTTTGAACGATGCCCGGGAAGGCGGCGACAGGAGAGCAGGGAGGAGGCCTGGCCGGCCCCGCGTGGCTGTGCCAAATGCCGCGTGGCTGTGCCAAAAGCCACGTGGTTGCTCTAAACGCTGTGGCAGCATGGGGAGAAGGGAAAGCAATGGTGGCAAAAGGTCTCCCGATATGAAGTGCCCCACCAACGCCGAGGTCAACATACAAGCTGTCACCACCTGCCCGCCCAAGGATGCAAGGGGGAGGAAATTAATTCACTCCCCAAAAAGACGGCCTAGCCATTTTTTCGGGGGTCAAAAAAAAATAAGGCCTGGCCTTATTTTGTGAGAAACACGGTATTATTAATTTAATAATAGTTTGTTTAATAAATCACTGTTTGCATAATTCACCAACTGATAAATCCTGTGTTAAAAATAGTAGTTGAGTTCCTAAAATATGCTAGGTCAAAAATTAACCAGCTGCATTATGGTTTATACTGCAATATTTGAACTCAGTAAGAGATTATTCACTAATAGGAAAATACTGGGTTGTGTTCGCATCCAGACTTTTCTGGCCAAAAGATTAGCTCATTAGCTCATTCTTAATGCAAACTGTATAGCATAAGATAAGCAGTTTAGGCTGCATGGAAAAAGGAACACAAATTGTTCCTGTAAGGAATTACAAATCCAATCTAGTCCCATAATACAATTAATCATTGTTGAGGGGAAGAGGAATATTGGACAGGTATGTAAAAGAGGGAAATAATACTATATCAAATTCTTTAGTGCGCAAACTGAACTTATTTCAGGATCAATGTATCTCATGCTGATGAGACATGAACGACTGACATAAAGATTTTGTCATATTTCTGCCCATTAGTTATCATTACTGATAGCTGCAAAGCAATTGACTCCTGAGATAAGATTGGAGGCAAGAGTGGCTGACAGCATTAGAGATTACATCGAGATGGTCATCAGATTTCTCACATTTTAGTATGGTAATATAAAACTATTATTATAGCAATACCAGTTGCTCTGGAGATGCTTGTGATATTTTGTTCCATGCAGAATGAATCTGATATCTTCAAGGAGGTAGTCCGAAAGCAGTTCCAGGATCTGCATAGGTATATTGATGAAGAGAAGGCCAAATTCCTGGGGCAGATAGAAAGGAAAACAACCGGTATCATTGCCTCTATTGAGGTTCAGGTGAGGCAGAGAGCAAACACTCTTCAGAAGCTAAAGGAGCTGGAGAACTCCCTGGAGAAATTCAACAATGAAGACCAGCTGGATTTCATACAGGTATGGTTGTCTATCTGCTTGCTATAAATAACCAGGGTCATGTTAAGATGTGCTGCCAGCAGCAGAAAATCAAAATTGCTCAGGATGCTTACTCAGAAGTAAGAAGCAGACCAAAAGAAGCCTACTGGAATCTGAGGAACCTAGAGAGATTTAGCAATTTGCACCTATTAACAGTCCAAATTTGCCTCATAGTTTGTTGGCGCATAAAGGCCTAGGCATATGAAAGAATAATGTTGCCTATTAGGAGATTAAATCTTTGGATCATTGAACTACAGTACAGGTAGTCCTTGAATTGTAACAGTTTGTTTAATGACCATTTGGAGTTGTAACGACACTGTAAAAAGTGATTTACGACCATTTTTCATACTTACGTTCATTGCAGCATCCCCATGGTCACATGATCAAAATTCAAACTGTGTCCCAAGGTCATGTGATTCCCTTTTGCAACCTGCTGACAAGCAAAGCCAATGGGGAAGTCAGATTCATTTAAAAACCATGCTACTAACTTAACAACAGCAGTGATTCATTTAACAAATATGACAAGAAATGTGATAAAATGGGGCAAAACTCACTTAACAAATTTTTCACTTAGCAACATAAATTTTGGGCTCACTTGTGGTTGTAAGTCGAGGACTACCTGCACTCTCCCTACAATGAAGGCCCTAGATGCAGAGCAGTGATGCAGAGTAGGCAAGCTTACATCATACTCATCACACAGATTAAGGATAGGATTTCTCATTTTCCTCAGGTTTGGTGGAAAATTTGGAAGGTTTATTTTTTTATACTTTATGTGATCCCTATTTCAGGTTTTCATATATTTCCTTCTTCAAAATGGCAGAGAACTCTTTGGGCGATTATGGTTAAAGCAGTCAGTTATAGCTGATATTAAAAAGGTTGTCCATCCTTGATCTAATGGTAGGCATAATTCCAGAGAGTCATGAAAGTTTGAGGTGCTTCTTTACAGCCCACATTTTGAAGTGTACATGAAGTGTACATACACCCAACAGGATAGACACAGACTTCAGAAATAATTAGAACTGCAGAAAAAAACAATTACTACCAACCTGCCTTCCATCAAGGACCTGCACAAGTCAAAAAGAGGGCTGTGAAAACATTTACAGACCCCTCACATCTCGGACATAAACTGTTTCAACTCCTTCCCTCAAAACGACGCTATAGAGCCCTGCACACCACAACAACTAGACACAAAGAGATTTTTTTCCCCGAACACCATCACTCTGCTAAACAAATAATTCTCTCAACACTGTCCAACCAAAGTCTGCACTACTACTACTGTTAACCTTCTCATCACTCCTTATCACCCATCCCCTCCCACTTGTGACCGTATGACTGTAACTTTGTTGCTTGTATCCTTATGATCTATATTGATGGTTTCCTAGTATGATTTGATTGCTTATTGTATCCTATGACTCTTATTAAGTGTTGCATCTTATGATTCTTGACTCTTGATGAATGTATTTGCACCAAGACAAATTCCTTGTGTGTCCAATCACACCTGGCCAAAAAGAATTCTATTCTAAATAAGGGCCTGTAATTCTGTTGCAAATAAGGAATCATACAGTAAGTATACGAGAATTCCAAAGTTTACAGGAGTAAATATGGATTCCAACTGCTCAGATAACTCAATAATCCCATTCATTTTCTCCCATCTTCCTCCCCTCCAGAGTCTTTAGTATATATTTAAATAGCACAAGTGCACTAAATCTATCTATATCTATCTCTTTACAGAAATATAGATCTCTTCCCACCAGGTATGTAAAATACAAATGTATGAAAGAGAAACAAAACACTGTCATTCTAAGATGTGTTATAAAAAACATGCCTTTACAGAAAAAGTGTCAAGGAAGAGTTGAGCAGATACATTTTAACTTTTTCAAAATTCTTATTAAGAAGTATGGTAACAGAATTCATTATTTTATAAAATCAAAATATGTGTACAATATTCCATTTTCTCAGCAAAAAATACTGAGACATGTTTCAGCAATTCCAAGGTCCTGAAGCATATTTACTCAAAAGAAAACTGTGCTATGTTCACCAAAATTTGGTGAGACAGATATGCAATGGATTGCAAGCTCCTGCAAAGTTGATGGCTTGTGAAATTATGAGAATCTGAAGAAGCCCTAATATTAATTTCCAGCCCTAAGCTCCTTAATTCCAGAGCACATGACTCCCAGACAAGCGATTTTATGAAGTAATCTTTAGGCTTCAAGAATGGACAAATATTTCCCAGATCTTCTAAACAGGATTCTTGAGATACGTGCTTTCTGTCTTCAAAATTATATATTGTCGCTGAACGTTCTCATACCTGTATACCTTCTTGTGGAAAGATGAAGTAATTGCTTTTAGGTTCTGAGTTCTTGCTCAGAATTTTCAGTCCCATCAATTAAGATAGGAATTGAATATTTTAAAAGATGATTTATGAAGTATTTGAGATTAGGGAAAATATTAATGGAAATTAATACATATCCAGGTCTCAACTTCCCTATCAGCACCCAGTTGAAGGCTTATACAGTGCGGTTTCTTTTAAGCCTGACTTCCACCAAGAGGATGTAAAGATGATGGTGTGGAAGCGTCTGCTCCGTAAAGTCCTTCCAGGTATGGCTGCTGCTGGAGGAAAGGAAGAGGGGAGGCTGTTTCATGACCACTTCCACATACAGTACTTAAATGAACTTGTGAATCTGTGTCTTCATCATGCATTACTGCTTTTCAGGTATCAAGAGAAATGGGGTTGAGACTGAAAAGCTAGCAAATGGCAATGGGTGTTGAGAGTGCTATGTTTTCTGAGTTCTGCAATCACTTTTTGATGATTATGAAAAACTAGCTCTATACCCGTGCTTTGCTACGAAATGTGCCTCTGCCTACCAGTATCCATCCGTATTCATCTGGCTTGCTTCCTGTCAGTGTGTGAGAGAGTTAAGGGCTGTTTGGAAACTAAAACACGGAAACTGAAATAGTATTTGCTGTGTAAGCAAGGAGCCTAGGCATGGCTTAGCTCAACTGTACTGTACTAAAGCTAGTTGCTGCTGTGAAACTAAAACTGAAACTCCTCTCCTCTGCTTGTGTTTTGCATTTGGAACAGATTTTTTTTCAGGTGGGGAGGGGGAGTAAAATTCCTTAGCATCAGAGCATGTTAATAATAATATACGAAATACTAATGATCTGATGGCCATTTCAAAAAATCCTTTTAGTGAGCACCTAGAAGCCAAGAGGAACATGCATGCCAAATTTCAAGTTTGTATGCTTTACGGTTCTGGAGATTTTGTGATGATGTGTGAATGGTATTTTGCTTATATATATATAGATTGAATTCTATTCTATTCTAATTTTCTATTCTATTCTATTTTCTATTCTATTCTATTTTCTATTCTATTCTATTCTGTTCATATAAAGGAGGCTTGATCACCTCAGCTGATTTTTCTGAATATTATGCAAAGTTCCTCAAAGAACTTTGACTTTTACCCCTTCTCATAGCTCCAGAAACACTGAAGCTGGACCCAATGAGTGCTCACCCTATGCTTGAGTTGTCCAAGGAGAATACCATGGTGAAATATGGCCAGTTCTTTCAACGGCGAGGCAGCAATCCTGACCGCTTTGACTGCAGCAATTGTATCCTGGCCAATAAGGGCTTCTCCTGGGGAAAGCATTACTGGGAGATTATTGTGGGCTCCAAGAGTCACTGGCGCCTGGGCATCATCAAGGGCACAGTCAACCGTAAAGGCAAACTGAGTAAGAATCCAGAAAATGGGGTATGGCTAATTGGCTTAAAAGAGGGAAAAGTATATGAGGCCTTCAATACCAGCAGACTGGTTTTGCCGATTTCAGTCCGACCCCAACGAATTGGGGTCTATCTGCACTATGAGAAGGGAGAACTAACCTTCTACAATGCTGACAGCCCAGATGAGTTGATACCAATCTATACTTTCCAAGCAGATTTCCAAGGCAAGCTATATCCCATTTTGGACATGTGTTGGCATGAGCGGGGTATTCATAACAACTTACCCATTATAATACCTACTTCCAAAATGCTGCAGACTGAGGATGAGTGCACCAACACTGATGAGCCCACCAGTTTATAATAGGAAGTTTCCATTTGCTACTATACTGGGTAAGCTCCAGACTGTCTTTATGGCAGCAATAAATGCAAACCAAATTGAATATAACTCATTCAATGCAAAGAAATTTAGATTCCTGCTTCAGGACTCTGTTTTGTTTTTAACACACCTATGTAAGGGCATCTTGGCTTTAAGGGGTCAAATCAAGACTACATATAAAGCAAGAGACCTTTATGACAAAGCTGTACTCCATGCCAAAATTTCAGGAGCTCTGTTGAAATGAACAGTATTGTTTCCATTGTTTTCAGTGGGGGTTTTTTGCAGAATAATTTCCTTGTGATTCATTGTTTGTGGCCTGTGGAGGATTTCCTGGGATTTCATTCAAGGAAATAGTACTCAGAATCTATTGCTTGGAACAAACACCTCAATTTGCCTCTAGGCTGCTTCTGGGAAGGGCTGCTTCTAGGCTGCTTCTGCTAGGCAACTGATTTCAAAGGCCCACTTTTTCCCTTCTTTCTGCTTTTCAGTCTTCTTTTTTTCCTCCATTGTTACCCATTTTAACAAGTTTTACAAATCTGAAAGGCTAGATATGTTGGATTTTCTAGACAGTACCCATTATTTAAATTAAAAAGCCCAAATTAATATTTCTATTCTAGAGTTTCAAGACCATAATGAATGCACTAAGTAAATATTTCACCAAGGTTGTAAAAAAGAAAACTGCAAGCCAATACTTAGCACTATCACTATGCAAATATAACTAAAAGGTTGAGGTATTAATTTCTATCTGTATATATTAATGTGTTAAATTAGTTTACTGTGAAGATTTTTTTCAATTTTAGCACCTGCTTATTATGTCTCACCTCTTCTCTTTGCTATTTGCTTTTAGTGGTTTAAAAGCCAATACTTTTTAAAATCTTTTATACTGAATAAAGTGATTTTACAATCTTTTTACTGTAAGAAGTATACTTTCATGTTTTGCAATACAAAATTAAAAATTATAGTTTGTTTTAGGGCCCTCTTCTGGGTTTTCTATACTGTGAACATACATACATTCCCATCATGCTGCTCCCTTTCAAGGGAAGAAAGTGTAGAGCAGGTGTCAGACTATAAACAAAGTAAAAGTATCAGATACCAAAAAGGATAAGTTTAGCTACATCTACTTTATGCCAACAAATTTTCCCTTATGCACATTTATTTGAAAATTACACAATTTTCCCCAAATTCATCTCGGAATGCTCCATTACATTTATTATAATGACATGCAACAATTACCAAAAAATCCTGCTTTCAGACATACCCACAGCAACTTTTTTTTTGTGCTTTTGTGTCAGTTTTAGACTCCTGGTGACTGTTTGGACCAGTCTCTAAATTTTCTTGGCAAAGTTTCAAAAGTGGTTTACCACTGCGTCCTTTTAGGGCTGGGAGCATGTAGCTCATGGGTGTCAAACTTGCCACGTCACATTCATTGCCGTTCCATAATGTATTGTGTTTTACCCTTCTCAGAGCTGGGGTGGGCGTGGCCTCACTTGATGCATCCGGCCTGCGGGCCGTTAGTTTGGCACCCCTGCCACTGTAGCTGGTCCAAGGTCTTGCTAACTTTGCTTTAGGTGGGATTAGAAAACAGTCTCCTGGTTTCTAGCCTGGGATCTTAACTACATACTACACCACACTGACTCTGCACAACAGTCTAAATATCCATTCATGCTTTCTGTCATATCAGTTCTTAGAGTATACAATCCATAATAGACTTACAAAGGATCAACAGATCTATCCAGTCTCAAAGTGCTGCTTTGCAGACAAAATAGTTCTCTAACTCACCTGGCCCACTTTATTTTGTGCTACAAAGAAGAAAAAGAGAAAGAAGCTATATTGATTATGAAGGAGAAAGGCTCAAAATCCATTTGAAACAACATATTAGCCTCACTGAAGCCAAGAATACAAAACACAACCTTTGGAGTTTGAAAAACCTCTTCAAGGTTATTTTCAAAAGCACAAAAAGCAAAGACAAGGAAGATGGAATATATGCCATGTGCTAATGCGGAAGTAAATGTGTAAAATGTCACGAGATAGAGGTGAGTTGGCTGCATTAAAGAGCCATGTTGGCAAAGTGGTTAGAATATACAGTACTGCAGGGCTAACTCAGTACCAGGAGTTTGATTCTGACTTGTGCTGATCCTCAGTTGACTGATCCTTCCATCCTTCCAAGGTCGATACAATGAGGACCCAGATTGTTGGAGGCAATATTCTGACTCTGAAAACCACTTAGAGAGGATTGTAAAGCACTAGGAAGCGATATATAAGTCTAAGAGTGCTATTGCTATTCACAACCCAGTTAATACAGTTGTGCCATAAACTAAACACGTTAAGCTACAAAGAACCAAGTTGTGTTTCACATGTTGCAACTTAGGTGTGTAACTGACCCAGTTAAAAGCATTTGGCCCCTAATATTTTTGTCCTGCTCTTCCCTGAAGTTTACAAACAAGATATAATGCCTCAGCTCTTCACTCTTCACATAGTTTCATCTTCCAGTTTTCTACAATGGAATAACAGAGTTGGAAGGGTCCTTGGAGGTCTTCCAGTCCAACCCCCTGCTTAGGCAGGAAACCCTACACCATTTTGGACAAATGGTTATCCAATCTCTTCTTTAAAACTTGCAGTGTTGGAGCACTGACAACTTCTGGAGGCAAGTTGTTCCACTGATGAATTGTTCTGTCAGGAAATGTCTCCTTAGTTCTAAGTTGCTTCTCTCCTTGATTAGTTCTCACCCATTGCATCTTGTCCTGCCCTCCGGGTGCTTTGGAGAATAGGCTTGGCTCCCTCTTCTTTGAGGCAGCCCCTTTTCTGCTCGTATTTCAACACATTAAACTCTCCAGACGTACCTCTGACTGGACTAGGAGACGTTTGCACACACAAGAAGCCGGACCTCACAGTTAATTGCTGCAAAGTCCCAGTTTGCAGGATACTACAGCTGCCGCCAATTGAGTCCCCAAAATAAAAGCAAGCGGCCCCACAGCTGCGCTTGTAAGACTTGCGCCGGTGGGTGGCCTGAGACCTGGACTGTTCTGATTGGTGGAGGCCTGCAAAAATTCGGAGGGACGTCTTCCCAATTTACTGTGGCGGTTAACGCGGGAAAGGCGCAGGCCTCAGGGAGACCTATTGCTCCAGCTGCTTTTTCGGAAAGGCACGGAGATGAGGCGAAATGGCGAGCGATGCTGGCAGGATAATGGGAGCAGTCTGCCAGGAGGAGAAGGCACCGGGATGGGATATACCGGGGTGAGCCAAAGGAAGAGGTTTCGCGGTGTCCTTCGCCCTTCCTTCACGGCTGCCGCCACCCTCGCAGCTCGCGCGTTTCGATGAAGTCGCGAAGGAAGAAGGGCGGCTTATGCCGACCCGTTAGTTCAGCTTTGGCGGGGATGGAGGCCCACTAAAAGTGGTTTGGAAAATGGATAGCTCTCGGGGTTGCTTTGTGTCAGGCTCCCATACCTATCTACAAGTCGCTAGCTGGCCTTGAAGCGGGTTTTTTGTTTGTGGCCCAAATCTGGTAGTTTATCTCAAGGTTTATCTCAAAATGTTTATCTCACATTTTGGGGGTACTACTAGGATTGAATCCTGGGATCTTTTGATGTTTTGCTGGCCCTTCTTTGCTCTAAATTATTTTACCTATCTCACACCAAATATGTATGGACACATAATGTTGGTTTCTTGGACTGTTCAGACTGCATGCGTTTTCACATATTAAAATGCCTCGAGTTCCCAAATACTGTAGTGCTAATTCATAACCAAAATTTACAAACCATAGTTAGTGGACTCTTTGCCTCCTAAGCAAAAACCGAACTAATGACATTAAAGCTAATATATGAGTTGACCAATGTTTCTCCTTTCTTCACCCAAATTGAAGTGAATGTGCTTTATAGCAAAATATGTAATCTCTTTCAACTTTTTGGTTATACTTCTTGATAATTTTAAATATGTAGTTTTATTGTAATTTACTATTGAAGCCAAATGCAAAATATACAGTATAGCAATGATAAAATTTTACATGATTGGCTCAGTAAATAAAATAGGATGAATTACCACTAATTAGAGATTAAATTAGGAATTTAACTAAACACTCTGAAAGCAGTCTGTTTCCTCAATCCTGATTAAAAAAAATAGGGATTATATAGCAATAAATACATTGAATTGGTATCTGCAATGTATTCTGGTATTATATAAACTACAAAAAGTTTCTCCAAAGGTAAAACATTTAACAAATATTAAGTTCATTTTATTGGTAAATTCATTAAAGGCTAACAGTCATACAAACCTCAATATAGATTTGGTTTTGGAAGAGATTAATACTACGTTTAGTATATTCTTATGTTCATTCTTCCAAGTTTTACCAGTGTTTGGGTCACCGTATGCAGAATATTACTGGTGACAAAGGAGTGTTGAAAGAAGTAATCCGAGATGGCTCTGGTGAGACAGTCCCTCCTGATTCATCAGTATTAGGTAAAGTAGTTGCTTGATTTATTGCGGTTTTAGGGTCTATCGAATATTGATATTGTATGGTATCTATTTTTCCTTATTTAATTAAGAGCTGGAGAAGGAAGACTAAAATATCATATTTTAATTAGCAAGTGGATCATTTTTAAACTTTTTGTACCATATGTTCTGAAAAATTAGGCAAATGATCTTCATTAATTATATTCTTATGCTTCTGAGAGGTTATTATAGCTGCACTGTGCTTTAGATTCAAATGTAAAAAAAATGCCAGAATACTCACATAGCACCTGTGTAACAGTACAGGTTAATAATATTAAAATATATGTGCCTTTGTAGAGAACATTATAGGGGGATTAATTTATCAAGTGTGTTTGAGAAGGTTGACTGCAATGGTAAGAGAAGTGATAACAAGTAAAATTGAGGTGTGACTATCCAGATTTTTACAGGAATGTGGGAAGAAAAGTTTATTGAATTAATGTGTGTATAATAAAGCTAATACCCTTCATTATGGACTATTTTGCTTGAATATGTAATTCAGTTGGTTATTGAATGTGATAATAATATATAAGGCAAGTAAACCATACAGAAACAATAAAAGAATGCTTAGTAAATGATTTCACATTGAGTAGAAAGTAGGCAAAGATATGTTCTTAGTTGTTTACAAATTTGTAGATATATAAGGAATGTTTCTGATAATGGAGTATTATCAGCTGGGAACAAGAATGATTTACAGGAAACATTACATTGCATGATGCAGTGAAGATTATGGATCTGAAAAATAATGCATCAAAGATGATTGCTTGAGAGCCAGTCTGGTGGGGTAGTTAAAGTGCTAGCCTACAGATCAGGATTCTAGTCCTGCCTTACACATGAAAGCCAGCTGAGTTACTTGGGACAGTCACTCTCTCTTAGCCTAACCCACCTCATAGGGTTGTTGTTGTGAGGAAAATAGGAGGAGAAAGTATTTATTTGATTTATTTATTTGATTTGTCAGTCGCTTACAAGATAATAGATATAAGTATAAACATGAGTAAGAATAAAAGAAATAGGTACGAATAAATGGGGACAATAGGACAGGGACGGTATGGTACACTTATGCACGCCCCTTATAGTAGTATAACATATATTTTATTTATAAAGGAAGGATAAACAATTGAAATACTATACTGTACGTGATAAGGAAAGCTGAATGTGTGAGTATTCCATTTCATATAGTCTGTGACCCCAAAACTATAATAAATCATATGGCAAAAGAACTAGAATAAAATATGAATTAGTATCCCTTGGTAAAAAGTAAAGGTAAAAATAAAAGAGGAAAAATGTATGAAGAATCTTACAAACAAATGCTCATAGGACGGCTAGTGATTAGTGAATAGTTCATTAGGAGGAATGTATGTGTGGAATAAAGTAAAAATGACAGTATATACATGTTTCTGTCTATATGCATATATGGAAATAAGCATATGAAGAAACAAAAGATGACTGCAGTGGGAATGGGATACTTATGAAAAGTGTGTAGAAAAAGCTTCAGATGTGAGATTAAGAATAAATGGGTACTGAATGAATGTGAATTAAGTACAAAATAGAGTAGTAGGTACTTTGAAGTGTTTGGTCATATAAAGAGAATCTAAGAGGTTGAAATCACAAACATAAAGAAAGGGGAAGATCAAAAAAGTTGTGGTTGGATGGAGTTGATATGAGATTAACAAAAAGTGTCAAGTTTAAAGAACAAGACATAGTGTTTGAAGTATGCATGGATATAGTAGAAACAAGATGGTTTGCAAGAATATAAAGTTTTGGAGAAGGATAATGAGTATTGGTATAAAAGGCATTTCTTCTCATTTTTATGTCTTTCTTTGTCTTCGTTTTAATATTTCTACACTTTGCATAACACCATATTCTGTATTCCAAAAGAAAAAAAAGTAACAGATAATATGTTCCTTGATTAAAGAATTTAATACAATGCCAAGCATCAACAAACTTCAAAGAAAACATAGCAAAATTATTCCTAAGGACATTTATACCAGTGAAATTAATATGTTCAATGTTTCTCAATGAAATTTATTTTGTCTCTTCTGATTCTGTTTTTTTTTTCAGTGAAATTTTCAGGATATTTAGAACACATGGACAGACCCTTTGACACAAATTGGTTCAAGAAAAACCCCAAACTCATGAAACTTGGTGAAGGTGAGTGAAGGATACATGACTTAGTGGATATAAATATTTGAGTTTAATCAGTAAATGCTTATGTAGATATCTGATCTAATGCCTTATAACTATTTATCCTCAGTGTGATCTCTATTGTCATGTCTTGAATTATTTCCTGTTACCTCTGAGCAAACTAGTTTGCCATGTGCTCTTTTGCCATTTCTGTATTTTCTGCATGATTTTCCTTAGTTCAAAACAAACAGGAATACAGTACGGAAATTCTGGAAATAAGAATTTATGTTTTGCTTTCCTAGATATTACTCTGAGAGGTTTGGAAATTGGATTACTCACAATGAGAAAAGGAGAGTTGGCAAGATTTCTCTTCAAGCCAAATTATGCTTTTGGAACTTTGGGTTGTCCTCCTTTGATTCCCCGCAATTCCACAGTCATGTTTGAAGTTGAGCTTTTGGACTTTTTGGACTCGGCAGAATCAGATAGTTTCTTTGACCTGCCTCCTGTGAGTTATCAAATTTATATCTAATAGTCTGTAGTAGTATTGTTCAATTACATCTTCTGAAATTAGAGGTTTTGAACTATAATTTGTACAGCAGTGCTCCTTGTGAAACTATTTTTTACAAGTAAGCTGCTCAGCGTCACTTCAAACCATGAGATGATGAGCAGCTAATGTTACCACTGAGAAGCTGTTGAAGTTGGAAATCGCTCTCTGCCATGACTATAGGAAAAGTGAAAGCAATAGAATTGGAGGTAGCATTTGAAGGGTCAAAATAATAATAAACAAAGCAGTTTTCCTGCATCTGACCTATTAAAAAAAAATCAACTGCCATTTTCTTTTTCTTTTTTTTTCTGATATTGAAAGATGTCAATATAATTTCTATTACAGAAACTTTTGTAAATCTTTTTAACATTTCGCTTTTTGTAAACTTTTTAATATCTTGAACTTTAATAAAGTATTCTTTTTTAAATTAAAAAAAAATCAACTGCCTTGTTGGTCTTACATTCAATCTAAGAATGGGTGGATCTTGGCAGTTTTCTTTTCATGCATATTTAGTGCTTTCTTGTTTGTTCTTAAGTTCTTTCCACATTATTTATGAAGAAAAATGTTGATTTTGATAGCACTAAGAAAAACGACCCAGACAAAATTATCCCCTATTTCTAGCCAGGATACAAGAATGCCAACCATACATAGTGTCAAATCTTTGTATTTTCTTTTTCATTTCGTTACAGGGAATGTAGCTGGAGGAGAACAGGTTAATGAGAAATAAATAATAAATTACAAATAATCCTTGATGTTTATTAGCTTTGCTGCTGCTATTGAGTGATCATACTTTTCAGTTTATGGAATTGGCCTAAATGGGCATTTACAATTAACTCCTTGGGTTACAAATACTCATCCAGTGACCATTCATATTACAATAGAGAGCATTCCATCGTCTAGACAAGACCCTCCCCTGTGTCCACAATATCACTGAACTTCTGATAATGGGAAATAATTAAAAGAGGTCCAAAAAATTGGGCAGATTTGTAGTAGGAGAGGCAGTCTTCTCAAGTCATTTAGGACTTTAAAGAAACTGACTTATGTAGTTTTCCAGCGTAACAATTTTAGCTGAAATCAATGATTTAATTTCATCATTATTGGGAGCAGTTTCTAACTAGATTGTTGCTTCTCTGCATAGGAGCAACAGGATAAATTTCCACTGGAGAAAATTATAAAGGTAGCAGAAACAGAACGTGAATTTGGCAATTACCTCTTCCGTCAAACACGTTTCATGGATGCCAAGGAAAGGTACAAGCGGGTAAGTGACATTCATGGAATAGGGGAATGAATCATAAACTACGTCTAGAAATTTAAAATTGTATCCTGCATAACAATCTTCCCTTCCTATCCACACCAAAATGTGAATAATTTTAAGCCTATGAAGTCCTCGTCTGTATCAATAGAGGGATAGCATCAAGATCACAAGAAGTGATAGTACAGTTCTATGCAGCACATGTGAGACCACATTTGGAATACTGCATTCTGGTTGCCATGATACAAAAAAGATACCGAGACTCTAGAACAGGAGGGTCAAACAGTTCTAGTTCCACTGGGTGATTGGACCATTCATTCTTTCTAATGAAGTGATTGTGAGGAAAAAATAGTGGGCTCCTCTTGGGCTCCTGAATAGAAGGTAGAATAAAACCCTTAACCATACATAAACATTTATTTGAATTGTCTCTCAAGTCAGCATCCTTGTTCCCCAACACATATGGCAGTCTGCATTTGTCCAAAGAGAGCATTTCCAGCATTTCTCTTATCACATTTTTTTCTCTAATTTAAGCTCATTTTTTTATCTCTACTCACCAGGCCTCTTCAGTACTCAATCGTATATGTGCTAGGGAGACTGAAAAAGACAAAGTTGATGCTGCCAGGCTTCTGGTCTTCCTGAACTTATCTTTTGTTTGCTTGAAGTTGGAACGTCCAGATCGAGCCCTAGCCTATGGCAAAAAAGCCTTAGAGCTAGATGAAAAGAATGCTAAAGCCCTCTTCAGATGTGGCCAGGTAAGGAGGGTATTTCTTCCCATTTTGCATATCTTGCAGAATTCTGAGGGTTTTTTTTTTTTTTTTTATTAAGTCAGACTAGCTTTGCTTCCTGCTTGGAAATTGTTAGGGCAGGTCTGGGTAATGGAAACCATGAACTAAGCCTATAATTTGCTAAGAGTATTAAAATGTTTCGGCTTCCATCATCATCATCATCATCATCATTTTACAGTAATTATTTGGTATTTCATATTGTAAATTGACTATAAAGACCACTGAAATTTGTACAACAATCCTCATTTTAGCTCTAAAAGTGAAAATAGGTTGTGAAAAGTTTCCCAGTTTTATTCACCATGAGATACTTCTACAGTGTCAGTGAATGCCATCAATATATGAAGAGATTTAAAGCAAATAATTTTAACAGTAAAATAATTTTATGGAAAATCTACTTTATTCTTTACAAATTACATTCTAGTATGTGATGTCTAATTTTGCTTTTCTTTTCTTATATAGAAATCTCAGATTGAAAATTATGTTAATATCTTCTGTTTCTAATATAGTTAACATTTGTTGACCAGAAGTCAAACAAAAGTAGTTAGGCAATGATTTAAATTACATATCATTATAATCCACAGTTTATTAAAATAATTCTTACTTAAATACAATTTCTGGGAAACCAGTTAAACTATAAACCATGATTTACAAACCACAATAGTTAGATTTACACAATGTTAAACCCATCTTTTAAAAACAGGTACTAATATGGAGACTATGGATGCTAAGTGACTGTAGATCTGTGCTTTGCTTGTAAATGTTTCCTATTTGACATAGGTAAACAAATGGTTCAAAGAAAGTTTTCTAGGCTAGAGAGTTTGGGAAGAAATCTAATCAATTTGACTTTGACAGATTGTTGTATTGTGTTTGACTATGTACTATTTTATGATGTTCCCCCTCCCCACATTGCCTAGCTTTCATTCTCTATGTGTCTGCAACATGCTGTCAAAACTGATAATGAATAATAGTCCTAAAATGTCCATAATATGAACTTCTTGCTTACAATCAATAAAGCAGAATTGCAAATAATTCCAGCTTGCTCTGTGAACCTGGCAAAAAAATAAAATCCTTACCTTGTTTTACCCTTCAAGAGAAGTGATCAAACTATAATTGCAACATGTACATTCTGTACATTCTGTATTTCCAGGCATGCCTTTCCTTGACAGAGTATGAGAGAGCCCGAGAGTTTCTGGTCAAAGCTCAGAAAGAACAGCCCTTCAACCAAGATATTAATAATGAATTGAAAAAGCTGGCAAGGTGATAAGAGCACTTACTTGACTGCTATATTTTTGTAACAAATTAGCTGACTTGGATACTCATTCACTTACTACTTAGACTCATGATAATGGTTCAAATTTATTCCTTGTAGCTGTTCAATCCTTAATATTCTAATGATTAAACTATATTGGACTGAATAAGTGAGCATACCAAATAGGCAGAAATAGCAATAGTTTGCTACAAAGTACAGGTGGTACTCAACTTACAACCATAAGTGAACCCTGAGTTACAGTCATAAGTTGTGGCAGTTGTTAAATAAGTCGTCATTCCCAATTTTATGGCCTTTTTGTGGTGGTTGTGAAACGAAACCTTTTTTTACCAATGGATATTTTCACTGTTAACCAGCAAAAAAAAAAGGCTGAAAATTATAGTCACAAGCTGGGCCATGCAAATGACCATAAATGTAAGCCAGTTACTGAGCACCTACAGTGCGATCACGTGACTGCATCGACATGATGTGTGGCCATCAGAACTTTGAATCCAGGTCATAAGTTGCTCTGGGGAGGTCCATCATAACTTCAAATGGTCATTAAGTGACAAGTTGTTAAATGAGAACTACTTGTAGGTTAAGTCTGTGGCGATGATGAAGCCTGTTGAAAAACTGATCAAATACCAATAAAAAAAATCCGTTTCAGTTGTCCAGAGCTTAGAAATACTGCTCTTACGATATGGGAAAGTTTCCCCATCCTTTTGAAGCTCCCCATTTGTTTCTTTAGATGATTTCCCTCTCTGTTCTTTGCGAAGTGCAGATTCACTTGGGTGTTGTTGTTTTTTCTGGATAACATACAACTGGAAAAATGCCTTGATTTGGAGAGACTAAAATCCATTTTCCCCTAGACAGGACACTTTAATACTAACTTTCTAGCCTTTCAACAGAATGCTAGGAGAATTTCACTGGCTCTTTCAGCTAAAGGGGTTTGCAAACCTACTCAAAAAAAGAACAGGAATGGTTTTGGTTGGTTTTTGACACGATTGGCTTCTTTGTTTAGCAAATTATTTTGCTTCTGCTTTACAAAAAGTTGAGTGTCTTCTGGAATTTCAGGCTTAAAAGGTCATTTATCAAGGAATCATTTTATTTGCACTAGAAATGTATTAATACAATTTAAATGATGCACAGCATACTCAACTATTAAATTATTAAAATAACCTTAATTGATATAAACAATAAAGATATATAAATGATAATAGATACTAAATTTCATTAAATGATGGTGCATAAGCGCACCATTGTGCCTACTGTCCCTGTCCTATTGATTTTATTTATCTTATATGTATCCATTTTATGTATTCATAACTATGTTTTTACTTATGCCTATTATCTTGTAAGTGATTGACAAATCAAATAAATAAATAAATAAAAAATAAATGTTCATTATATTCAACTGGAAATCTCTGTTGTGACTCCTGATGAGTATTGCATTATAGTCAGTCTGATTTTAAGATTCATTAAACTGAGTGCAAAACCTGACAAGGTGCAGTTCTTGATGTTATTAGCCACGCTCACAGAGTTCTGCAGTTCCAGAGTAAACAGTTGCATGTTTAAACTTTCAAAATGTCTGCTTTTTAAAAACAAATTGATGGCACCCCAATGCTGAAACCATTTGCTTTAACTTTCAGCTGTTACAGAAATTACATGGAGAAAGAGAAGGAGATGTGCTGTAAAATGTTTGCCTCACTGAATTCTCATTCATCAAAAACAAACTTGGAAGGTAATAACATTGCTCAGAGAGTTGGAGGTATTGGTCTTTATGTGATTCTGGGTTGCATTTTGAAGACTTACTCTCTTATGCATACACACATCTGTTTATGCATGATATTTGCATAGATCAGACAGTGTCTTGCATGTCGTTTATTTACTCTAGTTATTCAACTATTAGGCATAAAGGTTGCTTTGCAACCAAATCCTTATCCCACCCACCTGCCATTCTATTTAAATGGCTGAAGTGTTAATCGCTCCTACATAAGAGTCCAACAGTGATTTCATTTTTTATAGTTTTTCCAAATATGTGGGATAATTGGAAGTTGTACATTCTTGTTCGATAGTAATATTATCCATGACCATTTCCATAGTTTGCTGTAACTAAATCCCACTATAGACTAAGCATGTAGACTAGCTTAGGCATACTGGTCAGTCATTGACCTTAATTTGAAAACTTTGATTACTGTTTTTTAACTGTTTGTGACAGTTTAAGCAATAATTCTGATACCTAAATTCTCTATTTGGAATCTAATAGTAAAAGTAGTTTTGGAGAGAAGGCAAGATAGTGCTAATGTTTTTTATTTAGAGGTTTGTTGTCTAAGTAAAATAATGTTTTGTATTTGAGTTCGACTCCTAGTAATTTTGTGGAAACCAGCTCATCTGTACTCCGGAGATCCATTTTGATTGTGCAATTGCTGGGTGGGAATGAAAAAGATGAATTGATCAAGTGATTCTCAGAATGGATGCAGTGTTTCTTCTTCCATGCTTTTTTTCTTTTTTAATCAGTTATGTGTAAAGAAGGCTTTAAATTTGAACCATTCAAATGAAATGACAAGATTTCAATATTGAAATTCAACTTCATTGTGAAAGTCCCAGCACATAACATTTTGGAGGAAGGTCATATATTGCTGCTTTTTTTAAAAAAAAATTGAAATGGCAAATGCTACATGAGTGTATTTACAAGTATACAACAATGTATTTGGTTTGCATTTCTCAGATATTTTGAAAATAGTCATCCAGCGAAAGAACTGTGAACAAACTAGTGCTAAGTAGACTAAGGGTAAATTGAACTGAGTCTCAAGGACAAAATAAAACAGTGTTTGAGGGAAGGCTGCAACCCTGTAGTCTTTTAAGTTTAAACAGCTTATTCAGGAACATGGAATAAAGACTACTTACTCTGAGTCTGTAGGACAACACCCAACTTACTCTCCTGTCCATTTTTCCTTTTCACAGAATTTAAGGTACACATTTGCCTACTTAATAAGTAAGGGTTGAAAATGAAGTATGAAAACTGAGAGACAAGCTAGAAAGTCTTCTGAACCTCTCCATTATGTTACCACTGATGTTTTCCATCTGGATGAGCACAAAAAAGTGTGCAAACCTTTTTTTTCTCTCACTCTCCTGGGTACCATGTGAACAAAATTTGGACTGACAGTAATGCCTGTAGAGGTGAAATATGAACAGTCATTGCTGTCTGCTCTCCTCTTTTTCTTGTGGGTGTAATATGGGACTGGCCATAAAAGGCACAGTCATCATTTTATATTTTCAGTTGTTACTGAGTTCTATCTATTGGCAACTCAAAAAAGTCTGCTCAGTGAACTTTTTCTTGCTGCATTGGGAGAACAAACAAAAGACATTGGAACTATTTGCAGAAGTAATTGCAATCTTCACATTCTGCCTTGATGCCTTTTTTTTTTTTTTTTGCAGCAAGGATTGGGCCCACATCTGTCTTCTCCCTCTAAAATATTTTGCTACCCTATATACCAGTGATGCATTAATGGATAAGATTTCAAGTAAGGGGAGATGCAGGGGGAAGAAAAAGAATAATGATTTGCTTATTCAACCTCCTTAGGAATTGCAAAAAAATGACTGCAGTGAACATGTTTGCATATTCCTTTGCTTCTTTTCAGTGGGTGGAATGAAAGCGTTGACTTGTTAGGCTTATTTGCCAACATGATATATTTGGGAGGAAAAGGAGTGATTTCCTCAATGACTAATTTTATCTGTCTGGTACTAGAAAGATAGTAAGAAATGATAAAGGCATTTGTTTATAAATGCAGATATAGGGATCAGTAAGAGAACAGAGCTAGAATAGCTTTCCATGTAACTTGCATGCTCATTTTCAAACTATTCTAACCTTGTACCCTTTCCCTGCTTGGGTACAGTAGTAGTATAATAGAGCATTAACTATACTATTGGTTGTTTGTCTCCTCTCATCCAGTTCCTTTCCTTTCCTTCAAAATAAAAGTATAATTAGACTTTCAATCCAGTGATTTAAAGACATGGGGTCTTGGTAACTTATTAATTTACAAAATTTCTGAAGCATGATCATTATAAAATATTGTTTCTACAGTTTGACAACAAAAGAAATTCAATGAGATTAAGTCATTATATGTTGGTAATTTCAGAATCTGGCGGTGCAGAAGAAAGCTGAACTTAAAACAGGAAAAAAACCATTTCATTTTATGTACGATGTATATCATTTTTGTAATATGTATATGGAAGAGCTATACTTCATTTGAAATATGCAAAGCGTGAATTACATGATTTTATATGCAAATAAGCACCATGTTTGCATAAGGATACTCTTATTAGTGACATTATGTTGAAAAGAAGACGTTATAAAAGGAACTCTGTCTCCATTGAAACATATTGATAACTGATTACTTGGAGGGAAACTTATTTTTCCTATAATTTCCTTCTTACAGGATTAGGTTCCTTAGGAGGATGTAAGTTTGAAAGTATTATGTTTTATGGTCGCTTGAAAATGCTCTTAAAGAGTGATACTCATGAGTTAGAAAAATAAATATGTCTTGAGAGAACATTCCAGCATGTTTGGTTTCTATTCATTATCAAAATTCTTTTGGTATAAAGCATAGCAATACAAAGGCTCTTATTTTTGCCTTACAAACACAGTTAAGGGTTTTTGCCTAGGGCTTGAAGTGGTATGTAATAAATAGTGGTATGATACTATTTATTATGGTTTTTGTGAAGCTGCCTTGAATGGGGCATGTTACAAATATAATAGATAGATAAAATTTAATAGTATAACATCACAGATTTTTCTAGATATTTCAGCTTGGTGACTGACATGAACTTGTACATTAGCCTTGGTGGCATAGTGGTTAGAATGCAGTATTGCAGGCTAATTCTGCCAACTGCCGACTGACAGCAGTTGAGCAGTTTGAATCTCACCAGCTGAAGGTAGACTCAGCCTTCCGTCCTTTCGAGGTCAGTAAAATGAGGACCCAGATTGTTGGGGGCAATAGGCTGACTCTGTAAACCACTTAGAGAGGGCTGTAAAGCATGATGGAACAAGTGCTGTTGCTATTAATGCTGTTGCTACATACAGCACTAGTATTGTATTGGGTTGCACTGGCAAAATGCAATCATTTTAAAATGTATTTAAAAAGAATAGTGGATGGGCATTAAATACACTTTGCTTTAAGCAGAATTGTGGGCATATTGTGGTAAATGCAGTGTGAAAATTAGTGGCTGCAGGTGGCAGCAAATCCCTTTCTAATTTATCTTTGCTCTAATATACTGTATATTCTCAAATGTATTTACTTCCACATAAACTGGTTAAAATGCTTCAAAATATTGAATATATTGTGCGAATTTGTATCTGTGAACATATCATTTAAACATGCTTGACCTATTTGATTATTTAATGGATTATTTTGAAGAACTACTTTGAATTTACAAAATATAGAATGCTGGACTGCATTAAAATTAGTAAGCTGATATGGAACTGAAATTCTCTCTAGTGGGGATTGATAGAAGAATGAAGGAAGAAGAACATTCATGATGGAATATTTTTGGAATTATTAGAATTTCTCTCCATTTTATATATTTAGTTCAGACTGTCTGAGGACTAACACTTCAAATTTATCATCCTAAAATACTGCAATATGATAGTGTAGTATTGTGTCACCCTAATCATGCAGTTTCTCTCCCCCCTATCTGTTGGACATATCTAGAAACTTTCAGGAAGTATATATATGATACATAAACACACACAGACACACACACACACACACAACAAGCATGGAACCATATTTAAAACTTCAATCTATTCAGCTGTAAGAATATTTACTTGGAAGTTTTTAAATTTAGTCCTCACCCCAATCAACATGAGCTTCAATTCTGTTTTATTTCTGCATGGAAGTTGCTTCATTGAAATTACATTTGTAACTTCTACAGAACAAATACCACATTTTTCTCTGGGAGAATTTGTAGGGTTGTTGGAAGAATATGTCATGTATATGACCTTTTTTTAAATGTCTGAAGCTAAGTTTGGGGAATTTAGATAGATTAGAGAGGTCAGTGGTTAAAGACACAGAGCTTTTCAACCAAGCACAGTCTGACAAGAGTGAGCTCCCATTATTTGCCCCAGCTCCTGCCATCCTAGCAGTTGAAAAGCATGCAAATGTGAGTAGATAAATAGATACCACCTCAATGGGAAGGTAACACCGTTCTGTGCATCTCCGCATATAGTCATGCTGGCCACATGACCACAGACAATACTGGCTTCCTCAACTCCCTCAGAAACAGAGATGAGCACTGCCCCCTAGAGTCAGACATGACTAGCAGGGGTGGGATACAACAGGGTTAACTACCGATTTGGGATTTATGAGCTTCCCTACCTGCAGTGAGCCGCATGCCTGTTAATCATCATTAGCACCTGCTGCCCAAGAAGCAGCCTTTGAAACAGCCCTCTTGTTTTTTTAAAGATCAGGTAAGAGCCCGGGTGGGCAAAAACATCAGCGGATATAGAACCGGTTCTATGTCTGCTGATCTTCAGAGCTACCGATTCTACAGAGGTGGACAGAACTGTAGAAACCCACCCCGATGACTAGAGGGAGTCCTTTTTTTGTGTTTGTTTATAAGGAAAAATATAAAATAAATACTTCACTTGATTCAGTTAGCTGTGGAATTGGCTATCAGAAAATACATCTTGAAGAAACTAATAGACAATTATAGAACAGCTTCATTAAACTTTGTGAGCTGTAGAACTGGCGATATTTATTAATTTTCTACCTCACCCTTATTTTCACAAATTACTCAAGATGGCGAACATATCCAATGCACCTACCTTCTAATTTTCCCACAACAATAATCCTAAAAGATTGAGAGAAAATAAATATCTCATCTCCAAAAGGCGGGGAAGTATTACCCAAGAAACCACAAATGTGTTGCCTTGATCTCTATACAGGGCAAAGCCCTTAAACAATATAAAGGCAAAAGTTTTGTGAGCCCTTGGAAAAGCATCCTGTTACAGGAGTGGGGTTGTTGCAAACAAATCATGCCAAACTTAGCTCCTTTGATAGGGTTATTAGCTTTGGGGAGATCAAGGGAATGCTGCAGACATAATATATCTCAACAAAGCTTTGACAGAATATCTCCTATTCTAAACAAAAAGGTAAATATAGATTAAAAGATATTATTGCTAAAGGGACTCACAATTGGCAGTAGGACTGCTCAAAGCATTCATTAATGTCTCAACTTCAACTTGGAGGAAAATATTGAGAGCAGTGAGTTGAAACGAAAAGGATGAAATTTCATAGCAAGGTAAAGTTCTGCATCTGGGAATAAAAACAGGTGAAAACATAGAATGGAGGACATGTAAAAGAGATCTGAATGATTGACCACAAGGTAAACATCTGCTAGCAGTGTGGTGCAGATTTTAGAAGCAAGTGCTGTTTTTTTTCCTCTTTCTGCTATTCTCCCTGAATCCAACTATACTTGACGTGTATCCGATTACTAGGTGAGCAGGAAAGGTTGGGGGGGGGGGAGAGAAGGAATAAGAAAGTAAACGTCTATCTCAATTCAAGGCTGGTACTAATAAACAAGTCTTTATTTCCTTCAAAAGAAACTAAACAACAAAGTAAGAAAAAGTACAAGACCAGAACAAAGGGAACAGTCACGAGATTCAGCAAAGATATCATGACCTCTATATTATATAAAAAATAGATTGAGATGTGAAAAGGCAAGAGATTCTCCCACAAAGCAGCTTTTGGAAACTTCAATCTCCCTTTCATCTACTTGGCCAACTGAGAAAGGTGATGTCCCTTTATCTTCTCTCTACTTTTCTTTATGGAATGAATTGTGTGTATATGAATAGGCATGCGTGTATATATATGCTGCTGCCTTCTTTGTGTAATCTTGACAGTCTTTTGACTTCGTATCTAAAATCCTATATAGTCACATTTAGCAAACACACAAAATCCCAATCATAGAAAACAACTGCCCCGTTCTGTTTTATTCCGGTCTCCACTTGGAATATTGTCAGCAACTTGGGGTGCTATCATTCAGAAAGGACACTGACAAATAAGAGTGAGTTTAGCATGCAGAGAAGACCAACAAAGATGATGAAGGATCTGCAGATTAAGTCATGTGCTGAATGGTTGAGGTCTGTCTAGCCTATCAAACAGAAAGTTTGGATGGGATATGATAACTATCTTTCCAATACTTGAGGGGTTGTCCCAGAGAAGAGAGGACTGACTAATTCACCAAAGCACCAGAAGGCAGGACAAGAAGTAATGGGTGGAAGCTTGTTAAAGAGAGATCCAACCTAAAAGTAAGGATTTTTTTTCTGACAACATTTAATGAAATAGTTTGTCCCCCACCCCCAAGTTGTAGGGGTTTTGTCACTGGAGGTTTTCAAAAATAGACTAGACAATCATTTGATTAGGATCATAAAAGCAGGAGGATTGGATTAGAAGACCTCTGAAGTCCTTTTCAACCCTATAATTCTGTGTTTTAGAGGAGAGCTAAGATGACAAAGGGTCTAGAAATTAAATTAAATTACTAAAGAATGTCATATGCTTAATCTTCAGAAGAGGTGATTGAGAAAGTAGGATAGCAATCCTCAACTCTGGTTTCACATAGAAGAAGGAATGAATTTACTTTCTATTGCCCAAAAGAGTGGGGCTAGGTGAAATACAGGGAAATAGATTCAAGGTAAGTATCGGGAGGAATTTACTGACAGCTGTCAAGTAGCGGAACAAGCTTCCTCAGGAAATGGTATACTCCCTTGCACTGGAAATCCTCAAGATGGTCATGCTGGAATGGAATTTGCATTGAGTAGGGGATCAGATTTTTCCAACGGTGAGTACAGTTAACCAATAGAACAAAAGTTGTCTTCGGAAGTTGTGGGAGCTTCATCACTGGAGGCTTTCTAGAAGAGACTGGATTGCCATTTGTCAGAAATGATGCAGGGTCTCCTGCTTGAGTGGGGGGTTCAACTAGATGACCTAAAAGGTCCCTTCCAACACTGTTAATCTGTTAAAGATGCTTTCTAGGGTATCTTCCAGCTGTTAAGATTCATACTATCCAAATGGTATATATAGTCCACTTTCCTTTAAGTGCACAGAGACAGGTGCTACATTGGAGGAGAGGGGAAATGTCTCAATTTTTAAAACAATGTATATTCTGCATGAAAGCCAATTTAGTTAGTGTATCAGGCTAGAAACTAGGAGATTGTGAGGAGTTATAGTCCTACCTTAAGCACAATGCCAGTTGCATGACCTTCGGTCAGTCACTTTCTACCAACTCTAGGAAGGAGGCCATGGCAAACTACTTCTAAAAAAAAACCTTGCCAAGAAAACTGCAGGGACTTGTCTAGACTCAAGAGTCTCCAAGAATCAAATATGACTGAATGGAAAGAAAACATATATTCTATTCAGGAGTCTCCGACCTTGGCAATTTTAAGGCTTGTGGACTTCAACTCCCAGAATTCCTCTTCTAGTCATGTTAGCTCAGGAATTCTGGGAATTGAAGTCCACAAATCTTAAAGTTGCCAAGGTTGGAGACCTCTGCGTCTATGTGGTATTTTCAGTTACATTTACTTTCTAGTAGTCAACATATATGCTACCCACCACCTAGCAAATAGTCCATGGGCCAGGCCAGATACCGGTACCATCTTGGGTGACCAAATCTTAATGGTACTAAAATGTTTATGGGTCCATACCAAGTACATTAAGATGTGATAGCCTTTTCAGATATGTAGCTTTGTATGTTTTTTAAGAAACCATCAATTTGACTGAATAGCGGCCTTGTGATATCACATGATAACACATATATTTGCGAAATGAAGCTGTAAATCATTAGAATTAAACCTAATTGATGTTGATAATTTATTAAAATCATGTGCAGAGACTTTTTGTGGTAAATGTAGAGCATCATAGCAAATTAAAATGTATTTCGTAAATTGCTAATATGTTTTTTTTTTCTCTTCCAACATCGTTACAAAGAGTTTTGAACTCAATTTCTCAATGCGGACTACTGTTGAATAATTGCAGTTCTCTGTTATATTGTGACAAACTACTAAGGCCCACATGATGGATTCAAGTGGAGACAAGGCCACTGCATTGCCAAAGAAAGGAGTGCGGCCAGGCTGCATTATTCACTGTTCTGGTGAAGACACGTCTACCTTCGTGTTACTAAAAGACTTGGACTCATGGAAGACACTGCTAAGAGCAGCAGAGATTAGACAACATGCTCCACTTCTGGACATTGCAAAAGACTTGGAAGAAGGCCAAATACCGCAGATCCAGTATCATCGCAAATGTCGCAGCATCTTTACCATGAAGAAGACTCTCGACTCCATCCTTTCTAAAGACAGGCCGAGTGCAGAAGAACAGACTGGTGTCCATGGTGTCAGAAGATCATCTAGGGATGCACCGAGTACATCAAGAGTGTATGACAAGACATGCATCTTCTGCTGCAAGTCAAGCAAGTACCTGAAAGGAAGACAGACAAGGGAACCTATCATCCAGTGTGTTGAGTTACGTGCAGATGACAGAATCCGCAGTGCAGCAACCCAAAAAATGGACCAGCGAATCCTCGCGTTGTTAAGCAGAGACCTTGTTGCCGCAGAGGGGCACTACCACAAGTCGTGCTACAAAGTGTATACAAAGGAAGGGGCATCCACCAGTTCTGGTGCATGCGATGAGCAGGAGCAGTCTGAGCAGGCAGTATACGAGGAAGCCGAGAAACAATCCTACGAAGAGCTATTCCTATATATCAGGAATGAACTCATTCTCAACCCTGAGGTGCTGCCTATGACAGATCTGACAGCTAGACTTGAGAAAGCCATGCACTCTCGCGGAATTTCTCAGATCAGACCATCAACCAAGAAACATGTCCGTCGTAAACTTGAAAGTGAGATAGGAGGATCGCTTTGCTTCGTTTCTGATGAGAAAGGGAAGCTTCTCATATATCCAGAGAGCTTGTCATTTGATGAGCTTGTCAAGCATGCCTACAGACTAGGGAAAGAACTCCACGAAGCAAGGGCTGCCAACTCTGGGATCTTCTTGAAGCCTACAAGATTGGAGAGGAAGCGTACGAAACCTTCAAGCAAGAGCGCTTGCAAGAAGATATCCCATCTACACAGTTCCATGACAGGATGAAAAAGAAGAAGCTGCACACTTTCTCTGACATCAGGAAGAAGACGAACACCAAATTTGGCCGTGGCAAAGAGTTGGTGTTAAAGGCTGACAGAAACCTCTTTGGCCAGATGGTTCTGATTGCTGAGACCAGAAAGCTGCAGATGGGTGAAGTCTTGGCCCATCCACTGGGACCTTTACCGTGGGCACTGGCCAATGGTGATGGGTCACTCCGCAAGACCAACAAAGCGGCCCTTGCAAGAGAGTTGGAAAAGAATGTCGCCCCAGCTGAAGTGATCCCAGAGCCATCAGCGACCATCATTGATGGGATGAGCCTGGTCCAGAAGCTGAAAGGGAATGACCAAACCTTCTTGCAGCTGGCAGAATCAGCCTTGTCCCATGTCATCCATGAAGGTTCTAAGAGCCATCGTGTAGATATTGTCTTTGACGTCTACAAGGAGATGTCCATCAAAGATGTCGAACGAGCCAACAGGGGTGCAGGCACAGGAATCCAGTTCAAGGACATTGCACCTGGGCACAAGATTCAGCAGTGGCGGAAGATCCTATGCAGTCCAGCTAACAAGACAGCCTTGATCAAGTTTCTTGTGGAGCAGTGGAAGGATCCACAGCTGAGGGAGAAGCTCCGAGACAAGGTTCTCTTTGTTACCTGTGAGCATCTGTGCTTCAAGATCACCAAAGAACACTGGGAAGAGGTCTCAGAATTGAGATCATCACAGGAAGAAGCTGACACCAGGTTACTTCTCCATGCTCTCCATGCAGCAGAGTCTGGCTATGAGTCTGTTGTTGTCACAGCAGAGGACACAGATGTCCTAGTTCTGTGCCTGGGGATGTGCAACAAAATACCTTGCCACATGTACCAGAAGTGTGGAACAAAGGCCCGGACAAGGTTCCTTGACATCACCAAACTCAGCAATGCACTGGGGTTAAGTGTCTGCAGGGCCCTGATTGGTATGCATGCTTTCACGGGTTGTGACACTATCAGTGCATTCGCTGGTCGCGGCAAGATGACGGCTCTAAAGCAGATGAAGTCTGACAGGTCTCAACAAGAAGCCTTCGCCGAACTCGGGCGTTCATGGAACGTATCTGAAGAGCTGTCAGAGAAACTGCAAGAGATCACCTGTCAGCTGTACCATCCTTCCACTCACACAACAGAGGTGAACAAGCTCCGTTACCAGATCTTCTGTGCCAGGCGTGGAGAAGTGGACTCAAGCCAACTTCCTCCTTGCAAGGACTGCCTGTCCATGCATATGCTACGTGCAAACTATCAGGCTGCCATCTGGTGGAGATGTCTTGAGCCTTTGCCATCTGTCCCAAACCCAAAGGACTGTGGCTGGACAACTGATGAAGATGGGAATCTCGTTGTTGAGTGGATGCGTGGCTCCCCTGCCCCTGATGTTGTGCTACAGCTCCTCTCCTGCAAGTGTGTGCGCTCATGTAAACTTCCAGTGTGCACTTGCCTCAGCAATGGTCTCAAGTGCACTGACATGTGTAGACTACAAACCTGCAGCAACCAGGCAACTGACGAAGAGGCACAAGCAGAACTAACAGACTCTGATGTTGACCAAGATGATGGTGGGGAATAACGTATGTATGCTATAGTGTATTGATTTCAGGATCTGTTATTCTTGTGGAACACTGTAGCTAATACAAATCGAATCTGCTCTTCAGCTAACATTAAATTGAATTATCAAACAAAAGTAGGCCTAAACCAAAAAAATTAGCTAGATCAACCCTACATGTAATTGGAACTTCCATTGCAAGTAATATGAACATTACTTTTACTGTTGAAAGTGCCTGAACGCTGCTTTGTATGGTATTGAACATGACTGTACTAGAGTCATGGGCGTCCTGAGAAAAAAATGCAGGGGGGGGCAAAAAAAATATTTTGGGTGTTGGACTGGAGGATATGTGCAATGGAGCGAAGGAAATGTGCGTTTTCTAAGCACGGTAAACACATATTTGAAAGGTAGAATTTAGCTGTTCTAGAGATTGTAATTAGACTTTGAAGGTGGCTTTGAGAATAAAATGGTGTTATTATTTCACCAATCAAAGGGAGAAGCTCAATTACATCAGCTGCGTCGGAGAATATTGATTATTGATAAAAATTTTATAAATTTTTATTATCGTCCATATCTTTTTTTTAAATCTTGTATTTCTTTTTATTATTTTTTTCATTTTCCACGTGGGGGGGGTGGCAAATGACCCCCCTTGCCCCCCACCCTCCCTCCGGACGCCCATGACTAGACTGTTCATGCATACTAACAATGAAAGGGTTCTGGAGATATTTTGGATAGTATATTTGGTCATTAGCATAAACGTGGTGATGTTCAGAATAGAGAATATTGTCAAAGTATGTGTTCACCCTTTCTTTCCGTGTACATAGGGTGCATCTATTCTAAGAGTGATAACCTCGATTAAGCTACGAGTTAACAAGGGCTATCACATCAAAACATAAACTAGAGACATAAAAGAAGCCAAAAACACCTAAGATTATTAGTCACCTCGGGTGGTACCAATATGTGAAAATTCAGGTCTTGGCTCATGGACTAAAAGCTTTCAAGCAGGAAAGACTCTTTTTTTTTACAAAGTTAGTGTGTTTTAATCATCTTGGCTATATGAATGCCTGAGGTCAGGGGTCTCCAACCTAGGCAACTTTAAGCCTGGTAGACTTCAGCTCCCACCTTTGCTGGCTGGGGAATTCTGGGAGTTGAAGTCTGTTAAGCCTGTGTTCCCCAACCAGGGTTAAGGAGACAAGCTAAACAGAATGTGCAGCGTTAGTCAGATAGGCACACAGATAAATGAGTGAGATAAGTTTGTATGTTAGTTAACATACAGTAAAAATAACAGATACGCTTGTGCTATCAAAAATATAGTTTATTCCATTTAGAGTTTATAGCATAGTCAAAATAACAGTCCATTAGTCATGTATCATTTTAGTCAGTCCATTCAAGGATATTCAGTTAGCAAAGTCCATGTAGAATATCCAATGTCAGTTCACTTACAAATAAATCAGTCCTTTCTCTCTCCCTTTCCAGTAGGAGAAAAACACAGTCTTGAATCCATCCAGTAATTAGGGATCATTAAGCCAGAGAGAGCAAGCTGACATTCCTTGCTTCTTTTATGGTGCTATTACAACCACTCCCTTAATTACATTCCTACAGTTAAAGTTGCAGACACTTTAACTAACAAACCATGATAACATATTTATTATTTTACCTAAACCAGTTGGGGTAAACAATGTTATCCCTAACATTCTCCCCTTTTAGGTAATAATAATACTATAACTATTTACATCTTTAAATCATATTTGTTACAACTCTCTTTAAACTTAATTACTCCTTGAGCTTTTGTAAATTGGTCTGCAATGTTTTCTTTTGTCATGCAGTATTCCAATTTAATGAGCCCAATTTTTACAGATTCTCTAACATTTAAGTATCTTAAATCAGTATGCTTTGATCTAGTTTTTACAGCAATATTAGTAGCTAACTTTATGGTTGCCTGGTTGTCCTCGTACACAATAATGGAATCTTTAACAGTTACACCCATGTCTAATAATAACTGTTTGTACAGAATTAAGTCAGTGCATAGTAATGACAGACATGAAAATTCCGCTTCCATCGTGGACAAGCTGATATGCTGTTGTCTGATAGACCTCCACCCTATTAGTGCCTGACCAAATAATATAGCCATCGCAGAAGTTGATTTTCTAGTGTTTATGTCAGTTGCAAAACTTGCATCTGCATAGGCACTAAGACTCAAATCACCCTGTGGTTCTATATACAATGCATGGTTCATTGTTCCTTTAAGATATCTTAAAATTCTCTTTAATGATTGCCAATGACATTGATGTGGATCTGAATTAAAACGTGCCAGCTGATTAACACTATAAGGTATATATGGTCTTAACCAATTGCTTATATATGATAAGCTACCAATCAAAGATTGATATATGGACTTATCAAATTTGGGACTTTGAGCATCAGTTTGGCAAACTTCCTGACTCATTGGAGTCTTTGCCGATTTACAAAGTTCCATTTTGTACGTTTTAATTAATTGACAAATTTTATCATCTTGAGATATCTTAAATCCATTTTTTGTTTTGTTAATTGTCAATCCTAGATACTTTTTAATTTCACCTAAATGCTTTAATTTTATCTTTTTGGCTAATAATGATATAATCTCATTAGCTTCATTATTAGTCTTAGTTATCAAAGCAATATCATCTGTAAATAATAATAATCACACCGTTCCATTATTTTCTCTTTTAAACACACATGGATCTGCTAAACCAGATTTAAAACCTATATTGTTTAATTCTTTCACAATATATTGGTTCCACTGATAGCCAGCTTGTTTCAATCCATAAAGACTTCTTTTTAGTTTCCAACAATCATTACTATTTACTTTATTGTCTTTTATAATAACTGGCTTTTGTAAATATATAGTGTGCTGCAATGGTGCATGCAGATAAGCAGTTTCTACATCTAAATGGTTAATGACATAGTTTTTCTTAGCTGCCCACACTAAAGCTGCTCTCAAAGATGTTGCTTTAAGACTTGGTGCAAAAACTTCATCGTAATCAGATGCAGTTTTATTAAATCCTTGAGCTACCAACCTAGCTTTATGGGTAACAGTCCCATCATTTCCAGTTTTTACTTTAAATATCCATTTGCACCCAATGGATTTTTCTGGAGGTAATTTGGCATCTTCATATACTTTCATTACCTTTAATGAATTTAGTTCTTTTTCCATTGCCTTTTGCCAATTCTCCTGATCCTTAGCAGGATACATCTTAAGTTCATATACACTAGTTGGAACTTTAGTTACTTGGCAAACTATACTTGCTTGATACCTATCAGGTGGTCTAGTTATACGTGTAGTACGTCTAGGTATTACAGGACTTACAGGTGGACTTTCATTTATTAACTCTTCTTGATTATCTAACTCTTCCTGATCAACTGTTTCCTCTTGTTCTGGTCCTGTTTGCTCTTCGTGGACTTCTTCTTTAATTGGACTCTTCTTATAACTAATCTGATCTTTTTGCCTTTTGTAGGGTTCAATAATTACTTCATTATTTAAATCTTGCTCTAATCTATTCCATCCTACATGTTCTAGGAATTTTGCACTAGCACTGGTGTAAACTCTAGATGTACCTGGTTGCCAGAATCTATAAGATCTGTGATTAGATTCATATCCTACAAAAAATAATCTTTTAGCTCTATGCTGTCCTTTGTGTCTGAGTTGTGTAGGGATATGCACCCATGCTGGTGCTCCAAATGTGTGCATGTATCTTAAATCAGGTTTTGTACCATGCCACAGTGTGAATGGTAATTCACCTGTTGTTGAATTAACAACATTATTCAATATATGATTACCACACATTATTGCTTCTCCCCATAAATTGTCAGGTAATCCTGAATCAGACAACATAGTACGTGCCATTGATTGTAGTGTTTGGCCTCGTCTCTCTATAAAGGCATTATGTTGTGGCCTATATGGTGCAGACTTTTTATGTTGAATACCTAACATTCTAAGTCTATTTTGGAATTTATTATTTGTAAATTCCGTACCATTATCTGTTATAAGAGTTACTAATTTCTTTTTAGTTTTCCTTTCTGCAAATTTTATCCAATTAAAGAGATTTAGATAAGTTTCAGTTTTGCTCTTCATTAAATAGCAGAACCCATATCTAGAATAGTGGTCCATTGTACTTAATATGTATCGAGCACCTCCTAAACTTGGTTTTTTCGGACCTATTAAATCTGCAAATATTACTTCTAAAGGCTCTTTGGTAGTAAATCCATCAACTCTATTTGCCGGGATGACCCTGCTTTTGCTTTGATTACAAGCATAACATTGCAAATACTTATTACAAGATTTCAAACTTATTCCTTTAGATAATTGAACAGTTTTCTTAAGCATTTTAAAATTTAAATGCCCTAGCCTTCGGTGTAACAAGTGAATACATTCATCATGAGGTTTCTTATTATCATAAACCGTGTTAGCCACCTCTAAACCATCATCATTTAACACATATAATTCACCTCTTAAAGATGCAGTAATTTTCTTATCTTCTTTTTCAATTATGCAGTTATCTCCCTTAAAGGTAACTACATATCCTAGTTTAACCAAAATTCTAACTGAAATTAAATTAAACTTAAGTTGTGGTACATATAACATTTTTACATTCTCTTTTATGAAAGAACAATATGCTATACCTTGACCTTTAGCTTTCAGTTTCCAGCCATTGGCTAACGATATCTGCTGTGTACTCTGGGACATTTTAATAAATTTTTTGTTATCATTTGTTATACAGTGGGATGCTCCACTGTCAACCACCCATAAATTATTTTTAACAGCTCTGTTAATATACATGGCTAACTCTAAATTTTTATTTATCTTTTGATGACTTTTAGTATTCTGGCCAGTGTTCTGGCGCTTTAATTTTTTACAAAATCTTGCCAAATGTCCTCTTCCTCCACAATTAAAACACTTTTTAATTGCATATGCAGTGGGAGTTTCATTTATCTTCTTTTTGAGGTTGCTCCCTCCTTAACTGATCTCTTTCAAGTCTTCTTCTTGCCTCTCCAATCAATCTGCCAGTGATATCAGTTAAAGTTAGACTTTCCTTAGGCAAAATTTCAAGGGAAGTGACATAGTTATCATAACTTACATCTAGTAATGATAGAATTATGTAGACTTGGTGTAGTTCAGAGAAAATAAGCTCTTTCTCATGCAGTTCTTGAAAAATGCTTTTTATAGAATTTAAATGACTAAGCATATCACCATTTGTCTGGAGATGCGTTCTGAAAAGCTTCCCTGTTCGATTTATGTGAGCACCAACGTTATCTCAGACATAAATCCTCTTCAGCTTCTGCCAACACCCAACAGCCGTTTGCTCTCCACGGATATGAACAAGTTGCTGGTCAGTTAATGTTAGTCCTATTACGCAAATAGCTTGTTCATTCTTCTGCTTAAAGTCTTTTATCTTTTGTCTATCTTCCTCAATTTCTGGATCCCATTCCTCTACGTTTGGTGGGTTTTCAATTATGTTCCACAGACCTTCTGTTCGTAGAAGTAGACTACATTTTATAGACCATGATACATAGTTTGTTCCATCCAACTTGGATATAAGGGACAAACTTTGTAGATTGACTTGTGCCATGTTTTCTTATATGGATATAAAACTATAATTAATAAAACACAGCTGTCTGTTTACTGTAACGTATAACAACACAAACTCTCACTTTTTACATAAATCTGTTTTATCCTAGTTAAACTGACTTTGCAGCCTCTGGGCCCATAACCAGTGTTAAGCCTGTGTTCCCCAACCAGGGTTAAGGAGACAAGCTAAACAGAATGTGCAGCGTTAGTCAGATAGACACACAGATAAATGAGTGAGATAAGTTTGTATGTTTGTTAACATACAGTAAAAATAACAGATACGCTTGTGCTATCAAAAATATAGTTTATTCCATTTATAGCATAGTCAAAATAACAGTCCATTAGTCATGTATTATTTAGTCAGTCCATTCAAGGATATTCAATTAGCAAAGTCCGTGTAGAATATCCAATGTCAGTTCACTTACAAATAAATCAGTCCTTTCTCTTTCCCTTTCCAGTAGGAGAAAAACGCAGTCTTGAATCCATCCAGTAATTAGGGATCATTAAGCCAGAGATAGCAAGCTGCCGTTGTCTTGCTTTTATGGTGCTATTACAACCACTCCCTTAATTACATTCCTACAGTTAAAGTTGCAGACACTTTAACTAACAAACCATAATAACATATTTATTATTTTACCTAAACCAGTTAGGGTAAACAATGTTATCCCTAACAAAGTCCACCAGGCTTAAAGTTGCCAAGGTTGGAGACCCCTACTTTAAGTAAAGGCACCTATGTTGTGATTGTAACTTTCGTTCTGCCCTCACCTTTCATTGAGTTGGTAATGGAGATCAATGAAGGTGATTTGGGTCTGATCCTGCCCAGTGGCTAGATTCTTATGAAGGCATGATTCCCCATCCCAACGTAACTCCTGCATTGAAATCAAAAAGGTGACCTTTAGCTTCTAACAGAAGATAACTCTTCCAACTGTTTCAATCTTTCCACCTTTACTGCTTCTGAACAGAAAGACTTGGGCACATTTTCTCTGCTGCTTTGGTTTTATAGGCAGCCCAAAATTAAGGCAAGTGAAGAAGGAAGAGGGTGACCTCTGGAATTCTGCTTTCTGCTGGGTTTCAGCTGTTTCCAGCTGAAATTCTGTGAAGATGCTGGTTGGCATCTTTTAGCCTTCCTGAGATTTTCTTTTCTGGAGGGAGTATGTGAGGAAGAAGGGAAGATGGGAGGCTGGTTCAAATGTTCTTCTATGCCTGCTTTTGAGTTTATGTTGGCAAAGCCAGAGGAATGAATGCTGATTTAACTGGCAGTTGTTGTTCTGTGGCCAGGCATTATGAAAAGGGTTTCTGTCTCTTCTAGGTTAATGCTGAATGTTTTTCTTCTTAATATACTGTTCAGTTCATTATTAGCTGAAAGAAAATCTTTTTCAAACTTTTTTTTTAAAAAAGAACTCCCTTTTTTCCTTCTCCCAGTTCTCCAAAAATATATAAAAGTCCCTTCATAATTCTGGGAGCCGGGAAGTCCTGTGGACAGGAAGTGAGAAACCTGATGGCTGGTGTGATTTATACAAACATTCTTTTCTTCCCCAGTGAGCTGGAACAGAGGGCCAATGTGTCAGTTTGCGGCTGGCTGGCTGCAAACTTCATCTATTGTTGCTCCTTTTGTCCAGTCTACCAAGCAAGCCACTTTGGTTTCAAATTGATGAAGGAGGTGTTCTTTGAGCAAGGAATTCAGACTAGAGTCCTGAAGAGTATGGCCACCTTATTCTGGTCTCATGTTTTGGAACCTTCCCCTGTTTTTGCACCCAAAGAGATCTCTTCTCTTGACCTGCAAAACAGTGGTGGGTGGCTGTGTTACTATTGCTGTCTTGACTGTCTTTGGCACAGCTTTTCTCCCTTGTGCCTTCTGCTGATCAAACACATCTTCAAGAAGTTCTTGTTCTTTACAGGAATTACTCACCCCAGTCTTTCTGTCCTTGTCAGAGCCCATTTTTCCCTCTGCCTCAGCAGTATTTAGGAAAAAACAAATGCCCTGAAATTCTTTCTTGTTAACCTTATTGAAAGAAATTATGAATCTCAGTTGATGGGAAAAAATGATAGAGCACATTATTTGCCTACAGGGAATCCAGAATTCAGCTCTCCACTTGGAATAAATTGGGCCAAAGTGTCTGACAAGACCTCTCTCAAAATCCTTGGAGAATCACTGAGGTTGGAAAAGTCTGCGATAAACATTCATAGGCTCAAGTCCAGTAGGAAGTGGGGTAACCATACATGTGTGAATTAATGCCCAGCAGACTCCTTACTTGACTTATCTGTTTCCTTGATTAGTTTTTTTTTAGAAACTTTTTCTTAAAGGAGACAAATAAGAAGTCGCAAAAGCCCAGGCTCTTCTTCCAGGCTTATCCTGCATTCTGATCTCATCTTTCTTTATTTCTCCAAAAGTTGGACAGTAAAAAGTGTCATTCATGGCTCTGTTTTGCCCCTAAAAAACTGCTGCACTAATTCCCATCTGGCCGAGTTTGTAAGCTGACCAATTATGAGTTGAAGTCCAACAAGGAAAAAAGGGTCTTAGCTCCATACTTCTGTAATTAGAAATCCCCCCACCATTTTTCCAACTAATCATCACTACATGAACCCCCTACTTATCTCCTGCCCTGACTTCTAAGACTTCAGAATGCTAGTCACATAGTCTCAAAAAAAGTTAAGGAAGAAAGGGCCTAAAGATCAGGTTTTAATTTCCAAGTCATATCTCAGCCAGTCTTCTGAACATATGGAATATGCATAACTCAGGCATGTTAAGTTCCGAAAGATTACCCAGGAAAAATTCTGCAATAATGGCAGCTCTATGATTGCATCTTCTCGAAGAGGAATGTAAACACAGCAATCCTCCCACACAGAGTACCTGAAAAAGAGCTAAAAGCCAATATCATGTTCCCTTCTACCATGTAATCTTTGTTCTAAAATTAAAGAATGATCCATAGATCAGGCTTGTGACTCTGTGGCAGCTAACTGTTAACTGATAATACTTACAGCCTGCAGACAAGGAAGTGTAGATGATTCCACTCATCCTTTAGAAATAAGCTAGTTAGAAAAGCAAGCCTAAAATATTTTCAAGCTAGTTTAGTTCAATACTTTTGCACGTGTTTGCAATAAGAACTCTTTTCAGGAAATGGCAGTATGTTTTATGATTCACTTTATTGGCAATTGATCTTGGCACTCTTTAGTTCTTGGTCTTGCTCTGAGCTGTATAAATTGGGTTTTATTTTAACATCACTGGGTCTGAGGTGCTATGAAAGTGATGCCTCTGATGGGCTGCCCTTTGTGGTGAATTAAGGATCTTGAGGATGCAGTTGTCATTGTTTGTCCTCATTTAGTGTTTTGTGACCTTGGTACCTTTAAGATGTGTAGACTTCAACTTCCAGAATATCATAGGTTACAGAAATCTTTAGTGTTTTTCCCCTTAAGAATCTTTGTAAAAGTATATAATAGCAAAGAATTTCAGACTCTTACCAAAAATGAAACTTTATGAGATACCTTATAGATATAGAAAGATTGGGGCATAATTGATCATCTTCTACATCTTGCAGTGCAGGTCATTTTCTCGGTTGCCTGACCCTTTTCTGCTCTGTGCCTATACTTTTCCTTGCTTATGATCTGTACTGTAAGATGTTTATTGACTGAAAGGCCATATTTTCATGAGTTCTCTCTTTAATGGATTTTTGTTTGTATGTATGAACCCCTGGGCCAGCTTTATGTTATGTAGACATCTTTAGTCTTTAATGGGGTTGCAGTTTCCCATGCAACGCTGATATGCAACCTGTGGGCTTTCTTGGACTCACTGTGGCCAAGAGAACTTTTGTGCAGGTTCAGCTTGTGTGCCAGTTCCTTCCATTCCTGAATTGAAAAAGTCTTCAGATAGTCATTCATACATTGGTCATTCTTTAATTTGGATCATTCTAATGCAATCCACATATGCTTCCCCTGAAGATCACTCAGAATCTACAGTTGGTCTAGAACATAGCAGAGAAGTGGACAATGATGGGTGTGTTGTGATATGTGCACATGCCCTGCTGTTTCATGAGCAGTACCGGTTGCCATTTGACTTTTAGGTAAAATTTAAGATGCTAGTTACCACCTATGAAGCCCTGAATGGGCCTACAGGTGACTACTTGAGGGACCACTGGTCTCTATATGATTCCATTTGTCTAGTCAGGTCAGCTAGAGTGGGCATGCTCTAGATCTTGCCTACTAATAGCAATAGCAGACTTATATAATGCTTCACAGTGCTTTACAGCCCCCTCTAAGCATAAGCTGAGAGTCAGCATATTCCCCCCAAAAATCTGGGTCCTCAATTTTACCGACCTTGGAAGAATGGAAGGCTGAGTCAACCTTGAACCAGTGAGAATTGTACTGCTGGCACTCAGCAGAATTAGCCTGCAATACTGCATACTAACCACTATACCACCATGGCTCTTAGATGATAGGGTTGGCTTACAGACCTAGGAAGCATGACTTCTCAGTGATTCTCACCCTGTGGAATGACACCCCCAGAGAGATTCATACCATCCCACCCTTCTGATCTTTCATAAACTGCTTAAGATCTGATTGTTCTTCCAGACCTTGGTCTAAAATGGGAAGCAAGCCGCTTTGGATGCTCTGCGTTTGGTTTCAGTTAGCCATTATCTTCGTCCTCTTGATATATTTTGTTTTCTTTTCATTTTTATCTGCAAGCTGCCCTATGGCGACAGACAGCCCTGAAGGTGAAATAGTAAACAAATAAATGAAGTCCATCTTTGTGCTTCTCATAATCTATGGACACACATGCGCAGACCCAATCCTTCAAAGAGCAAAAGCTACATTGTTATTACGGTCCCTGTGCTTGAGGCCTGTTCTGGCAGCCCACCAGAGCTTGGAACTTTGAACCTGAACAAGAGTAAACAAACCACAGTGAAGACGGTCAGGCTGCTCTCCATCTCATGGACATTTTCCAGAGGTGTAAGCTGGATTAGTGTTTTGCAGAAAAATCAAGAGGCTTATGGCACCTTAAAAGACTAAGAAATTTACTTTGGCAGAACTCTGTGGTCCAGGAAAGCATGGCCCATCATAAATCTGATGTGGCTGTACTAACTCGGCATTCGACTTCTTCTCCAGAAGCTTGTTGTCTTCATAGCTTGCTCTGCTGCTTTGCTCAAACTTTGGCAGAGGAGAGGTAAACATGGCAGAAAGCCAGATTCTTGCAAACCTAGGTCATATTGTCTACAAGCAATTACACCCACCTTCTTGTTCAGTTGCAATTATGATCCGCATAAGGGGAGGGAGTGGGCGAGCTTCTCTTGTTAGCTAAAGATCAAACACAGTGCATCCAAATGCTACTTATCTTGGAGTGAGGGATGGAACTCTTGCACAGAATATAATTGGAGGTGTCGTATGTATGTCTTCCCTTCCTCTTTCACAAAATCTATTTTTAATAAGGCTTTTTTTTGTTTCTTTTTCTGATGGCACTGCTTGAACACCCAATTTTGTCAAGGTTTCTTTAAAAACGTATTCTTTCTCCTTACAAGGTAGAGAGCAGGATTATCAACTAAACAGGCAATAGTATTTTGGTTTAGCATATTAAAAAAAAATTCACTATGAATTCAGTTGTGACCCACATTGGTGAATTAATTTGGGGGTGGTCATGGCGATGGCTGAAGAGGGGAAATTCTCTACACTTTTAGGACGTTAAATAAAACAGAGAGCGATCTCTCTGAAAATTGTTTCCTACCTCGTGTAAAGTTAGACTTTCGATTTGTGTCTGCTGAAATATCAAAAGTTCTCTCATATTTTAAGTCCCCTAAAGTTAATGGTTCATGCTTGAAAGGGATGAGGAAACTCAAAGTCCCAACCCCAGTGAAGCCTCCCACTCTCCACTGACCACATCTTGAAAGGGCCAGTGCCCCCAATTTGCCTAAAGACCCTTCGTTCACTTAACACTTGTTCATATTTTAAAAATGTGTACAAAACTGCAGACTGCGATGCCCCAAACAGTACAATCACCTTAAACAAACATGATTTAAATAAAACAACTAAAATTTACTCATTAAAGAGAAAATATTACTCATTTTTATTCCGCTTCCTATTAGTAAATGGCATAGTAGGAATATACAGTTAAAATTAAATCCCCATTTAAAACTAGGAATGGGGCAACTTGCCACAGCCAACTTGCCATGGGACAACTCACTGTGGCACAATTTAACAATTCTATTTAATTATTTAAAATAAATAAACATTATTTTAATTTTTGCCATTCACATTTGATTCTGTCTTTCCTTTTGCATCCTTTCTTGAATGATTCTATTCCACCATTTCTTTGACATTAGGGTAATTCTTGTCCCACAGCAAGTTGTCCTGTGGCAAGATGGCTGTGGTGAGTTGTCCTGCAGCAAGTTGGCTGTGGCAAGTTGGCTATAGCGAGTTGGGCATGGTGAGTTGGTTGTTACGAGTTTGCCATGGCGAGTTGTCATAGACTCTTTAGAACAGGGGTGTCAACTTCAAGGCCCATGGGCCAAATCCAGCCCCGTGGGGTGCTTAAATCCAGCCCACAGGGCCGGCCTGAAAATATCAAAGGGCCAGCCTGTGGTGCCTCTGCTGGCTAAAACAGGCCTCGCAGCGGCCTCGCAGGGCCTCCACATGACCCGTTTTGGCTGGCAGGGGTGCTGCAGGAAGCATCTGTCCCGTCTCCCCTCCCACCTTCCCCCTCCCAGTCTGCGGAGGAGAACTACAAGGCTGATCCGGCCCTCGAAGAAATCCAATTTGACACCCCTGCTTTAGAACCCAGGGGGAATTAGCTCACTGCAGTAACCCTGAACAGGAGAAAAATGAAGCAGAGCATCTATAGAACATCTCCCAATAAAATGGATATCCATACAACTTTATCAAAAAGTGTCTCAACCAGAGAACCAGTTGTTAACGTAAGTGCAGTCCACCTCTGTTCTTAACTGTCCACTCTGAAAATAATGTAACAATCTGAACCAGGGGACTATTCAGATGGGATTTGGAATACAAGGAATTGAGATCAGCTGGATTGCTGAGTATTAGACAAACTGATAATCTATGTATTTGTCCTGAAAACTAAAATTTAAAAATATCTCTTTTCCAACTCAGGTATTCTGAGCTGGATTATTTTACCTGTTCAATCCTGGAATGTTGACAGCTGTGATTTTAGCAGATTATCACAATTTATTTGCAAATCAGTTGTGGTTTAACAAAGCTTTCTACTTTGATGTTTGCAAGGTTTATTAGGGTAATTGCATTGTAGCCATGTCCTTATGAATACCAACTAGTTCCCTTGCAGATTGACAAGGAGATGAATTGTCTGTGGAATATTTCATTTCATGTTAATTGTCTTTGAGAAGTGCTTTAAAAAACTTTATAGAAAGGGCTGGTTTTTAAAAATGACCCTGAGATGTTAAAAATGAGAGGACATGTCACTTGGTTTTAAAATCCAAAGGGACATAATGAGTGAACAAGCTTTCTCAGGCAAGTGAAAGAAGAGATATAATAAGGACATAGGAGAGGTTCAACAATGAGAACAGAAAGCCTTCTGCAGTTGAAAATGTAGCAGAATAGAAAAAAAAAACTGATATTGTTCTCCATTGAAGAGACATATATAGTTAATAAGAAAGCAAGATTTTGATCACAACATACTGCATAACAGTTGGGAATAGCCAAGGGCAAAAAGATGGCTGTGATACATAGTGGGAAGATCACATGTAGGAGGATTTTCTCCCTCCTCACTCTGAATTTTGGAAAAGAGTCTGTTAAATGTATTTGAACTACACCCTGTTTTCCACTCAAAGTGTCAAGAAACTGTCATTAATTTTGGCAGTTATAGACTTGGAAGATGGGGGAGGGGAAACACTGCCATAAAGATTGGGTCCAGAGGTTAAATGCACCTCTGGGGAATCAAATTGCCTGCTCTTAATGAAAATAAAAGATTTAACCTGGTTAAATATATAATAACTTCAAACTTTGTGCACTCTGTGATAAACTTGTTTAGTTTCAATTTTCCTTATTTTTTTTCAGGCTTGGCCTATTCTATGTCTCTAGTTCTTTTGTTATTTAACTTGTTCTAGTGTATTTTGTGAAACCAGAACTTGGGTTAACTTAATTAAGTGACCAACTATGGCCAAGGAAGAGCACTTTTTATTTATTTATCATATGATGTAACAGAATACAGCATAAGTGCATAAAATTCACAAACACAGCATATAAAATGCATATTGATATATAAAATACCAGCACAGTGGATTATTTTGAAAATAAACAGTACGGATTATGAGTGAAATTATGAATAAAATTAAATTGTGCATGAACAGTTACTCGAGTGGCTAATCCTATTAGAAGAGTACTGAATGAAGAAGAAACAATACCACAACCAGTGAGAACCTATAGTGGACAAGCTAGGCAGACAAAGTTTGTGTGTATAAGGCTACTGAAATGTGGAGCTGTCATGGTTTCAACTGGACCAGGAGGCTTCTTGACCATAACTGGTCTACTTGTCCCTGCTGAGATCCTTCAGTCTTTCTATCCATTATCCAACCAGGCTATTTTAGAAGAAGGTTCAGTTGCAAGATCTTACTTTTCTATGCAGAGGAGGCTCCAAGATGTCCCGTGTTTCTCTTTTTATTTACTTTTGTTGGGAATGTAATAAAACTCGTTCAGGAAATGGATCTGATTCCATGAAATTCTCCACAGCCTGCTGCTAGGAAAACTGAACAAGGAGCCACTTTGTATGAGAAGAGGGTTTGCTGCCAAGGGCCAGCCTCTGGACGGCTGGGGAGTTGGCAATGTGATGGTAGGCAAAGAAAGAAGAATCTATGCTGAATTCCACCCCAGACTCAGTTGCCTTTACATTCTTTTTTTCAATCTCACAGACCCACATTCCTACCTAACTTTCATTCCTGGGATAAAAAAATATATATGAATATTCTGCTCTGAAATCTGGTCTTGGGAAATTACACGTATCTGTATAGCATCCTAGGGAAATTTAGCAAACAGGACAAGACACGAACAGAACTCGTAGATGAGTAAGAGGGAATTCTAGCAGGCAACTCTTAATGGAAATTTCACCCCTATCCCCACTGCCCCCAATTGTGGTATTCTGTCTGAGTCTAAGTTGCCATGTCATGTTTTGAATAGCACTAGCACTTAGACTTATATACTGCTTTATAGTGCTTTACAGCCCTTCTCTAGGTGGTTTTTCAGAGTCATGATATTTCCCCCAACAACCTGGCACCTCATTTTACCCACCTTGGAAGGATGGAAGGCTGAGTCAGCCTTGAGCCTGGTGGGATTTGAACTGCCAAATTGCAGGTAGCCAGCAGTCACCAGAAGTAGCCTGCAGTACTGCACTCTAACCACTGTGCCACCAAGGCTCTTAATGCATCTGTATGAATTTTTGTGAACGAGAGATGGTCTTCCAAAACCAGAAACGAAGCACCTGAAGCAAGTCTACCGCATCATTCTTCCCACAGTCCCTTTTTTTTAAAAGGGGGAAAATGAATGCGGTGCAGTTGGCTAGCTTTTGCCTTTGAGGATCTGAAAGCATCTCAAGTCCAGATGCAGTACAAATGAAGATCATCTACCTTGAAAATTGTAAAGATACAAAAATACTCTAGGTTGGCCGAGTAAACCAAAGCAAAGGATTGAATGTAAAATGTCTTCAGCAGTTGTCTAAAGTAAAGGATGGGAAACCTTTCAGATATTTAGCTCTAATGCTCCTCAGGTTTGGTCAGGAGTAGAACTAAACAGCTGCTAGTCCCCAGGTTTATTTCTCTGATCCTAAAGCTGTAGGAAAGGGGCCCAACTGAAGCTTCCCAAAGAAAAGCAATGGAGAGGAGGATATAAATCCTGCTTAACACACAAAGACAATAACACTTTTTCCTGCTGTTCTTGAGATAACCACAGTAAGAGACATTGATTCCCACCTGTATTGGTTACATTCCCCTTTCTCCACTAAGCCAGCATCATGTGACTTGATTTAACTTCTTGAATTATGCTCATGATTTTTTTTGTTTGTGGTCTTTGGATCTTCCAAACATGGCCTAGTTTTACTCCCCAGTCTTTGAATTCCCAGAGCATATTTGTGACCATGTTGGCTTTTACTCTTGGCTCTTCACTTTGACCTTGGAAGTCAGGATGAGACCACACAACCCAAGAATTGTGTTGTGCAATCATGTTTTTTTTTCCTTCATGCCAAGAAATCTTTTAGAGTTTCCTAATTTTTTTGACTTTTGATGAATGCGTCTTTTCTTTTATGTACACTGAGAGCATTTGCACCAAGACGAATTCCTTGTGTGCCCAATCACACTTGGCCAATAAAGAATAAACAATTATATTGTTATGCCCTTGGTACAGAGTCAGACTCTGAGGGAGAGGAGGAACAGCCGACAGGGAGTGGAGGTGTAGCTCTGGAGGTTGTGAAGGAGGCTGGGGAAGGGCAGAGGCCGGCTGGGCAGTCAGAGGAAGAACTAGGCCCATCCCCTTTGCATCCTAGGACACGCAGGAAGGAACGGAGAAGGCAACAACTTGGTTTATTAGAGAGGAAGCGGCCATGATCCTCCTCATTGGTGGCAGCTGGGGAGAATAGTATATAAGAGAGATGATTACAACACAGTGTTGCCAGAAGCAAAGTGTGTGTTATTTTGGGCTGAAGTTATCTAGGCTGGTGTCCATCCAACAGACTGTGCCTTGTTATCTCCTTGAATTTGATAATTACTTATCCTGGTCCGTTGTGGAAATTTTGTCATTGTAGTTTGTTTGGTTTTTTATTTCACCTCTGCCTATTAAGTTCGGACTGTATTGCTTTCTTTTGAAGACTATTTTTGAGTACGTTTTATCTCTAACTGAGAATTATTGAACGGTGGGGCCAAGTTGGAGGCATTAAAGGACATTTATTTACGTTTTGGATTTTGTTATATTTGTGTTACACTCTGGGTCATCACATATATTCTATAAGGTTGGTTGGACTAAAAGACAATTTTCTGCCCCATGGACAAGTTCTATACTTGCACCTAACCCTGACATCAACATGCTCTGAGAATACATTCTCTCTGCTATGTTCCCATGACTTTCCCTTCAACTTCTCTCCAGCCTATGAATGAGACAGACTTAAACTTATCTTTAGCTGCATCGGTGTTAAAATAGTGTTTTTTATCCTGATACTGTCTAAAGGCAACCTCAAGAGTGGTAAAATCTTCTGGCCTATCATCTATTACCTTAATGCACAGGTGTCAAACTCACAGCGTCACATTGCCATCATGTAACATTTCACGATGTTTTTTCCATTCATGGAGCTGGGGTGGGTATGATTTGCACGTGATGCATCCTTCCCGCAGGACACCAGTTTGACACCCCTGAGCTTAATGCAGTGTTCCTCAACCTCAGCAACTTTGTGACTTCAGCAAGGTGTGACTTCAACTCCCAGAATTCCCCAGTCCACACATCTTAAAGCTGCTGAGATGAAGAAACGGTGTCTTAATGGGAAGCTAGGTGGCTGCAGTGAATTTTATCAGAGGCCATATTGAACCATGGGAACAGAAAGCAGTTTTCTGCTGATTCACAGATGAATGAAGAACACCAGCTCAACAACTGGGAAAGCCAGAAGCAGAAATGTGGTCACTGAGTGAAGCAGTTAAGTGTTTCACTTAATGATTGCTTTGTTCAAAGATTGAGATTCTGGGCCCAGCTGTGGTCGTATGAAGAGGCCTATCTATATTTCAGCTTTTTTTTGCTTACAGATCTGCAAAGTGACATTTTCATCATTGTTGTAACTACTAATTATTGCTACATGAGGCAGTTACTAAGCAAGGACTACCTGTACTGCATAACGTGCCACATCTCCACTACATCACACCATGAAACCTCCCACTTGTCATTCCAGAAAATAAGATTTATAATGGAGACTTTTAAGGATTAAAACAGGCAGGGGTGAGTTGCGGTAGGAGAACTCTGTGGGTAAAACTGGTATCAGTTTGGAGAATATAAGGAAGGTGAAGATGTCTCCATGTCAACATAGCAGGCAGGGACATCTTCAGGGAGATCCAAACAATTAAGTAAAATATGCATGCCTGTGAAAATGGCAGGATTTTCCATGATTGCAACTACCACCTTGACTCTTTGGTCTCCCCTAATGGGAGGGGAATGAAATTAACATACCCGTTATCATTGAGTGAATTGCTCTGTGAATAGCAAGCGGTCACATTTTCCTTGACAGTGAAATCTTTTCAATTGATCTTGCCTTGGAAAATCATGGCGATATGAAATCCAGCATGACGTTTTTCCCCCTAGCCACACAGCACAATCGACCTTTCAGGTGAAGCCTGAGCAGCTAGGGAAGCAAAATACCACACTTTCCAGAAAGCTGGACAAGGGAGGAGCCTAAGCCATGCTGTGGAGAGCAAAGAAATGGGGCTCCTGTCTAACCTACATGGAGTTCCCCACAGTGAAATTTAGGCGACCTCAAAGGATTGTGTGCTCTTGGTTTGGTTCACTCCTCCCATAAAGTTTTCCAGCATGCGGTGGGTGTTGTGGGTGAGAGTTTTGCCCAGAAATGGCACACATTGATCTTCCTGCCCAATTTAGCTCTCACAGCTGCTGGAATGCCCGAAGCCACAAGGAAACACAGAGGAACCTCACAACACAACCTTCAGGGTAGGTGTGAATCAGCAAGGTGCAAGGCGGAGGACATCCCAAGGGGAGAGATCCTGAGATGTCAGCTAAGGGTCAAGTTTACAAACACCAACCACAAATGGTGCTTTTGCATAGAGAGGGGAGAGAAAAGGACCGTCCTGTAATCCAGAGGTGGGGAAATATGGCCCTTTTACGACTTGTGGACTTCAACTCTCAGAATTTCTCTGCCAGCATGGCTGGCGCAGGAATTCTGGCAGTTGAAGTCCACAAGTCATAAAAGGACCATAGTTCCCCACCCCTGCTGTAATCTCAGGTGGCAAATAAGGAGTCTGGCTTTGTGATTCTAAAGGGGTAGGTTTCCTTTTTCCAGTCTGGAATTTCAAACTGGAAGGGATGCAAAAAGGGTGCCAGTCTCTGGGCTCACTTACTCTGAAGAACCATGAAAGGGATGCTGATGGCCCAAACTTGGACCCTTTGCACTGATTTGAGGAAATTCAAGAGATGGTTGCCTTGAAGGGTTCCAAGAAAAATGAGGAAGCAATTCCAGGAGATAACTTGGTCGACTCCAATTAAAGGTCACATCTCAATGTTGAGATAAAAGCACAAAAAAGACACAAAGTATAGGCAAAAAAAAAAAAAAAAAAAGCTTTCCAGGTCATTCAGAGAGTAAGTCATTCAAAAGGATCAAGTGGAAACAGGAATCTTCTGCTTGATCTTGTACTCTTATTTTCCTCCTCCAACCTCTTTTTAAAAAGTTGAGGTGGCACAGTGGTTAGAGTGCAGTACTGCAGGCTACTTCTGCTGACAGCCAGCTGCCTTGCTCTGTAAACCGCTTAGAGAGGGCTGTGAAGCACTGTGAAGTAATATATAAGTAAGTGCTATTGCTAAGTTTATTTTTATTTTATTTATTTATTTTTATTAGTCAATTGCTTACAAGATAATAGGTGTAAGTAAAAACATAGTTATGAATACATGGATACATATAAGAAAAATAAAAAATATAAAAGAAACAATAGGACACGGACAGTAGGCACATTGGTGCGCTTATGCATGCATCCTACAGACCTCTTAGAGAAGGGGTGAGGTCAATAGTAGACAGTCTAAGGTTAAAGTTTTTGGGGTTTGGGGAAAAAAACCACAGACTCAGGAAGAGTATTCCAGACATTGACCACTCTGTTGCTGAAGTCGTATTTCCTGCAATCAAGTGTGATTAACCTTGAGTTTGTATCGTTTGCTCTGGTGGTGTTATGGTTGAAGCTAAAGTATTCACTGACAGGTAGGACATTGCAATGTATGATTTTATATACTATACTTAGATTGGACCGAAGGTGGCATAGTTCTAGGTTGTCTAGGTCTAGAATTTTGAATCTGGTGGCATAAAGTATTCTGCAACGAGTAGAGGAGTGGAGAACTCTTCTTGTGAAATATTTCTGGACTTTCTCAACTGTGTTAATATCAGATACATAATGTGGGTTCCAGACTGATGGGTTGTATTCGAATATTGGTCTAGCAAATGTTTTGTATGCTCTAGTTATTAGTGTAATATTACCAGAGAAAAAGCTAGGTCTAGAATTTTGAGTCTGATGGCATAAGGTATTCTGCAATGAGTAGAAGAGTGGAGAACTCTTCTTGTGAAATATTTCTGGACTTTCTCAACTGTGTTAATATCAGATATGTAATGTGGGTTCCAGACTGATGAGCTGTATTCGAATATTGGTCTAGCAAATGTTTTGTACGCTCCAGTTATTAGTGTAATATTACCAGAGAAAAAGCTACGTAAGGTTAGGTTAACAACTCTTAACGCCTTTTTGGTTATGTAGTTACAGTGGGCTCTAGCACTTAGGTCATTTGAGATGAGTACTCCAAGATCCTTGACAGAGTTTGGATCATCAACAAGGTCTTGACTATTCAGCCTGTATTTTATTTTCTGATTTTTTTTGCCAATATATAGGACAGAGCATTTATTTGTTGAGATTTGAAGTTGCCATTTGTTTGACCATTCTGATACATAGTCAAGGTCTTTTTGAAGTGTAGCAGTATTGTCTGTGACGTTGAATAGCTTTACATCATCAGCAAAGAGAACGCAGTTGCTCTTGATATGATCACAGAAGTCATTTGTGTAGAATATGAAAAGAGTTGGTCCTAGAACACTGCCTTGGGGGACACCACTGTTGACAGGTACAGAATTTGAAAGGGCGCTTCCAGTTTTGACCATTTGTTGTCTGTTTGACAGGAATGCTTCAATCCAGTAATGCAGGTGCCAAGAGATACTGTAAGATTTTAGTTTTAGGAGTAGTTTGTCATGTACCATTGAATCAAAGGCTTTACAGAAGTCTGTGTAGATTGCATCTATTGCTTTGCCCTGATCGAGTTGTGTAGTCCATATGTTTTTGCAGTGTAAGAGTTGCAGATTACATGATAGTTTTTTCCTAAAACCAAATTGTTTATTAGAGAGTAGGTTGTTTCTAAGTGGAGGATGATGGATTGGTTAATAATTGATTCCATGACTTTACAGGTGACGCAGCATAAAGAGATTGGTCTGTAATTTTCAACTAGGCTGGGGGTCTCCCTTTTTGAAGATGGGGATGACTGTGGCTTGTGACAATAGTTTTGGCAAGGAGCTGGTCCTAATGGGTATCTTAAGCTTTGCAATCAGCTAATGATAGCATTTTATCCCTTCAACATTGCAGTTCTCTCAAAACCATGAAAAATTTCCTTGTTTGGAAATAAGATGGAGGTTCATCTGAGTTTACAAACGCATTTGCTAGGTCTTGTGGTTAAGCATGTTACAGAAACCCAGCCACCAGGATCTCTCCCTAACTAATCATAGATCATGAAGCCTTCTTTCCTAATTCTTGGATTTGAAGTGTCACCTACACGCTCCAGCCCAGCAATGCTATATACACAAGTGCTAAAATCTAGGAGAAGAGCTTATGGATTATCATAGTGGTGGGGAAACACCTTTTGTTTTTCCTGTGGCTTCAAAAAGCATGGCATGAAGCTCCTGATGCAGTGAATCAAAGCTCTGCATTGAATTTGGGATTAAGTTGGTCAAAGTTTTAATTTACAATATGCAGCTGCACAGGGTAGGCGAGTAAATTGGCTGCAGTTACATAAAGGAGTGTTGGGTTTTTCTTTTTTCTTTACTGTTCCCTGATACAACCTTCTCCCCTTCTCTTCCCTTTGGTTTTAACAAACAAAACTCTTCCCTATGGTTAAATAAAGCTAACATATTAGGGGAAACGATTTTAACCCTCTTAACCCTTCCTTGTACCAATTCCATGCAGTGGTTGGATGTATTATATTATCTAGTCAACTGTCAGAAATGAAACTATTCTTCATGTATTCTCCTACTCTTCTCCAGTGTTCATTCAAAAAAATTACGGTGCTGTGATTTATGGAAATTGCAGTTCAGCATGTTTGCAGACTGTCAGCTTGAGGAAAGCTGTGCAGTGGACCATAATGATAATTACATGGCCCTAAAACGTTAGGGATCGGGATATCTGCCCACCTTCTCCTCCTTTCTCATCTACCCTCCTTCTAAAGGCCTGTTGGCTCCACGTGTTGCCTCTAGTATCCCTTTGAAACTTGATGCCTTAGACCTTTTGCTCTCCATCTATTTCTGTAAAATTCCAGAGGAAGATAAATTTATCTCCCAAGGATCAATTTGAATGAGCTCTTTATCCTTGGCTGTGGAGCTCTGTCTGAATGAAGATTCATGGTGAGCTGATGCATGGAGCACAGGCTGGAACAGGAGCTGGCAAATATGGCAAGGTGGGCTCCATACGTTCAATTTTGGGGTTTGGGTAGCACGAAGATCACTATAGAGTCTTAGACCAGAGATGATGGCATTCTTCCTTGCTCTCTCTTTCCATGAACCAAGATAGTTCAGTACAGTCTTCCATGTGAGGACTTCTCTCAAATGCTCACCATGATGGTTTTTTTTTTTAAATTTAAGTGGGAGTGGTTTCAACAAAGCTGCATCTTACTCATTTAACTCTAGGTCGATAGCCATAAACGTTGTCAGACATGGAAAGCAGGTGCTTTTTGTTCATGTTTTCACTAGCAATCCTTATTATTACTGGGATTCTTGTTGGTATCATGATACATTGTTCTAAGTCTCATAGAGATTCTGGTTGAGTAAACAAATGTATTGTCGCTATTGGTGGATGGAATATTTTAAGATGCTAAGTGACTGGTAAATAGCCAATGGCCCAAATTTTCTTCCCTGCTAAGGTACGTCTTGAGAACATCACCTTAGTGTAGAAATTGTAAAGGAATTTAAAACTGGCCTTGGGAAAGTTATGAGAGAACCAGGAGAGAAGAAGCGAGCTGTTTAAGAGTGGACAGAGATTTTAGTTCTAGATAGAAGGAAAAAAGGAGAAAGAACTCAAAATAGCCCCACTTTGATTATAATATGGGACAATGAGAAACGGGCAGGCTTTCAAGATTCAATTATTCTACTTCATTACTATATTCCTGGTTTCCCTGTTGTGACTGTTTTGGCCGACCTCAAAGAGCTGACAGCAATCTTGAAAGCTTTTTCTTACCAGCTCTCCTTTCCAGAAATCCTGCTATCACAGTTGGCATTGTCTACTGTTACCCAGGAAAAAGGAGATAACTGTAGATTGGATAACATACTCTCATATTTGAACAAGGCACTACAAATGGAAAACAAGAAAAGAATATGGTCAGTGTTTTTCTAACATAGAAAAGATGAACAAACACTGTGAGAGCAAAAATGAAGGAACATCATACGAAGGTGAATTTTAGGGAGTTGGTTTTTAACCTGTAAAGATTGTAATGCACGCACTTCTTTTTGTTAGAAAAATGATGTAATATGACCAGATAAAATAGTTTTAGTATAAAATAACATTATTGATATTTTTATCAAACTTTCACCATGCCAACTAGTTAAAAAAGCCTTTTTATTCCCAAATTTGCTGTAGAATTCTGAGTAACAGCCTTGAGTGGAATGAAAAATGTAATTTCTTCACTTGTACATCAGTGGTGTCATCAATGGTTAGTTAATGCTATTCTATAAGATCTTTAAATCAATAAGCAGAGAGGAAATGTTAGAAAATCATACATGAGAAGCGCAACTGAAAAATGAAAGACAAAAAAAATTCACTTGGAGTATGTTTATAGAACACTTCTAACCAAGGAATTAAAGGCTGAACTTTGTTAGTTTTAACCTTTGCTTTTTGTTCCCAGCCTCTGCACTGGAAGGTTAGGGGGTTACCGAAACTTCCTGTCTTTTGATTTCTTCCCATTGGTCTGACAAAAATATAGTCCTGAATTGGTTAGTGACATGGCAAGGAAGGGTAGGGGACAGAAAAACCTGCAAAACCATTGTGTGAGTCTGACATATTTTAAGCCTTCTGGGGCATCAGACAACACAACAGACTAGGAAGGTCAACCACAGCAGCTCAACTTTAGGAATTCACACTTCACATCATCTTTCAATCATCCTCCTTTGTGTTTCAGCATAACTACCCTTCTTTGCACCTTCAGCAGGCAGTAACAACATTTTTGCCTTGGGGGAAAAAGACAGGATTGTTTGTGAACAAAAGAACTACTCTTGTTTAATTTAATAACTCTTTACAGCCCTCTATTTCATATCTGGACCCCATAATGGAACCTGAATAACATTTTCCTTCTGCTCCAGCTTTTGATACATCCTTCAGATGGTCCCCCTTTCTCTTAAAACAATTACTCTGCTTGGGATCAGCATTCTTTTGCTACCAGCTTCCCATTCCTTCTGAGAGGCAGACAGATATACACAGCTGCCTGAGAGTCTCACTCTGGTGATGGAAGAGGGTTTTTCTTTGTCTGTTTATTTAACCGACTGCTAGGTTGCCTCAAGCACAGTGGCACCTCTGCACATCTTACAAAATAAAAGTAACTAAATTCCATAACAAAGGAAGAAGAAAAAGAAAAGTCTATTGGAGTCGGGCAGCCAATATATTTAAAAAATGATATTTTTTAAAAAGCAAATCGGAACAAATAACCACTATGTGGGAAAACAGCATGCCAGTTACAACCCATAGAAAGCATACAGCAAGGAGCAGGTTACAAACCACTTGGCGAAGGGCCTGCTGAAAAAGCCGGAATATCATGTCTTCATGAGAATCCAATCCAGCTATTGTAGGGGAAGAAGGAGATAATATCATGTTTTGCTTTTTTACTCTAATGTATGGTTCATCTCAGTGCCTCTGAGTTGGTTGATTTGTATTATCAAATTGCCTCAAAAAGTCATAAAAATGTATCTGTAGTATAGACATAAATATGTAATATTTTATATTTCATATTTTTATTTATTGTGTTTTTATCAAAATGTGAGTGTAAATGTACATACAATTAAAAAATAATTGACTCAATTGAACTGTTTCCTGAAGGCACAGGATCATCCCCAGCCTGTTGAAGGAATAGCAATAACAAAGCTCTTCGACTTACATACTGCTCCATAGTACTTTAGAGTCCTCTTTAAGCTGTATACAGTCCTCTAAGCGAGTCATCATATTGCCCCTAACAATCCGGGTCCTCATTTTACCAACCTCGGAAGGATGGAAGGCTAACTAAACTTTGAGCCAGTCAGGACTGAACTTGACTGTGGACCAAGATAGGCTGCGATACTGTGTTCTAACCACTGTGCCATTATGGAAACTCTTACAATTTCCTCCTCCATGTTAAATACAGTGTTTTCCACTTATGAAACCTCAAGTCGTACTACCTGGTTGGCTACTATACACTGTTGTGGGGACATTCTCTCCTTAGGGTCATTGTTCTGGGTTACAGTGAACACTTTTTTACAAGTTAACTGAAGGAAGGATGAAAGGTGAATGTCTTTTCTAACTACAGGTTGTCTTCATTTTGCAAGGGCAACTGAGATCTGCAACTCTGTCACGATTGTTGAGTGAAACATCATATCACAATTTTCAATGTCAGTTCCACTGCAGTCGCTAAGCAACTCATCACAAGTTGTTAAAAGCAATGTTACCTTATTGGAACTTGCGACTACTTGCTGGCTTGGCTTCTCCATTGATTTTGCCCATTGAATGCCAAGTGTGAAGACTGTGAATAGTGATTCTATGACTGTCATTAGTTTGAAACCAACAGTAATATTAGTTTTGCAGTGGTATTGTAAGTTTGAATGGTCACTAAACAGGGCAGCTGTTAACCAAGGACTAGCTATGCAAAATTGACAAGAGTTCTTTTCGATTTTCCTTCTAGTCCAAGTGACAAGGTTACAACTCTTGTTTTTTTTTTGTCTTTGCTTTTCTGGTGACTTTTTGACTTTTTATTGGTCCACTGAACTATGTCCCAAGTAGGAAAGTATTTCGTACAAGGGGGAATCAACATAAAGGTCTGTTAGTGGAAACCACATGTCCCTGAAGATAATCCACAGACAGGAAAGTAATTGGTGCTTGCTTTCCCAGCATTGGGCACTTGTGGCAGAAAGGAGGAAAATTTACCAAGCCGGGTTCTGGGAAAGTCAGTCTGGACAAAGCTTTAGACAGTCAGTAGGGTCCCAATGGAGGAAAGGGAATTTAGAATGTAGAACAACAGAGTTAGAAAGGACGTTGGAGGTCTTCGAGTCCAACCCCCTGCTCAATCAATTTTAGACCAAGGGCTGTCCAGCCTCTTTTTAAAAGCCTCCAGCGATGGAGCATCCACCACTTTTGAAGACAAGCCATTCCACTGGTTTATTGTTCTCGTTGTCAGGAAATTTATTCTTAGTTCTAGGTTGGTCTTCTCCTTGATTAGCTTTCCCCCTTTGCTTCTTGTCCTACCTTCAGGTACTTTGGAAAATAGTTAATCCCCCTTCCCTCTTTATGGCAGCCCCTCAAATGTTGGAGCACTACTATTGTGTCAACTCTGGTCCTTTTTTTCATTGAACTAGCTTTGATTTAGGCATCAAACACCTTAAGACTGATCTACGAGAAAGCCCCAAGCTTCTTCCTCCCTCCTTCCCCTCATCCCACGTTTCCAAGTTTGAGAAATGGAGGAAACCAATAGTTGCAAGGATGCCAGGAAGCACAGCCTTCCAGCTTCCCAAGATACAACTTTTCCTGTGTTTGCTCCTTCTGTCCTGAACAAGTTCTGGGCAGGCATTCGACTGGAGTTGTATGCCTCTTTCTTCTGGCTATTGATACTGGATCTCCTTTGAGAACCATAAAGAAAGGCAATTCAGCCTTTCACCAAGAAAACATGTTTTTGTTTCCAGAAAAAGCTTTCAGGCAAAGATTGCTGATGTGCAAGAATTCTGGATATTGAAATCTATATGTCTAGAGAGCAGCCAGGTTGGGAAATGCTGTTTTAGGGCAACAGTATTACCTTTCAGGAAACTTTTTATACTTCTTCCATAGATTATGGAGGGTGCTAATGTGACATAAGAATGAATTAGAAAATCCTGTTGGCCGGTCACCTTACCTAAACAAAGTGGGCCATGCCTGAATCTCTGGATCTCTGAATCAAGATCCTCAAACAATTTCAGTCAAGAAGGAATGAATCCAAAGGAAAGCACTTTTGTATTGCAAGAAGTGTATATCCCTTACTTGCTTGACTTTCAAAGTTACAGTATGCATAAAACCTAAATGCACAAGGATCTGTTTCTGATGCCAGGACTGCCTGATTGCTTTTGGTAATAGGGTGCTAAATATATAAGCTCTCTTTGGGCCAGTGTCTGTGCCAGGAAGTCCTACCACAGAGTAAAAATGTTAATTGCTAGCCCCTTAAACTGAAAGGTTCACAGGAGCTAACAGTAAAGTAGAAGCACGAAAGTTTCTTTGAAGACAACATAAGCAGAAAAATGTGAAATGCAAAGGGAAATGAATTGGTGGGTAATAGACAAGTTTTCAGAATCTTTTGTCTTGGAGGGGAGGAAAGGCTACTCTTCTAGCATTAAGTATCCTCCCAATTTGCATCAAGAAGCCAACTTTCCCACACACCCCCTTGCTGTCCTTCCAATCACTTTGTGCATCGCCCCTTCATGCAACTGTCCATCAATCCTTCTGATGATTATCCTAGTCTTAGTTCCTTCTCACTGAAAAAAGAAAGCAGAAACAGTGATCTTGCTGCTTCTTCCAACAGTTGCACCACTGGCAGGCTAGGCTGCTACAGATAGCAGAAACAACCTCTGGAACTGGGCTTATAGATAAGACAAACTTTCTTTCCCAGCTTCCTTCTTCTACTCTATATAGTTTGTGAAGGAGATCAAACTGAAGGTGTTACTTGTGAATGAAGCCTCATGCCCTGGGTATCCTGCCTGATACCCTGCTGCTGTGTTTAAAAGCAATCCTTGACTCTGAAAGCCACATATTACTCTTGGCCAAGACTTGGCGTTGCCAGCCAATAGCAACAGTTTTATATATTTAAATAAAATTAAATTAAAAGACATGTATTTTTTTAGATTTGTGTCCCGTCCAGTTCTCTCTCCACGCAAGGCCTTGGCTGTTCTTTGCGGCTAACTCTTTCCTTTCTAGCCTTCTCCGAAGAAGGAACATCCCCAGTGGAGTGGCTGTGTTGGTTGGTTGTTTCTGCCTGCATTCATGTCAGAAGCACCTAGAAAGCCAACCAAAGGATGCTTCTGGATTGACAGGATTTGCCTGTGACAATACCTTTGCCCAGGGGATGCCCAATTGCCAAAGTAATCCAATCCAGTCTTTGGAGAGAGTCCTTTCATATCTCCCTGGTTGGTTGTTGAAGGAGCTCCAATAGTTTAATTAGACACATTCGCCTGTGTTCAGAATTTTTCGACAAAGTATTTTATTGTCATAAAAATAAAATGTCCATAATATAGGTTTGGTTCACTACGAAATGGGGCTGCAACCAGAAAAGGCAAAGGAGTAAACTAAAGATGAGCTCCAAAAGAACGGGCTGTATCCTTTTCTTAACCCAGCAGAACGGTTTTCCAGTTGTGGACTGTCTTTTGGCCATAAGTGGTAGGTACACCAAGAAAATCTGGATGGGTTACATCAACTGGACAGAGAAACCATAAAGCAGGCAGGACCATCAAAGGCCAGCCATTCCCTTCACTCCCAAATAGAATAAATCCAAACTGATATATGGTTAAAAGACTGGGGGAGGGGAAGAATATTTGTCTGCCTAATTCTGATGGCAAACTGCACTATCAAATTTCTGTGGTGAATCACACAGCCAGTTTTCAGCAGTGAGTATTTTTTGGGGGTGCATAATACAGCTGGAAGGTGTCCCTTTCTGTTTGAATTGGAAAACAGAGAGCTCCTTGTCCAGAATCCATCCAGCCTGGCCCTGGCTACTAAAACTGGCAGTCAATCTCAAGATCTCATGACAAGTGATCCCTCCATCCCATTGACTCAAGGTTCATTTTGACAAGAGATGCCCGGAACGTGTTTGGCCACTGGGTGGTTGGAGCTGGGCTTGCTTTATTTGTCAGATTATCAAGATGTTTTGGATAGACGTTCTAAAGACACATATAAAAGCAAATTCACCTCAGCTGTCTGCAAGAGAAGGAATAAATCCAAAATCTATATTATGGCAATGTATTTCTCAGTCCAACTTAGGTATACAAAATTATGTGAAGACTTTCAGCTTGTAAAAAATATTGGGTTGGTGACATCTATTTCCTACTCTTTTCTCTAAGCGCTCGAGGCAACGTACAGGGGAAGGTTCTACCGTTATTTTATTCCCATAGGAACAACTCTGTTGTAGAGCAGAGATCTCCAACCTTGGCAACTTTAAGCTTTGCTGGCTGGGGAATTCTGGGAGTTGAAGTCCTCCTGGCTTAAAAGTTGCCAAGGTTGGAGACCCTCTGTTGTAGAGTAGTTGAGCTAATAAAGAGAGACTGGCTCAAGGACACCCAGTGGGCTCCTCTTCAAGACTCTACTCTACTCACAGTCATTTATGTTTTTGTCACTTAAAATAAACTGCATGGCTCCCTTGAAGAGGACTTTGAGGCTTTAGCTAGAGCAAAATGTGATGGCACTGGGTGTTATGGGTGCTGATTATTCAGCATGTGACACCTCCATGAGCTACACTGGCTACCAGTAAGTCTCTAGATTTCAGTTCAAGGTTCTTGTGGCTTATCTTTAAAACCCTTCATGACTTGGGGATGAGTTACTTACCAGACCACCTTACCCAGCAGCATCAACCCATCCTATTAGACCTGGAAAGAGAGACATAGTCTGTATCCCATCTGTGAAGGGGTATCATATGTTAGGATCCAGGAGGCCAGCCTTTTCTGCCATGGTGCCCACCCCCTCAACGTAATTCCCCCAGAAATTAGATTGGTGCCAACCGTGCTGGAACTTTTGCAAGGCAAAAGTTTTCAACTTTTTCAACAAATCAGACTTGGCTACTGAGCTTTGGACCCTGATCACATGGAGGAGTTCACATTATGGCTTATTTAAATATTTGTGAGTTTTCTCAGCTGCCATTTTAATGTTATTTTTGTTGGTTTAATTCTGGTTGATTTTTATTGTTTCTATTCTATTTAACTGTAATCTGCCCAGAATCAATCAGTCAATCTCTCTTTCTCTCTCTCTCTCTCTCTCACACACACACACGAGTATGTATGTATGTATGTATGTATGTATGTATGTATGTATGAGATGGGCCAACTAAATAAATAAACTTGAATTTGGTTTACCCAAATTCGATTCCGGCACTTGAATTAGTATACAATACTGTGCTAAACAAACAGAAAAAAGGAAAACATTGCCTGTCGGGGAAACAGAAATAGAGCATAGCCGATGTGGCCGTGGAATTCATGCCTTTTCTTCTGAGTTGCTTCTTTCAGATTCCTTTTATATGATTTTCTTTCTTTCTTTTAAAAATATAAAGTAACTGGAATGTTTTGATGGAAATATTATTCAAGCTTGAAAAAGAAGATGAAATATCATAACCTTGAAAACAATTGTTTTTTTCTTTCCATCTCCTCACTCTACTTCTGAGATACTGATGTGCCCATTTCATTTGCATCAATATTTATAAATGGAACAACAACATAACAATGTGAAATGCCTGTCTCAGGCCAGTTTAATCCTGGAAAATGGTACCAGAGTAGATCCATTGTTTTCCCCTGGAGTCATCGCTACTGAGCCCCCTTTTTTTCTGCCCATCCAATAGGCACTACACACTAAATCCCACCAAAAACACAAACCAATATTAATCAAGTTTCTTTGCTCAAAGCGCAAATGTACCAATCTGAGCGTGCATGTTGTGAACGTAAGTGCCATTGGGATGACAACAAACTTGCATAGCATGATTGGTTCCAGCAAGAGGCGAGCAAGGAAAGTTTGAAAGGGGATCAAACTACGAGATGTTGGAGGACAGAGCTATACTATGGTGCCCTATGGCACTGGCTGCATTGGTGAAATGCAAAGCCCATTCTTGCAACATATATATGATTTTCTGCTGGCCCAGCCTACTTTGAAACAATATGAGCAAATAAATTTAATACATGCATACAAACATATATTACATACCATTAGGTGGCAAAATGCCATTGGCCAATCCTGAGGGCTGATAGAATGGTGGCTTTCCATCTGAGCAAAGGATCATTAATATGCTTAATTGTATCAGGTAAAGATCTAAGAGATGAATTACACATAATGCTAAATTTGATGACTGTGTTAACTCTGTTTTATTGTGGCCTAGGGATGTCTAAATCCAGCCTGACAAGTTACTATCTAGTTCAAAGGATTCTGTAAGCTCAGAAAATGCTTTAATTCAATAATCAGGTTCATTTGCAAGAATTCACCTACATCTGTTTTCCAGCTCCAGGTGCGATGATTGATTCCATCTTCAATCATGTCTGTTCACCTGGCACTTCTGGGTTTTTTTCTGCTCCAGTTGTTTATTTCAAAAACACACTTGTTTCCATCGCATGCTTTCCAAGTCAATGGATTCCTGCAAAATCACAACTTGACTGTGGCAGAAATGGGCAACCGGTAAATCGTTAATCATCTTCCAGTTCTTAAAGCTACAGCATGCAATCTTCAGCAACAAAACAGTAGCTGACTTCACAGGTTTCACTAAGCCAAAATGTGACTTGCTCCCTGAAATGTACTCTGTTTTAATTACTAAATTATAGCTTGTACCGTATTTTTTTTTTCCAAACTTGTCAACTTTAAGATGTATGGACTTCAACTCCCAGAATTCTCCAGCCAGTGGGCTGGGGAATTCTAGAAGCTAAAGTTCACACACCTTAAAGTTGACAAGTTCAAAAAATACTGCACTAAAACTTTAAAGGGTAGCTGATAAAATTCAGCTATTTTCACAAGTCACTTTTAATGGGGGAAATTGTTCTTTACGTTCCAGACGGCAGCTGTCTTTAAGAAAACCTTTAAATATTCTTTGGATGCTCCAGTTTGTACTGTATAGCTTTCCTTTCCCCATCATTGGGGTAAGGCAAGGGTACATTTGTAAAGTTATGCCGAGGCCAAGCAGTTTTCATGAAAGAACCCAACTGTTATCCTGACTGATGAATATGAAAAGCATTTCAGAGCAGTAATGGGGGCAACATATGTTCTAAGAGGAAACACAAATCTGCATATAAAGCTGTGGTTGCTAGGTGGTTTCCTTTCAGACTTAGGAGCCGATGACCATTCAGTTTTATTTGGGCAATTTCTCTGAATTCTAACATTATGGAACAGGGAATTCTCTATACCCGTGACCCACCCACAATGCATTAATTATTAAATCATATTTATCTAGCCACCCATCATACATACTGATTCTGGCTGGCGTACACATTTTAGCAATATCCAGAATGGTAAACAGTGGTCTTATTTTAGTTGTTACCCATTAGAAAACCAATGTTCCCTAACCTGGTGTTCTCCTGTTGTGTCAGGGCTGCATGTACCCCAACCAACCTGGTTGCCAATTTTGGGAGTTGCAATCCCAACACTTTTGGAGTGTACCGAGCTGAGGAAGAATGAAAGGATTATGCACTCCTTTGTGCTGGTCAGCTACTGAACTTTGTTCCAGAAATTTTGGAAGTGCTTTACCAGCAAAAAAGAGTCTCAAGAAATGACAGAATGGAACTTGCTTACTTTTGGATTTTAAGTGTGGAAAGGGAACTTCACGAGGACAGTGATGTCACTCAAGCAGGAAAAGCTCAAAGGGAACATCAGGCCAGCCATAAAACAAACATGCATAGGAAAAGGAATCAAATAAAAGGTATTAAAGAAGCCCTTTAGACAAAAGCCCAAATAATTAAGAAAACTAGGGAAACAAGAAAAGAAAACCCTTACAAACACAAGACATGCCAAATCAGCAAAACAAACAGACAAGAGATAAAATATATATATATATAAATTACAAAGGAGACAGACAGGAGATTGCCACAAAACAAATACAGGAAATCATTAAAAACTAAAAGAGATTAGGACGAAGCCGATAATGCAATCAAACCACCCCGCAAAGTTCACCTTCCGCACCCCGCGGAGTTTACCCTCCAGCGGGGATAAGACAAACCCTGACAGGATTTGAAACATTAAGACACAAATACAAGCACTCGCACACAAAAGGAGAAAAAGGGTATAAAAATCAGGGACTTACCATACGAAAGCAGCTAGCCCAGGAACGCAGACTTCTCGCTATCTCTCACCTTCCTGAAAAATAAAAAGATCCAGCTTTCAAGCAGTTGTCCGTAACTTGGGCCGGAGCTCTCCCAGCGGGAAAATCGAATCCTCGGAAGAAAGGCATTTTGACACCTTTCAACAAAGTATGGTTACTAAATTATAAAAATGGTGCTATAAAATTATTATGCTCCACAGGTTATCATTAATTTATCCATGGAATTTTTAAAAAAGAAAATCACCTGAACAAACCAATTTGAACTAAATACACCATACATTTATTGAATTATCAAATTTAAGTGGGGAGTAGGAAGAAGTTTTAGTTCTGGCCAAGCTCTGGCTAAGTGGGTCTTTCTCTCCATTTTTTTTGTGGTTCATGTGTCTTGTGGGAGAACGTGTGCTCAAAAGCTACTTAAAGAAGGTCAGGCAAGGAACAGTTATTATACCAATTTTTCCTTGCTTTGCATTTGCTCTATGCTGCCTACTTGTAAATGCAGCCTGATAGTCAATCACATTAGACTGACAAATATTACTCCAGGAAAAGATGCAAACAAGGCACAATGCCAGAATGTGGCTGCAGTTGCTTAAGATATTCACATTTGGGCACTGAACTATTCTTTTAAAGCTAACCTCTAAATACTCACTGACAACTCACTGACAATTATGACCTCAGAAGAAATATCAGGAATTAAGAGTTGGGCTGACTTATCTTAGGTTGATTCTGTGCACTTAATCATATTGCGTCAAGAGGCAATGAGTTCCACAGATAGATTATGCTTTAATCTATTTTTTTATTTGAACAGTATAGTAGACTAGGCTAAAACAGGATCTGTGGTTCAACTTGTTGTGAAAATCAGGCTATAAAGTTAATAACAGACTTTATTTGTTTGGCTGCCTTTTTAATCATGCCAATTATGAGGAGACAGACAAACCTGAACTGAACCTAGGCTCAAGATTTAACATAGGGGTCCCCAAACTCCAGCAATGCTGGCTGGAGAACTGTGGGAGTTGAAGTTAAAAGTTGCCAAGTTTGGAGACCTCTGATTTAATATGATGTAAGAATTCAGCCTTAACATTCTTGCACTCTTGTCAGAAAAGCCTGAAAGGAGGGAAGGAGCAATAACAGATCCTTGAAATTAAGATACTTTCATCTACATGAGCTGTATAGCCACAGGGGGCCTTGATGTAAAAATAGGAAGCCGTCAAGTGGGCAGAGCCTCTGTAGTTGGGGAAAGCAGCATCTGACGTCGGGGATCCTGCCAAATAACACTGCCCAGATTTTTCCAATGTGTGGTCCCCTCCCCCATCTCTACCACTGAAAGAGGAGTTACTGAGAACAGTTGGCGGCAACTGATCAAGGCAATTGCCTGGAGCTGGGAGAAGTTTCCCTTTTTAGTAAGAATATTTGCATGAAAGAGGAGGAGGAGACTGGCTAGTGGCAGGCGGGTGATTAAATATTCTGTTTATTATCTTTTTTTTCTTCCTGAGCAGATCTGCACATCCCCGTTCCTTGTCTACACCTGCTGCATACATAATCATTCTGGGCACTTAAGAGAGAACATTTCATCTTCAAAGCGGTTTCTAAAGATTCCCTAATGCATTAAACATGCCCATCACTTCCCTCTTATTTAAAGAGGGAAAGTAGCTCTGCTTCAGATTTTGAGCTACAGGTCTCAGATCAACCTTTGCATGCAGAGAATTGATGGGTGGTTTTTTGTTTTTTTTCTTCCCTGTCTCTCTCTTTTTTAAAAAAAAAAAAAAAGGTCTGGATGAAAAAAGAAAGTACCCTTTTGACTGCATCTTGAGCTTCAAAAGTTCCCAGGAGAATCCTGAAGTCATTGGAAGAATATGTTAATGTTAATATGCAGAAGCAAAGACTTGGGATAGAAAGCCCTATGTGGAAGGAAGCATTTCCATCCATACAACAAAAACAAAAACAAAAAAAAAAGCACTCATGCAAGTGTCATCTATAACAGGGATCTCCAACCTTGGGCCCTTGAAGCCTGGCGGACTTTGACTCCCAGAATTCCCCAGCCAGCAGAGCCCAAGGTTGGAGAACCCTGATCTAGAAGGCTACATCCACACAAAATACTTACCAAGGTAATGAAAAGCAGCTATAACAGTACAGCTTAGCTAGTTTTGACCTTGGGGGTTATTTGGGGTTTGTTTTTGTTTTGTTTTTTTGTGGCTTAATATAATATGTAAATTCAAGCCACTTGATTAATTACATTTATTAATTTATGTTGGATCATCACACAAGTCGAGGCAATGACTTAATTCAGAAACAGCTTAAACATTGGTGCTCAGGTTAAGATCAAATGAGAATTCTTTCCCACTATGGGCATGTCCTGGGAAGGAAAATCATTGTACCAGTGATGTAGATGACACATTGTACATTATTTATCCCGTGGTGCAAATTATATAATTCATCTTATCTGCATGATATTGTGCCTCCTCCCATTAATTCACCTGAGACCAACTATTTTACTTCATTGGGATGGGAGAAGTTTTGAAAGCCCCACAGACCGGATCTTTCTTGCTGTTGGCCCACTATAATCATGTCCCCAGTCCTTCATCTCCACTGGACTTCTCCTGAATCATCTGGGAAGGAGGACCAAGTAAGGCAGCTTGAACACGCTACTCAAGTGTGGCTCTAGTAGGTGGGCACAGTCTCCTCCCAATTAACGGAACAAGCTTTAACGTGGCTTTGGGATGCCAGCAATAGATATTCTGCCTGTTTTTTAACAGACCTGCAGCCACCATTAGTCTGATCCGGGTAGACTGAATGTGCCTTGCAGGAAGCAAGAGTTACACCAATGTGTAGTGGCATAATGTGGGATGAGAAACTGAAGGTTCCCTGGGTGTGAATTATATTAAATGGAAGGGTATTATAATTTCTTTGGTAGGGGACAACTGTCATTAGAGATTTTATAAGGGTAGGGACAACCTTCTAGGGAGAATATTATGACTGTAAACTGTTTTTTTTTATTATTATTTTGATGCCTTTGAATCAGTGTTGGCTCCCAGAGATTGTCTGGACTAGTGTCTGCATTTTTTTTTTTTTGCAAGATTTCAGAGGCAGGTTGCCATTGCCTGTTTCCCAGGGAGAAGAGTGAGTGGCAGGACCAAGATCGTCCAGTTGGGCTTCATGCATAATGTGGGACTAGAACTCAGCACTCTTGGTTTTAGGCTAATGTCTTAACCACTACAAGAAACTGGCTCTCCATGTAAACTTTTCCGGAGCATATTCCCTTTACAAGCTTAACTTTTCATTTGTTCAGTAGCTTAAAGTAGTTTTTTTCCCCCCAACTTCTGCAAATGTTAAGATGTGCGGACTTCAACTCCCCAAATTCCTCAACCACCCATGCCGGCTGGGGAAATCTGGAAGTTGTAAGTCCACACATCTTTTTTAGTTACCTCTGGGAAAAAAAAAAAAAAGCACCTTTGAGACCACCATGACCTGGATGACTGAGAATCTCCACAGACTTTCACCCATCTTAAAATTGCTGCAGTTGAGAAACACCAGTTTCGACTCTAGCACATTTTCTGCAACCTACTGCTATAGCAAGAGGAAAAGCCAAACTCAGCAGAACTATTACAGCCTTGACGGGGGTGGGTGGGTGAAGGGAGAGGATTTTTCCCGAAACCGGACTGAGAAACATCACCTGGCAACTTTTGCGCCCCAGGCCGCGCGGAGAAAGGCTTGAGCGTGGCCATGAGGGGAAGCCAGGGCAAGGCGGCCTTCTTTGCGCCAAGAAAACCAGCGCTGCACCGCCCCTCGGGCGCCTCCGCCCGTTCAGTCTCCGCAGGTAAAAGTCCTGCCGAGCGCAACCCGAAGGAAGCTCGCCAGAACGCCGCCCCTCCGGCTCCCGAAAGATTAGGCCGTCTCTGCGCGCCTCACGAAGGGTTCCGCGGTCTCTTCGTCAGAGCGAGTCCCCCAACCTCCGCCTCAAATCCACTTGGGAGCCGGTGCAGGGCAAGGCGGCGCTCCGCGGCTGCGGGGCCTTACGCGCCTCTCTGTGGCTCCCCGGCAGCAGTTGGGCGAGTAACAACACCGCGCTGCGGAGAGAGGCGGAGTTGGGGGGGGGAGGGAGGTCGGAGCATCGGGGGAGCCTCATCAAAGCTCACTAGAGCGCGGCGCCTCGCCTGGAAGCCGCGCGGCGGCGAGGGCGGCGCGCTTCAACTTCCCTCACCCAACCGGCCGGCTCGGCCCCGCCCTGTGCTGGGTGTGTCCCGCCAGCGCCGGGTCCGCCTCTCGGGGGTTTAGGCGGGCTGCAACAGTGGCGCCCGGGAGCAAAGCGCCGGCCTCGGCGGAGAGGCGTGTGGGGAGCTTCCTCCGCTGGGCGACCGCTCGCGCGCCATGCGGCGCAGGAGGCGCAGCTAGCGGCAGCAATCCGGGGCGAGGAGCGCAGTGAGCATGGCCGCGCCTGTCCTCCGTGCCGGGCTGCTGCTTCTGCTGCTGCGGGCGATCGCGGCGCTCCTCTGCCAGCTGGTGGTGGCAGGCTCGACGCTGGAACTGCTGGGCGGCGGCGGCGTTTACGAGGCGGAGCGTGGCCAGGGCGGGCGGTGCCAGGCCATCGAGATCCCCATGTGCCAGGGCATCGGCTACAACCTGACCCGCATGCCCAACCTGCTGGGCCACGAGCACCAGCGTGAGGCCGCGCTCAAGCTGGAAGAGTTTGCCCCGCTGGTGGCCTATGGCTGCCACGGCCACCTGCGCTTCTTCCTCTGCTCGCTCTATGCGCCCATGTGCACCGACCAGGTATCCAGCAGCATCCCAGCCTGCCGGCCAATGTGCGAACAGGCACGTCAGCGCTGTGCACCCATCATGGAGCACTTCCACTTTGGTTGGCCTGACGCCCTGGACTGCTCTCGCTTGCCTACCAAGAATGACCCGCACGCCCTGTGCATTGAGGCACCCGAAAACGCCACCACAGCTGAGCCTCACCGGGGTCAGGGCATGCTCCCTGTGGCACCACGCCCTGCCCGACCTTCTGGGGATGGCCTCAGTGAGAACCGACCGGGCAGCAGTGCTTCATGTGAGAATTCGGACAAGTTCCAGTATGTTGCCAAGAGCCTGTCGTGTGCACCCCGCTGCTCCCCTGGAGTTGATGTCTTCTGGTCTCGGCGAGACAAGGACTTTGCTTTCATCTGGATGGCCGTCTGGGCCACGCTCTGTTTCGTCTCCACTGCCTTCACGGTCCTTACTTTCCTCCTGGAGCCCCACCGCTTCCAATACCCTGAGCGGCCCATCATCTTCCTCTCCATGTGCTACAACGTCTATTCGGTGGCCTTCATCATCTGCTCGGTGGCTGGTGCTGAGAACATCGCCTGTGACCGGGAGAATGGGGAGCTATACATCATCCAAGAGGGGCTGGAAAGTACCGGCTGCACCATTGTGTTCCTTATCCTGTACTACTTCGGCATGGCCAGCTCCCTCTGGTGGGTCATCTTGACTTTGACCTGGTTCCTGGCAGCTGGCAAGAAGTGGGGCCATGAAGCCATTGAGGCCCACAGCAGCTACTTCCACATGGCAGCCTGGGGGATCCCCGCTATGAAGACCATTGTTATCCTCACCATGCGGAAGGTGGCAGGGGATGAGCTCACTGGGCTCTGCTATGTAGGGAGCATGGACATCAATGCCCTGACAGGGTTCATCCTTATCCCACTCTCCTGCTACTTGGTCATTGGCACCTCCTTCATCCTGACGGGCTTTGTGGCTCTCTTCCACATCCGCAAAATCATGAAGACGGGCGGCACGAACACTGAGAAACTGGAGAAGCTCATGGTGAAGATCGGGGTTTTTTCCATCCTCTACACCGTCCCAGCCACGTGTGTCATTGTCTGCTATTTCTATGAACGTCTGAATGTGGATTACTGGAACCTGCAGGCCTTGGAGCACAGCTGCTCTTCTTTTCCAGGCCATCGGAGTGTGGACTGTTCCTTGGATGCCTCGGTGCCCACAATGGCTGTCTTCATGCTGAAGATTTTCATGTCCTTGGTGGTGGGCATCACCAGCGGGGTTTGGGTGTGGAGCTCAAAGACTCTGCAGACCTGGCAGAGCCTGTGCAACAGGAAATTGGGAATGAGGACTAGGGGGAAACCATGTAGCGGGGTGACCTGCACTGGAGCGCACTGCCATTACAAAGCCCCTGCTGTTACGCTGCATATGACCAAGACAGACCCTTACCTGGACAACCCAACCCACGTCTGAAGTTGGACCAGCCCTAGAGAGGCACCTTTGAAGAGCAGAAGCATCAGAGAACACCACATGGTGTCATGGATCTGCCTAATGCCTAGCAGGTTTCAGTAGACAGCATGGAGCTCATGGGTGGGTTGGGTGAGGGCTGGAAGAGGAAGGCAAATGTGACTGGAGAGAGGCCTCAGCAGGTTTTGAGGGCATCTTTGCAGTACTTGCTTAGGATCTCTCTCCTGCTGATTCCTCTCTCTGCCTCTTTCTCAAGTAATGTTTTTTCCATCCTAGTGTTACGGTTTAGATGTCTCTGTTTGCCAAAGTCCAGCAACTACTTTAACATTTTATTTTGGGAAAGGATTTGTCCAAAATTATTTAATTCTGTAATTTATTTTAGTTTCTTTTTTTTTTTTTAAGTAAATTCATTAGCTGAAAGTAATAGAAGAGGAAAGAGAAAAGCAATAAATTGGCTGTGTTATTTCAATTGAGGCTGCTGCTGTTTGCAGAAATTCAAGAGGCTTTGGAAACAGCTGTTGCAAAAGAAGGGTAGAGGGAAACATTCAGGCACAGCCGTTCTCTCCTCTGAAAGTCTACGCAGGAGGGAGAGGGAGGGAAGGAAGGAAGGGGGTGAGTGCCCCCCCCTTTCCCGATATCCTGCAGGATGAGTTGGGCTACAAGACTACTTACTAGAGCCAAAACGCAACTGGTCCTTTGGCCTTCTGAAAGTATTTTGCCGAGAGGGAGAGTGGTTTCAAGCAGATGAAGCGAAGAGGCAGGCGGCTCTCAACATATTTTTAGTCCAGCTGGAGAGTGACAAAGCAAAGCTGGCTGTGCCAAGGCTATACAAGGCATCGTGCAACCAGCCCCCTCTTCACACATCCCATTCGCTGCCAATATGCTGACCTTCAGCTCATTCTACGGTTAAAATCCAGGCAGGCAGCTGCTTGGGGCTTGTGAGCCTCTTGCGCCATGACAGTCCACTTTTCTTGGGCTAAGAGTTTAACCAATCAACCTTCTCTGCTGTCTGCTGGAGACCTAAGGACACAAGCCTTGAGTTTTTCCTGGGCCTTGAAGGCTGGGAATTCATGGATTAGGAAGGCAGGGAAAAGCCATCGATCCAAATGGCTGTAATCTCTCCCAGCTCTACCTGAAAATGCTTCCCACCCGTGCAAAGCTCTGGGTGCTTTTACGAAGTTCTTCATCTTTTGGGACTGGTAGAACTGATTAGGGCAAGAACCCAAAGGTAACCAGAAGCTGTGGAGTTAGGGTTAGGCAGAGTATCTCAGAGTGCTGTGTTGTAGCTATCATGGCAAAGCTACTACTCAGAATGACTCTAGGCCAGGGGTCTCCAACCTTGGCAACTTAAGGCTTGTGGATTTCAAATCCCAGGAATTCTGGGAATTGAAGTCCACAAGCCCTAAAGTTAGCTTTGCTGGCTGAGGAATTCTGGGAGTTGGTCCACAAGCCTTAAAGTTGCCAAGGTTGGAGACCCCTGCTCTAGGCCTGGGACCGATGGGGTCATGCTTGTGAATCTCCTTTGCCGAGTGGTATGTTTAGAATGACGGCGCTGCTCTTGGAGTTGGCTGAGGGACCCCGGTGGAAAAAGAAGCAGGGAGCTCGCCTGAGCCAATCTGGGTTGCCTGAGGTCGCTCCTTCAGGCACTCCAAACAGCCGTGCCATCCAGAAGCCGGATTAAATCACACAGCCATGCTGGGGAACGAGGACACTATTCTAGCCCCTCCCTTTCCCATTCGCCCTCTAATCTAGGCCCAAGAGTAAAGAATAAAGACCGTGATGGAAGAAGCTGGATGTGCTTAGCCTTGGGAATAGAAGATAAGCTAGTAGAGATAGCCCTCGACTTAAACAGCTTGTTGTAATGTGCTGTGGTGGTGCAGTGGTTAGAATGCAGTACTGCAAACTACTTCTGCTGATTACCGGCTGCAGTTCAATAGTTCGATTCTCACTGGCTCAAGGTTGACTCAGCCTTTCATCCTTCTGAGGTGGGTAAAATCAGGACCCAGATTGTTGGGGGAAATATGCTGACTCTGTAAACCACTTGGAGAGGGCTGTAAAACACCACGAAGCGGTATAGAAGTCTAAGTGCTGTTATTTTGTGACCGTTCAAAGTTACAAGGGCACTGAAAAAAAAAAGATTTATGACTGTTTTTCACAAAACTGTTGTAGCATCCCCATAACTGCATGATCAAAATTCAGACACTTGGCAACTGATTCCTACTTATGAAGATTGTGGTGCCCCAAGGTCATGCAATCATCTTTTCCAACTTTCCAACAAGCCAGATCAAAGGGGAAGCCAGTTTAACAACTGTGTCACTAATGGAACAATTTGCCGTGACTCACTTAACAACGGTGGCAAGAAAGGTGGCAGATTGGGGCAAAATTCACTTCACAAATGTCTTGCTTAGCAACAGAAATGTTGGACTCAAAATGTGGTCATAAGCCGAGGACTATGTACTTTTCCAACGAAGGGGGTAGATCATGAAATATTAGTTGCCAGGTACAGGAAGGTCATTTTTGATTGACTATTATTTTGAAATAACCTGTTTGTGGAACAGCGGTAGTTTACTTTATTGTCATTGCACTTCGTACAACAAATTAAATACCATCTTCAGTATACATTATGACTATGAAAATAAACACAATCACACATCCTTCACACTCCACACATTGAATTGAAAAACCCGACACCACACCAACACTGCACTATACAGTAGGATTCAACAGAGCTACTGCCCTGGGATAGAAGCTGTTTTTCATCCTATTTGTCCTTGTTTTTAATATCCTGAACCATCTGCCAGATGGTAATAGTTCAAAAAAAGGGTGCCAAGGATGAAATGGATCTTTGAGAATGTTTTGAACTTTCTTAAGGCAACAGGAGCGATAAAGCTCTTCCAAAGAGGGGAGAGGCCAACCAATGATCTTCTGGGCAATGACATTAACCCTCTGGAGTGCTTTCCTATCTGCCACCGTGCAATTGGCAAACCATACAGAGGTGCAGTAAGTTAAGATACTCTCTATGGTGCAGCGGTAGGAAGGTCACCAGCAGATTTCCCTTCGCTGGATTTATTTATGCACATTGGTCAAAATGCTTCCATTTGGATTCCTTCAGGGAGCAGGGTGTTGATCTTGAGGGGGTCCCTTCTTCTCTTGAGTTTCCTGCTTGCCAGGAAAGAACATCCTACCGCAGGCCACAGCTGCCTATACCACTTCACACACACACACACCACACACCACCCCCAGCAGGACCGATAAATAGCACAGACACGGACAACACCCCCCCTTCCCCAGAGAGCAGTTGGCCACCTGCCAAGATGGAGCCAGTTGCTGACGGGGGAGGGGGAGCACTGTTTGCCAGCCATGCGGGACGAGGCAGACTGGAAGCAGGCCTCTGGCGGGCAGCTGCTGATTCTGGCACGCCTGCCTCCCCCTCCGGGCCTGCCAGGAGCCAGCCTTCCTGGAATGAATAATCCTTTCCAGGCTCTTCCACCACTCCCTTCCAGGTGATTTGAACTGGTGCCTCACGCACTGACGGCCAGAGCCTCGATGGCGTGAGGAGGGTTCAGTGGGAGGCAAGCAACGTTTGGCATCTGGCGACGTGGGATCCTTCAACCATCAACTCCACAGGCCTTTGATGCTCCTCGCCCCTCATTTTGTGGGGAAGAGACTGCAGTGGCATTTCCCCCTGTGGGTGACAGAGGGATGAGCAATGAAATAATGCCAAGCTCTGGTTCCACGTCCTTTTGTCAAAATATTTTTATTTATTTATTATTTATAGTTATATAAGCAAAGAGCCTGCCCTTTATAAGGTCCCTTGGAGAAGATCGCAGCCTTTAACTAGAGGAGGGAGAAGAGACTGGAGAACTTATTCATTGCCCCTATTCAGGGGCACAGAAAGGCAGATTTCAGTCCATGGATGCCAATGTCTAATAAAAGTCTAAAATTTCCAAAAGAAATCCATCATTCCGGAGCCTCCAGCTCAAACAAGGATGGTTTGGCTGCTTCCACACAAAAAAGAGTCAAGATTCTAGAGTCTGCACTTGCATAATGTGTTCACTTTACTCAAGATCTTTGCACAAAAGAATTGAGGGTAATCTATAAATGAAATGCTTATTTATACCACACTTTATAGACGCAGGGAGTGAGCAACAGGGCACTAATGAGTTCCAGTTCAGACACTTCTGTTGGCATCTGCCACCTCTCTATACCAAGGAGAGAACCAACCTAGAACTAAGAAAATTCTGAAGTGAGAAATTCTGAATGGTGAAAATAAATGATGGGAATGCTTGCCTTCAGAAGTTGTGGGCGCTCCATCACTAGATGTGCTGTCCAGACAGTTTAGAGTTAATGGGATTTGGGATAGTTAGGTAGGACTTGTGAGCTGTCCCCTGAAGGGAATATATCATGGTAAATGTAGTTAAGGTATCCTGGGAAATGTAGTCCATGTCATGTGGCCACATCTGTAATCCTGATTGGTCACTAAATTGACCCTTGTTGGGCTGGGGGAGGTTCCCTCACTCTTGTCTGAACACAGCCTCATGGTGGCAGCTTTACCCGCTGCAACTATGGGATGAAATATGGGATAGATTAATATCATTTACACTACGATTTCAACTATGCAAAGAATTGGACGAATTAAATGCATCTCGACATAACTGAGTCACCTTGAGGATACTTAATATAATCCAATAAAAGAAACTTTGTATGGAAGAATTTGTGGAGTTATTCTATCTGTCTTTATATTCAGCAAGTGAATCATAAGACAGAATACTGGAGGTTTTCAACAAGAGACTGGACAACCATTTGCTGGCTGGGGAATTCTGGCAGTTGAAGTCCGCATAGCTTAAAAGTGGCCAAGACTGAGAAACACTGACCTGAAGAGATGGAAGCCTGGATTCTCAAATATTCCTAAACCTTACCATTGAGCCATTAACCTCCCAATGGATACTGAATCCAGCATCTTCCACTTAATCCTCTGCTCACACCACCCTTTTTCACTTCAAGATCTAAGTCCACATTGTACTTTTGCACACCTTGCTCTAGCCATCAGTCTTACTTTCATCTGTCACTCTGTTTTTTTAATGTTTTTATGGTGTTTTCAGAAAAGGAGAAGGAGGGTTTGCTGTAACATCTGCCTCTTGCCCTCCCCCACCCCACCCCCCGGGAGAACTGACATGCTCAAGGCGGCTCTGGCAGAAAGGTTTCTTCCTGTACAAGTAATCGAGCCCACCAGTGTTACTCTTGCACTCAGGGAGGGCCTCACTTTGAAGGTATGGCAAAGGAGAAGTGACAAATTACTCAGTGACTGAATTTAGACAAGTTGAAAAACCTGGGCAATGAATTAACCCTGTTCTGGATTCACACAATACACTGAATTCTACTCTAAGTTTATAGATAGTCTGAGTTTATATACCACAATCATGTTGAGATTCTAGAAAGAGTGCAAAGAAGAGCAACAAAGATGATTAGGGAAGTGGAGGCCAAAACATCAAGAACAGTTGCTGGAACTGGGTATGTCTAGTTTAATGAAAAGAAGGACTCAGGGTGACATGATAGCAGTCTTCCAATATCTCAAGGGCTGCCACAAAAAAGGAGTCAAGCTATTCTCCAAAGCCCCTGAGGGCAGGACAAGAAGCCATGGATGAAAACTAATCCAGGAGAGGAGCAATCTAAAACTAAGGAGAAATTTCCTGATAGAACAATTAATCAGTGGAACAAGTTGTAAATTCTCCAACATTGGAAATTTTGAAAGACGAGATGGGATAACCATTTATCTGAAATGCTATAGGGCCATGATGGCGAACCTATACCACACGTTCCAGAAGCGGCACACAGAGCCATCTCTCTAGGCACGCCAGCCATCGCCTGTTGCTGTTCCAGCCAACTTTCTTCGCACACACGGGAGTGCCCGAAACTGGAAGAGCAGCTCCCCAGAGTGCATGCATATGCTGGCCAGCTGGTCTTCGCACGTTCATGTGTGTTAGAAACCAGAAGACCAGGTGGCCGATGTACATGTGTACGCTGGGAAGCTAAGCTTCCGGTTTCCTGCACCTCTGCACATGCACGTCAGGGAGCTGCTCTTCTGGTTTCTTGCACATGCCTGCACATTCCCACTCAATGCTGAAAAGCTTGGCCACCACTGTTATAGAGTTTCTTGCCTGAGCAGGAGGTTGGACTTCAAGACCACTAAGGTCCCTTCCAACTCAATTATTCTGTTATTTTATAATCCACAAACACTCCAAAAGACAACAAAAAATTATCAAGATTAATGCTAAGAATTTAGCACATTTTAGCAGCTCTTGCTTTTTTTTTTCTTTTTTGCTTGAGCTTGTTATGAGATGACAGCAAGGGTGTCAACAGGGCAAACTTAAAAAAGTAAAGATGGTGGCCAACTTCACCCAATTTTTACATGTTGTGCTGGGTGGATCATAGACCGCACTCTTATGGCTGCCATCCTGACCTTTTTGTTTTTAACCAAAACCTGTGGTCACACCTGGGAGGCAAGTAGAGGCAGCCTTTTGGAGCTGAGAGAGGAAGGTGATGTGGAAGAGGGTGGCCCAAAGACGTGTTGTTGAGTTTGTACCCATTCTGGTCTTCTCTTGAGGTCGCCCCCATCACAGTTGGAGAGGATTCCAGGGGGGGGAAGCATTCTTGAAAGCTCAAAACCTTATAAATTCAGCACCATTCATATCTTGCTTGCAGCCCTGGCTTGTATTTTGTTCAGCAAAAGATTTCTTATAATCATACTCTGCATTAAGTTGGGCTTCCTTTTGTATCAAGGAAAATCCATTCTCTGCAGTGGAGAAATTCTGCCCAAAGGACAACTTTCCTTGATTTAATAAAGGTTTCCACCCAGAAGCACAAGGCATGCAGCTGAGCCCAGTTTCTCTGAGAGGTCATCCTGAGCCCAGTTTGAAGCTTCTGTCAGTCAAGCTCTAAAAGGAACCATTTTTTAAAAAAAAATATTTATTTGCTGTTAAAGGTCAGATTTTTTTTTAGGCTGCACTTTAAACTGATTCCAAATTCAGCACTTGTGTAGGTTTTGGTCGGTGTGTTTGGCACTGCTGCTGGTTATAATTAACTCCTTAGTGGTTTGGATCTCACACATCTAAGGAAAGGAAGCAACATCAAATGCAAAGGAATAGGACACAGCTGTTGCCATGGCATGGTCAAAAAAGCCCAGCCATGATAGTGCAATCAAAGCTCTGGTGCTAACAAAGCTTGTTTTTTTTTTTTTTTTGAAACAAATTTTTATTAATTTTAAAGATAAAACAACACATCATTAACCATTAAATACATAAACACATAAAACCTCTTAACATTGTAAATCCTTACAAGTCAAACAAAACATTATTTTTATACAGCATAATTCCAATTTATCCCATCTCCATATGGACACACAAATATCTTTCAGCAAATTTCTCATTATTTCTCTTTACTCCTATTCAATTTCATTTCTCTTCCATATTTATCCATTTTATAGTCATCATATTCTTTTCTTTCTGGCTTGTTTAAATTATTCTCGTCTAACATTCCTCCAAGGTTTTATTGATTCTTTTTTCCTTTTTTTTTTATAAAAAACAAATTTTGTTAGTTTTACCATAAACACAATACACAAACATACAAACACTAAACATAAACAAAACTAAAAGATCTTTTCTGAAGGTTGTCTGTTCCCGGGTTAAAACTCTTTACACAGACACAAATTCAAACATCATATTCAACCCATATCTCCTTCCATATCTTATTATCATTTTCTTTTATATATATATATATAAAAACCATTTTTATCAGTTTTATAAAAACAATGCACAAAAAATCAAGGCATAGCAGCTTATAAATTCTTTTCTAAGAAAAAATAATAATAAAAGACCAATAAGGCATAACATTTCCAGATTATAATATCAATATTTCATATAATATTAACTTCATATCTTGTCCCTACTTCTCTTTTCCATCCAAATTATTTATTAATTAAAATTTTATTGCCTTTTATCAATATACAAAATCCAAAAAAAAAAAAGCATATATATCCTTCCATATCTTATTACCATTTTCAACAACATTCTTTGTCTGTTCTATTTCCAATTATCCATTCATCTTTTTTTTCTTTTACTATACTTCTCCTGTACACCAATTGGAGTAACATCTATAACTCATTACCCTAACTTAGAAATACTACATATAGCAATCTTTCTTGGGATTCTGTTTAAAAGATTCTAAAATTACATAATAAATTTTATATTCTAAATATACATATAAAAACACACTCTTATATACCCTCCAGAATCCCTCTTTTAATCTAAATTAAATTCACCCATTATCTCTAAATAAACTTTTTTTCTTTAGGTCTTGCTTCCCCCCATTAAGGCTTCTCCTCCCCCCCTTTCTCTCTTGCTTATTCTTCTCCTTGCCCTTTCTACCCCTTTGCTTTTTCTCTTCGCTTTTCTTGCTCCTTTTCCTTTGCTTTCTAACCTTGCCTCCATCTTTTCGCTCCTTTTTCTCTCTTTTGGTTGTTTTTATAATTCTTAAAATCCCCTTTTTCTTATCCTTTTTCTCCTCCTCTCCGGAAGGGACCCATTGTTCATCAAAGATGGCTTCTTCTTCCTCTTCTTCCTTGTCCCAGTCCTTCTGCTGCGTAATCAACTTTTCAAAGGAACATAACGCCATTTCTAAGAATTGAAACAAAGCGCCCAAAGTATCTTCTTTTTTATATTTTTGATATTCAATCTCTAGTTCATCCACAGACGATGCCATTATGAAAAGGGAAACTTTTTCCAAAACAACCACAAGTATTTTTAATCAAAGACAATCAAAAGCAATTAAAAAAAAAGAAAAAAAAGTTCCAAAAGTTAATACTTTTCTTCCTTCTTCTCTCTCTCTTTCTGAATTAATTTTTAATCAAAGAGGTCCAATTACCATGTATCTTCTTTTGGGATCCACAAAAATGTTCTAGACAATCTCCTCCTTTTTCATCTTCTGCTCCAATTTTTTTTTCTCCCTTCCCACTTGCAATGACAATTTTAAATAATCAAAAAACCATACCTCCAGCAGAGATTTTCCAATTTCTTAAATTTTTCAATGTCCAAAAATCCCTTTGTCTCTTAGCTTCAGCTTTCAAGGCAATCCACTTTCAATGTCTAATATATCCAAATATTTCTGCTTTTTCCGTGGGGTGGGAGAATTAAAAAAAAAAAAAAAATTCCCTTTAACAGCTTCTCCGCCGCTTTTCGCTCTTCTTAGGGATACAATGTATCCTCCAGCAATTCAAACAGCTCAATTCCAGGCAATTTAAAAGGTGTTACTTGACCTGGCTCAGACAGAACTTTCACTCTTCACACTTCCTCCAGCACAGTTCTTACCCGGTTGCTGGCTTCTTCGTGGCGGCCATTGCTGACCGCCGCTCCACCGCCTTGGGAAAAAGGGGTTTTCCCGGAGAAGGGGGGGGTCTGCGATACCCCCACCTCCCTATCCGACTCCCCTCTCTCTTCAGCTGTCCCTACAGGGCAGCCATATCCCCCTGACCCATCTGGATCGGGGGTACCTCGACGGCTAGCACAGCAGGAATCGCGAGCTGTCGCGAATTCCTGCTGCCCCGAAGCCACGCAAACCGGAAGTCCAAAGCTTGTTTTTTTTTTTTTTTTTTTTTATGTGTGTTGCAATGGACATTAAAAATGGGCTGAACTTCAATTGCAGAGTTGTAGCCATCATGTTAACTTTTTGGATCATGTCCTACAGACATCCCTGTATGAGAAATATCTGGCTGAATTGCTGCAGATTAAAAAGGATCTTATAATTATAGTTGATCACAGATGGGCCAGCAGTGTGAACTGATTGTGAAAAAAGACTCCATGGTTTGGAACCAGGTTATCTCTCCCCAGTTACATCTACCTGGCCCAATAGAATGAGAAGGCAGGTTATGTTGTGGGATTTGTCTACGAGGATGTTCACCTAGTGGGACCAAGGGAAATGGTCCTTGGTGGCTCCTTCTCTGTAGAACATCATTCCTCTGGAGATATTCCCATCTTGACACTTTTCCAGAACTATACCACAGTTTATCAAAGCCTGATTTGGTCCAGATACAATACAAGTCTTTCCTGGTGAATAAAACAAAGCAAACACAGAGCTCAGTCAAAAACTGGCATCAAAGCTGGTGTTCTGTTAAATATGTTCTTCTGTGCCACCCTTCAAACCAAAGACAATTTCACAGAGTCCAGGAAAGCCATCAAACACAATCAAAAGGACCCAAGAACAAAGCCCCCTCCCTGATTTCACTCCCCACTAACCTCCCCAAATGTGCAGTATATAAAGCTCCCTGGAAGTGCTACCACAAGTTGGGGGAAATGTGCAATTACACAATGAGGCAGCACAGCTATCATTCATCTTTCCAAAGAAGGCTCTGCTTGACCTCCAGCCCACTGTTGTTCTAACTGCTTTCATATGAAACTGACCCTTTTCCCTAAGAAAATCTGCCTGCCATCCCTGGGGCTGAATCAGAGGGATTTCAAGTAGCAGCTAGTAGTCCAGGCCAAAGGGAGGAAGCTGCCAAGGAGGAAGGGATGCTGCCCTTGGTTTTTCCACTCTCTGCTGATAAATAGACCAGGGCAGTGTTTCTTAGTCTCAGTAGATTTAAAATGGATGGATTTTAACACCAGAAATCACCAGCAAACCTGGGAGATGAAGTCCACTCATTTTAAAAGTTGCTAAGGTTGAGAAACACTGCACCAGAGTATAGGGGATGAAGTTTAAAGCAACAGTCCCAGAGGTGGTGTTCAGCAGGTTCTGTCCAGTTCTGGAGAACCAGTAGTGGAAATTTTGAGTAGTTTGGAGAACCAGCAAATACCACCTTTGACTGGAGATTTTACAGTATCCTTCCCCTGCCAAGCCCACAGAACAGGTAGTAAAAAATATTTGAATCCCACCACTGAACAGTCCCCTGGTGATTTGAGAGCCCAAACCAGGACTTGAAACAACTCAGAGGGAGGCAGGCATAGATTATCATGCAAAAAGGAAGCTCCAAACTGGAGTTGGGGAAGAGTTATCTGTTTGCAAGGTAAGCAGGTTTAGATTCAATCTCAAAATGGTCAAGTGGAGTAACCTACTGCATGACAGACCTGCATCTAGTGAGATAAAATGATGCAATTGTTCTCCTCTGGTTGCTGTTAGGAGCAAAGTGCTGCAGTTTGCAACAGGACATCACTGTGGCCAATTCACAAGCACTGAAATGTGCACAACTGACTTGGCAAATAGACCAGAGGAGAACAAACGGATGGGTTCATACAAAGCGTCAAACCAGTTAATTCAGGAAGCAAGCTCAGTCATTGGGTTCTCATAATTCACTGAAGTATAAACATGTGGGTTTGCACAATGTGCTTAAGCCACAACCAGTAATACTAAGGTTGGCAAGAACCCAGCTTAGCAGGCTGTGCGAATGCAGCTGCTGGTCCCTCCGGATTAAGGGAGTTGCATGAATCCAGACTTTGCGGGAGAACAGATGCTGCTCCCACCTAAAGGACTTGAAAGATTATGGAAAAATGCAGGGAGAAGAAATGGACAAGAAAAATACATACACACCACAGATAATTAGAAGGTATATGGTCATAGGAATGTTGGAAGAAATATCCATCTGGTTCAGTTCCAAGTGGGGAGAAAAACACTGGAAACATGGAGGCTGATTGGAAGATGGTTTATTGATGGATAGGACCACATGGGTTTGAGATCTGACCACTTTGAGTGGAGAGTGAGAGCTATTTATAGCCTCTCTTGGGGTTTGAACTTGAGCTTCCTGTTCCTGTGCAAGAATATGTATTCTTTTGGCTGCTGTCAGACTCCCATGTGACTATGCAGGGGTCATAGCTGAAGTTGTCTGAGAAGTTTGGTTGAATCTTGCTGGGTGATGCAATGTCCTTAAGAAATTTTGAAATGCAGGAAGCCCTGCTGTTATATGGGTAGAGGGCTAATCCTATTATGTCCTGAGGAGTCAGATCTTAATCCCATTACCCTGGAGCTGGAGATCTTTTGTCTTGTAGATAGGCTGGCCCAGCCTTTCTTAATGTGCACCAAAATATCTGCTAGGGGCAGTGAGCTTGGTTTCTGGGTTTTTTGTTTCCTTTAAGATTTTTATTTCTCTTTTAGGGGAAATATTTCATCCTGCCTTTTTAAGCATTTCCTAAAATATTTCATTCTTCTAGGTGGGTGCTAACTTTCTACAGGAAATTATAATGTTTGGAAAGTGAGACATCTATAATGGATAATTATCCATTATCCTGGATAATTATTAATGAGAAACAGAATAGGACCACCTGAATTCTGATTTTGTGTGGCAGTTCTGGGCCCCAAATAGAATCTTTGAAATCAGAACAGAGAGGAGGAGAATGGAATAGAATAGAATAGAATAGAATAGAATAGAATAGAATTTGTCTTGGTGCAAATGCTCTCAGTGTACATAAAAGAAAAGATACATTCATCAAGAGTCAAGAATCATCAGGTACAACACTTAATAATAGTCATAGGGTACAATAAGCAATCAAATCATACTAGGAAAAAGTCAATGTAAATTGTAAGGATACAAGCAACAAAGTTACAGTCATATAGTCACAAGTGGGAAGGGCTGGGTGATAAGGAGTGATGAGAAGGTTAATAGTAATAGTAGTGCAGACTTTGTAAATAGTTGGACAGTGTTGAGGGAATTATTTGTTTAGCAGACTGATGGCATTTGGGGAAAAAACTGTCCTTGTGTCTAGTTATTCTGGTGTGCTGTGCTCTATAGCGTCGTTTTAAGGTTAGGAGTTGAAACAGTTTATGTCCGGGATGTGAGGGGTCTGTAAATATTTTCACAGCCCTCTTTTTGACTCGTGCAGAATTCAGGTCCTCGATAGAAGGTAGGTTGGTAACTTTTTTTCCTGCAGTTATTACTTTGCAGAAATGAGCCCCCAAACAAGACACGTTTGGAAAGCTCTTCTCCTTTGCTTTTTGGCAAGTTGACATAGTCTCCAAGGCAAAGTAATTATAACCAGGAAGGTTATAATCATTGTGGTCAGTGCCTTAATTTTTCTAGGCAATGTCACCATTACGTGCAGAAATCTCTGAGCATGTCCTAATGCTGCCTCTATAAATCTTGACTGGTTTAGGAGATGACCTCAGAACAAAGCCTTTGAAGAAGGAGAAAAAAGAAAGAAAGGTGCCAAAACCAATGATTGAAAGAAGTAATAAATCTGCAAGCAAGGATTGCTTTGTGACAGTTCCCCACCCACCTACCCCCTTTGTATCCAGGAACAAATCAGCAAGCATAACACAAACACACCAGGAACTTTGGCTGCAAAAATAGGTTCTGCAGATTTGGAAGATGGAATCTGGTCACCTTTGAGTGTTCACTCTCACTCATTGAGTGCTCATAGAATCATTCTGGGTTGAACAATGGAGTAACTTTTCTTCATCCAAAGTGGTAGCCACATAATTGTGCCTGCGGTGGAAAAGCTATTAGTTTCCTCCTTTTCCTCTGGTATTTATTAATCTTCCAGTGTTTGCATATCTCAATATAAAAAGGACTTTTGTTCATTTGTATAACATCATGATGAGATTCTTGGATTTCAGTCTTGTGGCATGATCTAGAATGAGTTTGAATTGGTGACTCCTGAGGAAGTGGGCAGATTCTCTGCACTGTTAAGTTTAGCCACCTGTTTATTGGATCTGGCTGTCTGATTATTAAAGAAGCCAGAGAGGTGGCCTATATAATTGGATCCATACTGAAGTATCATCCTCGTTCAAAGGGGATGTCAGCCATGAAGGAGGCAGTGGTGCGCCCCCTTCTCAAGAGGTTAGTCTTGGACCCAACATTTTTAGACAATTGCTACCCTTGTTAGGAAGGTATTCAGCCAGTTGTTGCAGAGAAACCCTGGGAAAAAATGAATTATCCAGATCCAATTCAATTGAGACTCAATCCAGGACTGAGACAGCTTTGGTTGCACTGATTGATGACCTGTGATGGTACCAGGATGGAGGTGGTATATCCATCTTTTTGCTCCACAGTGGCCTTTGATACCATTGGCCCACAGCATATTTCTGGAATACAGTGGGAGTTGAGGATAGGGAGCACTGTTTTATCTTCCTTCCTTCCTCCCTCTCTTCCCTTCCCCTCCCTCCCTCCCTCCCTCTTCCTTCCCCTCCCTCCCTCCCTCCCTCTTCCTTCCCTCCCTCCCTCCCTCTTCCTTCCCTCCCTCCCTCTTCCTTCCATTTATTTCTTCCAGAGAACACCAAGACTGGCAAATTCACCACTGGCTCCCTGTGCTCTTCACAGATGAAAGCAGGTTCACACTGAGCACATGTGAGAGACGTGGCAGGGTCTGGAGATGCTGTGGAGAACGTTCTGCTGCCTGCAACATCCTCCAGCATGTTCAGACCAGTTTGGCAGTGGGCCAGTAATGGTGTGGGGTGGCATTTCTTTAGGGGGCCGCACAGCTCTGCATGTGCTCGCCAGAGGTAGCCTGACTGCCGTTAGGTACCGAGATGAGATCCTCAGACCCCTTGTGAGTCCATATGCTGGTGCAGTTGGCCCTGGGTTCCTCCTAATGCACGACAATGCCAGACCTCATGTGGCTGGAGTGTGTCAGCAGTTCCTGCAAGACGAAGGCATTGATGCTATGGACTGGCCCGCCCATTCCCCAGACCTGAATCCAATTGAGCACATCTGGGACATCATGTCTCGCTCCATCCACCAATGCCATGTTGCACCACAGACTGTCCAGGAGTTGGGGGCTGCTTTAGTCCAGGTGTGGGAGGAGATCCCTCAGGAGATCATCGGCCACCTCATCAGGAGCATGCCCAGGCACTGTAGGGAGGTCATAGAGGCACGTGGAGGCCACATACACTACTGAGCCTAATTTTGACTTGTTTTAAGGACATTACATCAAAGTTGGATCAGCCTATAGTGTTTTTTTCCACTTTAATTTTGAGTGTAACTCCAAATCCAGACCTCCATGGGTTGCTAAATTTGATTTCCATTGATAATTTTTGTGTGATTTGTTGTCAGCACACTCAACTATGTAATGAACAAAGTATTTAATAAGAATATTTCATTCATTCAGATCTAGGATGTCTTATTTTTGTGTTCCCTTTATTTTTTTGAGCAGTGTATTTGTGTTGCAGAAATCACCAGCAAACCTCAGAAAGCATCTGAGATTAGAGCCTAACGCACTGGGACGAGGTTTCCTTTCTTGCAGTCTTTCAAAGTATTAGTTTCCAAAGAGAGCTAAGAAAATTGGGTGAATATTGGAAACCCTCAGCTGGTCCATCCCATCAAGAAAAGGGTCAAGTCTCAAACAGCTCTATAAAAACCACATAGCCACCCAGAGCCCTGTAGTGGTCTCCATTTTCTGAGGCAAACTTTTAGAGAAATGTTTCCAAGACAACTTTGTATGCAAAAGGCTTTGTTTGAAAGCATTGGCTTTTGCATATAAAATCTATCTTCAAGCCTATGAAGTCTTCTATTTAAATTCTTGAGAGCCCCTGCTAATAATACAAAGGTGCTTGTTCATCTGCCAAGGGCCCATCTAGTCCAGTTTTTAATGCCACCCAGCAACAACCTGACACATACAAGAAACTCTCAAAAGAACGAAAAGGAAGATATCAGCCCTCTTCTCCCGCAGTTAGTGGTTTAAGGGATGGTTCCCCTAATTCACAAGATTACATATAGATGTAACAGCCTCCCTCTCCTGTACCCCTAATTGCTGTGTTCCATTTTAAAATTATTTTGGGCAGTGACCATATTTTGATGGCCACAATGTTTTTACTGAGTCTGCCACCCGGCATTTGATTATTTTAATGAATCACTTTTTTTTAACATACTTTAGTTAGAAAATAACTGTCATTTCCATAAGTTTATATACCCCTAAAATATCCCTTAATAGCCCCAATTCCCACAATATTTCCTTTAACATATGAGTTTGATTTCCTTTAACCCCCCCTCCCCCCAGCTGCACAATATCCAATTTAGGTAAAGAGGACTAGAATTCAATATTCGGGGCATTTCCATAGATATATTAGAATCTTATATCAATAGCTTTATTTTTAATTCCTGTTGTAATGATTTTCAAGCCTGGAATGATTTTCAAGCCACACATAGAGTGGGTATTTTCTTTCAACTATCGACCCCAACTTGAAGGCTTCTTTCTGTCCAATTGCTGCCAGCCCAAAACTCACTTATATTAAAAAAAATTGGATTTTTAAAGCCACATGTATAATTTTCATGTTTACACTAAACTGCATGGCCACTTTTGAAGCTACTTCATCTAGAAATCCTTCATGCCTCAAACCAAGTATTTTGCTATAGCTCAGCCCTCTGCAGTGTTTGCCATGTCCACTCTTCCTTTGCTTTTATCTGGCAATTTTAGTAAAGCTTTGCAGACCTGAGCTGATAAAATGAACATTAGATAACCCTTCTTTATTTCTACCATGTGTGTGCCTAGGCCTACCTTTGCAGGGGAATTAATAATTATTTAAGTAATTTAAGCCAGCATTCAAAGACTATAATTCTGTTGCTCAAGATGTAGCAACCGGCATGCAGGAACAGACCAAATAGACTCCCAACAAAGGAACTATATTCTGTGGCATGAAGGGTTCTGTCACCTATTCTAAGAGGGCAGTGAATAGACAGCCTGGCCGTAGAGATCAAAGCCATTCAACTCAAGGACAAAGACCAACACCTGCCAAAGGAAGCAAGAAGCCTTTTCAGAGCATGCAGTTTACTGTATGCTTTGTCTGCATTTCTATGTGATCCATCTTTGAATTCATACAACTCTTCATCCAAACTCTGAAGATTGCTTTCCACTTGTGGCACATTTAAAACAATCCTGCATTTATCTTCTGGGCCAAGTCAAGATCAGAAGGCACAGGAATTCAGCTTGATAATCTCTTGAGACCGAGAATCAGAAAATTAATCTTTTAACAGGACAACATTTTCTAGGAACAATCTTAGTGGCTGCTTGAAAATAATTTGCCATCTGATAAAACTGCCCTGAGAATATTCTGAATCACATTTGCTTTGTTTCTTCTTTCAAGAGCGGGGCATCAGAATTTCATTTTACAGTATGCCATTGTGTATATAGGTAAATGAGAATAATGTCATTTTACCATATTACACCTCTTGCCTGTCAAAAATATAATGAACACCAGAGGACGGCTTATTTCTAAATATGTATGTATAGATGGCCGTGCATCTAAGTCAGGGAAAGAAATCACACAATAAAGATATCTGAGATATCAACCCAGTATAATAAAAAGGGAATGTTAATATGAATTGGTGAAATATTTACATAAGGCATCAAGTGGCAAGAACCCTTGGTTGTGCTGCCCTCTGCTGGACCAACTGGATGAAATATGGACTGATGGCTGGTCTGCTTCTGCAGAAACAAGGCCTATAAATTCAGAGCCCCCAAAAACAAAAGCAGTCAGAGACTTAGAGTTATTAAATGTATCTAAACCTGTTTAAGTTGATTCAAAGGGTAGGTGCAGCCAAGCGGAGGCTAAAAGAACCAGAAGGCTCAGCAAAATCCTGGTCAAAAGAAACCTTGAAGAATACTTCTCCTTACCCCGATGTTCTAATTTTGTACCATTAAGAGTCAAAACGCAGTCAATTCTTCCCTAGGGTCAAGAGTCTGCTTTATCTGCAGATATCCTCAGCCCAACACTGCATGCTAATAATATGTTTGAAGCTGGTGCTTGTGGGATCAATGTATCTATTGCTTTATTTCTGGTGGTTCATCCGAGACAAGGAGATGCAGTATCCCGGCTGTCTCTTCTTATAATGGGGTTTTTGCTACATGGAGTGCTCTAATGTACATACACAGAGTGGCAGTTAAGGTTGTTCTTCTAGTGCAGCAAATTCTATAGAGCTACTATGGCCCACTATAGGTTTAGGAGAACCTCCCTCATTTAACATATACGCTTGCAATGACATCCCAAAGTAGCTGCTGTCAATTTCAAGATACATGTCTAAATAACTAAAACAAATTAACCTGAATAGTGTTAGCTTCAGCTTTGCCAACTTTAAGAATTCTCTATCCAGAAATGTGCAACAAGTAAAAAAATGTTCTAGAACAAGACCTTCAACTTTTAAGTCTTCAAGCTAGCAAGTGTATGAGAAGGATGTGAATCTTCAAGCAGGCAGAAAAACAAATTCAGTTTTTGTATTTCCAATTTATTACAAGTACAGCCCTTAGCAGATCCCCCTCCCCCAAACTTTTCTTTTTTAAAAAAAATTTAGTCCAAAAGAGTCCCATTGTGTAGAAGTTGGGAAAATAACAAAATAATAGGTGGAGAGAGGAAAGGAGGGGCAGATCACATTGTTCAATGTTGGTAGCAAAAAGGGGTCTTGGGAGACCTGATGATGCTCTTGTGGTAGGAATAATTCAAAAGCGTTAATCCAAAAGATAAGGATATAATGCCAGGCTATGATTATTAGGTATCACATACTCCTCCTCGCTCCAGCAGAGAGAAGCTGGAGAGAGAGGATTCATTTCAAAGAATGAAAACTCCATCTTCTCACAGCCCCACAGCTTCCAATACAAAGCTATAAAAAAATCGTTATGTCTTGAAATGACAGAAATCCTCAACTGAACAAAATAGGTAGCCCAGGCTTCCAAGGGACCCCCTTCCACAGATCCCTGTCTCTGGCTGGGCCATTAGTGTGCAAGGTCAGACTCTCTTTCGGCCTGATCTGGAACCCAGCAATGGAAGGCGAAGAGGAGACAGGTTAGAGACGATTATGACTATAAAAGGAGAAAAGTCTACAGAGGGTACAATCCTGACGGATTTCCTGGGTCAGCTCCAACTACTTTCTCTAAGAAAAAAACAAGTGAGTTATAGAGGGGAGGAATATAAAGCGAACACATCCTCATATAAACTGTACAATGCACATCAAAGTCAAGGCGACTTTATCTTACATGGTGTTTTTTTTTTTTTTTATACAAGATCACTGCTGGACAGGAGAATCTTTCCTTAACTAGAAAAAAGATTTGTAAAGTTAGAACCAGTGTCCTTTCCCCAAACTCTGGGTTTGATAACACTCTCTTTGTTCTTGTGCACCTGGTGCCAGGAAGTGCTGTGAGGAGGAAGCAACTCTCTCTGCTGCCCACATCGAGAGGCTGGAGTATGATAAGCACCCCAAAAGCTGGCCTGCATAAAGATGCTGGTGAAAGGTGACTGCCTAGGAAAGGTAAGTGCTTGCTCGTTCTAAAAGGGGGCTTCCTCAGTGGGGAGATGGAGAGGGCTTGCAGGGTAGGAGGTTATAAATACACACGTGGCACTGGCAGCTCATTTCTCCCACTCGCCCTTAGGACAAACAGAGAGGAGGAAGAGGCAGTTCTGGCTCAGAGAAAGTCTGCACCATCCCCAGCTGGAAGTGGTTCCACCCACTCATCCCCACGTCCCTCGGGTCTCCTTAATTTGCACAAACTACTGTGCAGAGTTGAGGAATCAGAAATCCAACTTTTCTGTTGACAGCTGGTTGATTAGTTGCTGACAGCAATTAGAACAAGCCCATGGGGAAAGCTGGTGAGAGGAATGGGGTGGGGGAGGACAGTGTGAAGCCAAGCGGCTTCCACCTCTGAACTCCATCAGGGCAGCGGATCCTGCTGAGTGTCCCATCCGGGGCCCTTCATTTCCTCCTCCTGCGCCCCCTTGTGTACTCCAGGGCCTCAGGATCGCTGTCCCCATCAGCTTCCCCAAATTCCTGACCAGGCTGGACCAAGGACCGCTTGCGTTTCCGGCGCATGTACGTGTGGCCAGGCAGATGTTTGTGTATCATGTCTATCAAACATTGTTCCGTCTTTTCCAGGCAGGTAAGGACATGGCTGCCATTCTGGTTGTATTGCTCGGCATTGGCAAAGACCTGCTTCATGTCAGAGAGGAAATCCTGCACAGACCGGTAGCTGCCACACGAGCACTTGCTCTGCATTGTCTGGAAGTCCATGGGGCTGGTGATCACTTCAAAATAATCTTCTGCCTCTTCTGTGGTTACTGGCTCCCTGACAAAATAATGCCAAATGTTAGTTAGGGCATCGTCTACGATAACCAAGTGCTAGGCTTCTGCTTTTAGTTCTGTCCTTGATTCTGACACTGGCGCACTATCCACACATCCCCATCATCTTATGACACTGATAAGGTTTAACACACTATGAACTCAGAAAAGGCTATTATCATCCAGCCAAAATATAATTCCCAACTCTAGAGCGGTAGTAGTCAACCTGGTCCCTACCGCCCACTAGTGGGCGTTCCAGCTTTCAGGGTGGGCGGTAGGGGTTTTGTCCCCTACTTTATAAATCACCATTACTGAGGAACCGGTGGGCGGTTAGAGAAAACTTTACTACTAACAGAGATACAAAAGTGGGCGGTAGGTATAAAAAGATTGACTACCCCTGCTCTAGAGAGTTAAAGAACAGAAGGTAAGCCATACTGTCTACCATGTTTGGCTTATGAAAAACTTTTTCTTTATACTACTATATGTGGTGTTAACTATGCGATAAAGTACTTTCTTTAATCCATTATTCCCACTCAAATTGGATGGAGGCAAAGAGGTCCTTCCTGCCTGCCAATACCCCCACAAGTGATTATTCTAAACCAAGTATCAAGTCAGGATTCAGAGCAGAGTGTTTTACATTGGTAATTTTAAGATATGCGGATGCTGGTTGGGATATTTTAGGAATTAAAAGTGTACACATTTTAAAGCTGCCAAGTGTGAAGAACACAGGATTCACTTTCTTGAGTTCGAGGGAGGCCGCTAAGAATGATCTGTGTTTCTTTCAACTGTCCACTAGCACAAAATAGACAGAAGACACAGGCCACAAACCAGGGGTAGGGTTGCTCTCTGATGCTCTTTATCCCTGTTTGTGCATACAGGGGCAGGAGTGGGGATCTGCCATTTGTTCCTGAGGCCTCACCTGAAAGGCCAGCTAAACCGGTACTTGACAAGTTTATTTAGGATTTCCTCGCATTTTTGCAGTTCCAGGGCCTGCCGGCGAGACATCTTCTTTGTCTGAAGCACCTGTGTTACAAAGACAGTCAGAAAGGAAAAAAATAAACAGCACAGATCCAAACCATACAAAAATTGATCTCTTCATGACGTACATCAGAACCCCAACAAAACGTGTCTGGTGACAAGTACATATTACTGACAATGTGCCCTGGAGCTCCTAGCTGGGGAGAGCAATCTGGCTATTGGGAAGGTTGGCAAAGCTTCCTATTAAAAAAAGGGGGGGGGAGGAGGGACGACGGGACGGGACACAGCGGAGAAACAATTTTATAAGGTCTTTCAAGACTTGCTATCCTACCAGCAATAAGCATGAAACAAACCAGGCAGCTGCTGCAGCTTTGATGGAGCAGCCAAAGAATGCCTCCAACGTAGCAGGGGTGTGAGAGCTGGTTAAAAAAAAAGTCTGAAAAAATCTGAAGTGAATAAGGTGCGCGAAGCGTGAAGTCCCTTAGGCCGGGGTCCAGGGCCCGCCTAGGGCCCTGGAAGCTCTGGGGTTCTAGATGCTCTCTGGTGCAACTTAGGCTTATTTTGGAGACTATTTCCATCAATTTCAACTGCTGTTTTTGAGAATAAACACTTTACTTTTTCCATACCTAACCTGAGGCTTGAATCTTTGTATCTGGGACAACCACTGTAAAAAACACTTCTAAATTATCTGCTGCCTGGCAACTGGCATTTGCTGGTAACAGGTTGAAAAAAACACCAGGCAACTCTCAACTTTGCAGTGAAATCTAATTCTATACAGTCATGTATAACAGTTCAAAAAGTGTTTGTGAATTCAAATCTGCAAATTCAATTGTCCATGTATAAAACTTCTGAAACAGGCAAAAAATAAAATAGATTAAAAAATAAAGATATTCAATGAGTCCATTCTATCAAATTCAAAATAGCCAAACAATCATGCAGAAATGTAGGCTCCAAACATCCATGATGATTACAAATAAAAGCCAGAATATATTTTTTAATCTGAATCAGAATTTTTTTAAAAAATGTTTGTTTTACTTTTATGTTAAGTGCTGTCTGGGGCAAACTATTTGTATAGGGCCCCATTTTCTCTCTCTCTCTTCTTTCTTTCTTTCTTTAAATTGGGGCTGAGAGAAGGGAAGGGAAGAAAAGATCATTGACAGGGAGAAAGACAGGGAGAAACACCTGGAAGTGTGAGCCCTCGAGTTTCCTTAGGGAAGACCAGACAACAAGGGGAGAGGAGAGGAGGAGGAGGAGGAGGAGGAGAGTTAAAAAAAAAAAGAGTGGGAAGCCAACTCACGTGTGCCATCAAAGCCAGGGGGAAGTGGGGCTTTCTCCGCCTGCTGCCGCCAGAGGAGTGCAGGGGGGGGGGAGTGCGGGGAAAGGGGGTTCGTGCCGAGGCTCCGCAAGCGATTACCAGATTTGCAGCTCCGTTTGTTGGTGAAGCTGGAAGCGTGCAACGCAGGAGCTTGCGGGGGCCCCGGGCGCCCGTTAATGGGGAAGGAGAGGCCGCTTGGGGTCGCCAGGCTCAGGCAGCCTCCCCCACCCCCTCCCCTAGCAGCAAAGAACTGCTCCTGGGGCTCCCGCCACGGCGCAGCCAGGCACTTTGTCTCGCTGCCCCCGGAGCAGCTCTTCGCTGCTGGGCTAGGGGGTGGGGGAGGCTGCCTGAGCCTGGCGGTGTCTTTGCGAAGCTGGAAGCACGCAACACAGGAGCTCGCGGGGGCCCCGGGCACCCGTTAATGGGGAAGAAGAGGCCGCTTGGGGTCGCCAGGCTCAGGCAGCCTCCCCCACCCCCCCTAGAAGCGAAGAGCTGCTCCAGGGGCTCCCGCCACGGCGCAGCCAGGCACTTTGTCTTGCTGCCCCTGGAGCAGCTCTTCGCTGCTAGGCTAGGGGGTGGGGGAGGCTGCCTGAGCCTGGCAGTTTCTTTGCGAAGCTGGAAGCGCGCAACACAGGAGCTCGCGGGGGCCCCGGGCGCCCGTTAATGGGGAAGAAGAGGCCGTTTGGGGTCGCCTGTGTGTACCTCAGTGGGTAGACAGCCGCGGCGGCGATGCTGCCATGGAGGCGCGATCAGTCAGTTGCAGCCACGCCAGCGCAGGCCAGGCATGGTGCCGTAGTGGCTGACTCGAGTATAATAAGCCGAGGGCGGTTTTTTCAGCACAAAAAATGGGCTGAAAAACTCGGCTTAAGTTATACTCGAGTATATACGGTATGCCTGAGCTGAGAAAAAAAAACGCGGAATGTAGATTGGTGTTTGAGGGAAAAAATCGGAATTCCGCGTAAAATCGGAGATTTCACAGCCCTGAACGTAGCTTGAGTTTCAGGTTTGGAGCCCTAGTCAGAAAACTAGCAGGATACCTTTGAGGCAAACCAGTGATTCTTTGGGGCGGCAAGCTTCTTCAAAGGGCTTTCAGGAAGTCAAGGAAAGGCACCAGAAAACAAGGCACTGGTGGGTGGGAGCCACAGCTCACTTGTAGCCCACAGCATGCAGCGCAACAGGGAAGCAACCTGAAGAACTGGGATAGTAATGTTCCTGACACCGGGTACCAGTACAGGAAGGACAGGCACAGGAGGCCTTCTCTTAAGTGACACAATTGATGGGACAAAAATTACCACCTTGGCCTCATTGCAGGGGAAATATGTGCAAGAGAGAAGAAGCAAGAGACATAACTATACCTTGGCAAAAACAACTTGCTTTTCTAGATTTCAAATACAAAAGGAGGCAAATATGACCCTACAAACCACTCTGTACACCACAGTATCTCCTAAGTGGAAGCTGGTAACTCCTCCATTTTTGTGGGGCTAAGTTCTAGTGCCGTAGTTTCAGCCATCCAAGACTTCAGGAGACAGGGATAGGTAAGAGAATAATTCTCAAATGAAGGCCCAAAGCTTTCTTCTTTTAAATGTCAAGTGAAACGTAAGATAGCTGAATTAATTTTTGGCAGGCAGGCTGCACAGGCAACAAATGTCCTTAAGAGTTGCTTTGGAAGTGATGTGGTATTTTGCATTGCCAGCATACCAATGAACTTCCATGCCTCATCACTTCCAGAGACTCACAGCTATTTAAAAGCTTTTAAACACTAATCAAATAAGTAAGGGAGAGAAGTAGGTAGTCTTGAGAGGGAGAAAGAGACGGAAAAGGACAGATACCCATCAGGTAGATGCTTCACGTCACACACAGGGAAGAGCTTCTTTGGTAAAGGAAGGCAGGGTGGATACAGAGACAACTGTTTCGCTTTTAACTACTAAAAATGTTATCTAGAGATCCATAGCTCTTACCAGCTCATCAATGTCAGTTTCAGTGACAGGTGCAGTCTGCTGTCGAGATGCTCGAGTGACATGGAGTGTTCGCTTCTTGCCTTGGTACCTGCCCCGTTTTGGAGGATCTGCTGCTATGCCACCTTGCTTCCCCTTGGCTGCTTTCCTGGGTCTTACTATAAATCACAGAGGGTGTCATGATTTAATACTGGAGAACTGGCAGAAAGGTAATAGGATGCAATCAATCATTTGTTCAGGAGATTTCAAGCTATTCCTAAGGCATTACCAGCTATTTCCAGATATTCTTATTACCAGGAATAAGTGTTGCTAATTAATAGGAAACAAATGACCAGTAAAACAACAACAACCATTATAAAAGCCATTTGAGCAATGGAATGTCATTTTTTTCTCTCATTCTCCCAAGATAGAAACACGTGATCAATTTAAGTTTCTTCAGTCCTGATCCAAAAACAAAATTGAGATCTCTATATCAAGGATTTTTTAAATACACAATTCAATTAAAATTATTACACTGTCTAAAGCAGGGGTATCAAACTCCATTTCATTGAGGACATCAGGGTTGTGTTTAATCTTGGAGGGCCAGGGGATGGGTGTGACCATGGCAGGTGGGACTTGTGGTGGGGGCACCTGTGGTGACAAAGTGCTAATGCAGGACTTCCCTGAAACCTTCCCTCACTCTTATTATAATCTTCCTTCCCTCCTTCTCCTTCTCCTTTCTTCTCCCTTCCCCTCTTTCCTTATTTTTCCTTCTTTGCTCTCTTCCCATCTTTCCTTCTTTTTCTTTGTCTTTCCTCTTTCCCGTCGCTTCTTGCCTGCTCAAATGCAAAAGGGGAAACATTTCTCCTTTTGTTTTGCTTTTAGTTTGTTTTGATAGCCCTCTGCCAATGAAAATGGGTGTGGGAGCCCCCTCTCCCTCCGTTTTCACTGGCAGAGGAACCACAGGCCGGTCCTTTGTTGTTTCCAGGTCAGCCCTGAGGACTGGATCTAAACACCACGTGGGCCAGATCTGGCCCCGGGGCCTTGAGTTGACACCCCTGGTCTGAAGCATTCAACTGTTGGGCTGTCTCTCTACTTTCCTTCCCCTTTTCCATTTCTGCTCATCCTGACTTGACTCAAAAGGGTACACTGTTGACAATGCAAAAGCAGCTCTCTAATTCAGCTGGCTCCTGTGATCAGACCTCAATGCTAGAAGTCAAGAACAGGTTTGCAGGATGCCCCAAGGACTCTTCGCTTTCATTTCTCTGCTGATCGTATGTTCACCACAAAAGAGTGATTGGCCGAGCTAAGTATCATTCCAAGCATTCATAAGTGGCCCACACAGTGGGTTAAGGCAGCTGCTAAGCCCCCTCGGCAGCATGCACCAAGTATTGGATTTCTCCTGCCAGCTGACAAGGAGACAGTTTGAACAATAGAACTTCGTTGCAGCGAATACTCTTGCTGACTATTTTATGTCGAGCAGCGGATGCTGAGGTTTTTTTCTTCCCAGTAATGAAGGAGAATCAACCGTCAGAGCAAGTTTTCAATCCACAGCAGAAAAAGACACTCAATAGGGTAAGATTTTCATTCATCACTGTCCAAAACAGCAGTTATTTCTGTTACGGATACCATCTGTTTAAGGGTTGCTTCCCCTTATGTTGAGAGAGGAACATGTGCTAAATATCTGGCAGTCCAACATTCTCTGTGAGAATACTTTGGATCAACGCTGTACCAAGGATTAAACGGGACTCTGCCAAAATGAAAGATTTCTCCATCGTGACCTTTCCCAATTAAATGCCTCATAAAGCTGTGGCTATGGTGCAGGCTTTATTTTTAGTGACAGTGGCACTCACCTGGGCCTGGCCAGGCCGGCAGGAAGGAGCCTGAACAAACTTCAAAAGCAGATATAAATACTTGGAATAGATGAGCATTCTTTCAAGATTGGAAAAGGCTCCACAAAAATCTAGACAGCAATTATCAACAGAAGCTCACATGCTGACAGTTCTGAATGGGAACCAGGTGCCCCCAGAGTAGGAACCACTCTGAAAGCTGGGTTCACACTGTCCCTCAGACATCAACAGAGTCTGTTTCTTTGGGTCTCTTTCTCCTGGGCTTCAGTTTCTCAGGAGGAAATAATTGTGACCCACCTATAAAACTGTTGCAGGAAACAGTAAGGATCGAACCCCAGAGAGGTAAGTCTTCGCAGTGATCAGGATTAAGACTTAAGTGGTTTTCAAACCACCTCAAGATGAACACCCGGGGGCTGGGAACTGACACTTGAAATGTCAGTGAAAGGTTTTCAAAAAGTTGACCAGGTTTGCAACTGGTCAGTTCAATAGGATCATCAGAATCCAAGTGAGGGAACTGGATGGATACATGCTATCAGCAAAACCCTTAACTGTAAAAACAACAAGAGGATGATTTCATTTCTTCTGAAAGGGAACATCATCTCCAGTGCAAAAGCTTTTTTCGCAGGGACTTGGATGTAGTAGATAGTTTTATATTTTCGTGAGGCACAGCTTTGGCATACTTCGTAAGAGATAAATTTTAATATGAAAAGTGATATTCGTTTTGATTTTCAGAGTTCCATGCCAACAAGGAATGACAAACACCTGACCTGCCCCACCTCCCTCCCTCATCTAAGAAGAAATCTGGAATGATTCTGGATCCACAGAATAAGTTCGTTTTGATCAAGGACACTCTGCAACAATCCAATTAAGTTTTCAAAGTTTGGCAATAACGAAATACTGATCATGTGATCCCAGAAACGTGAACCTTGCTTTTTTGCTTTTTAAACTGTTCTAGTTTTAGGTGCCACCATCCAAAAGTTAAGAAGGCTCTACAATTTAATGTCTGGAAAACGTTGCAACAATTTGTTGTGGAAGATATACTGCAATTACACACTGCCTTAAAAGACAAAGTGCCCACTGTTCACTTCTCATTCTCCTCCCTGGAAGCAATACCTATTTTTTGTTACTTTACAAGCAATGTGGAACTCTCACAAATCAGAAAACTGACCAAGAAACAGTCAGCAGCACCTTCCTAGCTCAGGACTCCAGTAAGACATTCATTGACTGCAGTTTAGAGAGTGGGAAACAGGAAAGATCCTTTGTATTAAACTCACAGGACAGGAACCTGTCCAATCCCGCCCCCAGGGAAGACCTCTTGCCCTTTAATTTCAGTATAACGTACATTTTAATCCAGCAACCTCATAGCCTTCTTCCTCTTCTTCCTCCCCATCATCATCGTCGTCCTCGGATTCAGATTCATCAGTTTCACTCTCCTCTTCAACTGAATCTTCAGCGTAGTTTCTAAAGGAAAGATTTGATAGTCAAAATCCTGTTTTCCCCACATAGCCATTCCACAGGACTGTACCATAGTCTCTGTCCCAGCAGGCTTCATGTTTGCATTCCATGTTATATCTAGTGAAGACAGGTTGGCATAAGCAGCAGCCAAAACAACAAATGCACTCAACTGACGGAAGATATATATATATTTTTGCCATGCCCGTTTATTTTAAAAACAAAAGCTATAATGTCATGTCCAAAATAGCCAGGAATGGCATACAAATCCTGCTACACCCAGTTCAGTGAACCTAATAGAGCAGGGGTCTCCAACCTTGGCCCCTGGAAGCCTGGCGGACTTCAACTCCCAGAATTCCACAGCCAGCTTTGCTGGCTGTGGAACTCTGGGAGTTGAAGTCCGCCAGGCTTCCAGGGGCCAAGGTTGGAGACCCCTGTAATAGAGAGTAAGAGGATAAGGGCAAATACATTCAGGTGCCTTTCTGTTCAAGGCACCTGCAAACCAAAGAAGTTCTTACCTGCCCCGAGAGCTCCGCCTGGCCATTGAGGGCTGGCAAGCAGGGCACTGCCATTCTCCTTCTGGGATGTCATAGAGGGCTGGTCTCAGGCAAAACAGGTGGAAAGCTTTGTTGCATTCATCACACAGGATGAGTTTGTCATCCTCACCTGAGAGAACATGGCAAAAATAATTTGGTAATCCAAAGAACAAAGAAGCATGTTGGAGAACAGCCATTGACAGGATTGCCAACTACAGTAGATGGCTGTAGTTGAATTCTTTGGAAATTTGCCCATCTACTAAGAAAAAAAAAGCTGAGATAGTTAAAAGGTATCCTGGAGAACCGAGTGATGGCAGGTAGAAACTCACCAGTTTACTCACTATAGAAGGCATTTTGTATTGCACAATCATACAGAACATGTTTTCAAAACTCCAAGCAGAATCAAAAAAGCTTCCTATCCCAAGGTATAATGTACACTGAGCTCTTGGAGGGACAAAAACATGAGAACCTAAAAAAAACAGAACAGTGGGGTACCTATATCTTTCTATGGGAATGGGAACGGGAGGGAAATTGCTTTATGTATTCACAGGATATCTCCTTTCAAGGTTTTTGACAATATTAAAAGTCTAGCAGTTGATTCAAAGTCTGGAATACCCACCTTTCTTGCGACACACTTTGCATCTGGCATTTTCTGCAGACATGTCCCACTTGATACAGGCATCTAACATACCAAGCAGCACATGCATACGTGAGAAGGTCTGTGTCTCGCGGATTGCCACTTTCCATTTCTCCACAGCTGAAGCAACCTAGGAGTAGAACAAGGACCTTAGGCCCAAAGTCCCAGCAATTGGAAGGCATTTTGTGGTAATTCCCTAGGATTCACAGCAGCTATCTTTTAGGCACTCCTAAAAAATTTTCTCCCCCATAGCCTCAGAGGCTCATAATTCTTCACATGGCCAGCTTGAAACCAGCTACATTCTTGACTTTGAAATCTGAACTAAATTCTTGCCCATCAAAGAGAAACAAACAGTAGAACTTTAGCTGTTAACTCTAGGGACAGCTGGGGAGGCAAGGACTTGCTAGGCTGACCCCTAGTGGAGACCTCAAACATATTGTATGGGACAACATATGTAACAGCACTATAACAACGGGGTAAAACATGGTGAACAAGCAGCACCAGTGGCCACCAGTGTCAAATAAAGAGGCTCAAACACAAGGATCTTCTGAATAACTATGCTCAGGTGCTAATGGCTTTGCAGTTCTATCATAAGCAAAGAACGAAGTTAAATAAACTTCTAAAGGATATGCAGCCCTTTCTACAGATACAAATCTGTTACTGCATTAAATAGAAAAGATAACATGGGCAAATTTTAAGGCACCTGAATTAATATTCTGCTAGTAAAGGCAACTGAATGTCAGAAGAAATGGCTGAGCTCTGCTGTTAATAGCAGTTCAGAAGCCAAATAAAACCATCTATTTCTGCAGAGTTGCACATTCTCCTCCCACTGAATCCAAGGAAATGCCGAGTAAACTGGACGGTTAAGAAAACAAAATTACACACCAGTCTAGAATTCCCTCCTCATTGCTCATTGGGATAGACCTGGATCGAGAAGTAGACAGGATTATAGTCTCCCCTCCCCACCCCATAATACTCAGAATACTTGCTTCTCAGACACATTAGCTTTCCAAAGACCTACTCTTAGAGATTTGGTGCTATCACACTGGGCCAAAGAAAACTTAAAGCTCTTGGCAGCTTTTGCTTCCCCATACTGGAAAAAAGAATCAATGCACTCGGGATGACTCCCCTATAAAGTAAGGGTCAGTGGTATCCCCCTAGGATCTCAGTATCAATCTGAAGGTTTCAGTACCTTAGGCCATAGGTGAGAGAGGAACAAGGAAAGCAAAACTTAGGCAAACAGCCAAAAAGCAAACAAATTCAAAGGTAAGGTAAGGAACTACTTAAAGGTGCAGTGCAAATTCACTAGCCCACAGAGAAGCAATCTATAATGCCCCGTAACCTACTTTATGCATCAGACATTAAAGAGGAAAAAAAAAAACATTTGCAGCCAAGGAACTACAAATGAAAAGGGGAGTTAAGTTGGTAACATTTTGTTCCTCAGGCCTGGCTGCATTGATTCTTTCTAATCTATAGCATAGCCTCCATTCTCTTGGCAGCAAGACAACGCATTTGGTCATATAAACATCAGTCACAACATTGGCCAAGTAGGGAAGAGGAGAAACAGATGATAACATACAAGGCAGACAACTATACAGTAGAAAACAACAGCCAAAAAGAAGCAGCTGCTCTCAATGGAGACTTCTAGAAGAATAAAAATAATCAGGAGTCATTTTGAAAGGCAAAAAAAGTTTGTAAATTTGAAACAAATATTGTACTTTTCATATATTGAAAATGATGTCCATTTGTTAAGGAAGTCTCTCCATCAAAAATATAATGAAAATAAATTATCATCTCATGATAGATGGCACCCAAATCTACTCGGAAACACTGATCTTGGACAAGAATGACAGCCTTTCATAAATTATAGGCTTTGAGTCTTTTTGTAGCAGACTCAAAGTACCTGCTCTCCATCTGAATTTTTTTTAAAGTGGGAGGGGAAAATATGCAGCCTCTCTTAAGCCTCACTGTAGAAAGAAAGGCCCTGCCACCAATAACTCAAGCTCAAACAGCCTACATATGCAGCAACAACTTCATGCAAATCTGTTCAGGACCCTGTTGCCTTTTCACTCCTGAGATGTTTAGCTTATATCTACAATAATCAGGACCTTGGCTTCTTCTGCGACTCTCTTCTCTTCATCAACTTCCTCAGCCTTGGCAACAGCATCCTCCCCTTGATGTTTTCTCCTCTTCTGTTTGGGAGCCATGAAGCCTTGCAGAAACTTCTTGATGACACTGGCCTGCAGAGCAATCACACACTCCCCAAAATCTTTTAGGCTCTCCAATGAACAGACCTAATTAGAAAAACATTGTTATTATTTATTTGTAGCATGTGCCGGAATATCCATTTCTTATCCCTATATTTCTGCTTCCATTCATCAGATGAGAAAATGACCGCATAAGCAAATAGGGCTACAGTATTCTAGGCAAATTTCTAATAGCAAAACATGTTGAGTAAAAAAAATAGCATTTTAGAACTTCCAAATGGCACCCAGCATACTTCAGATCATGGGCGCCAAACTTGGTCATGTCACGGGATGGATTGCAATGGTTTTTGCCTTTGGGGTGGACGTGCGCGTGATGCATTCAGCTTGCAGGTCGCCAGTTTGACATCCCTGCTTTAGATACTACTCTATTAGTGTTTTATCAATTTTAAACCCAACTTTGCTATTGCAAATAACATCAACTTTCCACAGAACATGAGTATATTATCTATTTCAAGTGCTATTTCAATCTTCTACTTCCCTAAACGGTCATTCAATGAATAGTTGTAAGGTAAGAACTACCTGTATTTAAAATAAAACATTCCAGAAGAGCTTCAGAGAAAAGTGGCACATTTTTAGGGATGTTCAGAATACAAGATCTGGAATTAATAAGGCATTCCCTATACTTTAGAATTGGACACTCTGTTCAAATATTTCCCATGTGTTTACATCAGTGCTACTACTCACCCTGGCTTCAAATTCTCCCTCACTGATGTATCCCAGACCTCCTTTCTGCAACCGCGTGGCAACTTCAATAAGATCACTGCGCAAGAAGTTTAGCAATTCCTGGCTGCCATCACATGACTTCAGACCTAGGTTCTGTTTTCGAGCCAAATGAATGGAATGCAGGATATCTTGATACCTGAGAGGAGAAGGTAACTTAGTGGATAACTTCTACCCTCATGAGCCAAGGTGGAAACAATTAAAAGATATAGATTGTAAGTTGCGCATAATACTATAAGCTGAAAATTTATAGATGATCCAAACTGCAAGCACAGAATAACCAAAGTATTGCTTGGTCCAGAAATCAAATGCTGACGCTTAGGAATTCTAACTGTTTTTGTAGCCCTGCAAAAGGTTATTTTATACTAGTGCTTCAGTTAAATTGTTTATTCAAGCTTGCTAAAAAAGTATTAAATGTCTTTTAGAAAGCAGAAGCTAATCCTTTTGTACATTTATGGCTGTTAAAAAAGTTATGGAAAGACTTAATGTATACTTGAAGTATCATTATGAAACTTCTCAAATCTTTTGCTCATAAACAAACATTTGTCCAAATAGTAACAATCAGCTCTCCAGTAAACTATTTCTTCTTCCAAACTTTCATTATATAGGCTGCTGGCATTGAAGTGACAAAGCCATAGAATTTCGCAGGTAAGGCAAAAATCATCTATCAAACAATTTAAGAAATTCATTATATTTTCAGTAGCCGTATACAAGTGGCATGTAGGTGAAACTCAAAAAATTAGAATATTGTGCAAAAGTTCATTTATTTCAGTAATGCAACTTAAAAGGTGAAACTAATATATGAGATAGACTCATTACATGCAAAGCAAGATAGTTCAAGCTGTGATTTGTCATAATTGTGAGGATGATGGCTTACAGCTCATGAAAACCCCAAATCCACAATTTCAGAAAATTAGAATATTACATGTAACCAATAAAACAAGGATTGGACACAGAACAATATCAGACCTCTGAAAAGTAGAAGCATGCATATGTACTCAGTACTTGGTTTGGGCCCCTTTTGCAATAATTACTGCCTCAATGAGGCGTGGCATGGAAGCTATCAGCCTGTGGCACTGTTGAGGTTATGGAAGAACAGGATGCTTCAATAGCGGCCTTCAGCTCTTCTGCATTGTTTGGTCTCATATATCTCATCTTTTGGCAATGCCCCAAAGATTCTCTATGGGGTTCAGGTCAGGAAAGTATGCTGGCCCATCAAGCACAGTAATCCCACAGTCATTGAACCAGGTTTTGGTACTTTTGGCAGTGTGGGCAGGTGCCAAGTCCTGCTGGAAACTGAAGTCAGCATCCCCATAAAGCTCGTCTGCGGAAGGAAGCATGAAGTGCTCCAAAATCTCCTGGTAGACAGCTGTGTTGACCCTGGACTTAATGAAGCACAGTGGACCAACACCAGCAGATGACATGGCTCCCCAAATCAACAGACTGTGGAAACTTCACACTGGACTTCAAGCATCTTGCAGTGTGTGCGTCTCCATTCTTCCTCTAGACTCTGGGTCCTTGGTTTCCAAATGAGATGCAAAAGTTGCTCTCATCAGAAAAGAGGACTTTGGACCACTGAGCAACAGACCAGGTCTGTTTTTCTTTAACCCAGGTAAGACACTTCTGACGTTGTTTGTTGTTCAGGAGTGGCTTGACAAGCCCATGTCCAGGATCCGTCTGTGTGTGGTGGCTCTTGATGCACTGACTCCAGCCTCAGTCCACTCCTTGTGAAAGTCCCCCACACTTTTGAATGGCCTTTTCCTAACAATCCTCTCCAGGCTGCAGTCATCCCTGCTGCTTGTGCACCTTTTTCTTCCACACTTTTCCCTTTCACATAACTTCCTATTAATGTGCTTTGATACAGCACTTTGGGAACATCCAACTTCTTTTGCAATTACCTTTTGAGGCTTTTCCTCCTTATGGAGAGTGTCAAGGATGGTGTTCTGCATAACTGTCAGGTCAGCAGTCTTTCCCATGATTGTGATTCCTACTGAACCAGAACGAGAAACCATTTAAAGGCTCAGGAATCCTTTGCAGGTGTTATGGCTTAATTAGCTGATTAGAGTGGGACACTCTGAGCCTAGAATATTGAACCTTTTCACAATATTCTAATTTTCTGAGATTGGGGTTTTGGGGTTTTCATGAGCTGGAAGTCATAATCAACTCAAGTATGACACATCACAGCTTGAATTATCTTGCTTTGTGTGTAATGAGTCTATCTCATATATTAGGTTCACCTTTTCAGTTGCATTACTGAAATAAATGAACTTTTGCACGATATTCTAATTTTTTGAGTTTCACCTGTATAGTTTTGCAGCAAGTGAAGAGGAAGCCTCACCTGATCTGTAACCGATCTTTCAACTGACTCTCTCTTATCCCATGGGAATGCAAGCAGGCTAGCAGTTCATCCAACTCTTTCAGACTATCACAGAGAAACCTGTAGGACAGAATAACTGGTTCAATACTCTCACTGACAGTAACACAAGAAAAGACATCTGGAACTACAAATATTTCAACTATGCCAGATAAATTACTTATCCACCTCACTACCGTGTTTCTCCAACAATACGGCCTCCACCAATAGGAAGGCCCACCATGTTTCTTTGGCATAAAATCAAATTAAGCCCCTTCCCCCAAATTTAGGCCTATTTTAAAACATGCAAAATAAGGGGGAAGGGCGGGGGACTTGCCATTAGGAGCGCCCCCGGGCAGCAATTCCTCGCCACCAGCCGCTCCTAACGGGTGATCATGGCGAATTGCGGAGCTCCCTACTCCCACCTTTGCTGCAGACACCTTTGGCACCCGCCGCTGTTGCTTTCCCTTCTGCCCATTCCGCCAAGTTTGGAGCTGCCGCTTCCGTGTTTGGAGTGCCGCCGCCATTTGGGGCTCCAAACAGCGGCAGTGCTCCAAACGCGGAAGTGGCAGCTCCAAACATGACGGTGGGCGATCTTTTTATTTTGGTCCGCGTGAAGTTCAGAGCGAGCAAGAGAGGGAGACTATGATGCCTCCATCTGAGATGGCAACCTCACTCGTGGATCACAAAGTGGCTGGAAGCCTGAATCGGCGGGAAACGATGGTGATTTTTTTGGAGCGAGAGGAAAGGGAGAGAAGAGTTGCAAGGCGTAATTTGCAGGAGGAAGTGGGTGTATCCCACGGCAGGGAGCCCAAGGAAGAAGGGCCAGTAGGCAACGGAGAGCGTCCCATAGCTCCGGAAGCAGCCTAGAGACGCGCCCGGGAAGAGGCGCAGATGCTGCCTTGTAGTCCCCAAGCCAACTGCGTGCGCCGCCTTTAGTTATGTGCGCTCCGCGCTTTGGGCATCTCCATGTGATCGAGACCCTGTCCTTTCCACCTGGTGCCCTTGATGCTTTCTGGCTCTTTAGCAAGGCATCACGGTCTCCCTCTCATGCTCGCTCTAAACTTCATGCGGACCAAAATAAAAAGATCGCCCACCGTCATGTTTGGAGCTTCCGCATTTGGAGCTTCCGCCGCCTTTTGGAGATCCAAACAGCGGCAGTGCTCCAAAGGCGAAGCCGGTTGCTAAAGAGCCAGAAAGCAGCAAGGACGCCAGGTGGAAAGGACAGGGTCGCAATCACACGGAGATGCCCAAAGCGCGGAGCGCACATAACTAAAGGCGGCGCACGCAGTTGGCTTGGGGACTACAAGGCAGCATCTGCACCTCTTCCCGGGCGCGTCTCTAGGCTGCTTCCGGAGCTACGGGATGCTCTCCGTTGCCTACTGGCCCTTCTTCCTTGGGCTCCCTGCCGTGGGGTACACCCACTTCCTCCTGCAAATTACGCCTTGCAACTCTTCTCTCCCTTTCCTCTTGCTCCAAAAAGATCGCCATCGTTTCCCGCCGATTCAGGCTTCCAGCCACTTTGTGATCCACTAGTGAGGTTGCCATCTCAGATGGAGGCATCGCAGTCTCCCTCTCTTGCTTGCTCTGAACTTCACGCGGACTAAAATAAAAAGATCGCCCGCCGTCATGTTTGGAGCCCAATGGCGGCAGCACTCCAAACACGGAAGCGGCAGCTCCAAACTTGGCGGAATGGGCAGAAGGAAAAGCAACAACGGGGGGTGCCAAAGGTGTCTGCAGCAAAGGTGGGAGTAGGGAGCTCCGCGCTTCGCCATGATCACCCGTTAGGAGCGGCTGGTGGCGAGGATGCAAGGGTGGGAATTAAGTCACCCCGAAAAGATGCCGTTTTTTCGGGGGTCAAAAAAAAAAAAAGACCCGGCCTTATTATATGAGAAACACGGTATTTCAGATTAACTATTTATTTAAGCACTTATGACATTTTCTATATTATCAAAAAAAGTCTGCATATTTTAAAGATACGATGGCTTACACACATGTGAAGTTTTATAATATTAAAGTCTTACAAAATATTACAGTGAATTTAGCTGTGTTGGATTATAGGTAGTCCTTGACTTAGTTGACTCAGTGACTGTTCGAAGTTATGACAATGCTAAATGAAAGGACTGACAACCTATGCCCAATGTTATGCATTGTTATACTCATACCCCCGTGGTTATGGGATCAAAATCCTGGCACTTGGCAGCCTGCTTGTACTTATGACCACAGAAGCACTGCAACTCCCCCACTCACCTATCTCTCCCCCATCTATGCTCTTATGACCCCTACTGCCACATCTAACTTCTTGCTCCCACCCCTGATAAAGCAGACCAGGCCTGGCTACTGGGTCATATGAAGCTGGCTTCCCACAACAAAAAAAATCCCAAATAAATGCACAAGACAGCTTAAAGGGGCCAAAGTGCACCAAAATTTCCCTTTGTGCTGTAAAATTCACTTAATGACAACAGAAATTGCCTGGGTTTCAGTCACTGTGATGTCATCGTGCAACTTTTCGCTTTATAACTGCAACATTTAGTAAACAAAATTCCAATCCCAATTATGATAGTAAATTGAGGGCTACACGTACTATTTGAGATATATAGTTTAGCATTTTAATGACCTTTGGAAGTAAAATTAAGAGTCACATAACTCAGCATTTGGACACTTATTTCACTGTGCAAATTATACTGCTATTTCTGCCCTCTACTGGTAAACAAATACATAGCTCTGGAAAAATGAGAACTTCAAAGAAGAAGCAAAGAACAAAATGTTCTGCCAGCAGGAATGGATCTCTGGCACCTTTCAAAAGAAAGGTGTTGTGGTCTACATTTTGACAAAATTCTGAATCAACAGTTCATTAAACCAAACATTCTAAGTGAAGATTTTTAGATTTCAATTCTATGACTCAGCACTCAACAATCAGAATATAGGATAACAGAGTTGGAGGTTTTCTAGTCTAGTTTTCTAACTCTTGCTCAAGCGGTAGATCCTATACCATTCTGAAAAAATGGGTGTCCAATCTTGTTTTAAAAACCCTCCAGTAATGGAGCACCCACAACATCTGGAGGCGAGCTGTTCCACTGATTAATTGTTCTTACTGACAGGAAATTTCTCTTTAAGTCTAGTTTGAATATTTGTTATGCTTATCTGTTACAAATTCAATGCACAATAAACACAATATATTTCAAAATATATCAGTTTTTAAAACAATGAAATGGTAATGGCCAATGAAACTACAGGTAATTCTTGACTTGCAACCAATCAATTAACAACCATTCGAAATCACAACAGGCCCAGAATGACTGCTTTACATTCAGTCTGTAAACCATTTCTGTCCATTATAAAATGTTGTGCCACAGACCCCTGGGTTATGTGACTATGACTTTACAACCAGTTGCAGTGCTCTGCGATCACACGACCACAATTTATGCTTTTCTTTTTGCCAGTTTCTGGCAAAAAATATCCATTCAGAAAATACACTATATAGATCAGGGGTGTCCAACCTTTCACCTTCCCTGGGCCACATTAGAAGATGAAAATTTGGTTTGGGCTGCACATAAAATAAAAATAAATAAATAAATAAAATAAAATAATTTTTATTATTTATTAAAAATTATTTGTTTTTTATTTTATAATTTTTCCGGCTAAATTTTGTGCGGGGGGGTGGCGGGGCGGGGAAAGCTCGCCTGCCTCGCGCCTACCTCTCCTCCTGCAAATGCAGTGGCGGCAGCGGTGGGCAGAAGCAGCAGCGGTGGCGGCAACAGCAGGAGGTGGCAGGGCGGGACTTTTGGGCTGTGGCTGCCCGCCTTTTCTGTTGCTCGCCTCACCCCGCCTCTCCTTCTCCTCCTCACTGGATTTTTCACGAAGGTTGGGGTGGGCATTGGGCCGCATTACGAGGCGACCTGGGCCGCATGCGGCCTGTGGGCCGCGGGTTGGACAAGCCTGATATAGATGGATGTGTGGAGTTCCAGGATGGTTTAGAAGGACAAAACAGCAAGGGGAAGTACAGTGAATGGTGTTACTGTTATTCCATTTTCTTGCTTAATTCCCTTGGATTATTAACTTTTACTCTTTTCTATTCTGCATAATGATCCTTACTCCAAAGGGAATAATGTAAGCATGTGTATAGCTATCCAGAACACTCTGGATACTTCTTCAAAAGTCTAAATACCCAAATTTCAATTATGAATAGATGGTACGAGAAATACATCAAATATTATTCCCCACCCATTTTTATTTATTTGTTGTTGTTGTTGTTGATAGGTATGGAGAAAAGTCCATCTCACCAAAGGTTCTGTCCCTGTTTCGGTACTGATGTCTCAACAGGTATTTCTGGAATATGCAGGATCCCTTGTGGAGTGTTCAAAACACTGCCTTCCACCAAGTTTTCCTGTGCGTCTGTAAACATAAGCATAAGTAACAAAACAGTTTTATTTCTGCAGTTTCCACTGCTACTTTAGCATACAAAAAAGCAAAGCCTCATAATACTTCACTAAGCTATTTTGCAACCATCCAAGGAAAGCATAGATCAGTGATGGCTAACCTTTTCAGCACCAAGTGCCCAAAGCATGTGTGCATTCCTCAAATGCAGCATGCCTCCCGTGCATGCACCCTGCCCATTTGCGTACAACCCCCATGCCCCCAGTGTGCGCCTTCCCTGCATGCGCATGCGACTCCCGCGCATGAGCAGCAGAGACCCAAAGACCAGCTGGCCGATGGGAGGAGCACACATGTGTGGCAGAGTTGAGCTGGGATGACTGCTCGCGTGCCCAGAGAAAGGGCTCTGTGTGCCATCTCTGGCACGCATGCCATTGGTTTGCCATCACAGGAATAGGTGTTTACATGCACAGCTTTATTAGTGCACTTTTTAACCTTGTATGTCCCTTTAATTGAAATTATAGGAAGGAAGCTACATTTAACACCATCTTTATACAATTTAGGATATTAAAATGGCACTACGCACTCCATTATTTTTTTCCAATTTTACTACTTTTGGTCAGTTGAAAAATATATTTTAGCTATCTATAAAATGTGTAAAATTTAAATGATATGCTTCTTCACTGTGTTTACTAAATGTAAATCAAATTCCAATTGCTGCAATTTTATTCAGAAAATCCACATCATTATACCAATGGCTGAACAGGTAATTCATGGAAAGTAAAAATACTGGAGGTGTGTCCATGCACTTGTGTGGAAAACATGTAAATTAGTATTTTCCTTTAGAAAATGCATAACTCTAAGCAAAAGGTCAGACAGGAGTGGTGCAAAATTGGAAGTCCTATGTATCAGAGACAGTATACCTGCATTTCACAAGATACTGTACTGTGATTTCTACAGAGCAATCTGGCTTGCTTTTTTGGGCAGGAGATAACAGACTGTAACATGATTTACTTCAGCATTTTATCTAAAGTCCCTGGATTATAGCATTCTTTTCCATGTAAATCCTACCGTAAAAATAAACTGATTGAACAAAAAGATCTTAATCAAAAGCATTATCTAGAGAAAAAAACATTTAGTGATTATTTTAAAGAATATAGCAGTTGTTGAATATTAATGTTACATATAAATATGTAATATTTGTAACATAAATACAGTATGTGTCTATGTAGCTGAATGAAAAGGTTTAATTTCCAATGATACGAACATGGTTCCACCAAATTTGGAATTGACTAATACAAAAAAAGAAAAAGAAAAAAGGCAAATCTGGGCCAGTGTCACCAGTTGACTAAAGGGATTTTGTATGTGATATTCACAACAACAGTTCAGACATTTATTTCACTTGTTTCACCTATAAGAGAAGAGAAGTAATCAAGCTTACCTTGCTGGTAATCTTCCTCCTCCTCTTCCTCCTCTTCCTCCTCCTCCTCACTTGGAGGTGTAAAACTGTAATCTATACCATCATGCACCCATCCCTTCTCTATGAATAAGCCAGGAACTTCATCAGAGAAGAGCCAATACCTAAAATAAAGAGATCACATGAGATATGAGGGAGCAAAGCAATTTTCTACATCCAACTCTCAGAAACTGGTCCAACTGCTATACCAGTAAACACTCCTGGCTGCTCAAAGCGGAAATTAAAGTTTAACTATGTAACACTCTTAATGAGAAAAAATAGTACTTTAAAATTCCTAGAAAGTCAATGTGGTGCAGCAACTGAGATACTGAGCTAGTTCAGGGGGAAGAGGGAAATGGAACAAAAATCAAGCCCAGCTTCAACCATAGAAACTCTGCTCTCACTTCAATTTTTGCTATAGGGCTCTTATTGAAGGAAAAAATGGTGGCACAAGTGCTATTTTGAGCTCTTTGAGGAAAAGTGGGGTATAAGTCTGCTATATTCATGTGTAGCGGTAAGTAATAGACAGATGAAATGCAGATATAATAAAGAAGAGAGCTTGCAGTAAAGTGACTCAGGATAAAATAAGCAGGAAATGTAAGTAAAAGTAGAAGCATGAGGGAAATGGGGCAACAGGGAAGTGAAATAATTTGGTAGTTAACAAAATGTTGCCTTGATAGTTGGGAGATAATAAGACTTCCTGAACAGTAAGGAAAGAAAGAAACACAGTTACAGAGAATGATACAGTATATAGTGGAGATATCTGAGCAGACAAGCTCTGTGTATTAAGATGCAGCTATCGGTGCACTATAATTGTGATTACATCTGAGTAAATCAGGTCCTTTGTTTACTGTTAATAAAAGTGATACGAGACCGGTAATCGACAGAGGAAGGACTCGTCTAAAACCAGTTCCTGGCGTCTTCAGTTAAGTCCTGATATAGGGAATTTTTCCACAGTCCTCATTATCCACGAAGATATTCCTTCATTCCTACCTGTTGTGATTACGGTCTGTGCCTATCGGTGTCCTGCGCATGACCAGCTTTGCTTTGGCAATACCATCTTGAAAGGCTTTTTCTGCTGCAGCTTTATGTTTGCGAATTCTTTCCTCCTCTGCTTCTTTTTCAAGTTTTACTAGCAGAGCATCAGAAAAAAACTGTATTAATCCTCCACAGCATTTAACTTAATTTTTTCTTAAACTGAATACTTAGTTCTGGCCATTGCAATGTCCCTGCAGTCACATGATTATCATTTCTGACATTCCCTGTTGGCTTCCCACAAGCAAAGTCAATGGGAAGCCAGAAGGAAGTTAGAAGTTGGGGTGAAATGAGGTCCTCGCTTAACAATGGTAACTGGGAACTGCCAAAATTGCTGTTGTATGTCAGTACAGTCTTGTGATATTATACTTTATGGCGAATTCTGGTTCCAATTGCCACTGCAAGCTAAGGACTACCTGTAGGCAAGGGAAATATAATTTCTCATATTCTGATATTAAAACAGACTATAGAATTTTTCCTAGAAATTCATTTACACATTTATTTGCTAGGGATCCACTGAGATACCAAGCAATACAACTGCTATTGAAAATTTGGCCTAGATGAGTAGCTGTTATATTTATACTGAAGGAAAACAAACAAACAAATGAAAGGCTCTTTCAAATTGCTGTTGATTCCCAGTGATTATATAGATGTTCCTGGCAAAAATGCAGACATGCCAGTGCCTTGAATTTTCACAGGTTGGTCTATCTAGGGATTTCCAGGTAGTCTCCCGTCTAACTAGCGGTTCCAGTCTGCTCAGGATTTGAATTTAGTAACTGCTAAAGAAATTGGCAAAAGATAGCATCAGATTACATAATATTCCATTCCTTCAATATTTTCAGAGAGATGGCATTGAGACTACCCTTCTGAATTGAAATGGATTGATAGCCCCGTAACATTGATATCCAAACTAATTGTTAACTGTATGTTATTCTTGGCCCAGATAGCTTTGGACTCAGATGAATATCTGAATAAATAATTCAGATCTTCCTGTTCCTCTGTCAAATTTAGTACTGGTATGCATAAACATAAAAGGAGATGTGTTTATCTGTTAGCAAACATCCTTTCTCTACAGAAGATTGGAGATTAGAATCCTTCGCTTGGCAGTTGTAGTTGTTAGTAGCCCAATGGAAACTTTAAATCCTGTCACAACAAAAAAGCTACTCTTTTAATTACCTCGCATTTCCATTTCCTGCTGCTCTTTTTCTTTCTTGGCTTGAATTGCCATTAGCCTCCTGCTTTTGACTGTGCTTATCATATCTTCTGTTTCTATATCCATGCATTGCTCTGATTTGACTGTTTTCTCTGGTTCCCCTTTCTTCTTCCCTAAACCATTTTCCTCTTTGCCATTCTCTTTGTTCTTGGCCACCATCTCTTTCCGTTTTTGCTTTTCTGCCCTCTTCTTATCATTCTCCTCTTTCAGTATTGCCAGCCGTTCCTTCCACAATTCAGCTGACATCTGCTGCTTTGCTTCCACGTGATCCTGCACTGAATAGGTCATCAAAATCCGATGGCAAAGAGCTGTGAGGATTTGCAGTTTCTCCTCGGGGGTCAGCTCAAAGAACTCCGTTACCTCCAATTTCTCCAGGAATTCATCCTGTACTTCATTGTCTTCAAAAGCTGCCAAGTCTTTGTTCTCTTCTGCATTCTCCGAAGCTTCGCTTTCCTCCTGTATATCTGACTTGCGCAGACAAAGGCGAACTAATTCAGAAACAGAATGTAAAGTAAGGGGAATCTCAGACAGTTTCATCCCCAGCTCCAAGTAGTCTTCTGCAATCTCATCTTGCAGCAAAGTCTGGAGAAGAATGACCAAAATTCTGTTCAAGTACAGAAAACCCCCCTTTTCAGCACAAAGAGCATCCATAAGAGAAACGGCAGTGATGGGATACTGAGCATCTGGAAGCAGTAGCCCTGAGTAACAACTCAGAAACTCCACAACCATAGCCACATCCCCAAAGAGGGTATTAGGGAGTCCTTCTGGAGTATCCACCAGCTTAAAAGTAGGCAAGTTGTTGCCTTTGATATCCTGGTCCTCATATCGCTTCTGCTTCTCTAGTCTTTCCATCATTTCCTTTTCCCGACGCTCTTTGGCTTTCTCCTTCAACTTCTCTTTCAGCTTCTCACGTTTCTTCTTCATGTATTCTTTGCGCTGATCCTCTGTCATGGAAGCCCAGTTTTTCCGGTGTTCTAATAGTTCATAACGCTTTTGCACTATGCCTCGCAGCTCCTCAGGAAGACGAGCACGATCCTCACTGGACAGCAGCCGAGCAGTTTTAGAAATTATGCAGGAAAGGGCACTCTTCTTGTCCTCACGGTCTTTGTTCTCTCTATAATAAGCAATGAGGTGAAGTGCAGCAGGTGGAAGATGTTTCGGAGGTTTATTGGAAGACCTGGGACTTCCAGCTGAACTTCTTGGTGTTCTTGGGACTTTAGAAGTACCTTTTGTCATGTCTAGAAGTGTCATCTGTTTCATTTTCATCTTGGAATCTTTTTTGGGAGATCTAGATTTTCCAGATTTCTGCCCATTCAGCACCTTTTTATTTTTCTGTTTGGGATCCAATGATTTCCCAAGCTTCTTCTTATTGAAAGTGCCAAGTTTTCCAGGCGCCATAATATTCATCATCTCCTCCAGTTCTTCTGTAGACAATTTGGTGGTTTTGAAGTTCTTAAATTTTAGCGGGCAGTCCACAATTGATTTATTTAAATGCACACTGCACCAAAGTGAAGGATTCAGTCCCTGTCCTGTGGAAGAACTATCTGATTTGGGCTTCTTAGGTTTCCTATCAGGTGATGAAGTACTTTTCCTCTTGGTTGAAGGATTGAGAGTCAAATACTGGAATCAAAGCAATGTAAAATGTAAATTATCTGCATTTAAAATGTAACATGGATTTTGCTAGCATTAGGGAGAATCTACCCCAAATGTGCATCAGCCAAATAACAAAATAAACAGAGAGCTCTTAACTAACTATACCATTTAACTTCTCTATAAACATTCAATAGCAAAGAAATCTAGTAGTGCTCCAATTGTTTCAGATTTAAGGCCCTTTGAAATGTTTTATCAAAAGTCCTTTGAAATGTTCGTACATCCTAGTCTCTATTCTTACAAAAAATTAAATATGAATGTTAAATGACATTTTCAGAAATTTCTACAATCTAAAGCTACCCAACAATGCTGCTGTCTTTGATAAAATATTGAGAAGGCCAAATATCAAATCCAGCTTCTCAAGAGCCAAACAGAAAAAACAACTGAGGACTAAGCATATTTATTAGCTGTAAAGTATTTGATGTCAGTTGGGGGGGAAAGCTCCCAAAGATGAGTAGAATGAATGGAAGGACCCTTTGATCTTCCTGAAAGAGTTGGGCCTCCCACTTATTTTTAACATTAAAAGAGAACGGTCCACTCTGCAGCAAAACACCCAAGCAGTAGCTGCTCAAGACGTGGGATGCCACAAAATTCAGACAGAATTTGCCGTTGAATCAGAACATCATTAAGGGGCATCTCTAAAGAAAGAAGAAAATCAAGATTTCTGAATGATGACCTTGATTTCTCTCTTGCAAGAATATACAAGAACCTCAAACATGGAGCTCATTAGATATAATATACCCAGGCTCCCTAACTTCCTGCCTTAAAACTTTTACTTCAAAATAAGGTGGGGAATATACATATTTCAAAATATTACATCAGGTACCAACAATATTTTTAATTCTTAGAACACATCAAGACTTCATATTCTTAAAAAGAAAAAAGGGTAACTGTTACCTACTACATACATTATTCTGAAACATATCCTAACATTCAACATGAAGTCAAGGATGGAAGGAATTTCTGTGAGCTAAAGGTGATGGATGGCAATAAATGTGAATGGTGCTTGCTGCTCCTTTAGTTTTTTTTCCCCTTTCCCCTGCTTTGGTTTGTGGTTCAGAAAACTGGGATATTTAGTAATGGTTTGAAGATTAAAATCAATGTCAGAGAGATGTGAATTTTCAAAATATAAGCTCAACACAATAACTGAAACTTTGCTTTCCACCTGTATGTTGAATTTAAGCTTTCTTGAACAAAATTAACTTTGTTTTCTCTATGTTTCATTGTTGGATATACAGGTAGTCCTCGACTTACAACCATTCATTTAATGACTGTTCAAAGTTGAAAAAAGTGAAAAAAGTGACTTGCAACCAGTCCTACACTTACAACTATCAGGCATTTGGCAACCAACTTGTACTTACAACAGGTGCAGCATTCTAGAGTCACGTGATCACTATTTGCAACTTTCTCAGGAAGCCTCCAACAAACACAAAGTGAATGAGGGAGGCCAGATTCATTTAATGATCCCAGTAAAAAGGTCATAAATTCATTTAATGATTGCACAGCTTAGCAATGGAAATTCTGCCCCAATTGAGATTGTTGAGGACTGCTGTATCTGTATAGGAGTCATTAGACAATGGACAAGTGCCCAGCCCCGCATCCTAACAAATTCTGGCATAACACAGACCTAAGAATAAATATCCATGTGAAAATGACTCCTATTTTTTTATCATCACACAACTCAGATAGATCTTGCCTTATTTCTCACTTTATGTGGGTCAAGCAAGAAGTCACTGAACTTGCTGGGAAGGGAATACTTCTTCACCAACTCATCTTCAACTATCCAGGGAGCATTCTCTCCTGTTCCAGCGCGAAGTGCATTATGACGAATGAAATATCGCAGAATCTCTTTGTTTGGTGGCCGTTCTGTTCGAATCAAGCTGTCTGCTGGCACATTGTTGATGATCTTGAAAGATAAAAATAAGTGTTTCAGACAGGGTTTTTAACTGATAGTACAGAAACAATAAATTAGTAGTTTACAGCAGACCTCAATAAGTCACTGAAAATTTATATGCATATAGGTATACTAACTATGTGGATGTGTGTGTGTACGCACTCACACACACATACAACTATATTTAATTATATTTAAACTATATTTAAATATAGTTTAGGACAGTTATGTTAACTGCTTCTTAAAATGTAAAGACAGGATTGGCTAACCAGCAAACCTAACAATCTACTCACCTTGTCTTCATTCTGTAACTTCACATCATATTTGTGTGGTAAGAATTTTGGAGGAACCCATTTCCTTTCTTCTTTTTTCAGAGACGTGGGAAGCTTTCGAGGAGATCTGCGTGCCCGGTCACCTGCCCAATAAGAAAGCAAAAACATTAGTTCTGTGCTTTAATAGCTTTATATGTGTGCCTGCACTACTGTGTTTCAGAAAATACTTTCACTAATGCTGCTGTAAATGTAAAGATTATTAATATGTTAGATCAGGGAACCCCAATCTCTGGGCTGTGCCCACTAGTGGGCCATGATCAGTTTGCAACCGGGCTGCTGAAATGGAGGGCAAGCACACCCACATCCTCACTTGCATCCCAGCCACTCGCACACACCATCTCTCTCACAGCCACTGGTCCACAAAGCCAGAAAGGTTGGAGAACTCTGCGTTACATCATTAAACTGTGGTGTGAAAGTGTATCCTGTGTATGCTCTTGAGTGATACTGACTCTGAGCTTTGAGATACTGCATGTTTAAAAGTCTTTTCAATGGGACAAACATTTCAAATCTTATTTTACTGACACACAGGCAGCTCAAAAATGTTCAGACAACATGGTGGATAGAAAATTGCCTTTTATGTTCAGAATTCAAACCAAGCACTTTTTCTGCTTCATGCATAATTCTAAACAGATAAAGTTACGGCTTATCATAAACACACGTGATCATAAAAAGTACATGCTTAATAGCAAGTAGTAACATATATAATGCTGCTGGATCAGCACACCTTAAATTTATTTATTTATCAGAGTTTTACCCTGCTATTACTTTATAAGTAACTCAAGGCAGCAAACATATATATTTTGACAATAGTGATTCTCTCCAGATCAAGACTGCTTTTAGCAGTCATCTAATGGCTATAGATGTAATTTTGCATTTTACTCCTAAATAAGAAGTAAATCTGGTTCCTTTCACTTCAGCCCATGGCTTACTTACTTAGACTTTCTCTTCTGCCATCATCTTCTTTCAATGCTGGCTCCTTTTGATTTTCCTGTACAACCTGGCTGGTATTCTCTTTGTCACTGGATGGGGAGTCACAGGCTGCATCTGTTTTCTTCTCAGTAGCCTCCTCTTCTGCTACTTTCTCCAACGGATGTATTTTTACCACCTTGACATGTAGTGCTTTCTCTTTTCCAACCTGAAAAAAAAAAAAAACAAATTAAAACGAGGCAGAAAATCATTTCCCACATTTAGTAATAATTTGTGAAATGATTACTGAGAGGTGGGAGTGTCATGTCTGAAGGTAGATTATCTTTAGCAACACCAAGTTTGCTGCTTAAGACACAGCTGCACTTTGGGACTTAAAGACCTTAGGTGATGTGATTGGTTATATAAGAAAAACCCTTTGAACGATCTCTAATCCTTAAGTATTTAATTTTCAATGTATTCAGTTTCATCTAAGTTATATTCATAGATTTCATAGAAATCCTGGGTAAGCAATACACAAAACAGTGCACCAGATCGTGTCGCCACACTGAGTCAGTGTTAACCATTTTTATTGGGGGGAAATGAATTTTTAGGAGAGTCCAATGAAAATCAGATATCAATCTGATGGGTTTTCAATAGTCACCAATGCAGCCTGTCTATAATGATACAGGTTTATGAAGTAAAACATCTCTTCTTCATTATGTGTCTCCTAAAATGATTGTGAAGCTGGAAAAAGCTATAAAACCAATACCTAATCATAACTCTTCCTGAAAAATGATAAAAATAACCACAAATTTTTAAGGGGATTAAACTTTTGTAAACTTAAGGCATCCATTTTAATCCTTAAATGCACTGCCTGTTAAATGTGCCAAAATGTTTGCCTCAGGATTCTAAGAGACTCTAAAGGCCACAAAAGGATGCTTTGAGTTCTAGGGCAAGATTAGTCACAGGTTCATCTAATGTTTATCCCATCAGGAATTCACCATACCCTTCATTTTTTTTTTTTTTTTTTTTTTACAAAAAGAAGACCATCATGTCTAAAATGGAAATCAGCTATCTTAGGGATAGAGAAACTATCAAATTTCTGATGTAGCATCATTTCCACAACTGTTTCTGAGAGATGAATTTTACTGGGTCCTTACCTCAAAATCGCACTCTTCATCAACAGCAAATTTTGTCATAATCTCCAGCCAGGAAGTGTCCACCAGTTTTTCTAAAGAGATTGTATTATGGTGAACCATTTCCAGAACAAGTTTTTCATACCAGACAGGAAATTCCTCTTTCAAACTGAAAAGATAGAAAGAAAATGATATAGCATAATTATGACAAAATAGCAACTTAAAGAATCAACTTCAACCAGAGAAATTGCAACGTTCAAGAGACAATTCACAGAAACTGCTACTATGACTTGCCTACCAATATGATTGTAACAATAGTCTTACCTTAATCCCCCTTTAGTTTTAAGCAAGCATGACCCTCTGCACTGACTATGTAAGGATAGAACATTGCAGACTGTTGGAAAATTGGGAGGATATTTCTGCACATTGGCAAAATGATAGACAGATCAAAATTGTGTAACAAAATATGTTTACCATCAAGGAAAGCCAATTTGATCTAGTGGTTAAGGCACTAGATTAGAAACCAAGAACATTGTAAGTTCTAGTTAGACATGAAATCAACTGGGTCACTTTAGGTCAGTCACCTTCTCTCAGTGCAATCATCTCACAAGATTTATGGGGAAATAGGAGGAAGAAGTATAAGATATCTTCACCACTTTGAATTCCTTCTGTCCTGAATTTCTGTTCTGTCTTTACAACTGCAAATATGTGAAATTATTTGATTTTTCTCTACATAATTTTTGAGGAGAGCAACATTCCTATTACATACCAGCAATGTGATTTATATTCAACATGTCATCAAAGCACACTAATAATTTTTGCCTGATTCTCAATGGAAAAATGCCTTAAGCAAATATACAACTGTAGTATACTGAAAATGCTCCGGTTACCATGCATGCATAAAGTTTTTGAATTTTATACATATAATGGATTATACTTTGTATTTTTATGCAGCACATTTATATTTGTTTTCAATTATGCTATTTAATTAGACCAGAGGGTTTTTTTTTTTTAGAAAGGCCAGTGAGAACTGCAATATACAAAGTGTATGAGGAAAAAAAATATCAGTCAGGCAATACCTAATCAGAAATATTTTCTTTAGAGTTTAGATATCCTTGCTTATGTGGCTGAAGAAAAGCTTTCTCTTTTCTTGATACATGACTCATTCCAAGTATTTCCACAGGAAGATCACTATTTGTCAAAATCAAACACCCCCCCTCCCCAAAATTCTTTAGGTTCTGTTTCTAAAAGCAAAAGCATTTGTACTGCTACTTACAGCTCAGCAACTTCCTGTTCCTCTTCCCAGGCCTCTTTGTGTGTCAGCTGACTACTCCCGGTACTTTTGCAGGTCCATATTCGTTGATTATATTTCTCTAGCCGTGCTTCATACTCTCTGAAGGAGCAACAGCTCAGGAAAACAAGGTGCACTTAGTTTTTAAAGTATTAGGATTAAATCAGCATTTTTTGTCACTTACACATAGACTCATTTGACACATTGTGATAAACAGTTACTAAATCAAGGTTTTATCATTATTAATATTTTAACATCTGAATAACATAACTATAATCCTTGGATTGGATGTCATTCAATTTTCCCCTTAGTACTATTTTTTGTTTCATAATGTAAAAGGGGCTGCACATATAGTATAGTTCATCTTATTCATATTCAGGTTTATGAAAGCAGGATTTCATTGTCATGAGAAAACAGTCTCAGTAGCATAAATTGTGTATTTTAATATGTATTAATATGTAATACTTACTGATATTTTCTAATACATTTTAAAACTCAGTTTATATAACAATAAATACTACCCCAAATCAGATCTTTTAATCAATCTTTTAAATTCCATTTTCAGAAAATGGAACCACATTATCAGTTGCAAACAGCTACTCTTTGTTCAGTAGTAGCATAATAATATGACAGAGGAAAGCAATTTTTGCCTCATCTCCTCCCTGCATTACAGAAAAGTTTAAAGTTGCTTAGGTAAAGTACACTTACCCATTGGCAATATGATTTGGAAACACTAAATAATATATAATTGAGAATGTATTGGTTTAGTCATTGGGCTAAAAACTGGAGGACTATGTCTAGTTCCAACCTTAGGTACAAAGCCAATTGGGTGATCTTGGGCTAGTCACTCTCTTTCAGCCTCAGGAAGCAGGCAATAGCAAACCACTTCCCAAATCTTGCCAAGAGAACTATAGGGGTTAATCCATGTTGATTCCAGGAATCAACATTGATATGCAGAAGAAAAGGGGAGAAATATGCAGCCAGTTAGCAGGTTGCTTCACATCCAGTTCACACCACAGAATGTTGTCTTTTAATTATTTATTTTCTTCATAGATTTTAATGTATTTGGTCATTTAAATCATAAAGGCATAGTTGTTGACCATTGAACAAAACTGAAACCATATTTTAATAGATATTTCCAACTATATTTTAAAATTAAACAGTAGAAGCCATAGCAATTCCAACTTGGCCATCACAAAAAACTATTATCTTAAATTTGAAAATGGAAAATCTTAATACACAATACATAATCTCTTTCTAAAAATTATCTATGGTATACAGGTATCAAATCAACATCACACGCCATCACTCTTCTGTCTCATATCTTTCAACCATGTTCCGAGTTATGCACTGTTCCACACCAAGAGTGTGGAGATTCAAAAAAAGATTTTAGATAGAATCTGTCTTTTACTGTGGTTTCATAAAGACTATTTATGCCAATACAGCAAAAATACTCTCTACCTATCTGCAAAACATCAATCGTCAATCAACTTTTGATTATTAGACTTCTGAATTTTCTTGACGCTGGTGCAGAGACAGTCTTACAAATAACCCAGCCCTGTGCCATGAATGGCTTTATAGCTAACTATCAGTACTGGAAGTAATAAGGGTGTACTGCGGTGTGCCCACAGCTGCGGATACCTCTGCATTTGACCACCTGATGCTTCTGAATACTCTTCAAAGGCAGCTCCATATAGTCTGTTGCAATAATCCATTTGGGAGTGACCAAGACATGACTGACCATGAACAGTGTCTTCCAATCAAAAAAAGGATGCAACTTTTTCCTAATCTACCAATGTTGAAAAGCCCCTCCTGCCTATGGCTACTACTGCTTAGAGAGCTGTACAGCACTGAGAAGCGGTATATAACTCTAAGTGCTATTGCTACCTGCTCTTCAAACCAGAGCTTCAAGTCAAGGAGAACATTATTTGTGCACTGGTATCTACAGGGGATAGTGCAATAACCTCCAGATGCCAAAAAAGATATCAGCACTGCTTTGTTGGCCTGAGGCAGAGTTGTATAACTGCGTTTTATCAACATCAACTACACTTTTCCATCACAGTAAGCGTTTAATGACAAAGACTGCTGACAGTTAACATGATTGCAATGGAATTTCTAAATGACCAAATACTGTCATTTAGTCATCAGGAGTAAATCCTGACATCTAATGGTAACTAAATTTTGGACAGTTGCAATTGAGGATATAATTATCCAAAACTGGTTGTGGTAAATTGTGAACTAAAAATTAAGCAAAGGTGTCAAAAGGTTTCTCTTATTCCCAGTATTTCAGAGTAGCATCTGTACTTTTTCCAATATCATACTATATCTATTAACTAGATTACAAACGGAAAATCCAATAAATTATGTGAGTCCATTTTCTCTAACACTGAATCTCTAAAGGTAAAATATTTATCACAATATTAAAAGTAGATTCTTCCAAAAATGCCTGGTGATCAGAAATGAGCCAAGGCTGTTCTGACAGATGGGGTAGAGGGAGAAAAGGTTTTGTTAAGAGGAAGAGGCTCTCTTGGGTACAAAACAAAGAAGAAAAGCTGAAGGGAAAAACAAAGCATTGCCCTTTAAGGACGCTAAATGTAATTGCTTAGGCCCACACAAAAACTAGCTCCTTGAGGTTTTTAAAAGATAAAATATAAATTTATTTGCAAAGAAATACCAGCAGTCTATCCTGAAAATAAAGCAGTCTCAGATAAATTATATAAGGAAAGAAACTGCTATCCACTAGACCTAATAAAAGATATTTCAAATGCAGCCCACCTCCCTGATTATGTCACTTGCTTACAGACCATGAACATCTTCAGTCTACCACATACAAAATGAGGTAAATACCAAAAGTACTAACATCCCGAATCACAGAATATTAAACACAATATTAAAATGCTTGCTAATCAATTTTTATTCCAGAAAAGTTGCTATATGGTGTGTAAACTGTCTAACCAGTGTCTTAGATATTCAGGGTAAATCTATTTTAAAACAGCCATTGCAAAAAGCCTGTTAGAAATGGGAAAACTACGCAATAAAAGCTGTAATTATTCATCAGACACATCAAGATTCTGCAAACAAACACTATAAACAAACTTTTTACAAACTTTGTAAACTGCACTATGTAAAGCCCAGCTCTTGGCTTCCTCTTGGCTTCAGCCAGGTTCTTGAACACATACAGGGTTGAAAAATATGTTGGAACATCAACAAGACAGGTCTTCCTTAGGCATCAGAAAATATGGCAAGATTATACTGACAGCTGAAGTGGCCATATATAACAACTGCTTATGAAACATACTATAGTATCACTTCATTTAATTATAAACAAACTTCCATTTAATCTTTAAATCACATGCTACAGTGAACATGGAATATGAAAGCAGTATTAACCTTCTCTTATCATCCAGAACTCCAAAACTATACATATGCAAACCTTTGGAAATTGGATGCAAGAGGGGCTATTTTATCATCCGGATAAAGTTGCTGTGTAGAGCCATCAAAGATAGGGACATCAATGCCTGCTGTGATAGTAAGTTAATTTATGCATGTAACTCATACAAAATATAAACAAGCTTGCTAATCATTCTTGAAGTGTCTTTCAATCAAACAAATTCTAGGTTTTAATTATGGATAGTTTTCTGGTAAGCCCTCAAGTAAGACAAATTAGAAATACAGGAAGTCCTTGACATGATCATAATTGAGCCCAACATTTCTGTTAAGTTAGACATTTGTTAAGTGAGTTTCACCCAATTTTATGACCTTTCTTGCCTCAGTTAAGTGAATCACTGCAGTTGATAAGTTAGCAACCTGGTTGTTAAGTGAATCTGGCCTCCCCATTGACTTTGCTTGTCAGGAAGGTAGCAAAAAGTGATCAAAAGTGACCAGCAATGGTCATAAACATGAACCAGTTGCCAAGCATCTGAATTCTGATCCCATGATCATGGAGATGCTGCAATAGTCATAAGCGTGAAAAGTGGTCATAAGTCACTTTTTCCAGTGCCATTGTAAACAAACTGTTGTAAGTCGAGGGCTACCTGTATACATAGTAAAAGTTTCTGTCCTATTTGAGCCAGTCAATTTAGTGTTAAGCACACTAGAAAGTCATGAGGCGCCATGGTGCTGAACCTTTGCTGACTTGATCCTTTTACTCCTATGATTCAGAGACAGATCCTATGCAGTGGAATATTCTACTAATTTTAGCAGCCCTTAAGAGGCATCTACAAAACAGTCTCGCCCTGCTGAAGACCAAGACGCCCACCTAACTGTTTGCTACCGGGCCAGCCCAATGCCTCCAGAGACTACAAGCTTTACCAGAAAGTGAAAATCTTCCCTCTGCCTTCGAAGTTAACAGCTTCCCAACAGGCAAGCATCCAGTCCACACTTACGCAGCTTATGAGAATAACTTTAGCACGTTTTCAGACCAAAAAAAAAAGATTTCCCCTCCCCCTCTTTCTTCCAAATCCGACAGTTACTGACATCCCCAGATAACTCCTCTGCCGGCCCCGCTGCACTCTCTTCTGCGCATAGAGCGAAGTCGTCTTGCCCTGCTCCATCTTGCGTCCGAGAAGAAAAAAGATGCCGGGGGGAGGGGGGGGGAAATAACGAGAAAAAGGGAACAAAGAGACCGGGGAGTCAAGAAAACAAACGAAGGCCTTCGGCCGTCCGACGTTTCCGATCCGACTTCAGTCGGCAGGACAAGCTGCCTCCCCCCCATTCCCCCCCCCCCACACGGCGCCATGACTGAAAAAACAAAAGTCCCCCCTCCCTCCCCTCCGCCGCGCGCGCATAGTTCTCGCCACCATCCAAATCGGATACTCGCTGGAGCGGAAGGCCTCCTGCGTGTGGGCAATGACGAAGCGCTCTCCCGGCGGCTCTCCCGGCGGCAGCGGCTTCGCCAGAGGAAAAGGCTTGCGGCCCAGCAGCGGCGCCATCACCGAAGACGAGGAAAAAGTCGGTCCACAGGAGCAGCGCTGGAAAAATGGCGGGAGAATCCCCTCCTTGCTTCCTCGCAGGAGCGCGGGAGGGCGAAGCCGGCAAGCCCCCTCAACCTCTTTCGCTCGCCCCCTCCCTTCTTCACGCTCTCTGTGCGCGCGCAAATCAACTCCCCCCCCCTTACACCTCCGAGATATGTATGTTTCTTTTTTAACGCTGCCCACTTTTTTTCCGGTCTCCGTCTCTTCCCGCGTGCCGTGATTGGTTGATTGTTGAACATCGCAGAACTTTATTGGCTATCGAGGGCGACGCTCAAACAAGCGATTTTTTTTTTTAAGGTTAGGTTGCGCCGCGCTCGCGGGTAAGAAAATAGAAAGGTCGCGTTATGTAAGCGCAAGAAAGGAGCGCGGCCGTGCCGCCGCCATTTTTGGTCGCCGTTATTATGTCCCGCCTTCCTCGGCCAATAAGGGCTTATGGCTTCGTCCGGGAATTAGCGAGAGGGAGGGGGAAGCCCTCTCCGAAGGCTTTTGTCTGGGCGACTGAAACGCTGCCTCGCCTTAAAGGAGCAGCGCCTTTAGATTCCCGAGGAATCATGGGGAATGCATCGGATTACTGTATTGTTTTCCGCACGCTGGAAGGGGTGTATTCTTCGATGCAAACTCAGTTTGGCTTGTTTTCATTGGTTGAAGCCCAGATCCCAAATGTTAATTAAAACAAACAGTATTTTCAGAATCTGAACCCAGAACCTCGTCGTGGTCAGCCATTCAGTCGTGTCCCACCTTCGGTCACTCTGGATCAGCACTCTCCATATTCAGATCCTCCATGGCCATCCCGATATCATCCTTTATTGCGTCCAGCTCCTCCTTTTTCCTCTGATCATTCCCAGCACAAACTGGAGTAGGTCCCTTTTTCCAGGCCAGAGTCGTGCTGGCCAGCGTAATAGGCTTATATTGTTCACCCCCGTCACCGCCAGGGTGAGGTTCTGTTGGCTTTGGGGTGTTGGAAGTTAAAACCCACCTCTTTCCTAGGAAAATGAAATACTTTTGGATATACTAAAAAGACAGAATATTTCCCCTAAAAAGAAAAGTAGAAACTAATAGGCAGAAACTTAGCCTCTGACCTTTGCTAAGGGACTGTTACTCTGGCCTGGGTCAGTCTATTTTACATAACAAAGATCTACTCCATAGAGCTATCAGGAATTGCCCAAAGCCCTTTCATTACATCATCCAACAACCAGTTCTGGAGGTGTGTCCTAATTTGTGGATGTGGTTTGGTGGTCATGTGACTGGCTGGGCACGGCTTGTATGTAAATATTATAAATATTGATATAAATGTTGATTTTTTCCAATAAAAAAGAGCAACTTTTACCCAAAATCAGGCAAAGCAGGCAGGCAGATTGAGTTAGTCATAGAATCACAGATTCAGAAATCTATCTGCCATTGGCTAGCTCAGTCTGTTACATAAAATTTGCTGGCAAGCAAACTCACAAAATTAACTCACAACATAACCATGTTTGTAAATAATGAATTTGTTATTTTAAAAAAGAGCAACTTTTACCCAAAATCAGGCAAAGCAGGCAGGCAGATTGAGTTGCTCACAGAATCATTCAATGATCTATCTGCCATGGGCTAGCTCAGTCTCTCAAATTTGCTTGCTGTGGGTCTGCACAGCTGAAGATCTAAATCCAACCATTTCCTGCTTCCTAGCTAATCTAAATCTCCCGGCACAGCAGAACAGACGATGATCGGAAAAAGGAAAAATAGCAATTTAGCAGGCAAGTTTGCTGGGTAAGGAGTGAGTGGGCAGGGAGGGTTCCCTCGGGCCATGTGTGTGGTGCAGCCTTTGTGTTTCTGGGCAGCCTGGATTAATTGCTTTGGGGGGGTGCTCTGGGGATGAGATTTCTCTGCAGCCCACCAACATTTTGTCATGGCCCACCAGTGGGCCACGGCCCACCAGTTGCCAACCACTGGTCTAGAAGGCATCCAAGATCCCTTCCACTTTTGTTACTAGTATTCTTTTATTTTTCCTCCCTACATTTTAGCCTAATGTTATTTGTAAAAATACAAAGTAATGGGTAGCTACATTACAGTATAATAATGAACGTTAATATGGAGGTGTGTCTTTTGCCAACATTTGCCAGCAAACCTGTCTTATCTTTTATGCCATACTTTTATATTTAAACTCCAAGAACTCCCCAGTCAACCATACTGACTGGGGAATTCTGGGAGTTGAAGTCCATACATCTTAAAAGTTGCCAAGTGTGGGAAGAAATATCCATCTGGTTCAGTTCCAAGCTGGGAGAAAGGCACTGGAACAAAATGGAGGCTGGAGGCTGATTGGAAAGAGGGTCCATTTCAGAGGTGGTATTCAGCAGGTTCCGACCAGTTCTCGAGAACTGGTAGCAGAAATTTTGAGTAGTTTGGAGAACTGTCAAATACCACCTCTGACTGGAGATTTTACAGTATCCTTCCCCTGCCACACCCACCAAGCCACGCCTGCAGAACCAGTAGTAAAAAAATTTGAATCCCACCACTCATTTACTGATGAAACAGAACCACCAAGCACATGGTTCTGGGTAGTTGACCACATGGAATTGATTGAGGGATTTTATACCTTCTCTTGGGCTTTGAACTTGAGCTTCTTGTTCCTGTGCAAGAACATGTATTCTATTGGCTGTTGTCAGATTCCCATGGGGCTGGCTATGCAGGGGTCATAGCTGGCCCTTCAGGTTGTCTGAGAAGTTTGGCTGAAGTTTCTGAGGGTGATACAATGTCCTTAGGAGATTGTGCAATGTGGTGAGCTCTGTGTTTTAGTAGTCTTCAAAAGAAAGCAATACAGTCCGAACTTAATGAGCAGATAGAGGTGAAATAAAAACCAAACAAATTACAATGAAGAAATTTCCATAACGGACCAAGATAAGTAATTATCAAATTCAAGGAGATAACAAGGCACAGTCTGTTGGAAAGATGCCAGCCAAGATAACTTCAGCCCAAAATAAAACACACTTTGCTTCTGGCAATGCTGTGTTTTAACCGTCTCTCTTATATATTGCTGCCACCCAGCTGCCACTTATGAAGGGGATCATGGCCACTTCCTCTCTCCTAAGCCAAGTTGTTTCCTTCTCTGTTCCTCTCTGCGTGTCCTAGAATGCAGAGGGGATGGGCCTGGTTCTTCCTCTGACTGCCCAGCCGGCCTCTTCCCTTTCCCAGCCTCCACCACAACCTCCAGAGCCACACCTCCACTCCCTGTTGGCTGTTCTCTCAGAGTCCAACTCTACCAAGGGCATGACAGCAACCATCATAAATGTGAGTCAGTTGTCAAGCATCTAACTGTAAATCACATGGCCTTGGGGATGCTACAACGGTCGTAAATGGCCATAAGTCACTTTTTTTCAATGATGTTGTAACTTTGAATGGTTACTAAATGGACTATTATAAATCGAGGACTACCTATTCCAGGCATTTCATCAAAACAATTATTTTTAACTTTCTTTGGCAAGAAATTAGCAATACCAATGTGCCAACCACTAGATGGCAGCAAAAGGCAGGGGTCTGCTCTGTTGAGGCTGGCTGAATTACCAGAGAAGATTCTCACCTCATCCCACCACCAGGGCTAAAAATCTTGGTTTTTAATTTTAAATTTTGCCATTCAATTTTCATATGTTAAGTGTTTTTTTAGCACTTTTAAACTTTTTTTTTTTTTTAAACAAATTTTATTGATTTTACAGAACACAAACAAAATTAAAAGATCTTTTCTGAAGGTTGTCTGATCCCGGGTTGAAACTCTTCGCACAGACACAAATTCAAACATCATATTCACTTTATATATCCTTCCATATCTTATTATCATTTTCTTTTTTATATTATATATATAAACCATTTTTATCAATTTTATATAAACAATGCACAAGGCATAACAGTTTATAAGTTCTTTTCTAAGAAAAAATAATAAAAGAAGAAAACCAATAGAGCATAACAATCCCAAATTATAGTATCAATACTTTGTCTATTTAACTTCATATCTTATCCCAACTTCTCCTTTTCATCCAAATTATTTCTTATTAATTAAAAAAAATTTTTTTTTGCCTTTTTTCAATATACAACATCCAAAAAAAAAAAGCATAACAAAACCTTTATATATCCTTTCATATCTTATTACCATTTTCAATAATATTCTTTGTCTGTTCTATTTCCAACTATCCATTCATCTTTTTTCTTTTATTATACTTCTCCTGTACACCAATTGGAGTAACGTCTATAACTCATTACCCTAACTTAAAAGTACTTCATATAACAATTTTTCTTGGGATTCTGTTTAAAAGATTCTAAAATTACACAATGAATTTTATACTCTAAATACATATATAAAAAACACAATCTTATGTACCCTCCAGAATCCCTCTTTTATCCTAAATTAAATTCACCCATTGTTTCTGAATAAACTTTTTTTCTTTAGATCTTGCTTCCCCCCATTGAGGCTTCTCCTCCCCCCCTTTCTCTCTTGCTTATTCTTCTCCTTGCCCTTTTTACCCCTTTGTCTTTCCTCCTCCCTTTTCTTACTCCTTTTCCTTTGCTTTCTAACCTTGCCTCCACCTTTCCGCTCATTTTTCTCTTCTTTGGTTGTTTTAATAATTCTTAAAATCCCCTTTTTCTTATCCTTTTTCTCCTCCTCCCCGGAAAGAACCCATTGTTCATCAAAGATGGCTTCTTCTTCCTCTTCTTCTTTGTCCCAGTCCTTCTGCTGCGTAGTCAACTTTTCATAAGTACATAACGCCATTTCTAAGAATTGAAACAAAGTGCCCAAAGTATCTTCCTTTTTATATTTTTGATATTCAGTCTTTAGTTCATCCACAAGCGATGCCATTATGAAAAGAGAAACTTTTCCCAAAACAACCAAAAGTATTTTTAATCAAAAATAATTCAAAAAAAATTCCAAAAATTAATACTTTTCTTCCTTCTTCTCTTTCTTTCTGGGGTTAATGTTTAATCAAAGAGGTCCAATTACCATATACCTTTCTTTGGGATTCTAGGCAATCTCCTCCTTTTTCAGCTTCTGCTCCAATTTTTTTTCCTCTCCCTTCCCACTTGCAATATCAATTTTAAATAATCAGAAATCCATACCTCCAACAAGGGTTTTCCAATTTCTTAAGTTTTTCAATGTCCAAAAATCCTTTTGTCCCTTAGCTTCAACTCTCAAAACAATTCACTTTCAATGTTCAATATGTCCAAACATTTCTGCTGTTTCCATGGGGTGGGAGAGTAAAGAAAAAAAAAGTTCCCTTTAACAGCTTCTCTGCCGCTTTCGATCTTCTTAGGGATACAATGTATCCTCCAGCAATTCAAACAGCTCAGTTCCAACCAATTTGAAAGATGTTACTTGACCCGGCTCAGACAGTACTTTCACTCTTCTTACTTCCTCCAGCGCAATCTTACCCGGTTGCTGGCTTCTTCGTGGCGGCCATTGCTGACCGCCGCTCCACCGCCTTGGGAAAAAGGGGTTTTTCCGGAGAAGGAGGGGGTCTGCGACACCCCCAACCCCCTGTCCGACTCCCCTCTCTCTTCAGCTGTCCCTACAGGGCAGCCATATCCCCCTGACCCATCTGGATCGGGGGTACCTCGGCGGCTAGCACAGCAGGAATCGCGAGCTGTCGCGAATTCCTGCTGCCCCGAAGCCACGCGAAACCGGAAACCCACTTTTAAACTTTTTATTGTATTGTAAGTCACCCACACACTCTGTTAAGCATTGTTAGGGATTCGAACTACCGATCTTTTTGATCAATGATTTCAGCTGTTTCTCGGGTGGGGGAGCCATCTCCTTAACTTCCATGGTTCCCGCCGCTGCTGCCGCTGTTATTGGAGACGGCGCTGGAGAAAGAGGGACAGCTGCAGCTCGGCCTGGGCGCTTGGAATGCAGGAACGGGCTATGCACCAAGACTTTTGCAAACTTGCAGAGCCCGAGGCTGGAGCACCAAGGGTAGCAGCAGCAGAGACGCTCGCTCAGCTCTTCTCACGCCCACCCAGCCGCTCGGGATGAAACCAAAACACAGCGCGCGGCACTCCCAGGTACCTCAAAATCTTTTTTTTCCCTGTTGTTACGGGGACAAGGGAAAAGCAGGAGCGACTCAGACACTGTTGTTGGAGATGGCACTGGTGCGTGGGGGGGAGAAATTAATTCACCCCTGAAAAGACGTCCTAGCCGTTTTTTCGGGGCTCAAAAAAAAATAAGGCCCAGCCTTATTTTGTGAGAAACACGGTAATATATGTAATAACAATTTTTAGGAGTCTTTGGGGACTTATAGGTTACCCTTCCCAGTTAAAGAGTGACATTTACACACACAGTGTGACATGCTGTTGTTTTATTTTTGCAGGACAGTTTAAAATCCAGATGAATTCAGGATCTGAAGAAAAACAAACAAAAGCATCATGTTTTCAGAAATATAACAAAAGCAGTAGCCAAAACCACACTGATGTACTTCACAATTCAGTCAGACTTCGAAGTGTGTATCATACACTGCACAAGATTTTCCAGGTTCAAAAATTCAGTTTTCTTGCAAACACTAAGAGAATATATGCAATTGGCATGTTGTAAAAATATTTTCGTTTCCATTTTTCAATAATAACCCCAGTAATGTTATTGCAATATAATAGTCCCATATTATCCCCAAACTTCAAACAGGACCAACCAGCCATGGTTCACCTGAAGCCCTTTCATAGGCCAATAGCAGATTTGAAAAAAAAAAAAGTATTTCTAATGAAGTCATTTGTTATAATTACTTCTCACACTGAGAGGAATTAGGTTATCAGAACAGTGTACTGATACAAACTTTGTTTTAAAAGAGGCAAGCTTCCACCCCGTGTATAGAAAGTGTGAACAGAAACAGAGAGAATTTTTCTTTTCTAAATTGTCTATATTTGGTGTAGTTGTTTTTAAGGAACCTGTTTAGAAAGTGGGAGATTGCGAGTTCCAGTCCTGCCTTAGGCACAAAAAATCAGCTGGATGATCCTGGGCCAGTCACTCTCTCAGCCCCAGGAAGGAGACACTGGCAACCCACTTCTGAAACCTTGCCAAAAAAACCTGCAGGGACTAGTCAACTCAAAGACACCCTTTTCGCCCAAATATCCAGTTTATATAAAGGAGACTCAGCTGAAAGTAGGGTACATTACTTTCTGAAATTCTTACATTGTAGCCTATCTAAATATTATTTTCTAATAAATATTACTGAGAAGAGCTCTTAGATATTTGTTCTTTGATTTAACTGTTTTCAATGAAGACTTCAAGGAGAAGTCTGACAATGTACCTGTATTTCTCCCTCATTTAAAACTAAGACAACTGTTGTTTTTTAAATAGACTGTGTTGAACAATAGATACTAATTTTAGATTTATGGAATATGTCTAAATGTTGGTATACTGCACCATTTGAACACTGATTAAAAATGCAAGCATGGTTTTTGTTTAGAATCCAACTTTATTTTTTCCCCAACACCTCGAATAAGTAGTGGGAAAGGGCCTTGCAGACTCTGCTTTGCAGTGGCTCCAGTCCTTCTATCCAAGATATGTCCAGAAGATGATGTAGGGGAACTATTGTTTTGACATCTAGGATATTAACCAATAATGATCCTCAGAGTTCTACTTTTGCTACCTGTGGTATCTAATATTTAACCTATTTATATTAATATAAAAGAAAAGCACTGGAAGAAATCATTAGAATCTTGTTAACGGGAGATTATCAGATGCTGATGAACCATAGCTCTAACTGCTGCTTGCTATCTAATTCCAAGGAAGCGTTAGTAGATTGTTGTCTAATCTGGATGCAGACAAACAAACAAACAAATCCAAACAAAGAGGAAGACGACACCAGAAAGGAGCAATCTACATAGGTATATGGTAAATTGAACTGAAGGTGGAAATGTACTCCCAGAAAGACCAAAAGGTTTCATGACAACCATTACTGGATTTACAAGTAGTGTTTTTGTCAAGAAACATTTCCTTGCCAGGATCCTCTCATCTTGTTATTGGCTTTTCTTGATTCTCTTTTTCCTAATTCAATATTAACAACATGCAAAACATTATTGGCAACAAATCTTGCCATATTCCTTTCTTCTCAAAGTCCCTCCTCTCCTATCAACAACTGGAACCTTGAGGCAAATCACTTTTCTGCATCCTTATTTAATATACATGGTTTTAAGTCTCAGAAACATTTAAAAAAAAACAACCATTTGGGTTAATATTCTGCATATAGGAGACCCCTTACTTAACTCACAAATGTGATGAATATATTCTCAACATATTGCATGAAAAGGATACAGTAATTTAATGATATATGAGAATGATATAGGGAGACAGAAAGAACCACAGACTTGGCAACTATTTTGCAAAAGTATCTGCATAATATCTGTATCTGAACACCCCCCCAGAAAAAGAAGAGATGTGGGAAGCATTTCAAAAGGAGCCTTCTTTAGTTTTCCAGGGAGTAAAATTAGTAAAAGAGGGAAGAAATATTATTTGACTTACAATATTCTGTTAATGTAATAAAAAATACTAATTATAATAAATATAGAACTAGTTTTCATGCTGCTTGTCAGGATTACCATACCCAAAGGGTTAACAAAGACAATCCAAATAAATGATCTGAAACTACACTTAGAACATGTTTTTCTTGACCACAAGGTCAAAAATTATGCACACTCACCTCAAAGGAAAGCAAGCAGACCTGCAGGGATCATTTCAGGTGGGATCATGCCTTGTTGGTAGAAGTACCATCCTGCAGCAGATGCCATGCCAACGATGCACAAAGTCCCCAAAATACCTCTGATGACGATGACAGTCCAGGAAGAACCTGCAATGGGTAGGGTACCCTTAGTGACCTCCTCCGGCAAACCTGCACAGGAATTCTCTGGTTAACTGAATTGAGCTGATGGTTTTAACTTGACAACATTTACAGAAATGGGTATAGGAGAGCGAAGTTCCAATTGGGAGGTGGGGTAGGCTGAATGCCAAAAGATGCAAACTGACATGCTAGGAATGAAGCTGGCTTTGATGGAAACAGTGGTTCCCAGATTAGTGAGAGTCCTTATTTACAGTATTTGTTTATTTTGCTTCCCATTTCCCCAGCAAAGCTGGCTGGGGAGTTCCGGGAGTTGAAGTCCACCAGGCTTAAAGTTGCCAAGGTTGTAGACCCCTGGCCTATGCTATGGCCGGGAATCACTGTGGTTGCCTGGGACAATCCCAGACCACATCATCCATACTTTGTGGCTAACCACTGAAAATTATGCATGCTTTAAAAATAGCAACAAGGAGAATAACATGAGTTAGGTTGCTGATAGGCAATCTTAATTTAAAAGCAAGAAGACAAAAATACAAGCTCCTCTGCCTCTTCTAGGGACATTATCATGGTTTTACTGTCCTATCTCTTGAAGCACTAGGACAATGGCCCCCAACCTTTTGGACACCAAGGACCGCTTCTGTGGAGAGAGTTTTTTCCACGGAGCGGAGGGGACATAGTTTTGTGTGCTGCCTGCATCCCATGGATGGGGCTTCCCTAGTTTGCACGGCCTGGTTTCTGGCATGCCGTGGACCGGTGCCGGTTCGGTGGGGGACCGCTGCCTTAGGGAACCAAAAATAAAAGCATGGCTATACCCCCCCCCCCCGAGAAAACAAGGAGCCCATTCTTAGTCTAGTCTAGTCTCCCACCTCTGCTCAGGGCTTCCGAAGCACGACAGGCTGCCTTCATGATGGCCAAGTTACCCCGCGGATAACCTGGAAGGTAGACCTCTGCTTCTACCTCCACTTCTTCCAATTCCAATGGCCCTGCCTGATCCTGACTTCCTTTGGCAACCGGCTGCTTGCCCCGTTTCTGTGGCGAATCCTTTGGGAAGATGCCCTGCAACAGTCGAAGCAGGTGGAGACGGGCTTCCTCAGCCTCCCCTTTCTTGGGTTCCATAATGATTCCCACCAAGGCGCAGGGGGATTTCTGGACATATTTCTTCACCTGCTGCAAAACTTTCCGCAGTTCGGTCTCCTTGCCCTTTATGCAGGAGGCACGGCACAGAAAGAAGATGAGCTGGCATTGCTTGCCACCAAAAGGACAGGTGACACAAGGCTCTTTCAAAGCATCAGCAGGGTGGACTGAGTGGCAGGAGGAAGAAAATAGATCCTTAACAAAAGAGGCCATCATCTTATGAATGTCCCTGCCTTCAATGGTCTCCCCAATGAGGAGAACCTCAGGCCTCCCCCCCACCTTCTGCACCAGGATCTGAAAATCCTGTAAGATCTTTTCCCCGGGGCCTGGGAGGCATATTGGTGCAGGCAGCTGCTCCGAGCCCTGCCTCTCCTTGGTCATGTCCTGTTTTCATGGAGTCTCTGTCCAGCTGCCCTTGACTAACCTCTAAAGACCTCAAGGCAACCCCCTCCCCCCACATGATGTCACAATGCCCAAGCTCAGCTTGTAAACCTGGACCAGCCTGTCCCAAAGACTACCGATGCCGAAGTTAATTATTTAGCAAAGGATGAAAGACAAATTGTTATGTAACTAGTTGGACCCCAAAAGGATTCTTTCTGAAGAGAGCAACATAGTTAGAACTAGCTATACTATCAAGTCTGAGATGGGCTGCAGCCAAGTCATCCAAGCATAGAAGACCCCAAAGCCTTGCAACAAAATTCTACAATCAGGAAACACTTGGTCAGAGGGGTGAACTTTTAGATATTGCCTAAATTGATCTCCAGAAGAAGTAAAAGAAAATTTAAAAGCAAGTGATCGGAAAAAGCAAGAGGCCCAAACCTTGGATAATTCTATGTAAAGATGAACACATGAGGAATTAAAAATATATATATAAAGACCGTCAGTATAAGAAAGCTGTAAAGGATAAGACCTAGAATGGGAGAGAAATCCATACATCCAATTATTTTTTTTAATCCTATCAAGATTTAAATTCTACTTTTGCTCTCTTTAACGAAACAGAATCGAACTTGCTGATGAATTCTGGTGAGAGTCATCTTGCAGTTTCTTTCTGAATTTTGAAGACTCAATCACCAAAACCCAATGCGAATGACAACACTTGACATGCTGTTTGTCCATCACCATCTAAAACCATCACCACCTAGAAAGAAAATCAGCATGTGAGGGAAGAGCAGTTCATATTAGTTTTCTCTTTAATGGACTTGTTTTCTATAGAAAACTTTCACCCCATATGGGGACATGTGTACAAATGTTCACTAGCAATCTACAGTGGTACTTTTCAGTTCTGCAGAAAAATGATTTTGCCCTGGATTCCAAATTAACTACCTGTGTGCTTTATGGCTAGTCCTCGAGTTGTGCAGAAAAGGAGCCTGCCATCATAATCGTATCCTGTGATGGTCATAAATCATGACACTCACATGACTGACCTGATTTTATGACCTTTTGTGGCAGTCATTAAATGAACGCTATGGCAGTAAAGCAAAGCAGTGGTTTGCTATGGATGACAGCAATGCATTTAAGACTGAATTTGATATTATGCACAGTCAGTAGAATCTGGACATCTCTGATCCATAAAATTGTGGATTTAGAGGGTGCACTATATTGAGGAAAAATCCCACCGAATATAGCAGGGTTTTGAACCAACTAAATAGGTTAGTATGCTACAAGAGACAGGGAAAAGGAAATTGGTTGAATTTGTCAAGAAATGCACGCAAAGCGCCTCGATCAAACTGAGTTCTATAGACCCAACGAAGCCCCTCTTGTTTCTTCTATCCATATTCTCCATGGAGTCCTTTCCCGCCCTTAACGGTGAAAAACAAGGTATAGGATGGCGGCCAGAGGCTGCATCTAGCGCATGCCTTCCGGGTGGTGGAACGGAGAACGAAGCGGAAGGCCGACCTTCCTTCCAACAAAGCACCCAGTAGGGAGGCGCGCTCGCGTCGGGGCAGCTCTGGGCACGAAGGGCAGCTAGGTCAGGCGGCTTTTCCCCTCACAGGCTCCTTCCCCTCACAGGCTCCTTACGCCCAGAAGGAGCCGGCGGACGATTGTGACACCCGCGCAAGACGCAGGAGAGGCGCGCGGGGAGCGCCGCCGCCACGGCGAGCGGCTGGACGGACCCGGGCGGGATGGAGCGCAAAGAGCAGCGGGGCGGGAGCTCGGGTGGCGGGCGGCGGACCGGCGGTGGCAGTGGCGGTGGCGGTGGCGGCGTGGCTGGCGGGAGCGAACCCGGGCCGTGCGAGGATGGTACGGTGGTGCAGCGCACGCAGGTGGTGCTGCTAGCCGGCGAGTCGTGGGGCTCCGACGGGGGCCAAACCGTGCTCAGCTCCTTCGCACACCACGTGCTGCCCCCGACGAGCGCCGCCGTCTCCGCCGGCGGCCCGGTCGGCTCCGCTGAACCCTGCGCCCCCGTTGCTACGCGGCCGTTCCCCGCGCCCAGTTCCTTGCCGTCCACGCCGTCGGGCCAGCTGATCTTCTTCCTGTGCCGGCCGTCGTCCTTGCGGGAGCGGCCCGATCGGTTGCGGGAAGTGTTGCAGGGCGTGCGGGATCAAAGCCGGAACTCCCCGGCTGCCCTGGTGGGGGTGGTCGTGCAGCCGCGGCCCGACGAAGAAAAGCCGGCTCTCTTGCAACTCGAGAAATTGCTCCGTGAGATCTTCCAGTCCGAAGGTGCCGGATCCATGGAGGTGCACACGGCCGTCTTCGCACCCGGGCGACCCGACGGTGCCCTGGAGCTCAAGCGCGTCAAGGACGGGGCATTGGGTGAGGGGTTGTGCAAAGATGGTTAGGCAAAGAGAAGGTTGTCGGGTTACCTACTACTGAGGAAAGGGCATTATGCATTTGTCTATGGAGATTCTCTGTCATCCAGGTCATGGTTGTCCGAAAAGTGCTTTTTCAAGAGGCAACTGGACTTTCTGGTTTTTCTTTGAAGAAGTTCAGCTTCTCATTCAAGAAGCTTCTTCAGCTCTGACTGAATTCCCCTCCAATCCTTTCATTCCCCACCATCCAGTCACAGCTGAAGAAGCTTCTTGGTTGAGAAGCGAAACTTCTTCAAAGAAAAATCAGTGCAGTTGCCTTTTGAAAAAGCATCTTTGGGCCTTCTGCAGAGATCCAGAGGCCTTCTTCATGCCGATCATATTCCATTCACCAGGGACTTTGTAGGGTTTACATCAACCCTTGCAGGAAGCTACTGCTACCAGATAATCCAGGTGCCTTCACATAACAATAATAACCATTCAATCAAAGGGTTGAGAGTTTCCTCAGTCTTAGTCCCATGTTTTAGTCACTCTGCCACACGAGGGTGGCTGTGTGTTAGGGAGGAAAGGAAAATAATCAGTGATTATTTTAATTATGCAATGGGGCCAGTATCCTTACCTGGTTCCCTTGTTAAACGAGTTTGGGCTCCTTGTGCTACCCTTTGCAATGTCAGGTCAGTCTATCATTGAAAGAAGATTCACCAATTCATCAGATTCACTGTTTTCTAGAGCATTTACTAGCCAAGCAAATAGCCGACAGAGCAAACACAACAATGGGATGGAAGCCCCCCTTTTTGCATGGGCATGACCACATTATAAAAGGGAAGAGCTTTCATCACAAAGACGTAGCCCACATCTTCATATCTGTGACCCGGTGGTCTTCCCTCCAACATTTTCCCCTAAGCCAGATCTATATTTCCAGAAGTAGGTCCTGGCAACTGAGTATTGTGCAGATGCACAGAGATTGGAGCTTTTTGACAAAATGACGCCAAATTCACAGAGAATTTGGAAACACTTTTCTCATCAACCTATCGTAAAAATTATCCTTCAAAATCACTTACTATATGCAGCAGATTTTCCTAGTCTGGCAAACAGTACTGATCAGAGCAACTCCTGGAATTCCTTCCTGATGTGGAAATCTGGAAATTGTAGTCCAGACACACCCAGTTAATTGGGAAAGGCTGGCAATGTGAATTGAGCCATTGCTGGATACAAGTGCTCAATTTATGCTTGTTTAACAACAGTTCAAAGTTACAACAGTCTCAGAAAAAGTGCTTTATAACCTGTTCTTGCAATTATTGCATTATCCCACAGTCACATGATCAGAATTCTGTGGCTGGACAAGTAACTCATATTTAACAAATAATCTTTTAAGCAAGCTTTTAAAAAAAACATCCATTGGGGCAGCTCAATTCACCTCATGACTGCCACACAAATGGTTATAAAATTGGGTCCAGTCACATGATGACTCAACTTATGACCACACTAGCTTACAACTGACATTCCTGTCCCAATTGTGGTCATAAGTTGAGAACTGTTGAGAAAGTTGCCCATCTTTATTTTATTATCCAATTTATTGATCAGCCATCTTACCAATATATATGAAGTAAATGTGTTCTTTTCTTCTTTCCTCATCTGGCTCTGTCACCCTCTTCATTCTCTGTTGTTTCCTTTGGAATAAGTTTTGCTAGAGAGCAGAGATGTGGCCTCTTGTATATCATTTGATATGATCAAGAATAAGTAATTTTTCTCTTCCCTTAAAGCCAATTTAGTGCGGTTGAACAAATCAGTGATGCAATTTTTTGGAGCAATGCTGTGGTTTGGAATCGTGGCATATGGGGGCTATTACTTCTACAACTATTCTCCAGCATGAAGCTTGCTTCCCTGCCAGCACATCACCCTCCCTACATGATTAAGGTGGGTATAAGATGCGGGAAAATTGTTTTTGTAAAAGCTGAACTAATTTTAGCCTGACTTCTTTTTCCAACTTGGTTAGTGGGAAGGTAAAGATGTTGCAGAAATTAATTCACTTTTTATGCAAAAATATCAAGATGTCAGTTTAAAGGGGGCTTAGCCAAAACTGAGGCCCTCATATTCGAAAGCAGTTTGCTTAGTGGCTGGGCAGTATTGCTCATATTCCATTATAACCTAAAGGTAAATTTTAAATTGATATCCTTTTCCTCCTCTCTATCTTTTTTCCTTTTTGCTGTTGTATAATTTATGACAAGTTATATATGGAATTATAACTTCTGTATTTTCTGGTTGGTCATGATGGAATACAGGATTCTATTGCATTCTAAGTCAGAAGTAACAGCCTTATATAAGGCAGCAAGGTACCATGTTAAAAAAGGGGTTAAGTCTAATTTATTTGATTGTTATCCCAACTTGCTACTCTGAATAGATATGGTAAGATTAGTAGAAACTCTAAAGATTGGAAGAGCCACTAAGTCCAACTTCCTACTCAATGCAAGAATCTAAATCAGAGGTGTCAAACCCAAGGCCAGCGGGTCGGATGTCGCCTGTGGGGTGCTTAAATCTGGCCAATGGGGCCGGTCTGGAAATATGAAAGGACTGGCCTGTGGTGCCTTTGGTGGCTAAAGCAGGCTGTGTGTGCCCTCCATGTCTCATTTTCACCTTTCATGGCCTCCTCCAGTATTCTGCCAGCTGAAAAACGGGCCCAAAACAGGCCCAAAGTGGACTGAAAAATAGGCCAAAACAGCCAAAAAAATGGGCTGCAAATCGGGCCTAAAACAGGCTGAAAAACAGGCCGATAATGGCCAAAAAAGGGTCCAAAAATGGCCCATGTCCCCTTGCCGTGCCGTCCCCTTGCCAGCCCACAGACAAGATCTACAATGCTGATCTGGCCCTAGAAGAAATCCGGTTTGACACCCCTGGTCTAAATTGCCAGTCTCTGCCTGAATAGTGAAAAAAATAGCATTACTTCTCTTGATAAATGATTCCATAGTAGAGTTGCTCTTCTTAATAAATAAGATGTTTGTTTAACAGTCAACTACCATGTCCTTTCCTGTAAATTGATGAATCTATATCTTGCATTCTGGGACAACAGAGATGATGGCCTTAAGGGTGGGTGCTGACCCTTTTTCAAGTATTAGAGAAATTCTTTAATAGGCCCTTCAGTTGTCCATCGTGTGGCCATCCTTAGAATATTGTGTATAGTTCTTGTTACCACTTCTCAAGTATACAGTGCAGCTGCATAATTTGTAGAAGTAGGCAAGCAAGATGAGCAAAGCTTGAACAATTTCTTTACAATGATAACATGGAACAGTTGAAACTGTTTAGCTTAGAGAAAAGTTGTTTGTAAGGAAACAGTGAGGTTCATTGAGATTGAGATTAAGCAAAGTAAAGAAAATGTAAACATGAATAAGGTAAGAATGAGATCATCTCCCATAATACTAGAACTAGAAGTCACCCAATGAAACTGACCAGTAGAAGATTTGAAGCCAATAGGGAGGAAACATTTCTTAACCTAGGAGATAATCAACCTGTAATTTCAACAGGTGGCATATGCTGTGGTGCTACCACTAGTTTGGATGACTTTGGAAGAGGGCTAGACAGGTTCCTAGTGGGCAAGTTGATCAGTGGCCTTAAGGATTGGGTCCTGCCTGCAGGCATGGTGGCATAGGCAGTCTGCTTCTGCATACTAAGTTGACAGAAGCAACAATAGGAGAGGCAGGCTGCCTTGATCTCTTTGTGGGCTTCCCAGATTCTATAATTGCTGTGGGCACCGGATGGAGAGAAGGGCAGGCGGGCAAGCAGACTTTCAGAGGGCAGGAGCAGTGAGTGGGGTAGCACCATATGGAGAGCTGGGCAGGTGGACCCAAAGCCATCTGGCTCCTGCAGCGAATTTTCTATATTGAGATGTCCTGCAACAACATTGCAGCTGTGAGTTGGCAGAGGGACTTGGTAGTGGCGAGGAACTAGCAGCACGGAGGTGTCCCATTCCATGGCACCTGCTCTAGGGAACATTCTCCCATTGGAGATCAGAGTGGCCCCAACACTGTCAGCTTTTGGTTGTGCTCCCAACCTGGTTGTGTTCCCAAGCCAGAGATGCTGAATGTGCTAAGGGCTCCGTTTCCTGGATATATTGCAAACCAGCCAAGTATCTTGCTTTTATGTATGTTGAATTGAATGTTTTTACTATTTCTTTTACTGTTTTAATTGCTTTCTTGCTTTAAAAAGTTTTTAATTTATAATTGTAATATATTTTATGAATTATAAGTTGCCCAGAGTCATTGACTGAAATGGGAGGCCATAGAGTCTTGAACAAATAATTTTTTCAAAAAGTTGTAAAATAAATATTTATAAAAATAAATATTTTTATTGTAACAATTGGGCGCGTGTCTGTGTCAGTGAGCATACATAGTATTTCTATTTCTATTTCTATGTATATAGAGTTTGCCTGACTACTTTTGGTCCTTCTAATAACACACATTTTTTCTAGGTCTCTTATGCATCTGGATTTACAGCTGTCACCCAAAATAAAATTTAAAAAATCAAAAGTTGTTAACCTTGTCCGTGAAGATATGTAAACTTGACATGATTGAATTACCGTAGCTAAAGTTTCATCACAGCTTCCCATCTCCTCCCAAGGTGTCTGACTGTGAACTCCATCCATTTCATCATAGATGTATGCACACATCCTGTCCCATGCTTTAACACAAAGCTGCTACTATGTGTAGTTTCAAATCAAAAGTCCTCATACAATAGCAAATTATTCTTGATGGTGAAGAAATCTACTTGGATTGTAACGGTCTCCTAAAATATGAACCCAAGTGGACTGAATGAGCAAATAAGAGTTGTTTCAAATAAGTGTGAATAAAGTGATTGCACCGGGAAAGAGACCCCAGCTTTATTATAGATAGCAGGTTACATTGAACATGCTGGCCAAACAGGAAATACATGTTAGTTCATGGCTGATAAATCAGTGAAAACGTAGGCAAACTACAATACACTGCAAGTTTTGAAAGGTTGAAATAAAAATTCAGTTTTGAATACGAGTTCATTACAAAGTTGGACACAAGATTCTTCCTATAACTGTAGTGAGGAAGGAGGATGTTGTAGAACTGAAAAGGAATTAAAACAGTGAACCAAGATAAATGGGGCTGGAAATACTTCTGTGGTGAGCTAAGCTTTGTTTTCCAAACTAGGACCCCTCCACATGTCTTGGCTTATGGTGCCTAGAACTCCAGCCCAGATTATAAAAATATGAGAATCATACCTAGCACATGGAGAATATATGTGGTTTGGAGGGTTACATGAGCTGTTATTATCAATTCAGGAAACCAAAAGCACACCAAAAGCTCAGCCAGAATATAAAATTCTGACTATGTATAAATTACTACCACAAGATGCAGTGATAATTTTTAAATCAGTTTTGGTGAATTCAAAAAAGAACTAGAAATTCATATAGGACAGGGGTGTCAAACTCAAGGCCTATGGGCCAGAAGGACCAGCCTACGGTGCCTCTGCCAGCGAAAACAGCTTGGGAGGGCTGCATGTGGCCCTTCTGAGTTGTGTTTTCAGCTATGATGGCCTCCTGCAGCCCTCTACCAGTGAAAACGGAGCTCTGTTTTCACTGGTGGAAGGCTGCAGGAAGCTGTCGCACATGGGTGGGATCAATTTTTTTTAACAACCAGTTCTGTGGGTGTGGCTAAGTTCGTGGACATGGCTTGGTGGTCATGTTATTGGCTGGGTGTGGGCAACTCAATATCACTCACATCGAGGCATGCATCTCCTTGCCTGGCCTCATGATTGTGGGGATGCTGCAGCAGTCGTAAGTGTGAAAAATGGTCTGAGTCACTTTTTTCAGTGCCATTGTAACTTTGAATGGTCACTCCTCGCAAGCAAAGTACCAGAAAAGGAGTGGAAAAATAACTCCAGAGAAGTCACTGAGACAGGAAGTCTAGTCCTGCCAAGAATGTAATAAGGGTTAACGGAGAGGCAGTTTCTGTAAGCAACACCAGAATGTTTCCTTCCTGCCTTCCTTACAGGATTAGGCCAGTAATTTCTTCGAACAACCAGTTCTCTGAACTTCGTAGAATGTTGACAACCGGTTCTAGCGAATAGGTGCAAACTGGTAGAATCCCACCCCTGCTGTCGCAGCCAAAAACGGAGCCCAGGAGGGCCATATTTGGATTGCAGGACATCAAGCTGGCTAAGCCCAAGCCAGCCACACCTACTCCCCCCCTCGAGGTCAAACACAGTCTTGATATGGCCCTCAATAAAATCGAGTTTGACACCCCTGATACAGGATAAGGCTATCGAGGGCTACTAATCATGATGGATATATCCAGAGGCAATATACTCAGTACCAGTTTCTGGAGAATATAAGTGGGAGATACGATTATTTTTGACACTTGGATAGCCCCTCTGGGAATGAACTATTTTTTTATTTTTTTATTTGATTTGATTTGTCAATTGTTTACAAGATAATAGGTATAAGTATATACATGATTATGAATACATGAAATGGGTACATATAAGAAAAATAAAAGAAACAATAGGACAGGGACGGTAGGCACATTGGTGCACTTATGCATGCCCCTTACAAACCTCTTAGGAAAGGGGTGAGGTCAATAGTAGACAGTCTAAGGTTAAAGTTTTTGGGGTTTGGGGAAGAAACTACAGAGTCAGGAAGAGTATTCCAGACATTAACCACTCTGTTGCTGAAGTTGTATTTCCTGCAATCAAGTTTGGTGTGGTTAATCTTGAGTTTGTATCTATTGTGTGCTCTTGTGTTGTTATGGTTGAAGCTGAAGGATTCATTGACATGTAGGACATTGCAATGTATGCTTTTATATTCCATACTTAGATCAGACCGAAGACGGCGTAATTCAAGGTTTTCTAGGTCTAGAATTTCAAGTCTGGTGGCATAAGGTATTCTACAATGAGTAGAGGAGTGGAGAACTCTTCTTGTGAAATATTTCTGGACTTTCTCAACTGTGTTAATATCAGATATATGATATGGGTTCCAGACTGATGAACTGTATTCAAGTATAGGTCTAGAAAATGTTTTGTATGCTCTAGTTAGTAGTGTGATACTACCAGAGAAGAAACTACGCAGGATTAGATTAACAACTCTTAATGCCTTTTTGGCTATGTAGTTACAGTGGGCTCTAGCACTTAGATCATTAGAGATGAGTATTCCAAGGTACTTTACAGAGCTTGGATCATCAACAAGATCTTGACTATTCAGCTTGTATTTTATTTTCTGATTTTTTTTGCCAATATGTAAGACAGAGCATTTATTTGTTGAGATTTGAAGTTGTCATTTGTTTGACCATTCTGATACATAGTCGAGATCTTTTTGAAGGGTAGCAGTATTGTTAGTGGTGTTGAATAGCTTTACATCATCAGCGAAAAGAACGCTATTGCTCTTAATATGATCACAGAGGTCATTTATGTAGAGTATGAACAGAGTTGGTCCTAGAACACTGTCTTGGAGGACACCACTATTGACAGGTACAGAATTTGATAGGATACTCCAAATTTTGACCATTTGTTGCCTGTTTGACAGGAATGCTTCTATCCAGTTATGAAGATGTCCAGAGAAACCATAAGATTTTAGTTTTAGGAGTAGTTTGTCATGTACCACTGAATCAAAAGCTTTACAGAAGTCTATGTAGATTGTGTCTATTGTTTTGCCCTGATCAAGTTGTGTAGTCCATATGTTTTTGCAGTGTAAAAGTTGCAGATTACAGGATAGTTTTTTCCTGAAACCAAATTGTTTATTGGAGAGTAGGTTGTTTGTCTCTAAGTGGAGGATAATGGATTGGTTAATAATTGATTCCATGACTTTACAGGGGACGCAGCATAAGGAGATTGGTCTGTAATTTTCAACTAGGCTGGGGTCTCCCTTTTTGAAGATAGGGATGACCGTGGCTTGTGACCATAGGTTAGGCTAGGAGCTGGTCCTGAAAGATTTTTCAAAGATTATGCTTAGAGGTTCGGCTATGGCAGTGGATAGCTTTTTTATGAAGTAGGCACATATTCCATCCGGTCCAATAGATAGAGATGGTTTTAGATTGCGTAGTGCTTTTTCAACATTGTCTTCTGTAAAATCAATATGTATTAGATCATTGTAGTTGTCTGTGGTTCGGCTAGGAAATATTGGGCATGATCCATTGCTGTTTACAAATACTGAGCCGAAGAATGTGTTGGCTTTAATGGTGTCGTCGTTGCAGTCTTTACCATTAGGTCCTGTCAGGGATGGGATGGACTTTGAGTCTTTTAGTTTGTTGTTTACAACATTGTAAAAAGCACGAGTGGAATTTGTGCATAGAAGGTTTTCCTCTTGTTTAATGTGATAATTGGTGCATTCAGTCTTTATCTGGTGGTATAAATTTTTGTATCGGCTTTTGAAATTGGCAACGTGACCAGATTTGTTTTTCTGCCAGAATGATCTCTGTTTGGATTGAAGTTTCCTTATTGTTATGGGTAATCTGTTTTTTTTGTTTTGTTTTGGGAGTTGTTGTTGGTACATATAGTTTGATGACTCTTTTGACTTCAAGTAAAAATATATTGTAATGGTCTTCAACAGTACTGCATCCAGTGAATAGAGATTGCCAATCAAGGGATGAGAGATCGTTGTCTATAAGATCATAGTTACCTTTTGTGAAGTTATAATTGGGGATTATGTCATTGTGATGATTTTTGTATGGGCGTTCGTTGAGACAAAAGTCAATCATATTATGGTCACTGCTGGAAAAGAGTTCTTTAGTTTGTATTCTGTAAATTAAATTCAAACTATTGCAGAAGATGAGATCAAGGTAGTTGTTTAGTCTAGTGTTGTTGGTTACTTGTTGTTCCAGTCCCAGATTTGTAACAGAATTGTAGAAGATTGCATGTATGGGTTCAGTTGTACATTCATTTAGGGTCCAGTCAATATGAGGTAGATTGAAGTCACCAAGAAAGATAAAAGCGTGTGGGCAGGATGCTGCCCATGTTAGGAGTGTATTTAGCTTGTTTACATGTTCGATGTCATAATCAGGTGCTCTGTAACATAATAAGAATCGAAATGTGATATTTAAGGATAGTTCACAGATGATGGTCTCAGGAAGAGCAAGCTCCTGGGTTTAGAGAATTTAGAAACAAACTTCTAGAGAAGCTTGTTGAGGTAATTCCCCGTTAGGAGAATGAGCGCGTACAGGGAGACGTATAGAGAATAGTGTTTGAATAATACACGTGAGCTTTTTATTTCATTCAGGATCCTTCCTTATGCAGGACATAGGAGAAGCTATATAAATGCCATGGGTGCTTGAAATCAGGATACAAATAATTACCACTGGCAGAAAGGAATCAAGGCAAGATTGGAGATTTTATTCCGGGTAATTTGTCCCTACATTTGGCATCACAAGTCCGCAAGACAGTCCAAGACAACAAAAGGGCTCATTACTGACATAGCATTAAACTCAAGAAATACCTGGCTCCTCCTGATCTATAAATCTTGTATCATTTAGTAGCTGCACTGTATAATAATTACTGTACGCACACAACAGTTTTGCTTCCATGTTAAGCAGTATAAGTAAGGAAACATCTGGATCACCTGACAGAATGGGATTCCAGCATCAGATTCCTTCCTGTGAGATGTTGAAAGCTCCATACAGAATGTGAAGGTAGCAACTAGGACCAAATTAGCAGAACCTTTGTTGCTAACAACGTCTAGGAATGTTCTAGAAGGGTTGCTAAGAGGTGGCAGTTGGAAGCTATGTCCTCCAAGGGCAGCAGCTCACTGTGAACCATTAACATGACGTACCCCATCCCAGGGGTCCTAAAGGCAGCCATGGGACATTACTTAACAGAAAGTGCCCGGATAGCACTTGAAGCCATGGAACCTGAAGAGGATGTAATAGAAGTGAGTGGGCAAGGAAAAATGCAGTTGAACTAACTCTCATTGTTGCAGTGGGACGGTGTTTCTCAACGTTGGCAACTTTTATGATATGTGGATGCTTCTTAGGGATGAGTCTGTGACAGGACCAAAGTCACCCAATTGACTTCATGTCTAAGATGGGACTAGAGCTTATGAACTTCTGATTTTTAGTCTGATGCCTTAACCACTACACCAAATTGGCTCTGAGTATAAACTTATGTAGGGCTTATTCCATTTACTAGCTTGGTTCTCCTTTTGGTAAATAGCTCAGACCAGTATTTTTTAACTTCAGAAACTTATAAGATGTATGGACTTCAACACACAGAATTCCCCAGCCAGCATACAGCCAAGGAAATGAGGAAGTTGAGCCAAATGTCTTAAAATCGCCAAGATTGAGAAACTCTGCACTAAGAAGAAAAATTAAATTTTAACATGAGTTTAACAGGAACATCTTTTGGCTGTTTCTGCTAAAGAGGACTCAAAGAAATCTCCAACACTTTAGGGTTGATGACCTCTTTTAAGTGTGTGTGTGTGTGTGTGTGTGTAATGGGTGCTGTCACAAAATGCCTGCCACATCACTGACTTATCTTTAAGTAAAAGTGACCATTCACTTAAAGATAAGTCAGCAATGTGACCACATACAACTTCTAGTTTATAGGAATATTCATGAAGCCTGTGTGAGGAAGGAGAGGTGATCTGGTTTTTTACATTTTATTGGTAGATTATAACAATTATGATGAAGTACAATTAAAATATAGCATTGCTAATATGATAAAAATATACAAAGCGGTAAATAAATAAGTGATGTTTGAAAGAAGAAAAATAATAAAATATCTGAAGCTGTAGAAATTGAATAAATGAATAAAATGCCAGTATAGAACAAGCTCAATCATTTAATACAGAGGTGTCAAACTCACATCATCATGGCGTCATCATGTGATGTATCATGACTTTTTCCCCCTTCGCTAAACGGGCATGGGTGTGGCCAGTGTGTGACACATCTGGCCAGAGAGCCAGGAGTTTGACACCCCTGCTATAATACATTAAATCTAGTCAGATAGACTATTATTCCATCTTCTGGTTTAATGCAGTCTATTTCTGTACAATGATACTGACCTTGTATACTTTGTTTCTAATATTGAGAGGTGTTGTATTGATGCATATTAGATTTTATGTTTATTTCTTTAATCAAAACAACTGAAAATTTAAAAATAAAATAGGTGAACCTTTGTGTCTGCCAGAAGCCAAGCAAGGTGTCTGTAAATTCCCCTGAAATATTTATTCATGTAAAAGACATAAATATAGTGGAATTTACTTGGGACTAGGAATTCCCCCCCTCCTGACAAATAGGGCCTGTTCAGAAATGTGTAAAAAAAAAAATCAAAATTTATAAAGTCCCAATAGCCAAGTTAATATATGACAAGGAAAAAATGGATTCTCTCTGAGCTTGTTGGAGAAAAGATGAATGAAATGAAAAAACAAATGCAGTAAATATACAGTTATGTTCTGAAAATTTGCAGAGCCTGGAGACTGTGGAGGTCTGGATGGGGGACAATAGGCTTCAACTGAACTCTGGTGAGATGGAGTAGCTGTGGGTATGCAGAGCTTCCGGATCCAGAGACTTATCACCTTTAGTTCTGGAAGGGATGGCACTACCCCAGATAGACTCAGTGTGTAACTTGTGCATTTTCCTAGACTGGGGTGTCAAACTCACATCGTCATGGTGTCACATGACATATTGGGACTTTTTCCCCCTTCGCTAAACCGGGCGACGGTGTGGCCAGCGCATGACACATCTGGCCCGTGGGCCGCAAGTTTGACAGTCCTGTCCTAGACTCATGACAGTCATGGATAGGAGACTCTTCACACAACTTTGTGTGGTGCACCAATTGCGCTCTTTTCTGGATTGTGAGGCTCTGCTCTTAGCCCTGGACATCTCATACTTGGATTATTGCAATGCATTCTACTGAAGAGTATATTTGGAAGGTACAATTGATCCAGAATGCATTGGTACAGACAGTTTTGAAGTATGACACACGTAACACTATTGTTACACAAACTACATGTCATATAATTGTTGAATGCTTGTGGGTTTTATTTTGATGTAAGCTGCTCAGAATCACCTGATGGTGGCAAATAAATTCGATAAAACAAACTTACACAAACTAACCCTGGCTTGGAAGGGAAGACCAAACCAAGGCCAAAGCTTGTGTTATATTCTTGGAGATCTTAAAATACTGAAGCAAATTACTGCTGAGTTATGTAAAACAGATAATGAATAACATGATTCCTCTATGCTTTTTTTTAATTTTCTAGTTGGCTCCTGGAAAACAGATGCCAGTTGTGGGACCCAACCAAATTCTCGACATGCCACTTTTCACCAAGATCCCATTTCTGCCTGGCTCCAATACCATGTTTTATAGAACACACTTGGGTGAAAAGGTGAAGAGAGACTATCTCAGTTCTGCTTTCCATAAAATATGCACACAAAATACAAAAGCATGAACAAAAATAAATTTTTATGGGACGTGTCGCATAAAAAGTTGTAGAAGTGTCCAAGTGTTGTTTAAAAAAAAAAAAGAAAGAAAGTATCCTGAGAAAGAAATTCAGAAGTAAATGTGGGAAAGAACCCTTAATTCTTCTGATTCCTGGCCCTTTCCTCTCTCTTGAAGCTACATTTCTTGGTAAAAACTAGTGTGGGAATTCATTCTCTCTCCCTCTCCTTCTCCCTCCTTCTCCCTCCCACTCTCTTTCTCTTCAAGTTTCCCACAATAGGGCAGGAGGCTGCACAATGTGCCTATGCTGCCCCCATGAGGCAGAGGTGGAGCTGCCCCACATGCCCTGCACTGTCTTACCTGAGATCTCTGCAGCCAGGCCATCCATGCCCTGACACCTGCCTTCCCCCCATGCCTCTGTCTCCTCACTGTGAACCTCATGAACCTTGTGGCAGCCCCAAATCCAATTCAAAATGGATGGGGGTGGGGGGGCTGACAGTGGCACTTCTTCTTGCTCATGGCCACAATGGAGCAGGAAAGCCAAGAGATCGTGGGATAGAGTAAGTGGGTGGCTGTGGGAGGCTCATTTTCATGTCTCTTGGCATGCCCATGTGGTGCAGCGGGATCACCTGTCTTCTTCCCTGCACCTCTGTCTCTGCTGCTGCGTGAAGATGAGCCTCCCATGGCTGCCTGCCTGCTTTGGCCCACCAACTCTCAGCTTTCTTGCATCCCATGCAGCGTGTCTGGATCGCATGCCTCTTCCCCTACTTCTGCCTCCGTCTACTGATTGCACAGGTAGTCAACTCACCTGTGCAGCGCCGGCTGTGGCTGCTTCTGGACACTGTCGGCCCACAAACCCTCGCCACCTCCAGTGCTGGCCATGCTCAGCTTATTGATGAGGATTTAGTTTTGGGGTAGGGTTTATATTAGGAGCACACTAGAAATCAGGTTAGGTCTTATTTTTGGAGTAGGTCTTATTTGCAGGGAAACAGGGTAGCTATGTTATCTATCATCTAGCTAGCTATCATCTGTCTGTCTCTGTCTATCTATCTAATTAACACAGTAGCTTCTATTAAATTAACACAGATTCTTGGGGGCATTATGCTGACTCTGTAAAACTGCTTAGAGAGGGTTATAAAGCACTGTGAAGTGGTATATAAGTCTAAATGCTATTGCTATCTATCTAGCATATTTCTAAACCACGCATCTCCCTCAAAGATGGCTCTTTTATATATACTTTTTTTCACAGGCTCTTTCCTAGTGAAATATTTCCTTTGTATAAGACCTCTGAAGTCATTGATAGATCAGGCATGGTGGGTCCCTCCTCCTCCTCCCCCGGGATTATGTGTGGTTCCCAATAGATTCTGAGGGATGCCATCTTTCTTTATTCTCATCAATCTTTTGTGTTTCTTTCAGCTTTATCAGCCATCAGCTACTTTTGATCTGAGTGACCCATACTGTAAGATCATGGCCCCCAAATACAAAAGCCTTCATGACCCCCACTTGCGTGCTTACTACAAGCGTAAAGACAATCTGCGAAGACTGAAAAAGTCTGGCCTGATCACTGACAAAAACAAAGTAAGTTTGGGTCCATTCTGTCTTCTATTAAAGTTATTAAAGCAACAAACAGTAACATGGTAGAAGAAAAATTAGACCCTGAACTAAACAGTAGTAAATATCACAGTTAAACAGTCTTATTCCAAAGCCTATTTGTGACACCGTATTAAATACAAACTTGGAACTTGGAACTGCTATCAGTGGGTGCCTTCAATGTCTACATATTTTTTGGGGGGGCAGATAGACTTTCCCTGTCAAGTCTCAGATCTCTTTTATTCTTAGGGATAAATTTTTAAGAGATTCCACATTTTCTTTTATCTTCTAACACTTTGAAAATTCTCAAGGGAGTCCCAAATTGGAAACTAGCTTGGGAAGCTTCTCAATACAAACTGCAATTTTCTCACCTTTTGTTATTTAGGTTGTGTGTACCCTGAAGGAATTTAATGAATACAGACAGTATTTGACCTCCCGCAAGCTGGAGTTTGAAAAGCATTACCTAAAAGAACAAGTAAGTCCTGGAATCCCTTGAAATTTCCTCCTATGCTAACAAGAATGCTGTAAATTTAATTTCTTGTTTTAGTATCCACTGAATATGTACTATTCAGAAAATCTAGCTGGTATGTTGCTCAGGAAGCACTGCTTGATAAGGCCCAGAGCCCATCTGATCCCACTTTCTAGATGCATTGGGAACCTCATCATCTTTGATTAAATGGCAATATTCCTTTTTGACTTCTGCAGTTGTTAGCTAAAAAGTAACATATTAAAGCATGCTGCTCATAATTAAAAACTTAATAAACGGCTACCAGTAGGCCTTGAAGGTCTGAGGAATGCTTATTTTAAAATCACCCAAATTGGCTGTTTTCATCACTCATGCTGGCAGTGATTTCCCCAGTTAAACAGTGCATTAGAATTTAGAATAACTTTATTGTCACTTTGAATGTACACTAATCGGCATACATTAAAATGAAATTTCATTACATACAGCTTTCAAAGGGTCGCTACCTCCAATATACACTGTATAACCACAATAAAATAAATACATGCAAAATTATGCCTATACCCACATATATTATATGACATAGGAAACAGCACAGTCTAATTCAGATGTAAACATGTACATGATGAGAAAAACGAATCCTGTGAGTTTACCAGACAGATGGCATAGGGAACAAAGCTGTTACAGAATCTGGTAGTCCTGCTAGAAATACTTTGAAACCTTTTCCAGAGGGGAGCAACAGAAACAGACCATAAAATGGGTGTGTGGGGTCTCTGACAATGCTTTAAGCTCTAAGCACATAGTGCTTATAAGCAGTATCCTAAATAACAGGACGTGAGCTTCCTATAATCTTCTCAGCTGTCCTTACCACTCTCTGTATGGACTTTCTATCTAACACACAGTTGCCACCAAACCAAACAGTGATGCAGTTTGTTAAAATGCTCTCAACTGTGCCTCTGTAAAAAGAAACATGTGCTCTCCTTATCTGATGTAGGAAATTGTAATGAGTCAAATGTAGAGAGAAGGCATGAATCCATTTAGTCCTTTACTGATCTCTCAAAACACTTCATCATCATAATGGAAGTGAGTGCAACTGGACCGTAATCATTAAGGCATGTGATTATAGTCTTTTTGGACACTCGCACAATGATTACAGTCTTAAAACATGACAGAACCAGGGTCTGATGCAACGAGAGGTTGAAGATGTCCATGAGAACAGTAGCCAGCTGCTCAGCACACTCCTTAAGTACTCGCCAGGGGTATTATCAGGACCAGCACCTTTCCAAATATTGAGTTTCCACAGAACCATCCAAACAGCAGTTGTATTAAACCTGAGTACTGTACCTGATTATAAGGGAGATGAACAGCCTTCCATGCTGGAACGTTATTTGTGGCCTCAAGCCATCAAAAACAAACAAACAAACAAACCATATTTAGCTTGCTTAGAGAATCTGTGTTACCTCATCCTAATCCTAACCCTATGGGGACTTTCCAGGGGTGGGATTCTACCAGTTCGGACTGGTTCGGGTGAATCGGATGTTAAATTTGCATCTAGTTTGCCAAACCGGTATTTAAATGGACTTGCTGGTCCCGCCCACCCCTTCCTTCCCCTCCCCACCCAGGAGTCTTCACATGGCCCATTTTTGATGCAGGTAAGTGCAGGGGCCCTGCGGAGGCTCTGGGAGGGGGGAAAATGGGCCTTTGAGAAGTACCGGAAGTCTGGAAATGGGCCTGTTTCCAGTTTCCGGAGGGTCTCCAGAGCCTGGGGGAGGCTGTTTTTGCCCTCCCAGAGGCCTGAGGGAAGCCTCTGGACCCTTGTGAAGGCAAAAAATGGCACTCCTGGAAGTTCTGGTAGGCCACGCCTAGCATGGCCACCCCAGCAACTGGGCAGCTGACTGCTAGCTGGGATTTTTGCATCCCACCCCTGGGACTTTCTGATTCTAATCTGAAGGCATAGCACCATAAAGATTCTTTGGCCCTCAGCCAGGCTACTATGTGGCATTATCACAGTGTCAAGATGGGGGAAGTATACAGCACAAACTCTTAATTCCATCACAAACTTTTTGTTTCCTACTTGATTTCCAGAAAATGCTGGAGAAACAAGTCACCAAGTTGCAAGAGACTCATGGTCTTCCAGAAGCTGCAGAAACCTCAAAATACCGAGACTGGCTGTTGAAAGAAGAAAGACCTACAATACAGGAACAAGAAAACGTAATGAGAAACAGGTGAAGAATGAAAAAGAGAGGATGTACATACAGTTCTCTTTTCTTTCACTTTCCTGGGTTCCCCCAGCAAATGTTGCCAAAGGTCATTGTGTCAATTTGCTTAATGGTAGAGCCAGTCCTGGATAATTGCTTAAGATGAACTCGTGCTGGGAATCAGCATTCTGGCATTGCATCTCTTTCCAGGGGCATTATTATTATTTCTTTTTTGTGCAACACCTGACTTTAGGCAGAGAAACTGTATCTTATGTGTTTTGGTTTGTGTGGGAAAATCCCCACTCCTTTCCCATTTGCCAATGAGGATTAGTCAAAGGGCTGCTGTTTTGTGATACAGCCCTCAACAGGTTGTCCACATTCCAATCTACTCTCTTAGGGTGAATATCTGTGGGGTCCTTAGTGTACCGATGATGTTACCTAGTTTGATAGTGATATGAAAACAACTAAGTTCAAAGAGCACTGACGACCCCACAGTCTTATTTAGCTGCAGATTTTCTCTTCTGTTGGAGAGGATCTGTCAGCCCTACCAAGTGAGCCAGACCAAGAATCAGACGCCATGTAGATCTGATATTACTTTTATCAAGAGTGAATATAGTAACAAAATCTGGCAAGTATGAATCTGCTTCCCCTTTTCCTTTTGTTATATATCATGTGAATTAGGGATTGCCTGTCTGAGAGGTTTTTGTAACCCTCCATCCTCATACAGGTTTAAAGAATGTTTATCTATTCATTGCCATAGTAACTGAAGCATCCTCCTTCAAAGCCATCCTCTTTACTCTCTACCATAGGGATGTCAAACTCAAGGCCCAGGGGCTTAGATCTGGCCTGCGGGGCCACCCTGGAAACAGCAAAGGACAAGCCCATGATGTCTTTGCCAGTGAAAATGGACCTTGGAGGGCCTGTGCATGACCTAACTGGGTTCCATTTTTGGCCAAAAGAAGCCTCCTGCAACCCTCTGCCAGTGAAAATGGAGGCCGGGGGAGGCCGTTTGCTCCATTTTTTCTGGCAGAGGACTGCAGGAGGCCGTTGCAGTCAAAAACGGACCCTCGAAGAGTGATGTTGAGCTGGCCACGCCCCCTGGCCACGCCCCCTGGCCTACGCTGATGCAGCCTTCTATGAAATTGAGTTTGACACCCCTGCTCTACCATATCCCAGGGATACATTCCAAAATCCAAGAGAAGGGAATGTAGTTTGAATCTCAGATGGGCATTTCTAAACTTTTAACTCTTCATATTTCTTTTCTAAAAATAAAGATATTTAGATCTAATTAACCAAGAACTGGAAAAACTTGAAGAGCTTGCTGAAGAGAACCGCCGCCTCAGTTTGGCTCAAGAGGACAAAAAAAAGCAGGGGGCTGAGAAGAGAAAGCAGCTTCTGCTTCGTAAGAAAATGGAAGAGGTAATATGTCTGGGGCAGAAGGGAATAGGAAAAGCTCATATACCACCCGTACTGAATGTTGGATGTTTTATGGGATTGCATAAGCATTTGATGTTTATTTTTAAACCTGCTTTTTTAATGACATCCTTATTGACTTATCCAAATTCCTTTCCAATCATTTTTTATTTTTATTGTATAAAATGCAAAAATAGAAAAGAAAATAGGAAATTAAGGGAAGGAAAGGGAACGGGAAAAGGGAGTGTAAAATACAAGGGGAAGAGAAAAAGAAAGAAAAATGGGAATTGACTTCCAACTCTTCTGAGCACAGTACAAGATAAACACACTCCAACCTCAACTTTTTGCTTTTACATATTAATTTATAACTAGCCATTTCTATAACACCAAACACTATAACACTTGGTATCCAAATTCCAAGGAAATAATTCATCAATGATATAAAGAGAGAGCCATGTTTTCTTTTGGAGCAAAAATTACCTTGAAGAGATTTGTGGAACCCTAATCAGTGTTTTTAAAAGTACTATGGTATACTCTGATGCACAAAAACATTATCTACAAGAACTCCCATGCTTAAATTATCGGAGAAAAGGGAATAGTGGCTCTTTTAAGACTAGCCGCTTTTGTTTTTAAGTGGCTAGTCTTAAAAGAGCCACTATTCACCTTTTCCCCCAGATGATTTAAGCATGGGTGTTCTTGTAAGTAAATCTTCATTTACTTGTCCCTTGCTCCACTCATTGCCTTGGTGTGGGGCAGTGATGGTGAACCTTTCGGGCTTGGCATGTCAAAAATTTGGAAGAATGTTGGCATGTCACATGAAATGTCATGGTATGTCATTGGTTTGCCATCACTGGTGTTGGGCATTGGGAAGAATAGAGAGAACTGAGGTTTTTCTTCCTTGTGGGCATGGATTTTCCTCTATGAAAAGCCTAGTGACATTGGAGATTAACATTAGGACCATATGATTGGTTGCTTGCCAGATTGTCCATCACTTTCACTCTGGAACTGCTAACAATTTTTATTTAAATAACAAACAAACCATAATTCAGAATGTGGCTAATGATGGCCCCTCCTTGGCTTCAGAGCTTCAGTTAAGAGAGCACTCAATTTTAGGACAATACATATTCTTAAAAAATAGGCAAAAGGAGTAATATGCAAATTTTAAGCAAAAGGAAAATTATGGAGCGATCTTCAAATCTTGCAATACCACTACTTTAAATAGATCATAGATACCCTAATTGTAATCCTATGCACATTAGAAATTGCTTGTTATTCATTGTCCTAGATTTCTAGCCAAAATATGTAGGATTTATAACTCAATAAATCTGATAGGCATTGGTGGATAAGATTATTACTAAACTGTCTGAAAGCATACCAAAAATCAATAACATTAACTATCTTGAAATAGATAGCAAACTTCAGAGAGAGATAGCAACCAATAAGCTCAATCTTTGGTTTTCAGGAATGGAAAAAAAAAGAAATGTCACTTTTAATGAAAATTGGTGATGATGTTAAACGAGAAGCGAGGATTGAAGAACAGCAACGGAAAACCAAGGAAGATAAACTGAAACGGGTGAGTTGCTACAAGGAACAAGAGTGTCATAAAATTGAAATAGCTATGGGGCCTCCTAATAGTCAAATTCTGCTTAGTCTGGGACAAACTCCTGGCCCGTGGGCTGGAAGTGTCCCGCGAAGGGGAAAAAAGTCCCGATAGTCATGTGACGCTGCCGTGACAAAGTGAGTTATTGGATTGGCTAGTCTAGTGAAGAGAAGGACCAGGGGAGACATGATAACAGTCTTCCAATATTTGAGGGGCTGCCACAGAGAGGAAGGGGTCAAGCTACTTTCTAAAGCACCTGTAGGCCAGACAAGGAATAATGGATGGAAATTGAACAATAAGAGATTTAACCTGGAAATAAGGAGAAACTTTCTGACAGTGAGAACAATCAACCCATGGAACAGAAGTTGCTCTTGGAAGTTGTGGGAGCACCATCAGTTGAGACCTTCAAGAAGAGATTGGACTCCCATCTGTCAGAAATGGTATAGGATCTCCCGCTTGGGCGGTGGGATTGGACTAGATGACCTACAATTCTACTTGTAGAATACTTTATGCCACCAGACTTGAAATTCTAGACCTAAGAAACTTTGAATTACGCTGTCTTCGATCTGATCTAAGTACGGTATATAAAATCATACATTGCAATGTCCTACCTGTCAATGAATGCTTCAGCTTCAACCATAACAACACAAGAGCACACAATAGATACAAACTCAAGGTTAATCGCACCAAACTTGATTGCAGGAAATACGACTTCAGCAACAGAGTGGTCAATGTCTGGAATACTCTACTTGACTTTGTGGTTTCTTCCCCAAACCTCAAAAACTTTAACCTTAGACTGTCTGCTATTGACCTCACTCCTTTCCTAAGAGGTCTGTAGGGCGCGTGCATAAGTGCACCAACGTGCCTACCATCCCTGTCCTATTATTTATTTTTATTTTTTAATGTCCCTTCCAACTCTGATTATCTGTTATCTATTATCTGCTTTGCCTGAGTGACATTCCTGGTCTGGGATGTATTGCCCAGTTCTTTTACGGTATTGCCAGATATAAATCGAGATCTTCCTTCTGCAAGCTGACTCAAACTAAAACAAGCCTATTAATCCACATAAATGTGGACCTTCAACTGTGCATTCTGGCCCCTAAAAGCCTTGACACCAGTTTGCAATGTTTAAGTCACAATGTTTGCAGGTGGCACAAACCTGGGAAAGATGGGTCCTCGCTTTTAGAGAAGAGGTTTAAAAAGATCTTAACAGGCATGAAAGATTAGGTCCACATGTGAACATCCAGTTAAACTAATTTAATACTAATCATGCCTATGCACAAGAATCTTCTCAACTAATGGTAATTCAACAGGGGGTGGGACTTAGTTCGCTTGTGACTGTGTTGGAATTCTAGGCTGATCCTAAACCACCTAACCCTGAGCCATCACTCCCTAGGTTCTGCTACTCCTTCTCCTACAGATCTAGACAAACTTGCTCAGTGAGCTGAAATGAATAGGATGGAATTTAACAGAGAAAAATGTAAAGTTCTGCATCTAGTTAGAAAAAAATCTTTACTAAAGATTTGGGGGAGGGAGAGGATGGACCTGAGTTGGAAAGGTGAGGTAAAGTAATTGATCCTGCCATACGCACCTCTGGGGAGTTGTACATGAGATAAAGCAACAATTTGTTGGTCCTCTGATTCTTAGCAGAGTTAGATTCTTGGCAAATATCAAGGAAATTTAAACCCCATACTATTCCTATTGTATTTCTTTTTGAAAGTGTGGTCATCAAATACAGAAAAGCCACATTTGTGTCTTCAGCCAGCCTGGGTAATCTGTAATGAATCCCACAATATTGCTTCTTGCTCTTATCTAATTTTTTTTTCTAACCCAAGTTCTTTCAAGAGCATTTCCATGCTCTTATTCCTGAATTGTCTTGGTGATGCCAGTCACATCAGATTTGTCTTCTGAATTGAATCTCTGGTTCTCCCTGTTCATTTCCATTATTCTAATTTCCCTTACCTTAGCCATTGGGCCTTTTCTTAGAGCTCTTAGGAGGGATTTTGAATAATATTGGGTCCAGGGGTGGGATTCTACCGGTTCTGTCTGGCTCTGTAGAACTGGTAGCTCTGAAGAGCAGCAGACATAGAATCTGTTCCATATCTGCTGCTGTTTTGGCCCACCTGCCCGCCTGGGCTCTTACCTGACCTTTATTTCCTGCTTTTTCAACCTCAGCTGCTGTGCGAGGCACAGCTTCGGTTGAAAAAGCAGGAAAAAAGTGCTTTTTCAAATGCTGCTTCCCTGCACGCAGCGCTGCTCAGCTGTCCAGGCAGCAAGCTGACGAAGATTTACACCTGCGTGCAGAGTGCAGGGAAGCACATTGTAAATCACCAAACTGGTAGTTAACCCTGTCGGATCCCACCCTGATTGGGTCCCCTCTTTTGGTCTACTTAGAAACAAGTCATGCTAGAGAAGAAAATGGCACACCACCTGATGAAACTGCAGGAGCGATTCCAAAGAGAGGGCCTATTGTCCTCTTCCAAAATCTTCCCTGTGAACACTCCTGAAAACCAGAGCTTGTCAGATAAAAAAGGTAAGTGAATTTGAATGGCTGCGTATCCTTTTCCTTTATTTGCTTCCATTGATCCATCAGTAAATTGCCACCAATATTGAAAAGAGTTTCAGCTATGAATTTTGGCACTCTTTTTTAATATAATATCCCAATAACATTTCCATCATCCCCTCTTTCCCATCCATACCTGGGTGGTCCTCAGATGAAACCTTTGTTCTTTTTTTTTTTTTAAAGTAGTGGTTTCTCCTTAGGCAGCCAGCAGAGTTCAGCATTAATATGGTTCACCAACCATTCTCTAGGTTGTGTGGTCAGATAACCCCTGGGCCGAGGAGATGTGAGATCAGGCAGTTCCTATCAGCCATTTTGGGTTGACTTGAATGCACATTATCCCTCTACTACCCAGATACTGTTCTCCTGTAGGTCAGTTCAATTATAGGCTCTCCTCCTTAATCCACCATCCTTTTAATGTTTGAACTGATTCCTAACTCAAAGATGTGGATCAATTGATCAGCTGTGATGGTAGTGGGGGTTGTGTGCTGAAGTGAGTGAGTGAGAGAATTGGCTGCCTCTCTAGCCAATGATTATAAATTGTTTTTCAACAATAAGTTAGTACTTTTTGGAAATAATTCCAAATCTGTGTACAAAATAAGTCTATCAACTATTAAGTGGCTCCTTTTCATATGAGTATATATGAGTATAGCACTGTTGTGGAAGAGAGCACTGAATGTGTATTAAGCTCTTTTTGAACATTGGTAGAATGCTCTTCAGAAACAGAATTAACCTACTATCCCTGGGTATCAGCTAGTGGTCAGACACACCTATTCAAAACCCTTGCATACCAGTAGAACCAGAGGTCAAAATCCATCTCTCCACTAACCCTAGCCCATATTAAGGAAAGTGAATAATGGACAGTTTCCCACTTGCTGGTAACATTTGATGGAAGCCTAGACAACCAAGCCAGGATAATCAACTAAACCCTTTATGTGCCCTCTCTGCTACAAATAAGCATAGCAATATTTGCTGCTGTTGTAATTGTGCCATGTTAGTGATGGCCAAAGTTGTCTGCTGGTTCAAGAGCTGGTTGTAGACATGTCTGATAAGCAACAGATGGATGCTGCTGATAGAACAATGATGGTCATTCTCACCAGTTATCATCACCAGTAGTAGTGCAAGACAAGTAAATATGGAAATCCTATACTAGAGTCCTCTTCTCTGATATTGCAAATCCCGTCTGGATTTTTTTTCTTCTTTGATGCATGTATCTTCTATTTCAAATGTTGATCTTTTTTCCTAAGAATCCCATTTTAAGAGAAATATAGAAGACATCAGTGATCTTATGGACCTGGAGAATGCATCAATTAGTCTCCCCGATAAAGAAACACCATTTTTCAAAGGTACTTTTCAGTTCTGTGACGCAAGAAAAGAGATTGGGTTGCAATAGTCAGTCTGGGGTCTGGAAGAAGAACCACTTTTCAGGAGAATCAGTGAAATGAAAGATGTGGGGGGAAATAATTCAAAGCTAAAGATATAACAAATCTTTTACCAAGGGTGAGCAAAGGATCACTGTAGATCAGAATTTCAGAAAATGTACATGTATGGGCACATCTTATATTCAAATGATATGACACATCTTATGTCTAAAACTTATCCATTCCTCCAACCACCATGTTTTTCAGAAATTTTGTCTATAATCAAATTTAAGAAAGGAGTTGACTGAAGGAGCCTGGGTAGGATGAATTAACTTACCTAGTTCATCAACTAACAGTATGGATGGTGGCTTTTAAGCTGGCCAAAGAAGCAGTGGAAGAGGTTGCAAATCCAGTGGCTGCCTTCACCTATCTAAAGTTAGAAAGTTTGTGCCTTAGCTTATATGAACCCAAATTGTTGAGTTAGTTGGTGGTGCAGTATTGTTCTTTGCCAATTCAGAAATGGAACTGATTTGGTAATCGGATTAAATGCGAGGTGAACATGGCTATTCATCCATAAACCATGACATTCCAACAAAATGATTGTTTTCATAAAAATGTGCAAAACCAAAGTCACTTTCCCTCCCCCCCCCACTTCATATGATATGAAACACAGTCATATACATTTGGCATTCCCATTTGTCCACCCAAATCTATCCGTAGCAATCTATTTTTCTCTGCTGGATACTCACTCAGCTTCTATTCAGGTAGGGAGAAAAAGAAACCCCTCCCTACCTCATTCAGCACAGACACCATGCAAGCCCTTGAGGAAGCAAAGGGAACTCTGTTCCTACTCTCATCCTTCACTTGGCCTAGAGCACAAAGGTAGAGAATGTGCTGGGAAAAGATTCTGGTTATAGCAGTAATATTACTAGTTTTCTGGTCAGCTTGCCATCACTCTTGTTGGGGGCACCTGTGGTGGCCAAGTGCTAAGGCAGGACTTCCCTCAGACCCTCCCTCACTCTTATTATAATCTTCCTTCCTTCCTTCCTTCCTTCCTTCCTTCCTTCCTTCCTTCCTTCCTTCCTTCCTTCCTTCCTTCCTTCCTTCCTTCCTTCCTTCCCCCCTCTTTTTCCTTCTCTCCTTCCTTCTCCTTTCTTCCTTCTTTTTCTTTCCTTCTTTTTCCTTCCTTCCTTGTTCCTTCTTTTTATCTTTCCACTTTCCCTTCCTCCTTTCCTGTCCCTTCTTGCACGCTCAAATGCAATAGGGAAAACATTTCTCCTTTTGTTTTGTTTTACTTTTAGTTCATTTTGCTAGCCCTTTGCCAGCAAAAACAGAGCTTGGGAGCCTACACGCACTCCTTCCCCTGAGCTCCGTTTTTGCTGGCGGGCCAGTCCTTTGCTTGATTCCAGGGCAGCCCTGTGGGCCAGATCCAAGGACCATCATGGGCCAGATCCAGCCTGTAGCTCTTGAGTTTGTCACCCCTGGATTAGAAGCACCAGAGCTAAGGATGGGTTTCATAACTCCCAAATTTGATTGCTCAGTTCTATCTCTTCCTCCCCACATCCCAGGAGACGTGACTATGCCTGGGAGCCAGGTATCACTTTCTAGAGAAAGAAGTGATACAAAATCTACTCGTATACCCAGCTCTGAACTGATCCCAAGAAAATTTGCCAGTGCTACAGAGGTAAGATGGGTCTGACCGAAAGGAAAAGTCTGCACTGTGAAGCCCCTAAAGGGCTGCTTCTATCTTGCCTTGACTTAGAAGAATATCCATTGTCAATTGGGCTAATCTTTGCCTATAGAGTCCTCAACTTACAACACTTCATTTTGTGACTGTTCAAAGTTACAATGGCCCTGAAAAAAGTGATTTATGACTTTTTCACACTTAATGACCACTGGAGCATCCCCATGGTTCCGTGATCAAAATTCAGATGCTTGGCAAGCTATTCATATCTGATGGTTGCAGTATCCCAAGGCCACATGATCATCTTTTGCAAGCTTCTGACAAAATCAATAGGGAAGCTGGATTCATTTAAAAACCTGGGGTCCTAACTTAAGAATGGCAGTGGCAAGAAAGGTCGTAAAATGGGGGAAACAAATGTCTCACTTAGCAACAAAAAGTTTAGAATTAGAATTCTTTATTGGCCACGTGTGATTAGACACACAAGGGATTTGTCTCCGGGCCATAAGCTCTCACTGTACATACAACAATATGTTTGGGCTCAATTGTGGACATAAATCATGGACTGCCTATATATTTTCTGCTCCCAAAAGTGTCTTGTTACTTGAAGCCTTTCTGTTTTGAAAAGATTATTATTTAATGAGCTGAAAGTAGAAATAATAAGCAAAGACCAGTCACAGAAGCTCAGCACCAGCAAAGTTGATCTACAAAAGAACCAATGCAATGGTTAAGGCGCTGGTCTAGAAATCAGGAGACTGTGACTTCCAGTCCTGCCTTAGGCACAAAAACTGGATGGGAGACTTTGGACCAGTCATTCTCTCAGCCCAACTCTCCTCACAGAGTTGTTATGGGGAAACTAGGAGGAGGAAGGATGTTAGGTATGTTTATCGCCTTGAATAACTTACAAAGGAATACAGGTAGTTCTCGACTTACGACCATAATTGACCCCAAAATTTCTATTGATAAACAGGGCAGTTGTAAAGTGAGTTTTGCCTTATTTTAAAATCTTTATTGCCACCGTTGTCAAGCGAATCAACTGCAGTTGTTAAATGAATCATGCAGTCATTAAACGAATCCGTTAAACAATTTCCCCATTGACTTTGCTTATTGGAAGCCAGCTGAGAAGGTTACAAATGGTGATCACGTGACCCCAGGACAGTGCAACTGTCATAAATCCATCCTAATTGCTGACCGACCAAATTTTGATCACATGATCATGGATATACTACAATGGTCATAAGTGTGAAAAATGACCATTGTCAACTCGTAAATCATTCCTATGCCTGTTTCCGAGTTGACATATGAAGGAGGATCAAGTGAGGTACTAATACCACTCTATAAAGCCTTAGTAAGACCATACCTGGAATACTGCATCCATCCAATTTTGGTCACCACATTATAAAAAAGATGTTGAGTCTCTAGAAAAAGTACAGAGAAAAGCAACCAGGATGATTAGGGGACTGGAGGCTAAAACATACAATGAACGGTTGCAGGAACCGAGCTTGGCTAGTCTAGTAAAGAGAAGGACCAGGGGAGACATGATAGCAGTCTTCCAATATTTGAGGGGCTGCCACAGAGAGGAAGGGGTCAAGCTGTTTTCTAAAGCACCTGTAGGCCAGACAAGGAATAATGGATGGAAACTGAACAAGGAGAGATTTAACCTGGAAACAAGGAGAAACTTTCTGACATTGGGAACAATCAACCAATGGAACAGAAGTTGCCCTTGGAAGTTGTGGGAGCTTCATCACTGGAAGCTTTCAAGAAGAGATTGGACTGCCATCTGTCAGAAATGGTGTAGAGTGTCCTGCTTGGGCAGGGGTGGGGTTGGACTAGATGACCTATAAGGTCCTTTTCAACTCTGATTATCTGTTATCTGAGGAGGGGAAAGGCCTGAGGGAGCAGTGTGGTAGATGAAGACCAGAAGCACATTCCATGCTTATTTTGTGGAGATTGTAGCCTAGGCTACTGGATCTTCTGCTCATGAAAATCCTTTGTTGGAGAGTGTGATTGATGACACCAGCCCGTGAACATGTTTCATTGGAGAATCTGATTTATGGCACACCTAGGGGATTTGGGGTAAATAGGGTCCTAGGTGATAGTAAATTATGTGTCTCAGCGTTGGCTTCATACGACATGTTGCTCCTAATAAATCTTTTGGATTCTTTTGAAGCTTGGCTCGTGGCTCATGATTTAATTAGGGCAATCGTTGGAACCCTGACAACCATATGTCACTTTTCCAGTACCATTGTAACTACTAACAATCACTAATTGTGCCATCACAATTCATGTTGCTAGACTGGAATGAAATGTGATAGACTAGCTACCCAGAAGGACTGAAGATGATTCAATGAAAACTAGCAGTGGGATGTGATTTGGGGTATGATTTGCAAAAGCTGGGAGTGTGTAGTGGAAATATGTATTCTCATATACAGTAATAGTGGGTGGCTCATACTAATGATAGGGCAAGATGAAAATTTGGATCAGAGAACATTGTAATACAGACATATTTTGCCTACATACTGGCTTAAAAGTTGCCAAGGCTGAGAAATATTGCTGTAATACATAAGAGCGGAGTCATAGTAAATTCAATATTTCTTTCTAAGCTTTTAAGCTTAGATAAAATTGGGGCTGTTAAAAGTCTACTCTGAAGTTGAAATATTCAATTAAATGCTCTCATACCTACTTTTTAAATATATATGTATATTTTAATTTTATAGCAAGAAACCCTTGTCGAGCAAGACCTGCACAAAAAGGGAAGCCTTGACAGGGAGCCAGGTAATCAGTGAGCAGTCTCCTTCCCCAAGGCTTAAAATAAATAAGGTGGCACCGATTGCGGAGTTTTCTGCGTCTTTTGTTGCAATAATAGCATACTGTTAAACGGGGGAGGCTTCAGTTCTTCATAGATGCTAAAATTTGTGCATGGATTAATTGTTTGAGGCCGAACTTCATGAGGTAAGTTAGATAACGATCTGAAACTTGTGGCACCTTGAAAACTAAAAACTATTATGGCATAAATTGTTGTCCACTTCATTGCCTGAATAAGACACATATATGCTAAAAGAAGGATATCTGTGGTTTTTCTGCTTAGAATGAAGAAATAAAATGTAGAAGATAGAAACCCTATAGACATAATTCCCTGGATTGATAAGGGCTGCAATTCTCTTTGTGTGTTAAAATGTGGAAATCTGTTGCCTCCCCAAGAGGTTAGCAACTGTCAACAGCCTAATTATTGTCTTTGCTTTAATCAATACATTTCCTTTATTCCTTTATTCCTTTAATTCATTCTTTAACATAACCTTGAGTCTTCAGCAATATTAGGTATGTATTCATTATTCGGAATGGTCCATGGGAATTAATACGGGGACATATAGTTGGCTCAAAATCCTGCATGCCTGTGCTGCTGACCAGTTCCTTAGCATCTACTAGTCTTCTGGCCTGAACTAATTTTATTTCTTTTTATTTACAAAAAAATGATTAGAAAGCCAGCATACTGCAAAGCAAAATATCACTTGTATTTGCAACAACGCCTCTGAGCCAGACGTAGAACCCAGAGAGGGTTTGCCACCCAACTAATTCTGGAGGCCCTGACCAGAAAGCAATTATTATACAATTATTTCTAAAATATACCAATGATTTTATTGCAGTGTTTATATACCACCTCAGTGCTGTACATAATGTCATCACACACAACGGTATCCCAGAGGGCAGCCTACATTTTTATTACAGGCAACATATAATTGCTTTTTATAACCTCCAGAATCCCCTCCAACCACATCTCTCAATTTCAGTGGCTTGATCACAATTGCCAAAATTCTGCAGTCCGATACCCGCCTTGTGACTCAGGAAGCACATAAAACATGTAGCTATTGAGCCTTAAGGAGTACTTAATGCAGGGGAACTCTGTTCTTACCATTCTGAATGACATATTTTCCCACTGTAATTCTCACTTGTCCCCAAAACCAACTGGGTTGGGGTCTAGCCACACTTCACCACCAAATAAACAGTATTCATAATACTGTAGCCGAGGCCATCCCATGTCCCACAGAACACAATTTTCAGCTTGAATGACACTGGTAATAATCTTGCTGTTGACTCGCTCTTGAATGCAAGTTTGTAGTAGACAATCTTTTCATGACCCTAAAGGCTTATTTTGGGTCATTTTGCCTTTACATTAGTATAGTTGTTGCATTCATCCCATTTTAATTCAGCCTTTAGCAAGAAAAAGGATTGGTATTTAATTCCCACATCAGGGAATTTTTTTGTTTTTTGTTTACAAATCTGAAGGTCCTCTTATTTGCCTCAAGTTTACCACCTGTTGTCCCTTCAGGATGTTCAGAACACTTTGAAAACCACAACTTCATTCTCTGACACAGGCTACTATTTGGAAAGAGAGTAGAAATGAGAAGTTGGATTTTCTATATCCAGCATTTAGCTCAGGAATACACAACTAACTTGGGCAAATCTGACTTTTGCCTCATGTGACGGGATTGGTGCTTCCCAAAGTAAGTTGGGCCAGAACAAAGAAATGACCATGGCCAATAAAATGGATATAGGCAGAACAATAACTACATGTTATTTAAGTAATATTAAAAATAATGTAATATAGACATTATTATGCTCTAGATATTTAATAATTTTTCTCATCACTTATAAATTAAAACACAGTGGCAACTTTTGCAAGATTTCAGAGGGCTACATTCAAAACTTTTGAGGTCGCATTCTATCCTCAAGTGTGTATGTCTTTTAGGTCATCATTCAGTCACAACTGTTTATTCTGTTCCATCTATTTAAACCTATGATTCAGTCTGTTTTGGAAAAGTCTGAATGAGTTTGCAGTATAGTAGTCTTTCATCCAGGACAGCCTCATCCTTTAAAACCTTGATTTTCTGTTGTCCAGGGTATCATTTGGCTTAACAGGATGTAATTTCAGCATGGTCTATCTTCCCCCACCTTGTTACTAGTGAAATATTTTACTAACAATTCTATTCCAGATCCTTCCCAATCTGTCTTTTGCCTTTTGTTTTCATTCTAGAGATGATCCTGACAGTTTTAAAAGCTTTATCCTCTCCCAGCAAATACTGAATGGTTATATCTTCATGACACTTTGGTTGATCTTTTTTATATTCTCTTCTGATTTTTCAAATATTAAGTCATGAATAAATTTCTTAACCTGCTTTGTTTTCTCCCAGGTGGTTCCATTTATTTATCTCTGAAGCTTCTTAGGGAATTTGTATCAAAACTTTTCCTTGCTTCCTTCCTTCCTTCCTTCCTTCCTTCCTTCCTTCCTTCCTTCCTTCCTTCCTTCCTTCCTTCCCTCCCTCCCTCCCTCCCTCCCTCCCTCCCTCTTTCTTTCTTTCTTTCTTTCTTTCTTTCTTTCTTTCTTTCTTTCTTTCTTTCTTTCTTTCTTTCTTTCTTTCTTTCTTTCTTTTCCCATATTCTCCCTTTTAATTGTTTTACTATTACCTTGTTTCCCAAAAAATACAAGTGGGTCTTATATTAATTTTTGCTCCAAAGGACCCATTACGGCTTATTTTCCAATTAGGTCTTAGTTTGGGGCAAATACAGTACTAAATGTGTCCATCTGCCTGATGATCTTAGCTGAGGCTTATTTTTTGGGGGGGGGTAGGGCTTATATTACAAGCATACTGAAAATCATGCTAGAGCTTATTTTTCAGCTGGGTCTTATTTTGTGGAGAACATGGTAGCTGTGTTCACACTATATGCTTAATTTGGTACCTGACCTAAACCTTTGTCTAGGCAACACATTGTACAACACATTGTACCATAGGCTAACTAAATGGCCTGAAATCATTTATCATGCTAAAGCCACAATAACCAGTTTGACATGTTGCAGTGAATGCAATTGCTAAATTAGTAACTGATTTAATTAATTAATTTGATATGCCCAATGATTCTGGGCAGTAAAGGATGTTCATGAATTCAGCTGTCAGAGAGCAAAACATCAGTGTGAATGGAGAGTGAAGGAACAAAAAAAAGGAGAGAAATATTGGGGATAGAAGTAAAACCTGGGGGACACTTATGTCCCTCCACACTCTCCATTCCTATAAGCTGGCTCTTTTCTGTCTTGGTTTCCTTAGCCTGCTCTTCCCCCCTCCCCATTTCCTCTTTATGCCAATATTGCTCACCCAAAATAAGTGAGTAGGAAAAGTCAGGATGGCCATTTGCCCTGAACCTGCTAATTAAAAAAAACAAAAACCTTATATGTTGATATAATATTTTATTTTTCTACATTCTCATTTTTAACTTTTACCATGACTAAAATCCTTGAAAGCTGGAAATAGTCAGGTAGGATTGCATTAACTCATGTATGTGCACACACACATATACCCCTCTTGCTTACTAAGCAAAAACTATCTTTTTACACCGTTTTATTGTTCATAAAAGTCTATGAAACTACAATTACACCCACCCACTTGATTTCTGAAAAGGCCTCAGGATCCAAAGATTCACATGGGATCATCTAGAGTAGGGGGGCCAAACTGGTGGCCTGTGGGCCGGAGGCGTCAAGCACAAGCCACACCTACCCCAGCTCCGCGAATCAGAAAAATATCACAAAACATCATGTGACAGCAACATGACACCACAAGTTTGACTCCTGTGATTTAGAGCAGTATTTCTCAACCTTAACAACTCTTAAGATGTGTCAATTTCAGCTTCCAGAACTACCCAACATGCTGACTGGGAAATTTTCAGAATTGAAGTTCACACACCTTTAAATGCATCCAATGTCTGCATGGGGGGGGGGGGCATGTAGGATTTGGAAACCTGCTATTGGTTGGGGAAGGTTAATGCAAAAACAAAAAAAACATAAAATGAACCTTTATTGATGATTTTAGACAAATGTTAGTAGAGGAAAGAGAAAAAGAAGAAAAAACGAGGGTTCAATTGAATCCCATAAGTTTGAATTATCAATAGAATAGAATAGAATAGAATAGAATAGAATAGAATAGAATAGAATTTTTTATTGGCCAAGTGTAATTGGACACACAAAGAATTTGTCTTGGTGCATATGCTCTCAGTGTATATAAAAGAAAAGAATCATGTTCTGATGTGCAGTGCTCTATAGCGTCGTTTTGAAGGTAGGAGTTGAAACAGTTTATTTCCAGGATGTGAGGGGTCTGTAAATATATTCACAGCCCTCTTTTTGACTTGTGCAGTATATAGTGCTCAACTGAAGGCAGGTTGGTAGCAATTGTTTTTTCTGAAGTCCTAATTACTCTCTGAAGTCTGTGTCTGTCCTGTTGGGTTGTAGAACCAAACCAGACAGTTATAGGGGTGCAGATGACAGACTCAATCATTCCTCTGTAGAACTGGATCAGCAGCTCCTTGGGCAGTTTGAGCTTTCTGAGTTGGCACAGAAGGAACATTCTTTGTTGTGCTTTTTTGATGTTGTTTTTGATATTATGTGTCCAGTTTAGGTCTTGTGATATGATAGAACCGTGATGGCGAACCTATGGTACGTGTGTCACACGTGGCACGCAGAGCCATTTGTATGGGCACATAAGCGCCAGCCAAACTTACCTGCACTGCAGATGCGCGTGCCTCCCAGCTGATTTTTTGGCCCGTTTGAGGTCTTTTTGCCCTCCTGGGGGCTCGGGGGAAGCCTCTGCAGCCTTTGGAGGCTGAAAAATGGGCCTTACAGAAGTACTGGAAGTGCCGAAACTGAAAGTGCCTAAACGGGCCCGTTTTTCTGCCTCCAAAGGCTGCAGAGGCTTTCCTTGAGCCCCTGGGAGGGTGAAAATGGCCTCTAATGGGCCAAAAATCAGCCGGGAGGCACACACATGCGCAGTGCAGGTAAGGGGGGGTTGTGCGCCCATGCGCAGGGTGTGGCAGGGCCAATGCCTTGGCACACCACAACACAAAGGTTCGCAATCACTGTGATAGAACCTAGAAATTTGAAGGTCTCTACTGTTGATACTATGTTGCCTAGTATTGCAAGAGGTGGAAGTATAGAAGGGATTCTCCTAAAGTCTTCCACCATTTTTATATGTATATGGCAATGCTACCACGTTTTCCTGAAAATAAGACCCAACCAGAAAATAAGCCCTAGCATAATTTTTTCCAGGATGTTTGTAATATAAGCCCTATCCCAAAATAAGTCCCAATTAAGATAATCAGCCAGACAGGCACATTTAATACTATTTGCTTCAAAATAACCCAAATGTGACTTTGGGAACAAAAATTAATATAGGACCCACTCTTATTTTAGAAGAAACATGGGTAGCTATGCCTCCTAGCTTGTACAATAAGCAAGAATTGTATATTTTTTCCTTTACATTTCAGATTAGGCCCATGCATGGCCTCTAATTGGTGGAGCTGGAACAAAACTAAATTTGGATTAATTTTATTTAAATTGAAAGGCTTAATTAACACAAAGTACAATTAGTATGATGACTTTCCCATTTGTACTTGGTCATTTTCCTTTCTTTCATATTTAAAATTTGAATTTGATAACATCTTTTAGATGTATTTGATGGCATGTTCAAGATTTTCAGGGCCTTAGTTTGTGCATTTCAGTTTTAAAAATTTTATTCTCATTCATTGAGCAGTGCCAGCCATGAGCAGTGAAACTGGCAGAGTAATAAGTAGGTTTCTTCTTCTTTTCATAGATATCATTTCTTAGATATCACTTCTTGTCCTTTGCTGTAGGCAAACTTGTTCCTCAACCTGGCAGCAGCAAAGTTTCCTTCTCTTCAGCCAAGGATGCTGTGTCAACAATCAGTAGTGTGGTTAGTAACAATCCATCAGCCAATCCTGGGTCTGGCATGACAGGAATGAGCAAAGATAAATTTCCAACCTCTGCTTCAGCCGCGTGTGCCAGCAATGATGGTGGAGCATCAGTCTGTGGAGCAGGTGGTTGCGGGAGCAAAACTGCCTGTTCTGGATCAGGTGGTTGCGGGAGCAAAACTGCCTGTTCTGGATCAGGTGGTTGCGGGAGCAAAACTGCCTGTTCTGGATCAGCTGGTTGCGGGAGCAAAACTTCCTGTTGTGGATCAGCCGGTTGCGGAAGCAAGATTTCCTGTTCTGGATCAGCTGGTTGTGGAAGCAAAACTTGCAGATCAACCAGATGTGGAAGCAAGACCTCCTGTGTATTGGCCAGATGTGGCAGCAAAATTTCCTGCTGTGGATCCACCGGTTGTGGAAGCAAGACTTCCTGTTGTGGGTCAACTGGATGTGGAAGCAAGACTTCCTGTTGCGGATCCATTGGATGTGGGAGCAAGACTTCCTGTTGTGGTTCCGGTTGTGGGCCAGGAGGATATTCCAGTAACAGTGGCAAGACTGGTTGCTGTGGATCAGCTGGTTGTGGGAGCAGCAGTGGAAAAGCAGGTGGTGGTTATGATTCAAGTGGCAGCAGCAAACACGGAACAAGCAATAGCAACAACAAGCACATTTTCTCATGCTCAGGTGGTAAGTCTTACCTCATGGTGCAGTTTCAGGTTCTAGGACTGAAATGAGACAAACAGTCATAAAAAATGGCAGAAGGATAAAGGAATTCTATGGAGACAATGTTTATTGGGTTGGGTGGGGGTGCTGTCATTTGATATCTATAGTTAATGGAGGATAGAAAAACTGAATACAAGTAATCTTGAGTTGCGACTCTAATAGAAATTGCCAGTCATTAATGGTCATAAAATGGGTCTGTCACGTGAGCAATCTGATTTGACAATATATATATATATTTTGCAGTAATTAAGCAAATGCAGCAGTCATCAGTGGGTTCCCATTGTTCACTGTGAGTGTGGTTTTGTAAAAGCTGGAAATAAAAGCTAGTTTTTGACAAAACTGTTGTCAAACAAGGTCATGTGACAGCAGGATACTGCAACAGGCCCCAAATGCGACTATGTTGCCGAGTGCTCAAAGTGCAGCCACACGATTGTGGGAGGGTGGCAACCATGGGAATTTCAGATCCGGATTATTAATCACTTTTTCAGGTAGATCATAACTTCAAACAGTCGTTAAGAGACCATTCGTAAGTCAAGGACTACCTATGAGATGTTTAATCAAAATTTGGCCTATCACTAAAATTGTTTCCATTTCTAGCCCTTGGTTCTGGAAACACATCATTTTCTTCATTTTTTTTAAACAGCAAATTCCAATATCATCATATAAAAATGGTTGCATTCCTGTGCTTTCAGTGTTTCCTTTCAGTGTTTTGTAATGTGGAGAGAGGTATGATGACCCAGGGCATGACACAAAGGCAACACAGTCACATAAGTAAGAAGAGTCCCTTTAATACTGCCAACTTTGCCCCCAATGTCCAGGTTACCTTCGGCTGGAGAAAAAATTCTCCAAAGAACAGTCTTTAAGTAGAGGAAATTCAGTACATACTGAAATTCAGTACAAAGTACATACAAACTGTAAATAAAAATCCACACAAACCATGCTGCAGCAATTAACTTGACAGGGCAGGATAAGGAATTGCAGACTTGAAAGGCCAACATAGTTGGGAAGACGCCAGGAACCCAGATAAGCCTTGACAATAACAGATAACTCACGATTTGCTTCCAACAACTTTGCTGTGCGTCGCTTCCCTTTTTAAACACTGTTTTCCCAGCTGAAGCTAATGAAGGGAATCAGGGCCCTTTCCTCCCCATAAGCCCTGCAACTCATGTTGCTCCCTTCTGTTCCTCCTTGCATGCCCTAGGATGAAAAGGGCGTGGGCCTGGATCTTCCTCCGAATTCCCTCTGCCTTGCTCTACCTCTCCCCTGCTCTGCCCAGCCAGACTTTGCCCTTCCCCAGCCTCCTTCACAGCCAATGGAGCCACAATCCTACTCCCTGTCAGCTGCTTGGCCTCCCCCTTGGAATCAGACTCCATCAGGGGCATGACAAGAGATTTCTTCTTCTTATGAAACACTAATGAGCTCTGATAATGGACACAAATCTAAATTTGCAAACCTTGTTCTTATTGTGTTGCTGGTATCGCTAATGCTGCAGTATCCTCATTGGTTTAAAACGCCCAAAGCGCTTAGCCTGTGCCATCCTATGATTTGTTGCACTGGAGTAATATAATTGAGTGGTAATGAAATTTGAGTTCTGGGCATTTGCTAATGCAAGTTATTGCTGCTGTTTTTCATGCTAGGAGCAAATCCATCTCACCGAACTCCATCAAAGCCGTCAGGCAAAACGTCCATGTATTCAGCAACCCCTCATCATGCTCATCATAACGAAGGCTCTTATAAAGTGAAACAAAAGAAGAAAGCAACTTTAATGGTACAACACTGCTTGAAAAAGCTGAGGGGGCTATGCTTGGGCTGAGGGAGGGGCTGAGATAGGCCTGAGGGGCTGAGGGAGGGCCTGAGATAGCAAGGAGTAGTTTAAACTCTGGGCTGACTGACCACCGCATGCGAAACATTGATAGCATTTTTTTAAAACAATCTTTTTTAATTTTGCTAGAATGAAGGAAGTCAACCACGTGAAAGGCACTCCGAGAAGAAGAGACGACTTAATAAGGGGAAAACCGGTAAGGGCCAAACTGTTTCCCCACTGGGTGTAACTAATTCACACTTTTTCAGGCCTGCTGCAGCAGTGGTGGGATTCAAATTTTTTTACTGCTGGTTCTGTGAGCATGGTTTGGTGGGGTTGGCTTGGCTTGGTGGGCGTGGCTTGCTGGGCATGGCAGGGGAAAGATACTGCAAAATCTCCATTCCCTCCCCACTCCAGGGGAAGGTTACTGCAAACCCTCATTCCCTCTCCACCTCACTAAACTGCTTTCCAGCTCCGTTCTCCTGTGCAGGGCAACAAAAGAAGACCCAGCCAATCAGCTGGGACTCAATGGGAGGCAGAGAATAGATGAGGGTGGGGCCAGTCAGAGGTGGGATTTGCTAGTTCTCCAAACTACTCAAAATGTCCGCTACCGGTTCTCCAGAATTGGTCAGAACCTCTGGGCTGCAGCAACTGGACATTTAATATCAGGCTTTCCACATCCAAATAATCTCCTTTTTTTACAAAAGAAAAGCACTCACTCCTACGAGCCTTTCTCTTCTTCTGTGATAACAAATGCAAATGTATGCTCTGAATATCTTTCCTGTGTCACGAAGGGCATTACAGGTACTCCTTGATGTACTGCCACAGTTGAGTCCAAAACTTCCATTGCTAAGTGAGACAGTTTTTAAATGAATTTTGCTCCATTTTATACAATCTTTCTTGCCCTGGTTGTTAAGGGAATCACTGCTGTTATTAAGTTAGCAACAGGGTTGTTCAGCGAATCTGGCTTCCCCACAGACTTTGCTTATCAGAAAGTCGCAAAAGGGGATCACATACATGACCTCAGGACATTGCAACCATCATAAGTAAGAGTCAGTTGCCAAATATCTGAATTTTGATCATTTGACCATGGGTCCTACAGTTGCACAGGTCGTAAATATGAAAAATAATCATATGTTACTTTTTTCAGCGCTGTTGTAACTTAGAACAGGCATTAAATGAATTTTTGTAACTCGAGGCCTACCTGTACTAAATATAGTATAAATTAGTCACCAGTCAATGCCATTGATTCATCCTTTCTATCTTGCTTTTGGTGGGCTTTTTGTGTCCCTTTTGGTGGGCTTTTAGCGGGATGTTCCATTTCCATCAGCAATGTTGCCAAAGTAGCTGCATGTTATATTTTGACAACCTGTGAGGCCATTGAAGGGATTGCCTGATGGCCAACTCCTGATTTTTCAGCAAATGATAAAACTGGATCAAAGAGTCAAAATGGAGGATTGTGAGGCCAGGAGATAGGCCAATATGGTGGGTAGATGAGTTTTGCTTTCCCTACTTTTGGGGGAAGAAATACTGACTTTTGTGGGGAACTATTTTGTGGGCTGAGAGTTTCTAGCCAGCAGGTTAGCATTGATTGATACAGGGGTCTCCAACCTTAGCAACTTTAAGACTTGTGGACTTCAGCTTCCAGAATTCCTCAGCCAACTTTGCTGCTGAGGAATTCTGGGAGTTGAAGTCCACAAATCTTAAAGTTGCCAAAGTTGGAGACCCCTGGATTAAAATATCACTTATTAGACATGTTGTTGATAAGCTATCAAAAGCACCTCAGACTTGTACAGAAGTGCCTGTGGCATCCTGACAGGTAAAATAGTGAAAATGATTCAGTCTTAATTTCCATTCTGAAATGAAAACATTTTGTTGACAGATTGGCTGACCACCTAGAGATATATTTCATCAAACAGTAATAATCCCATTTGGGAGAGTGAGCAGAAGAGAACAAGGCATCCTTGAAGTCTTTCCAGTGTTTCAGTTCCAACAGTTATATCTGACTTAGTAGATTTCCCTTATCTGACATTCAGCTGCGTTAGAGTTTTGTGGATTAAAGTGAGAGGAACGTTGGTATTTCAAGGATCCCTTCTTTAATTAGATTGCTGTGCAACATGTTAATGCTGATATTCCCCTTCTTTCAGAGCACATGACTACAAAATTTCAGGACAATGAGGAATGTGAGTCATCTTGTTCAGCTTATCTTCAGCGCTTGCTTTCTACTTCGTAAGTCTCAGACCTCCTAAAACATCCAGTTCTAACACTTGTATTGCTGAACCACAATCTCCAGAATTCGCAATAAGTTTCCTTTGTCATTCTGATGCGAAAAACGTTGCCAGGCTGTTCACTGGAGGGTACTATATACTATATGCTTCACAATCTTTCATTGACCCTCTCCATCACTTTTTGCTTTCAGAGACCAATCAGCACTTCGAGAGAGCCTCAAAGGAAAAGTAGGTCACTCTGTTAACCATTCTTACATTTGAGGTGACTGTGTACTTCTCAGGGCCGTGGTGGCACAGTGGTTAGAATGCAACATTGCAGGCCAATTCTGCCGATTGCCAGTAGCTCGATGCTTACCATCTCAAGGTTGACTAAGCCTTCCATCCTACTGAGATCAGTAAAATGAGGGCCCAGAGCAGGGGTGTCAAACTTGTGGCGTCACGTTGTCATTACATGCCGCATCGCAACCTTCCCCTCTTCGTTAAACCGGAGGTGGGCATGCCCAGCACATGATGCATCCAACCCACGAACCACAAGTTTGACGCTCCTGGCTTCGAGAGCGCTGTAAAGCACTCTGAAGTGATAAATAAGTCTACGTGCTATTGCTATCCAAAACCATCTGATTCATAGAGAACCTAAATGTTAATAAAATTGTATTTAGACATTGGAGCTCTGTTTGCCAGTTTATCCCCCATAAAATTTCTGCACATGAGGAAACATGCAGGTATAATGAGATTGCATTTACACAACATATTTAACTGAGTTACTGCATTTTGGCTTTGCACAGTGTGTTAACTAAATTGCCTTATTTCTAACATTATGTAAGTAGGGCTGTGTGCTAGTCCAGATTTGGAGACAAAAAGAAAATTAAGAGGCTTTCCTCTTTAAATCCTGATCATCAGCACACAAGCAGTTTTTCTCCATAGCTGCCTCAACCTTTTTAACCTTTATTCCTGAATGGAGAATGGCCGCCTCCTTAATGGATCTCTGGGAGCAAATGAAAATTATCTCTTTTGTTGAACCAGGTGAGCTGGTTTCCAAGCATCCAAAATGCAATCACATGTCCATGGGGCAGATGCAGCCATCATAACTTCAAAATTGGGATGTAATTTTCAGGGATCCCTCATACCTTGGAACCAGTCATAGGTCAAGGACTATTGTATGTCATTGATATAGATCAAGGTCGAACATGCATACAGAACTATTGGTTCAGCAGAAATGCATTCAGGAGATGGTATAGATTTTCATCCTTCCCTGAAAGTCCTTATTTGGAGTGATGCGCAGCAGGTCTTTTTGCCTGTTATATAACACCTCTTCGTTTCTTATTAGGTCTCTTCTTCGGAACTGAATAACATCATCCAGAATATCATGACGTGGGTAGTGTCAGCAGTCACAAGTATCCTCTATCCAGCTCTCACCAAATTTGAAGAGAGGGTCAGGACACGGGTGTACACAATCTCTGAGGAGTCTGTAGTATCTTCAGAGAACTCCAGCAGCTGTACCAGTTGCAATGAAGACCTTTGTGAAAGTTATGGAGGCCTCCCATCCTTTGCCAGTAGGAAAGTCAGCTTTACTAACACAAGTATGAAACCTACCACCAGCTCTCTGAGTGAATTCTGTTCTACTAGTGGGAAACCAGTGTCAACCTCTCTGCTCTCCTCGAAGTCTTCCTTTACCTCTTTTACCAAGAGCACCCATCTGTCTCTAGATAGTGAAATCCTTAAGGGGAAATTTAAGAGAGGGAAAACAGCTGTTTTTTTCTCTCCCTCAAAAGACAATGGTTTTCTGTCTACCACACCAAGCATGAAGAGTTCCAAATCAGACAGCCACCTCTCCCAAATGCAGAAAAGTTCTACAGATGATCCGGACAATGTTAGTACTGCATACCCCAGCAAACAAAAGCACACAATGCCAAAAGGGCTCCATTGTAAAACTGAAACGACCATGACCACTGATTCAGAAGAATTGCCACCTGCTGGAAGGGACCAGAAGCCACCAAATTGCTCTACTCGCCAAAGGGAGACCATCGATGTGAAGGACCTTAAGATTATTTTCAGTGAGCTGAAGTTGCCTCTTGCCAAAGTTACTGCAGTGATTCTGGATGACATCTTCAAAAAAATATTAGGTGACCTGGGATGTACAGCTTGTATTGTCTCTATTTCAATGGAAGTCCTTCTTGAATCCATATCCGACAGCTTGCTAGGCAACCATTCTGCCGAGCCCCCAGTTGCTGGTTCAGTTTCAAGGGTGGCCAGTTTTGTCGCCAGTGATATTGTTGAAAATGTGCTCAGTAAACTCCACTGCACTGCTCAGAAGAAATATTATGAAACCATTTCCAGAGATGACTTCTCCACAGAATGGAAAGCAATGTGCCTTGCAGCCTCTGAGAAATTTACTGACTCGGATCCAACCTTTTGGAGGGCTCAGATGCCCCTGCCCTTTGAGTCCATGCTGGGCCTTGCTGAGGAGATTGTTCAGATTATTATCGACAAACTGAAGGTCTTTGCTTTGTCAAGCCAAACGAAAGTATCCCAGTTTGAACTCTTTTCTAAAATCAAAGCAATTGGCATACCGCTAGAACAACTTTATGCAGCAGTCCCGCCACACACAGCAGAATCCGACGCCGCAAATGCCATTGTGAAAGACACCGTTCGCAAGATAGTTTCCAAGACAGTTACCTCTTCAGAGACAAATATCCTTCAATATGTGGAAGAGATGATTGGCAACATCCTATGCTACATCCAGCGGCAGGTGAGCCAAGAAGGAATGATTCCATCCAGAGAGAGCTCAGTTATCATCCAGATCATTAACGATGTATTCAACAATCTCAGTACTGAGAAACTGAGGATTCTATCTCCATCAGCAAAACCCAGCTTTTGCCCCAACATACAAAGACAGCCTTCCAGCCACAAAGCTTCTGAAACCATGACAACACTCTTTACAGATGAGAAAAACACAAGAAAACCGTTTCCTCCTGTTAATGTTCCTGGCATGGTCATTTACTCTGAAGCTGAACAGGAAGAAAAAGATAAGCGAATTCAGGATGGGAAATTAAATACCAGCAAGGTCCAAAAGCTTGCCTACAATGGTTTTGGTCTTGAACCACGACAAAGAAGCCGGTCTCACTCCAAATCTGCTTTGCAAGATGATGGGGAATTTCTAGACAATGATATGACGATTCAGTCAAAATATCTAGAGAAGACAGAAAGTACTTTGGACACTCTTGTGCAAAATGCCATTTTTTATTCTATGAAAAGTCCAGAAACTGCTACACTTCTCGCTGACTCAGGGTCGAAGGCAAGACAAGGGACAACAGATCCTGAATGCACTTTAGAGCAGGCCTTGAAACAAATGGAAAACAACTTTAAAGGGGAAGAACAATTGCCAATCGTTGAAATGGTGCAAAATCTCTTAAAGGAAACATTCCAGCATGTTTGGGCAGAGCAAACAGTCTGCCCCCCCAGTGCTCGTCCTTCATCTCTTAGCCAAGTGAACATGAGCCGGCAGCAGGCAGAGGAGCAACCTACCTGCAAAGGACAAAATGAAATCATTAGTCAGATTCTAATCTCTGACACAGAGGTACAGGCTTTTACAAACGATCTGGTAAAAACTGTGTTCCAAATTCTTTCCCGCATTGCTCAATCTGACATGCAGGACACCATGAACGGGCAATCTAGCCTCGTTTTCACTGATATTCTTCCTCTGAGTGTGCCCACAGAAGCTAGCAAAAGTATACCAACAGTGCATTTCAGAGACCCCGAGAAGTCCTTTGAGTCAGAATTTCCACAAGAAGTGCAGAGTAGCAGAAAAGCCATGTGTGAACCAATGCACATTAGACAGCCTGAACATCCATCTAAGTCAGATCTGGTTAATGATTTAGTGCAAATTTTTATAGCGAAACTGGAATCCTTTGTCATATCCAAAGTGGAATCTCAGTTATGCTTAGATGTGCAAAACTTAAAAATGTCAATTAGTTCAGACTTTTCCTCGGCCTTACAAGAAGAATTCAAAAGAGTTCTAGCCAACCAACATGGTAATTTTCCCAATTGTTTAGAGGATATTTTTAACTCCTACAATAATTCTATTTTAGCTGCAAAAGAAAAACCGGAACAGGCAGTATCGTTGTCTTTCTCAGATTTAAAATCATATGCCAGTGATGTGGCTAGGTTGATTTTGAAAAATGTAAAGCACGAGCTGGATAAGGAGGTAGATAAAATTTCAAGTCCTCCTGTTATATTCTCTGAAAGCATAGCGGCTACCCAAATTGTCAGCATGGTTTTGACTATTTTTGCCCCCCAAGAACATCTTTCTGAAGCAAAGACCTCTTTACCACGGAACGAAAGTGTATTGGAAAAAGTTTTCAAGAAAAACCCTACTTATAAAAGAGATCTTCAGACTCAAATCCAAAACACAGTGGAAACTCTTTTAAATGAAATCTTCCAGACGATAATGTTAGATATGGACAATTCTGGAACAGGGGAATTACAGTTTCCCAAGGCTGCAAATTGCAGCACAAAAAAATCATTGTCCAGCCCAACTGGGGTGAAATCTGATGCTTCGCTGGTTTCCAATGACTTGGTGGATATTGTGTTTGAAGATCTGAGTTCTGGTCTTGCAGCTGCTCTGAATATGAAGGGGGCACTTTCATCTCAACTCCAGTCCCTTCTCTATGATTTTGTGCAGAAGACCGTAGAACCTCTGGCACAGTTGAAAGAACGTGGATCCAAAGCTGGACACAAGAGTCGTTTTCCAGATCTCAAAAGAAGTAAGCATCAACTCCCTGGTGTATCAAAAGCTGAAAAAACATGTGGCAGAAAACTGGCGGAATTTAGCTCTAAGCAACTTCCAGAAATAAAAGACTTTTCTCCTGAAGGCATAGCAAAATATTTAGTTGATAATGTCTTCCTCAGACTGGAAATGTTTGTTGAAAGTAAACTAGAATCTGAACTGGGAATGGCTGCTAAGCAAGTAAAGCCATCTCGTCTTGAAAGTGGATATTCAGTATCAAGTCCACAAAAAAACACAGAATTCAAAACAGGCAACCACTGTGATACAGCAAAATTAGCAGTTCAGGACTCTCAATATAATTTAAGGCTCTGTGCTGAAAAACTGACTTGCACCATTGTTAAAGTAATTCAGAAGGACCTGGAACAGGAGATGCTTTCTTGTCAAAATCTCCTCCCCCATGAAGAAAATGCTTCTGCCAATGAAATTATGAATGACCTCCTCAAGATCATAACTGTTCAGATAGCCTTGACTGAAAATGAGATTCAAAAAAGAGTTCTGAAAAGGATTTTTAAGAAACAACAACCTGGACAGCATGGAGGTTTTCCACTGTTGGCAAGTGTGGAAGATGTTCTTAACCAAGTTACCCAACGAATAATGGGAGATCTGGGACTTTTGTCCTCTTTTAATAATGATTCTGTATTTTTTAATTCTGAACCCAAGTCTTCGCACTATAACAGAATGATGGACACTGCATCTCAGGCAAATGCTTGTAATGTAGCTGGTGAGATTGTGGATGGGATACTTAATAAGATGTATTCAGCAGTTGTGGACACACTGTTTAGCTCCAGTGAAGTAAAGTTAGAAACAGATAATTCAGTCATCAATAAAGGTTCATCAGACATCCAAAAGATTACTCTGGCAGTATCTCAACTCCAACCTTCTCCACAGTCCTTGAGTGAAGAACTCGTTCAAAGCGTTTTGAATAAAATTGCCTGTTTTGCTGCATCTCATTTGGAAGAGGTCCTTCCCTCTGTGCAACAGAGATGGAAAGGGCAGTCATCTTTTCAATGTGACATGCAAGCTGCCAGTAACACAATAAGTAGGCCAAGAGCAATGTCAGATGATTCGGAAAGCTCGTTCCTGAGAGGGACTTTGTCAAAATCTGACTTGACAGTATATGCCAAAGATGTAGTAAGCAAAGTTTTGGGAAATATTATTGATGAATTCAAAACAGAAAATTATCACAGAACTATATTTCAAGTCAATACCTTGTCATCAGAGCAGATCTCCAAAGCAAGCGAGCTCATTAATTCTGTTGTGCATGATCTACACACGGATGATGTGCAGATTTCTCACATGCATAAACCGGCTTCTCTGAACCGGTCCCAAAATGATGGACTTCCTTATACCCAGATGCTCTTCCAGTTTGAAATGACAACTAAAGACATCCAGGGAAAGCCTAAAGGCCTCTTTTATGAAGATTATGCATGTTACCTCAATCATATCCTTCCGAAGGAAGGCATATTAAGAGAAATTTTTGAACAGCAGCTATTTACAGATGCAAACATAAATGAAACCCTCAAAATGCAGCAGGTGGCCGAGAATATTGTAAGTGAGGTTTACATGAGAATTCGAGATCTAGAACCTTCTGTTTGCATTTTGAAGAAGATTCCAGGTGAGCTCAACGAGCGACTATTCTGTTGCAGTTTTAAAAAGGTTGATGGCCCTAGGCTTTTTCACAGCGATTCTCAGGCAGAGATTGGCTGTGTTGCCAGAGATATTGTAGCAAGCGTGTTTGAAAATGTTCACAGATGTTTATTATGCAGTGTTCCTACTTCTCAAGATAAATATAGCTTTTTGGGACAAAAAAACCAGGCAGGACCCAAAGGATGTGCAAAAAATCCAAAGCATCGATTCACTCAACCTGAATTTCCTTTTTATAATGTTTCACTGAAAAGTGCTATGGACACAATTGACAAAATAGCCAAAGAAACAGTTGAATGTATTGTCATCACACTGGAGACTTTTGTGGTTCGACATTTTAAACAGGACTTTAAATGTAATTTTTTGGAAATAGTGAAATTTCCTTTAGAAAGCCTTTGTTTTGCACAACTGACACAATCGTTAGATTCTCTTTCAGGTCATATAGGAAACATAGCAGAAACAACGGTGGAAGCATTACGAAACAAACTGCAGGGAGACCCTGGGAAAGGAACATTGCCTACTTTAGGATCTACCCATAACTTTCTGGATTTCAGCAAGTTGGGTGGTGCTGTCACCAGGGAGTGCATTGAAACTGCTTTCCAGCAGGTGCAAATGCTCCACTCTGAATTGAGTGTGTATGCCAACAATGCTGTCAGCAGCATTCTTGAAATTATTAAGCGCACTTTGGACAGAGAACTACTCCATAAGGAGGCCAATCTATTTAGCAGCTCTTCTGAAAGCTTGGTGGCAAGCGAGACTATAAGTGTCATGTTGGATCGTTGCAACGAAAGCCTTACTGAGATCACCTCTGAATTAATGGTGGAGAACCTCCAGCTAGAAATGTCAGGACGAGCATTTGCCAAGGACAGGGCTCTTGCCCAGAATCATTTTAAAACACCAGGGGTGAAAACAACTTCTAAAACTTACAGAAAGGTAGATACGAGGGATAGTTTCCCACCAATCAATGTTCCCGGCATGGTAATCTACTCAGAGGAGGAGAATGAAGTACAAGAAGAAGCCCCAGCTAAATTTCCTTCTGTCTTTAAGTATTCGGAGTGGGATGCTCCTGCTGCCTCAGAGAGAGGGAAAGGTAGATCAAGACATCCCAGACGACGAAGACAGGCTAAAGGTCAAGTCAAACTAGATTGCCTTGAGGAAGATTGGCTTCCCCGACAAAGCTCTATTCCTGAGGGAAGCATTTTGGAAAAGCTCTTTAAGAAAACAGCAGACTGTGAAGTTACTCCTAAGCAAGCTGGGATGGGACATCAGAAGAAGGCCAACCCCCTTCCTCACAAAGAATCCTTTGCAGGGAAATACCCTTTTGCAGGTCCAGAAAGCACCTGCTATTCTGCCTACTGTCCTCTGAAACTTGGCCATACAGCTGAAACCATTGTCAACACTCTCCTATGTGAGTTTGGAGTGGAAGATGAGCCTATGTTGCAAAGTAGCTACAGTGAGAAATCCAGACATCTTTCTCCATTGAAGGAAAAATCTCACCTGAGATCTTCAGGCTCCTCCAAATTCGTAGAACCAAAGCACAAGAAGCAAAGCTTACTCAATCGCTGGGAAATCAGGTTGAGTGATTCCAGTGACAAGACACTGACAGAAGAAAGCTGCCTCATGCTGGACAGTGGCAGCCTTCTCTCAAAATGGGAGAGTAAGCAGCATATCTTCAAATGCAAGAGTCCAGAGAAATATAAAGAACTAGAACTTATGGCCTGTGCTCATGTTCCAGATCCCTGTGAGACTCTTCTGCTAGCCAACCACATTGTTTTGAATGTCATCAAAGAACTGATTACCTTCCAAACTAGAGGTTAGTCTGAGAGCTTTGTAGCAGATAATGTTCAATAAGCTGTATAGCTCACATTTCCTTAGATCAGAAACATTTCCGTCTCTAAAAGATTTTAACTAAATTGCTTGAAAATCCTCTTCCTTGCTCCCCTATGAAAAAAAAAACCAGTTCACACATATCAACAGTTCATTGTTATATGTTAGACATTGATCTATCTTTCCAGTGTTGTATAATAATTCCTTTGTGTGTATCCAGTATAAGAATTTATGTTTCTGTGAGAAGTAGTATTTGCCATAAATTTATTTTGATAAATCCATTCATTTAGCTCAAAATGTACCAGTGGCAGGAAAACTATGCAACCTAATGTTTCATCTCTCAAATTACATCTTCAACTATTGTACCCCAGATGTGAAATAGTAACCTGTTCATGTTTACTTCCGTAGATGCTTTGGATGAAGTGTTCTGCAGGACTTCTTTGCCAGCATGGAAACAGGAACAAATCCACTCTGAATCAAAGTGGCTTCAGGAGCAAATATGGAGGAATACATATCTGCCTTCTGGTAGAAAGCAGTCTTCATGCCATGATGTGTTTTGGGAACCTTTGACTCAAGCAGTTCTTTCCAATGTGCTGTACAGCATTTCAAGTCCCAGTGCACGCCACAACATGCCAGAAAGAAATGAGTTTTTTGAAAAGTCCCTTTCAATGTTTTGCTCTGTGGATGCTTGCTGTCCTGAACATGGGCTGAGAAGCTCTAAAAACCCTCCTATGAACATTGAAGAGTTAGCATTCCACATTTCTGAGGTTATCATCAATTGCTTGTGTGAACGGAACATTTTGCAAGAGAGTTTCAACAGAAAAAGTTTTCAGGCTAGGAGATCAAGAAGAATTTTTGTCCCACCTCTATGTTTGGTTGACTTTGATAATGTTTATCAACCTCTTGTGAAAGAGGTTAATAATGTATTGTCATTGGAAATTGAAATGAGAAGCAAATATGCAAACCAAAAAAGAATTGGAGATAGTTTTTCTCAACAGCATTTGATCTCTTCACCTCGCTTAAGTAGAGCTTCCAGGGGTGATTGTAGAGGCTCCAGTGATGTCAAAAGGATGTCCTGTCTCTCAACAATGGATCAAATAGCTCTTAAAAACAAGAGGCTAAACAATGTTGCTTCTAATTTGGACAGTTTCATCCGTAGCCTGAAAACCAGTGAGTCAAAAAATATTGTCAACAAAGTTTTGCACATCATTTTAGATTCGTTATGGCCTGATCAGTCACAGAATGAGTTTGGCAGGTCCTACCCAGATGCCCGCTTTCAAAATATCATGCCTTATCAAAATATGAATAGATCAACTAAAAAACAGCTACTTTATTCCTCGATGTGTCCACATGCTTGCAAACTTAGTAATGACCTATTTAACAGCAACTTGGGTCTGTCTCCCAAGTCTGTTGTCCTCTTGGATGTTGTGAGTGAAAAGCTGATCCGGGCACTTTTGGACAAATGCCTCTTGACAGATAATTTTACGAGCTCTTTTGCTTTTGATGAGTTTCCAGAAAATGAACAGCTTCGTGATGCAAGGAAGTGTGATGATGAAGTCTTGCCCTATTCATATAAAGAGTTTAAAGTCCATGAGTCTGATTCCAGCACCTCCCTTTTCACATATGACGTTAGATACATAGAGGAGCCATGGGTGGAGGCTCAGTCAGGAGTGTCTTCCTGTGAATCAGCCCTGGATGTTTTAGCTCACACTCTGGTAAAACCTGTAATGACAGAGCTTTCCTTCAGCATTGAGCATCCCAGACAAATGAGAACTTCTTCAAAAAAGATGGTTGAATTCACAAAGCCAGGCCCTAGAAAAGGACACGGTCAAGCATTTAATAAAAAGCATGCCCGCTATGGTAAAAATGAAATGTGTTCCTCATCACAAAGTAGAAAATCAGAATCTAGGGCAACTAGTCCAGGAAGGCGTCAAATGAGAAAAAGAGAAAGACACCGGTCCGTTTTGGATGCAGCAATGCAGCGTAGACCAGTTGTACCCATCTGCACATTACCTGCAAAGAAACCTTGGTTTGCAAGCTGCAAAAAGAAGTACTATAGAAAAGAAGTGGTGACAGTGACAGAACATGGAGATCATCAACTCCAGCCAGTTTTTTCTGCTATTTATTCTTCACTGTTTCTGGAGGACATTGTTTCTCAGCTCTTGATCAAGATCTTTTCTTCACTGAAGAACAAATATGATCGAGATTCTTGTATCGACCTTCATGAGGTGAACATATTGTTTGTGCATGCACTGATGGAAGAATTTAAGAAAGCTGGTGTGGGAGTCTTGCAGAGAGCTGAGGAGAAATCATACTTCTCACTTGTGGATAGTCGAGCTGTCAGCAGAATAGCTGACTCCATTTTAAGAGAGTTTGGATTCCAGTTAGCTGCAGACGGAGACACGGGAAGGGACATAGAGAATCTGGCTGAGAGGGCAGCTGAAATTATCCTGACGGAAATTTTGGATTACCAGTTGCCACCAGCAGTGTTTAGAAGACTACCTCAGAGTGCTTTCAGAAATGTTAAACCTGGACCCATCATCCAAAACATTGAGCGCTGTGTCTGCTTTCCTAAAGTAAGAATGAGTAAGCCACCTCCTCCAGCATATGTTACTATATTGTCTGAGAAATATTTAGAAAGAGTAGTAAGTCGACTCCTAACTCAGCTTTTCCCACCCTCAGAGGATACTCCCTGCAGGCAAGACAAAAGCGATATGTCAGACGTTGACTTTAATGAACTCTGTTCCTATATAATCAAACATGTAATGAAGTCCATTTCAAAACACAAAATCTGGGTAGCAAAAAAGGATGATCGATGCCGATTACATTCAGAGAAAGAGATTGAGAACATGGTTGATTCAGTCTACGGAAATATGTTAAAAAAGTCTGGCTCACAACTCTCGATACAAAAGGATGTGGAATGCAGGAATACTGCTTTTATCGATTGCATGACCAGCTTCATAATTCAGGAAATCACTAACCATCACCTTCAGACTTTTCTTTCAAAAGATGAAGACTTTTTGGAAAATCCTGAGCCTGAAGCCTTGTCTGAGAATATAGTCAGGACAGTTTTGGATAGCATCAGTGAATCTTCAGTGTCTTCTACTGAGGTTTTCCCAGCTAAGTTTTTAGAAGAAATTGTTTCCAGAGTTTTATCTAAAATATTTTCTACTTCTTTAGATGAAAAGAAAATGTCTAAAGGACAGCCTGAAGTTGAGCTTGGTAAAGTGATTAAAAGGATAGCCAGTTCAATCAACTTGCAGTTTGGCAGAGCTTCAGTTAGCGGGGTGCAGAAAGGAGAAGAACAGACTCTTGGAGCTCCGTTGTCCGCTGTCATGGATGATGTGGTAGATTCTGTATACAACAACATAACGAGAGAAAAACAGATGATTGTAGGAGGTGATGTCAGCAGCATAAGAAAGAATGCCATTTATGACAATGTTAAAAGATTGATTGAAAAAGGCATCTCTGATTATCTTTTGCACCCTTTGTTTTCTGGAGATTTGTCTAGAGTTTCTGGTTTACCTGCACTAGAAGTTAGTGATGCTGTTAGAGTCAAGGAATTCCACGAGGATGAGAGTTGGCCACCATTTAGCACCTTGTTATCATCAGGGTTCCTAAAAGATCTCATCACTGGTTTACTTGCAAGGATTTTCCCTTCCACGCCAGCTGGAGATGCTTCAACCACTTGGAATAAAACGGCCATGTCAGAATCTGACTTAAGCAAGCTCTCCACTCAATTGCTCAATGATGTTCGGTTGAAACTTTTAAAACATGAAATCAGAGTTATAAAGGATACACACCCTGAACAGTATCAATATTCCGAGGAGGATATTCAGAACCTGACAGATTCTTTGTGCAGCAAGATCATACAGAAATCTGGCTCCCTTGAAGCTGTCCAGAGAGATGTGAAGAATAAGAGCAACGCCCTCATTGATCAGCTAGCTGGCTTTCTTGTTGGAGACCTCCTCCAACAGCACGTTGAAGCTTTTGTATCCAGTGAGGAGACTTCTGGTTGGGATAGAGCTGCTGCAGGAGACTCTATGGAAGGTTTAGAAGTTTATAGAACTGCAATCAAGCCCTTGGACCTCAGGGAAGCAATTGAGAGAAAAAGTAAAAGTTCGCCTACTTCTTTGCTGGGAAATGTTATTTCTGAATTGCTTTCAAAAATCTCTGATACATTATCAGACATCCCTCTTAGTGCCTCTGGGGAAGATATGGGAGATGTGGCTATGAGGTTGGCAAAAACGGTTACAAAAGAGCTTGCAAAAGCTCACATCAGCGTTCAGGAGGGTCCAGACGAGCCTCTTGGATCCGCTCCACCAGATGCAAATGTAGCAGACCAGAATCCATTTTATAAGGGTTCTTCTATAGAAAGCTTTCTGTCCAAAGAAGATACAGAAGAGGTAGGGGATGCTTTACCTTGTCAAACAACCACTATAAAAATTGAAGAAGCTGTAGATCACCTGCTTCATTCAGCATGCCCATCAAATGTATTAGAAGCAAAGTGCCTCATCCAGGAAAATCTGATGGAAGAACAATGTGGTCCTCAGGAGCAGCCTTCAGTTTCACCCTATATCACTGTGCTCTCTTATCCAGTATTAGAAGCTATCATCAATAGGTTATTTGCCTATATTTTCCCATTGGCTTCTAATACTACTGCAACTTCCGATAAAGGAGAAGATCTATATGGATCTGAATTGCAAGACAGACTCTGCCAAATTAAGATGGACATCATGGCAATAATTTTGAAACAGGCCATCTGGACCAGCACTTATGGCAGTGAAAATGAAACTGGTATTTCAGAAAAAGTAATAGAAAACATGGTGGATTCCGTGTATTGTGATGTTCTACATGAGGTCCTGCTGCAGCAGCCTTTCTCGGAAGACAGAGAAAGCTTAAATAATTTGTATGTCACGCAGATAGCTTGTTTCATTATTAATGAAATGTTTAAGTATCATCTTCAGTCTTTAACAGCAGAACATGCACCATCTTACTTAAATGATACTAGGAACATTCCAGACTCTGGAATAACTGTATTTCCTTGCATGGTCTTAGAAAATATGCTTAACCAGCTCTTGGAGAAATTATTCCCCAATCCAGAGAACATTGCTGATTGTGCTGGCAAATACGATGACTTTTCTGAAACTGATTTCACTGAGATGGCTGCAAACTTGAAAGGCTGTGTTGTTACAGAGATTTCAGCACATGAAGTCAAGCTGGAAAATGTCTCGGAGCGAATCCCAGACATGGATCAAGAGACTGAAGAAGACATTGCTAATTCAGTGTATAATCAGATGTTGCAAAAGTGTTGCTCTCAGGGTGAACTTCAAAATACTCTCATGGCTCAGGGGAACAGCACTGTGCATGAAATTGCCAGATTACTCATAAGAGAAATTTTAAACTTCCACTTCCACCCATTTTTAAGTAGCAATGATTCTTCTGAATGCTCCAAGTGGCAAAAGGAAAGGCAACAAGTTTCTAGTCGCACCTATTCTGCCCAGTTTTTAGAAGACGTGGTTGTTGCTTTCTTTTGCAAATTCTTGTCTTCCCCTAATATTTTGGCATATTCTAAGGACACTAATTTATCAGAGAATGAGATGAGAAATCTAGTGATTGAACTTGTAAATGGTTTGGTAATTGAATTTAAAATGTCAGAAGTTAAGGTCATGCAGAGCACAGAGGAGAATATCTGCCTTCCACAGATAGGTGCTGAAAAAGTGATTCAAATAAGTAATTCTATTTATGAAAAATTACTGCAACAATTTGGGTCAGAGTTTGAGATTTTTAAAGCTTTTCAAACAAACAGCTGCCTGTTAGCAGAAAAATTGGCTTCTGTCATATTAAGAGATATTTCTGGTTTCCATTTGATGCCTTTGTTTACTGGTGACACTTCTCCATATTTGTTTTCATTTGTGGAAGCTGAAACCATTGTTGACAGAGTGGAAACTCTCCTCCCAGAACCGCCATCCTCTGGTTCTGTATTTGGAGATATATTTGTTAAGATATTACATCGAATATTTCCTTCTTGGCTCCCTGATAGTAGATCAGCTTCTCCTCATCTAACAGTGAATGAAGAAGGGAAGAGAAATCCCACTATAGGCCATTTGAAGGAAGAACCAAGTTCTGACGTCAGCAAAACTATTGAAGACATAGTACAAAACATTTGTAAAACAATCTATGTAAAGCCTGGATCTCCGAACAGAAAACAGGAAAGCACAGCTGAAGGGCCAATGGAAACAGGGTTCCTCAGTAAAACAAAACAAGGTTATCATACAAGACCCCAGTTGATGCAGTTTGATAATGGAGTTGATACTTATTCAGCATCCTTCTTGAAGGACATCTTTAGTGGGTTAATCAGCAAATTACTCACATCTACAGCCAGTGTGTGTATGGTGGGGAAACAAGGGACTGAACCTTCACTTAAATATTTAATTGAATCTATATTAAAGGAGTTTGCAAAGTCCCCAGTAAAAGTGCTACAAATACCTGAAGGTGGGCAAACTTTCCCAGATGTGGAAAAAGCAGAGATTGCTAAAATTATCCATGCTTCTTTATGTAGCATTTTGCAAGATCAGAGATCTGGAGTCCCAATCTGCATGGACAAGGAAAATGGTCAGACGCTTGCAGAAAAATTGGCTAGTGCAATAAAGAAAGAAATTTTAGGCTACCAGATTCAGGAAGTACAATCAAGGACATTCCAAGATGCAGCCTCTGAACCTTTTGAATTTGGAGAAATGACTAACAAAGTGTTCACAGAGGTGAAGAAAATCAGTACTCCATCCCAGATAGATACACCATGTCCATTTCTAGTCTCTCAGAGATTTATCTATGATGTCCTTGCTTTCCTCTTATCTAAAATCCTCCCTCTTCCTACAACATTCTCTACCGATACTGAAGAGCGATGTGCAGAGTTCGATTTCATTCACATGAAACTTCTGAGCAAAGTGATGGCTGAAATCTCAAAAAACAAAAATGCAGAGGTTAAGTATCTTGATCGTGTGCAGCCCAACCGTGTTGTCAGTCAAACTGTAGCCAACTCAATCTATAACAATCTTTTGCCAGAATTTGGAAGTACTTCCGATGTTCAAAAGTGCATCAGAACTGGCTGTACAATTCTTCTGGAGAGGATTGTGGACATTGTGATCAAAGAGATTTCTGGGAATCAAATGCAGATGTACTTTACGGAAGAGTTAAATCGACAGCAAGAAGCCATTGAAGCTGAGAAGGCTCTTGAGGATCAATATGGAGCTAGTTCAGAGCCGTCAGAGGGCCAGACACAATTGCGATCCCACCTGAAAGGTTTATCCTCTCTAATCTTAGAGGAGATAGCTGTTAAACTTCTCACAAAAATATTCAGTTCTCTTCCTCTGGATGAAGTGGATACAAGCAATGTTGCATCGATGAAGGAAGTGGCAAGAAAGATTATTAATTCATTGCAGAAACTCCTATCCAATGGTGAACTTAAAGTGTGGCAACACGATGACTCAGACGACTTAGCTTCAGAAGATAGCCGAACCGTTGGAGAAGTGGTTGACTCCGTTTACACAGATATCCTAAAACACTCCAACTCTGAAACTTCTCTGTTTGAAGACTTAACTAATAGCAATGAAGACTTTGCTAACAGAGTTGCCTGTTTCGTGGTGAGTGAGATTTCTAAGCATGACTTTCAGCCGGTCATTGACTCAGAGAAAGAGATACCCAGCCCCAGTTTGATAAAGCTGGAATCTGAAAAAATTCTTAAAAAAATTATTTCTGACATAGAAGCAGGAAAAAAATTGAATAAATCCTCAGATATTCAAACTCCTGTGGTGTCTGTTGTTTTCCTGGAAGAAATTGTAAGCCGCTTCCTGATAAGAATCCTACTGGCACAATATGATTTGGGAATTCATAAGAAAAAAAGCTTATCTAAAACAGATGTAAATGGAATTGCTGCCCAGTTAAAAACATCTGTGGAAAAAGAGATATCAAAGAACAAGATCAATCTTGTCGCTTCAGATCATAAGCCAGTACTGGATCTACAGTATGAAAAGGCAGTTAACCAAATTGTCCATTCTGTCATGAGCAATGTCCTGGAGAAATCAGGGTCTCAGAAAGAACTATATAAGGACATGACAACCAAGCAGGTGATATTCCCAGAGCAAGTAGCCAGTATCATTATCAATGAGATCTCCAGCAACCGCCCAGAAAAGCCTTTGGGTGATAATTCAGAAAACGAAACCTACAGTGCCATGGAATTGGACCGCATTGTAGACAAAGTCCTTGCTAAAGTTAACTCCCATATGGAACTGGAGGAAGATACCTCTCTAATAGAGCTCCCTGGCCTGTCAGAATGTCGACATCAATCCACACCAGCTAACGAATCGCAGGCAGATGACATGTCAGTGAAGATCATCCCTTATATTGGTAAAAAGCCCCTGAAGGTTGACCCAGACATAGTTGGAGACCACTTAGCAGTGCTGTCCATAAAAACAGAACCTCTGGAGAAACTGAAAAAGACATGTTTATCAAAGATGGGTTTGAGTTTAGCAGAATTAAGAAGAGCCTCTGCATCGGGCAAAAGTCTCTCCCATAGCCTGGGGACTGCAAGTGTTCCAGAAGCCAATAAAAAAAAGGAAAGGCGCCCATCTTTGGATATGACTGGGCGCCTTGCAGTGAAACCAAAAGAGGTAGGTGAGACTGCTTGCATGAACTGAAGTGGTTTCTGTTGAATGGTTTTTTATCTTTGTCCTTTTCAGTATGTTACCTCAGCCCAGGTAGATACTATTTGGTTCCAAATTTTCCCCGATGACTGTGGATAGGCCCATATATTTTCCTTTGTAATACAGGTAGTTACTTACGACCAGGGCTCAGTAACTGTTCAGAATTGTGACTGAACAATGAATGGATCAGCTTGCCTCCAGAAGTTGTGGAGGCTCCATCACTGGAGGTTTTTAAGGAGAAATTGGATTGGGCAGCTATTTGTCCTGAATGATACAGGGTTCCTACTGGAGCAGGGGGGTTGATTAGAAGACCTCCAAAGCTTCTTCCAACTCTTTTATTCTATATTCTGATACGTGTGGATTTCAACTCCTTGGGAGCTAAAGATTGTACATCTTCAAGTTGCCAAGCTTGAAAAACACTGTGTTAGAATCACAAACACATCATTGTGAGAGGGTTATGGGTTTTTTTGTTGCTGTTCCCTATGCAAGTCTTTTTAATTTTCTAGTTGTATTTTCTTTCCTTCTAGGGTAAGCTAAGCATGCCCTGGTGATAGCTGTAGAATTGGTGGCATGTGTCTGGACAGTTTCTCTAACAGATGCATTCCTGACATAATAAAGGATTGGTTTCGCATCACTTAGTCAAACCAGTGATGACTAATTTTACCATTATCTGGCAGCCGTGGTGGCGCAGTGGTTAGAATGCAGTACTGCAGGCTACTTCTGCTGACTGTTGGCTGCCTGCAATTTGGCAGTTCGATTCTCACCAGGCTCAAGGTTGACTCAGCCTTCCATCCTTCTGAGGTTGGTAAAATGAGGATGCAGATTATTGGGGGCAATATGCTGACTCTGTAAACTGCTTAGAGAGGACTGTAAAATTCTGTGGAGAGGTATATAAATCTAAATGCTATTGCTATTACTATTACATGTTGTGGTGAGACATGTGGTAATAGGTTTCTTTCATTCAATGTGATGTGTGAATCCAATCATGGATTCCAAATTGTGGATCTTTTATTGGAATCAACTTATCATCACATTTAGCCAAAAATAAACAAGTCATGTTATGTTACATGTGAATCAGTGAATGGAATAAATTTATAACAATGCATGTTTGCATGATTTTAATGGTTGTTTTCAATTATATTATTAAAGGTGAATTAAAATACCACACATATGGTCCTCAACCTATGTCCAGAGTGGAGCCTGCCCATTATTAGCCGTGGTGCACAATAGTTAGAATGCAGTATTGTAAACTAACTATGCTCACTGCCAGCAGTTCGATGCTTACTAGCTCCAGGTTGATTCAGCCTTCCATCCTTCCAAAGTCGGTAAAATGAGGACCCAGATTGTTGGGAGCAATAAGCTGACTCTCTAAACTGCTTAGAGTGGGCTATAAAGCAGTGTGAAGCAGTATATAAATCTAAGTGCTATAAATCTATTTCTATTTATTAATTTTTTATGCCATCCATCTTCCCTATAAGGTGACCCTGGGTGGCTTACAGATTATAAAAACAATCAAATAGAAAAATAATTCAAATATTAAAATTATACCAATTAAAATGTTAAAACCATTAAAAAATGGTCCTAAGTCGGGACAGTTGTAAAATGGGTCACCTTGTGACCATACCCATTTTTACAATCTGTTTTGAGGTGGCCATTAAGCAAACATGTGTGTTCTACCAATTGTACCATCTGTTGCAAAATTAGACATCACTGTATTGACAGTAGAGACCTTCATGTTTCTGGGTTCTGTAATCTCCCAGGGTTTGAAATGGACACCTAACATTAAAACCACAACAAAGAATGTTTTTTCCTATGTCAACTCAGAAAGCTCAGAGTGCCCAAGGAGCTGCTGATACAATTCTACAGAGAAAGTATTGAGTCTAGCAACCAAACAGGTCAGATACAGACTTCAGTTAGAACTGCAGAAAAAAACAATTGTAAACAGCCTGCCTTCCACACTGCATGATCCAGAAAGAAGGCTGAGAAAATATCTACAGATATTTCCTTCATAACCTGGACATAAATCGTTTCAACTCCTCCCCTCAGGAAGCCGCTGTTGGGTATTGCATGCCAAAACAACTAGAGACAGAGACCCCCACCCCCGCTATCATTCTGCTAAACACCTCATTCCCACAGCATTGTCTTATGTCTAAGGATATTTACTCTTGTAGTAGGGATCCATTATTCTCACCCTTCTCGTTTTTCCTATTAATTTCTCCTATTGGTATATGATTTATCACTTTGTTGTTTGTATCTTATGATTTAAGATTTATCACTTCGTTGCTTGCATGTACACTGAGAGCTTATGCACTGGAGACAAATTCCTTGTGTATCCAATCACGCTTGGAATAGAGTTGGATAGAGCTGGAAGGAACCTTGGAGATCTTTTAGTCCAGCCCCCTGTTGAAGCAGGAGAACCTATACCATTTCAAATAAGTGACTTGCCCAATAAAGAATATTTTAATTCTGTTTGAATATTCTAATTTAATGGATTCACTGTCCTAAATACTAACTGATTTTAAAATGAACCAAGTATACCCATGTGATATAGAATAGGATCGGATCGAATGGAATAGAATAGAATAGAATAGAATAGAATAACAGAGTAGGAAGGAACCTTAGAGGTTCTAGTCCAACCCTTGCCTAGGCAGGAAACCCTACATCACTTCAGATAAATGGTTATCCAACATCTTTTTAAAAACTTTCAGTGTTGGACCATTCACAATTTCTGGAGGCAAATTATTCCACTAGTTAATTGATCTGTCAGGAACTTTCTCCTTAGTTCTAGGTTGCTTCTCTCCTTGATTAGTTTCCGCTTGTCCTGCTTCTTGTCCTGCCCTCAGATGCTTTGGAGAATAGCTTGACTCCCTCTTCTTTGGGGCAACCCCTGAGCTGTTGGAATACACCCCTTGTTTCATTAAACTAGATATAACCCAATTCCAGCAACTGTTCTTTGTATATATTTAGCCTCCAGTCCCCTAATCATCTTCGTTGCTCTTCTCTGCACTCTTTCTAGAGTCTCAACATCTGTTTTACATTGTGGCGACCAAAACTGGATGCAGTATTCTAAGTGTGGCCTTACCAAGGCATTATAAAGTGGTATTAACACTTCAGGTGATCTTGATTCTATCCCTCTGTCTATGCAGCCTAGAACTGTGTTGGCTTTTTTGGCAGCTGCTGATTGGATTCCCTTTTGGATTTTAGCCTGTTTGCAGAAACTCTTTCCAAAGTCTGATGAAGCCAGATATCACAAGAGTGGAACTGTTGAAGGATGTGGAGAGCAAGCAAGACCTCATCATTCGCCTGGTAGCCCATGACATTGATACACGGGTCCCCGCTCCACGCCAGGTTCAGGAAGAACCGATGAGTGAGAGTGACGAGGAGGAACAAGTACTGAAGGAGCACACATCTTTTTATTTTGCCATTCCACCTTTTCATCCACCACATGAAAGTACAGTGATTTCAGTAAGCGAATAGTTCAGTGAAAGGAGGCCTCACAGGATAATTTATGTGGGAAACTGCATGTAGATAATTCACACCTGGGGCTTTAACAAGGCACTGAGAGAATGCGTGCTATACAGGTAGTCCTCAGCTTACGGCCACAATTGAACCCAAAAATTCTAAGAGAGACATTTCTGAGTTTCACCCCATTTTGCCCCATTTTGTGATCTTTCTCACCACAGTTTTTAAGTGATTCATTGCAGTCGATAAGTTAGATACCTGGTTGTTAAGTGAATTGGGCTTCCCCATTGAATTTGCTTGTCAGAAGATCGCAAAAAGGGATCACATGACTGCCCAGGACAATGTAACCATCATAAATATGAGTCAGTTGCGAAGCATCTGACTTGCCTCCTGACCTCTAAAAATTGCCTGAAATCTCAAATCTCAGGCAAGATTACCAATATTTTGAAATTGTTACACAGGTATTCCTTACTTATCGACCACAGTTGAGCCCGGAATTTTGGTTGTCAGTTGTTGCCGTTGTTAAGCAGGTCAATATGTGTGACCTGATTCAGTTTCAAAATGATTTTTATGACCCTTGTAAACTGTCATAAAATACTTAAATTGGCATGATTGCAAATTGTGGTAGTATGACCAGGGAATGCTATAACTGGTGGTACATGCGAAGCAGATGCCAAAGGGCTCAAAATACAACTGGGGTGTGCAGCAGTCATAACTTTGAAAACGGGTTGTAAATAACAGGTTTTGAGTCTGTTGTAACTCTGAACAGCTATAAAGCGAATACTTGTTAAATGAGGATTACCTGTATATTTCTGTGAATATCACACGCCCGACCTAGAAAGACCTTATTGAGGAATCAGAATTTTTAATATAGCAGTTACAAGAAAACTCTGAGACCCTTAAAGAACATAGCGCATTTATTGGGTCATGAGCTCCTACAGACCTTTTGGTACAATAATATACTATTCTCAGTGTGAAGGAATATTTTACAGTAGATATAAAGTGTGCAGCCATTCAGCCATACACAAATAGGGTTAGGGAGGAATTTCTTTTTTAAAAATAAAAAATAAAAATTTATCCTATGGTATCTCTGGACAACTGCATAACTGGATAGAAGCATTCCTGGCAAATAGACAACAAATGGTCAAAATTGGGAGGGTCCTATCAAATTCTATACCTGTCAATAGTGGTGTCCCCCAAGGCATTGTTCTAGGACCAACTCTCTTCATACTCTACATAAATGACCTGTGATCACATTAAGAGCAACTGTGTTCTCTTCGCTGATGATGTAATGCTATTCAACACCACAGACAATACTGCTACCCTTCAAAAAGATCTTGACGATGTATCAGAATGGTCAAAAAAATGGCAACTTCAAATCTCAACAAATAAATGCTCTGTCTTACATATTGGCAAAAAAAATCAGAAAATAAAATACAAGCTGAATAGTCAAGATCTTGTTGATGACCCAAGCTCTGTAAAGTACCTTGGAATACTCATCTCTAATGATCTAAGTGCTAGAGCCCACTGTAACTACATAGCCAAAAAGGCATTACGAGTTGTTAACCTAATCCTATGTAGCTTTTTCTCTGGTAATATCACACTACAAACTACAGCATACAAAACATTTGCTAGACCAATACTCGAATACAGCTCATCAGTCTGGAACCCACATTATGTATCTGATATTAACACAGTTGAGAAAGTCCATAAATATTTCACAAGAAGAGTTCTCCACTCCTGTACTCGTTGTAGAATACCTTATGCCACCAGACTTGAAATTCTTGAACTAAGCCGTCTTCAGTCTGATTTAAGCATGGTATATAAAATCATACATTGCAATGTCCTACCTGTCAATGAATACTTCAGCTTCAACCATAACAACACAAGAGCACACAATAGATACAAAGTCAAAGTTAACTGCACCAAACTTGATTGCAGGAAATACGACTTCAGCAATAGAGTGGTCAATATCTGGAATACTCTACCCGACTCTGTAGTTTCTTCCCCAAACCCCAAAAACTTTTAACCTTAGACTGTCTACTATTGACCTCACCCCTTTCCTAAGAGGTCTGTAGGGGGCGTGCATAAGCGCACCAACATGCCTACTGTCCCTGTCCTATTGTTTCTTTTATTTTTCTTATATGTACCCATTTCATGTATTCACAACTATGTATACACTTATACTTACTATCTTGTAAACAATTGGCAAATCAAAATAAATAAATAAATATAAATAAATAAATAAATAAAACTTCGCTGTTCCCCGTTTTCCAGGGAAGTGATAATTTGTGGTCAAAGTGGGCCCAGTGGTTTTGAGACCTCCTCTCTTCTCCTTCTAATGCAGACCACTCTCCGTGACTCCCTAGAAGCAAAGCCATCCATGTGGCAAAAGAAAGTTTCCTCCGGTGAATCCTTGTCAGCTGGATCCATCACCGAAGGAGGTTGGCCCCACAGAATTCAGAAAGATGAGTCTTTTCTTCCATCCCTGTCTATGACAAACCGTTTACATGAGGTAAGGTGAAAGAAGGCCTTCTCTTCTTTATTTAGGACTCAGATTCTCTCTCCATTTTTTGAAGAAAAACTGAATGTGTTTCGTCTTTTGCTTGCTTAGTTGGAAGCAAAAAAGATTAATTGGAAACTAATCAAGAGATTAAAGATTAATTGGAAACTAATCAAGAGAGAAGCAACCTAGAATTAAGAATTTCCTGACAGCTAGAACAATTAACCAGTGGAACAATTTGCCTCCAGAAGTTATGAATTCTCTCCAACCCTGGAGGTTTTGAAGAGGAGATTGGACAACCATTTGTCTGAAATAGTGTAGGGTTGTGATGACGTAGGTTCGCCATCACAGAAGTGGTATGCAGAGCCATCTCTGCCGGCACGCGAGCTGTTGCCCCAGCGCCGTTCTATTGTGCATGCGTGCACACCTCCTCCAGCCAGCTGATTTTGGGGTAAATGCCTTGCATGCGAGGGGGGGGGCGGGGCACATGCACAGGGGTCTGGGGGGCCTGGGGGGGGTCTCACGTGCATGTACAAGGGGGCAGGGGGAGCGTGCGCATTGCATTATGGGTGCAGGCACTTTCGGCACACGATGACCAAATTTTAGGGCATCACTGGTGTAGGGTTTCCTGCTTGAGCAGAGAGGTCCCTTCCAACTCTGTTTATTCTGTTGTTCTGTTCTACATTTTGATATGTCCCATTCAATTTCCCTTCTTTTTAAAGCACCATTCCATGGGCATCCCCTTCCCAGGCCACTCTGATGTTGATATGGTGGCAGGCTTCATAGGCTTTGTGATCTTAAAAATGACCCTAATGGGAAGGTCAGCCCGTAATAGGGTCACCTTTATAGGCAGAGTCATAAGGGCATAGGGAAGCTAAGTGGGGTTTGCCACAGAGACGAGGGCCAGGGTGGTTATGCAAAGATGAGAGAAGCTGGTTTGGAGAAAAACAACACCACCAAAATGAAAACTGGAAGGAGACAGAAAAGAGGAGCTCAAAGTGGTTGATTGGAGATAGGCTATGAGGGTGAACTTTTGTCCATATCGTCTCCATGAGTCAAGCCAAACCATGGCACAGAATTAATAAACTAACCCATTGAAAGTAGTTTTGGGAGAAATGGCGTCTTACGTTTGAAGGTTTTTTTAAAAAAAAATGTTTCTGCTTACCAACAGGTTGGAGTTTTGGGAACCCTGAGGTCCTAACTGCATTGTTCTTTTTTTCCCCCGTAGGCTGTCGCCTCGTCTGCTGCTTCTCCTGTTACTGAAACAGGCCAGGGCACCTCTCTTAAGTCCTTGCAGCCGAGTGTGCAATTGGCAGAGGCAACCAAGAGGTAAGTGTCTGGGGGCTGGTTAGGCCTACAACGTGATTCAGATTAACAGAGTTGGAAGGGACCTTGGAGGCCATCTAATACAATCCCTTGCCCAAGCAGGAGGATCTACACCATTTCTTACAGATGACAGTCCAGTCTCTTCCTGAAAGCTTCCAGTGATGAAGCTTCCAATGGCAAGCTGTTCCATTGGTTGATTGCTCTCACTGTTTCAGAAAATTTCTCCTTATTTCCAGGTTGAATCTCTTCTTGTTCAGTTTCCGTCCATTATTCCTTGTCTAGCCTTCAGGTGCTTTAGAAAATAGCTTGACCCCTTCCTCTCTGTGGCAGCCCCTCAAATATTGGAAGATTGCCTGTCTCCCCTGGTCCTTCTCTTCACCAGACTAGCCATGCCCAGTTCCTGTAATTGATCTTTATGTTTTAGTCTCCAGTCCCCTAATCATCCTGGTTACTCTTCTCTGCACTGTCTCAACATCTTTTCACAGCGTGGTGACCAAAACTGGATGTGGTACTCTAGGTGTGGCCTTACTAAGGCTTTACAGAGTGGTATTAGTACTTCACTTGATCTTGATTGTATCCCTCTATTAATGCAATTTAGGATTGCGTTGGCTTTTTCGGCTCCTGCCACACACTGCTGGCTCATATTTATTTTTTATTTTTTAAAAAAATAAATTTTATTAATTTTACAATTAAAAAACAGATCTACAATATATACACAAAAAACAAGGCCTTGATGAAGGCCAAAAAAAGAAGAAGAAAGAGACAAAGAGAGAGATGTAAAAAGGAAGAAAAAGGGAAGAAAAAAGAGAAAGAAATGAAAAAGAAACTCTTTGTTTTTTAAGGCTAGAGTTAATTTGTCCATTTCTGCGCACTCTAATATTTTCTGGATAATCATCTGGTCTGTGGGTGTGAAAGGTAATTTCCAGCACTGAGCAAATGCTAGCCTGGCCGCAGTTAAAATATGAATTGTTATATACTTCATATTTTTTGATAATTGTTTGTCAAAAATCCCTAATAGGAAGGACTCTGGTTTGTATTCAGTTTGTTCTTTGGTTATCTCCTCCAACCATTTTCTAATTTTTTGCCAGTATTTCTGGGTTTCCTTGCATGACCACCACATGTGGAAAAAAGTTCCATCTATGCTTTTACACTTCCAGCATTTTGGACTCGTGTTGGGGTACAACACAGTCTTTAAGGGAAGTCCTTTAGAGGAGTTCTAGGCTTGATAAGACAGGCAGTGACAGGGAGACAGGTTTCTTTGAGTGGCAGCCACCATTCTGAAATGTTCACAGGCATGCATGTACACATGCAATGTTCAATATGCGAGAGGCCTTGATTTAGAAGGAGTGTCTCCAGGCAATTGAAAATATAGCCTGGCTAGAAAGAGAAATAGTGACATTATTTCATATTATTTTGCTTGTTTTCCAGTGATGAAAAAGATACATCAATTGAAAAAGGTAACTATCATAACTGATTTGAAATGGTTAATTGCTATCTGAATACTGAATACTGAATATTTTTTGTCATCTTTAAATTGGGGTGGGCAATGTGTTGTTTCAAAGTTACATAATTTTTGTGGTGTTATAGACTCTTCCAGCTGTGCTTGTGCGTCAAATTTTAGCAATACAATTGCTCAAACTTGATGGCATATTTTCCCTATGTTTTGAGATGAGAAGTGCTCGGAAATTGTCATATAAATATTAAGAGAAATATAAAACAATTGGAGATTTCCACTCCCAACATCCTCAGCTATTTCATAGCCCTGCTCTTATTTCTATTATCATCCACTCACCCAGTCACCTCCAAAATGCTAAGCATGTCTATCCCAGCCACCATCTTTGCTTCATTTGCAAAGTTCATGTGAACACTTCCATACTAAATAATAAGCATTCAGGCAAGGGAGGACTACAGGATCCATGCTTTGTGAGCGGAGGGACATGGAAGCATCCTAAAACACCCCCTAAAACAATAGGGCAGACTATTACTACTTAAAAAACGTGGATTTAAATACTAACAGGGGCCTCCTTGCAATTTTCTTCCAGCTGTTGTTGGCATGCATCTTTCCCGGGATACAGAAGAGACAGCTACCATTGAGGTAAAGTGTTCTTAATGTTTGTGAAAATATCCTTGCCTGTAGGGAAAGGGAGCTTTTTTTGCCTTTCTCTTAGGAAAAAAAAAATCCTCTGATTTTAGAACTTCGTAAAAATGAAGCTTAATAAAAGCATTAGAAGGGACATATGCTTCTATCTCTATCTCTGGTGCTGAGTAAAAACCAGGATCCTGTTCAAGACCACTTTTTCTGACTACAACTTTGATTAAAAGTCATAGCTTTTATAAGGAGCATGGTGACTCGTGGTTAGGATGACGGTTTGGAGGTTAGCAAGCCCATGTTCAAGACCCAAGTGCTGCTGTAGCACAGTGTCAGGCTTTTCCCAACTAAACCCCCAGGAAAGAAAAACCCTTGACTCCATTTGATTGAAGAGATAGATTCTTTAAGGATTACTGGTTGTGGCAAAAGCAGGGCTAGAACTAAAATTCTTGCACAAAGCTTTACAAAATTTTCCCTTCTCTCTGGCCCTCCTCCCTTGCCTGGTGTGTTGTCGTCCAATGGCATGCTACACAGGTGTTTTGGGAACTGCTTGGATGTCTGGTGCCGTCTGGTGCAGTTCACATTCTTTCCCAGGCTCTGCGGCCTTGAAGACCAGCTGCACACCTCTGGCTTCCATCAAGCTTGTCACCTGTCCCCCCCCCACTCATCTCTAGTTTCCACATGCCAATTGCTAGCTTCCCCTTCTCCCCCTTCCCATCAATTTATGACAGCATGCCAGCAAAGCACAAAGCTGAAGATGGCAGATCTGACGGGTGGGGTGAGCTCTTGCCCTTCATCCAGCTGCAGCTGGGTACATGAAAGAAACCCCCAACTGGGTGTCCCTCAGGCAACAGTAATGTCACCAGCTAATTTTTTCAACCGGAAGCGCCTCAGAAGGGCCTTGAGTGTGATGTGATAAGCTTTCATGAGCTACCCACTTTTTCTTCTTTTAAGAAAAGAAAAAGTCCTATCTGACTAAATATGGCTGTTCTAGATAGGTTGTGAGTGGAAAATCCTGGGCATTCAAGAGCCAGTTTGGGCCTAGTGGTTAAGGTACCAGGCTAGAAACCAGGAGACTTGAGTTTTAGTCCCTACCTTACATATGAAAGCCACCTGGGACCCGTCACTCACTCTCTCAGCCCAACCTTCCTCACAGGGTGGTTGTTCTAGGGAAAATAGGAGGAAAAGAGTATTGTGTGTGTTCACCACCTTGAGTTATTTATAAAAAATAATAAAGGTGGGATATAGATTGTAGCTGGGGATAAAAAAGATGCCACAAGCTTCTTGGTGCAATAACTTTTTCATTAATGAGTCTTATCAGTTTGTGGGCTCCATTACATCAGAGAATGTAGGGTTTTTTCCAATGCTCACCTCGTATCCTCTACTTGTTTTTACTAAAGCCAAAGCATCCTAGGGATTTGGATGTCTGGTATCTGTTTTGTTAGCTGTTCAGCATCTTCTGCTTCTTGGTGTTTGCTTGCTTGGTTGCAGAAGATCTGCTTGTTATGCACAGCTTGCCTTAGTCACATGGATCATGTGACCAGAAGTTTTCTTTGTCAGCTGCCTGGTCACTGTGCCTGATGATGATTTGGGCTGAGAGGGAATGACCAGGACAAGGTCACCCCATTGGCTTCTGTGTCTAAGGAAAGACCAGCAGAACCTGGGTGCCCCTATGCCAGCACTTAAATAATCATTCTACACTGACTCTTGATTGGCTATTCTCTCAAATACTATATCTCATTAATCCTGCCAGTATGGTGAAGACTGATAAAATATCTTTCCTTCTCGTCACCAAACATACTGACTCATGAGCTGGATTCACATAATCTGCTTAATCGGTCTTAAGCAGTGGAGACTTTTTGCCTATGGACTCAGTATTATGCAACCCCAGCCTGTGTTGAGGTTAATAGTTAAATGCATGGGGGATGAGTCATTTAACTAATATTTAAATTAAATAAACTTTTGTTAATGCAGTCCCTACCACAACTATCAAAGCCAGAGAAGGTAAATAACCCTCCTCTTTTGTTCTAAAGGTTGGTATGTAGTAAATTTTTATTAAGTTTTGAGTAAAGCCCTCAAAATGGGTCAATTCATCAATGTGTTTTACATATAAGTGTAGCCATGGTTGTTGAATTAAGTTCTGTGAGTTTGTGACTGATAAACTACCTACACCACTAGGATTCTTGGAACAACCTAGGCAGCAACTAGCCATCCATATTTTAATCAGTTGGTGAACCTGGATTCTATAGAATTACTGCCTATTTGAGCAGACAGTATTTGATTTAGGACTATCTGATGTGAACTGCAAAAATCCAAATGACCAATATAAATGGCAGTAGTAAATTTATTTTTTTGCTGCCATCTAACGGTAATTCAAGGAATGTGGTGGCTCAGTGGCTAAGACGCTGAACTTGTGAATCAGGAAGGTTGGCAGTTTGGCAGTTCAAATCCCTAGCACTGTGTAACGGAGTGAGCTCCCGTTACTTGTCCCAGCTTCTGCCAACCTAGCAGTTCAAAAGCATGTAAAATGCAAGTAGAAAAATAGGGACCACTTTGGTGGGAAGGTAACAGCATTCCGTGCGCCTTTGGTGTTGAGTCTTGCCAGCCACATGACCACGGAGATGTCTTTGGACAGTGCTTGATCTTCGGCTTTGTAAGGGAGATGAGCACTGCCCCCTAGAGCCGGAAACAACTAGCACGTATGTGCAAGGGAAATCTTTACTGTAATGGTAATTCAAAGTTATGCAGCCCAATTCTGAGACATTTATCGGTAGTTCCTGGACCAAGAATCTGAATAAATTTAAAATAGACATGACATGTCATTTTCTCATGATATTTTTCTGCTTCTGCAGATTACCTCTGTCTATCGGGACAAAAGTATCAAAGCCCCAGACTCTGCTTCACACAGTCAGACAGGTATGTAGTGTGCTTCCAGTAACCTTAGCTTTTCTAACTCTAGTCAAAATCAGAGAGGAGTAGAGAGTCTCTGAGCTGGGAACTACCAGGTGTCCTCCTTACTTTAGTATGTTTTATGGTATATTTCAAGATTGATTAAAAAACATTAGATTCTGGATTTCAAATAGCTGGCAAGAGAAAGTATTGGAAAGGATCATTTTATGCTTCTGAGATGCACTTTGTGTCACTGCTAATTCAGCTGAATTACACTTACTCCTCATTTCGCAGCTACCTTGTTTAGCAATCATTCTCAAATACAACAGTAATTAAAAAAAAAAACTAACTAATGCACTCATTTAAACCAAAATTCCCAGTAAATTGGTTGGGAAATTCTGGGAGTTGAAGTCCACACCTTTTAAAGTTGTTAGAGTTGAGAGATACTGCAACAGCCTTCCCTACTCTGGCACCTCCCAGATGAGTTGGATCTACAGCCAAGGAGATACAATCCCAACCCATATGGGTAGCATTGGGCTGGATGAAGTTGAGCCTTGGAGAATTCTTGATTTTTAAGAAAGCTGCTTTAAGTACCGTATATACTCGAGTATAAGCCGAGTTTTTCAGCACATTTTTTGTGCTGAAAAACACCCCCTCGGCTTATACTCGAGTCAGATTCCCCTCTGAAAAAAAAATGGTGTGGAGCTCCGAAGCTGGGCAGCCGCTTCCCTGCTTCCGTGTTTCCTTTGCAACTTTTAAGCATGGGAGGGGGAGGCTTTTCTGAGCTCTAGGCTGAAAAAGCAACGCGAGCCTAGGTCGCTCCACTCAGTTTCATTTCCTCAGCTCCAGCTGCTTTCAGTCCACTCAGGAGGAGGGGGAGGAGGGGGGAGGAGGAGGGGGAGGCTTTTCTGAGCTCTAGGCTGAAAAAGCAACGCGAGCCTAGGTCGCTCCACTCAGTTTCATTTCCTCAGCTCCAGCTGCTTTCAGTCCACTCGGGAGGAGGGGGAGGAGGGGGAGAGAGAGAGAGAGAGATATCATAAGAACGGCTCTTGGTTTTTTCTTGCAAGGGAGAGAGTGACTCCTGCCTACCACTGTCATCATCATCATCTTTTGGGTTAGTGAATCAATCAAACCTTTCATGATAGTGAGATCGTTTCCCAAATTTCCCTTAAATCAGGGAAGAAATCAGAAACAAACCTTTGGACTGAGAATAAGCTTGTTCCTATGATGCCATTTTTGTTCACTTCAGTGTGAAAAGTGTGAAAAAACACACTTCTTTTTCTTCATCTTCTTGTTCCCTATTTACTGGTCTCTTTCAAAGAGGAAATTGTGAACATCAAACTTATTCTCAACTGTCCTAGTGAAAGTTTTTATTGGCATCTATTTTTATTTTTGAAATTTACCAGTAGCTGCTGCATTTCCCACCCTCGACTTATACTCGAGTCAATAAGTTTTCCCAGTTTTTTGTGGTTAAATTAGGTGCCTCGGCTTATATTCGGGTCAACTTATACTCGAGTATATACGGTAAATAATTCCATAAACAGGAAGACTCTCTGACTGATTTTTGACATTGCACAACTTCTGCTCATTATTGATGGTCTTGTTTCCCCCTCTGCTGCAACCATATTTTCTTGCCTCTTGCCTTTTATTTTTTTCAGCTTAACTTTTTCTGCTTTGCATATTCCCAGAACAAATGGTGAGATGAGTAGATGTGCATGCATGCATGCATGCCATTTTTAGTACCTTATGAAGCAGCTTGGAGCATCTGTAATTATGGGAAATTTTAAAAAATAACAAAAATGAAAGTGAGATTTCAGGGGCTACTGAAGAGCTTGGTAATCTGCTGAAATGAGATTATCACAGGACAAAGAGACTGGTCAGAGAATTGCTCTTCTGCTTTGTCAAGTGTCAGGACAGTGAACAAGTGCCCAGGCAACTAGTTCTTTTTAATAATAAGCAGACCAGTAAATAGAAGGATTTTCAGCTTTATTATTAGCTCAAGCAAACAGATTTAAAAGCATAACAAAAAGCATATGTACCAAGCAAGATAATACCCAAATTTCTTTCAAGCTATCAGGAGCTCCTTAATAATGGCCTCCCTAACTCTAACCCATGGGCAGCCAGTTTACATAATACCTAATGCTAAATTCTGTGCAGAGGCTCTCCAAAAACAACACAATCCCAAGGTTTTTTTAATCAAAAACCTGTTATTATGACTTCAGAGCAATAGCAATAGTACTTAGACTTATATGCCGCTTCATTATGCTTTACAGCACTCTCTAAGCAATTTACAGCATATTGCCCCAAACAATCTGGGTCCTCGTTTTACCAACCTCAGAAGAATAGAAGGCTGAATCAGCCTTGAGCTGGTTAGGATTGAACTTCTGGCAGTGGGCAGAGACAGCCTGCAATACTGCATTCTGACCACTGTGCCACCACAACTCATGGCCTTGCAATGGTCAGGAGACTGGAGGACCTGACCTTGACTATCTGACACATGATGGGATGAGAACTGAGAGTCTGAGTAAAAACCAAGCAGGTTTGCTTGAAATGAACTCTAAACCCCTTGACTTTTCTTAATCTGAAGGAACACTAATCTCCTTGGCATAACAATGGTTTTTCACGTTGCTGCTACACTTTCCTAGTCTTATATGCCCCAATGATATATTAAGGCATGCAAACCCATGACAAGAGCTCTGTTTCATTTCACAGAAGACGATGGAAAAGCCACTGCAACTACTAGCCCTGAGGGAAGCGTACCACTCCGCCAACGATCTTCTGTGTTTGAGAAAGTCTCCACTGCTCTTTCAAAAGTTTTCTCTCGAACATCAGCCAGTAACCTGACCCAATCTGAAACAGTTCAAGAGAAATCCCCAGGGGATTAGGACCCCCTAATAAAAAAATTTCTTTATATAGTTGAAAGAATAAATATTTTCATCAGAAACAGGGACCTTTGTTCTATGCTTATAAAGTAAGAGGTCCTTCAGGCAGTCCTCTTATTGTATTTGTAGAATAACCTACCTCAGCAAAATCTGGTGTCTATTCTGGATCCTGTCACCAACTATGTAGTCCACCATTTGCACATTTTCCAATATTTTTCCACACCACAGAAAGTCTTCAATCCAATATTCATTATCATTGGAAAATTCATGAAGGGCAGTAGATCAATATGCCCAAGAAGTTTATTAATGCAAAGATGCATTTGTATTATCTTTCTTTCTTAAATAACAAGGGTGCACACAAGAGTTTTTATTTAAATTTTGCAACAAACCAGATCAATTCCTGCTCTTCACTCTTGAAATGGCTGAACTGATCAAAAGAAAGCGGTACAGTGGCTGTGGTGGTTTCATTGAATGAGAGTGACAGTATTTTAGTAGTTTAGTATTTATTTGATTTTTCAATCGCTTACAAGATACAGGTATAAGAACAAATATAGTTTTGAATACATGAGATAGATACTTATAAGAAAAATAAAAAAACAATAGGACAGCGACAGTAGGCACGATTGGTGCATTGATGCATGCCACCTACAGACCTCTTAGGAAGGGGGTGAGATCAATAGTAGACAGTCTAAGGTTAAAGTTTTTGGGGTTTGGGGAAGAAACCACAGAGTCAGGTAGAATATTCCAAACATTGATCACTCTGTTGCTGAAGTCATATTTTCTGCAGTCAAGTTTGGTACGGTTAACCTTGAGTTTCTATCTATTGTGTGCACTTGTATTGTTATGATTAAAGTTGAAGTATTCATTTGCAGGTAGGACATTGCAATGTATGATTTTATATACTATATTTAGATCGGACCGGAGGTGGCATAGTTCTAGATTTTCTAGGTCTAGAGTTTCAAATCTGGGGGTATAAGGTATTCTGCAATGAGTAGAGGAGTGGAGAACTCTTCTTGTGAAATATTTCTGGACTTTTCAATTGTGTTAATATCAGATATATGATATGGGTTCCAGACTGATGAACTGTATTCAAGTATAGGTCTAGAAAATGTTTTGTATGCTCTAGTTAGTGTGATATTACCAGAGAAGAAGCTACGCAGGATTAGATTAACAACTCTTAATACCTTTTTGGCTATGTAGTTACAGTGGCCTCTAGCACTTAGATCATTTTAGATGACTACTCCAAGGTCCTTGATAAAGTTTGGATCCTCAACAAGATCTTGACTATTTAGCTTGTATTTTATTTTCTGATTTTTTTTGCCAATATGTAAGACAGAGCATTTATTTGTTGAGATTTGAATTTGCTATTTGATTGACCATTCTGGTACATAGTCAAGGTCTTTTTGGAGGGTAGTAGTATTGTCTGTGGTGTTGAATAGCTTTATATCATCAGCGAAGAGAACACAGTTGCTCTTAATATGATCACAGAGGTCATTTATGGAGAATATGAAGAGAGTTGGTCCTAGAACACTGCCTCGGGGGACACCACTGTTGACAGGTACAGAATTTGATAGGATGCTCCCAATTTTGTCCATTTGTTGTCTGTTTAACAGGAATGCTTCTATCCAGTTATGTAGATGTCCAGATATACCATAAGATTTTAGTTTTAGGAGTAGTTTGTCATGTACTACTGAATCAAAAGCTTTACAGAAGTCTATGTAGATTGTGTCTATTGCTTTGCCCTGATCGAGTTGTTTAGTCCATATGTTTTTGCAGTGTAAGAGTTGCAGATTATAGGATAGTTTTTTTCTGAAACCAAATTGTTTATTAGAGAATACCTTGTTTGTCTCTAAGTGGAGGATAATGGATTGGTTAATAATTGATTCCATGACTTTTCAGGTAATGCAGCATAAGGAGATTGGTCTGTAATTTTTAACTAGGCTGGGGTCTCCCTTTTTGAAGATGGGGATAACCGTGGTTTGTGACCATAGTTTTGGCAAGGAGCTAGTCCTGAAAGATTTTTCAAAGATTATGCTTAGAGGTTTGGCTATGGCAGTGGATAGCTTTTTTAAGAAGTAGGCACATATTCCATCCGGTCCAATAGATGGGGATGGTTTTAGATTGCGCAGTGCTTTTTCAACAATGTCTTCTGTAAAATCGATATGTATTAGATCATTGTAGTTTTCTATGGTTCGACTAGGAAGTATTGGGCTTGATCCATTGTTGTTTACAAATACTGAGGCAAAGAATGTGTTAAAGAGGTTTGCTTTGATGGTGTCGTTGTTGCAATCTTTGCCATTAGGTTTTTTCAGGGGTGGGATGGACCTTGAGTCTTTTAGTTTGTTGTTTACAAAATTATAGAAAGCACGGGTGGAATTTGTGCATAGAAGGTTTTCCTCTTGTACAATGTGATAATTAGTGCATTTAGTTTTTATCTGGTGGCATAGATTTTTGCATCAACTTTTGAAGTTGGCAACGTGACCAGATTTGTTTTTTCGCCAAAGTGATCTCTGTTTGGATTGAAGTTTCCTTATTGTTATGGGTAATCTGTTTTTCCTGGTTTTGGGAGTTGTTATTGGTACATATAGTTTGATGGCTCTTTTGATTTCTAGTAAGAATATGTTGTAATGGTCTTCAACAGTATTGCATCCAGTGAATAGAAATTGCCAATCAAGGGAAGAGAGATAGTTGATTATACGATCATAGTTGCCTTTTTTGAAGTTATAATTGGGGATTTTGTCATTGTGATGATTTTTGTGTGGGTGTATGTTGAGACAAAAGTCAATCATGTTGTGGTTACTGTTGGAAAAGGATTCTTTAATTTGTATTCCATAAAATGAATTCAAACTATTGCAGAAGATGAGATCGAGGCAGTTGTTAAGCCTAGTATTGTTGGTTACGAGTTTTTACAGTCCCAGATTTGTTACAAAATTGTAGAAGGTTGCAAGTATGGGTTCAGTTGCATGTATGGGTTCAGTTGTACATTTGTTTAAGGTCCAGTTAATATGAGGTAGATTGAAGTCACCAAGAAAGATAAAAGCATGTGGACAGGATGCTGCCTATGTTAGTAATGTATTTAGCTTGTTTATATGTTCGATGTCATAATCAGCAGCTCTGTAACATAGTAAGAATCGAAATGTTATGGCAGAAGCAGCCTCCAGGCATGGCAGGCTGCCCAAATCCAAGATGCAACACTAGGTTTTCCAACTGCAACTATTGACAAGATCTACAGAAAGAAGTTAGGTTGGCTGCTGCAACAATAGGGATTATACATATATCTTCGGTGTGCTATGTCTTGCCATTTCTTCTCCACTAGCATGAAGAAACCCTGAAGTGCCCAACAATAGCAGTAGAATCAATGTGTGCACCATCTCCAACCAGAAAAACATTTCAGGAAAATATTTGGTTTGTACAATCTAGAGCAAACCAGCTACTACCACCATGTGGCAGGAATTCACCTTGTAAGCTACTGTACTATTAAATTATTTCCATTGAGCACAGTAGATTTTGCAGGATCCAATCTGAGTTGATCACCGGGAGCAGAGGTTTGTTCTTCCAAGCTTTTGGACTTGTGCTGGAGCCCATCATCAGGGAATTTCTCAATCTCCAACACAACCTCTGCTCCCGGTGATCAACTCAGATTGGATCCTGCAACATTATCCAGGAACATGTCTTCATTCAGATAACAGACAATCAGAACTGGAAAGGACCTTATAGGTCATCTAGTCCAACCCCCTGCCCAAGCAGGAGACCCTACACTATTTCTGACAAATGGCAGTCCAATCTCTTCTTGAAGGTCTCAACTGATGGTGCTCCCACAACTTCTGAGAGCAAGCTGTTCCATTGGTTGATTGTTCTCAAAATCAGAAAGTTTCTCCTTATTTCCAGGTTAAATCTCTCCTTGTTCAGTTTCCATTCATTATTCCTTGTCTGGCCTACAAGCGCTTTAGAAAATAGCCTGACTCCTTCCTCTCTGTGGCAGCCCCTCAAATATTGGAAGACTGCTATCATGTCTCCCCTGGTCCTTCTCTTCACTTGACTAGCCAAGCCCAGTTCCTGCAACCATTCTTCATATGCCTTAGTCTTAGTCTAGTCTTAGTCTTATCATCCTGATTGCTCTTCTCTGCACTTTTTCTAGAGTCTCAACATCTTTTTTATAATATGGTGACCAAAACTGGATTCAGTACTCTAAGTGTGGTCTTACTAAGGCTTTATAGAGTGGTATTAGTACCTCACTTGATCTCGATTGTATCCCTCTATTAATGCAATTTAGGATTGCATTAGCTTTTTTGGATGCTGCTGCACACTGCTGGCTCATATTTAGCTGGTTGTCCACTAAGACTCCAATATCCCTCTCACCATTACTGCTATTGTGTCTACACAATAGTGTATTGTGTGTACACAGTCTATATGTGTACTCACGGTGGGCTGTTACCTAGGGCATGGAAGATTGGTATATAGGGTTTCGGAGTTGAGTCAAAAAATAGCATGTGAGCAGCATTCTTTATTTGTACCATAGCTTCCTGGAGAATTTTATTTTTACAATAGATATAGCTCTGCAGTACAGAAGATAAACCTCCTCATGATAAAGATCGATCTGATTGCCTAAGTTCTCTACCATTCTGAGTTCAATTATTTTCCTACTTGAAATAATAAAACTTCATCAGAGTATGTGTTTATTCCAAATTCTCCTTAGAGTTAATCAAGAGTTTCAGCAACAACTTTATTGGCAATCTCTCATATCAAGTAAAAATTGATAATGTCTTTCAATTCTGTTTTCCACAGCTAATGGATGTGATTCTATGTTGCAACATCTCACTATATTCTGCAGTATATTCGGTAAACTTGAACAGTATATACAGTGAACTTCACCCAGAAATTATCTTCAATGGTCTTAGTTTTACCTCAGGACTTACATATTGTCAGCAATCTGAAAACACCCAAATACAGTATCACTTGATCTGCAAGCATTTCAGATAGCAACTCCCTTCCTACTAACTCCTTGACCTATTTCAGCTTCTTTATTGTCATCTGAGAAACTCTGTACATATAGCAATAGTACTTAGAGTCATATACCACTCTACAGGGCTTTTACAACATTCTTTGAGTGATTGATAATGTCAGCATATTGCCCCCAACAACATATTGGTCCTCATTTTACTGATCTTGAAAGGATAGAAGGCTGAGTCAATCTCAAGCCCCATCAGGCTCAAACTCCTTGCTGTGGGCAGTGTTAGGCTACAATACTGTATTCTGACCACTACACAAGCAGGATTCATAAGTGAAAATCTTATCTGTTTCATACTCAACTGTTTTCCAAGAGAGTTTATCATGTAAAAGAATTGCAAGATACTCTTATCTGCTACATTCTGTCATGGCCTTCAGCAGTTTTCAGCTCTAATGTCTACATATTCTCAGATGCAATGGAGGAAGAATTCAACAATGACACTCTTAAAGCATCTTGCAAGGCAGTAAGGACATTAGTCAACTAATATGTCAATATTTTCTACCTACTGAAATGTGTTTTAAATAATTTAGGAAGGCTTGAATATTAGTATAAGCTATATGGAAATACTCAAATATTGTGAAATTGAGTGATTACTTTAACATATGACAGGAACTTGCTTTTTCTGCCTTCTGCACAGAGGTGGATCTGAAGCTGTACAGTTGCAGATAGATAACTCAACAAGATGTTCATAACAAATTACATTTATTGGTTCATCAGGTATCCTCATAACTCACGTTTGTGATGAAGTTCTTCTTTAATGACCAATCCTTTGCATATCTGCCTTGTAGTAAAAGAAGGTTATCTCCTAACCCATCTCATAGCGATAGAAAGAAGCTGCCATGAGTTCGTGAGTTCAGGCAAGAATGAAGAAAACTCCCCTAACTCCTCGAGGGTCAATTTAGTGGCCAATCAGGAATACAGATGTGGCCACATGACATGAACTACATTTCCCAGGATACCTTTAACTACATTTACCATGATGCATTCCCTTAAGGGGACAGCTCATAATTCCTAAGTAACTATCCAATTCCCATAGACTGGCTGGGACAGCACATTGCTGCAAGCTATTTTTCTATTTGATGCTTCTCTTCAGCAGCTCAGCTAATTCCTCCCCGCTCCCACAAGAATGGTTCAAACTTTCTAGATCAGTGATCTCTGAATGAGACACCAGCTCCTCTCTCCATCTCCCCCCCCCCCAAAAAAAAACAACAACCAGAAAAGGGCACAGAGATCTCAGCGAATACTTTCCGCAAACCCCATTCATTTCCTTGATTGGTACTTTTCAGGTTTGAAGGATAAATAATCAAGAGACAAAAGGTTGCTTCTTTGGAAAACACATACCACCACTCGCATAAATTATGAAAGAGGTTATATTTCCATTTCTTTTCTGATGGTTCTTGTCTTTAAGCTGGCCTAGGCTTTGCAGCTCCCAGTGTTTTTTTGGGCTCCCTCCTGAAGAACCATCCCAAAAGCACAGCTCTCCTTTGGTGTCCAGAGGCCAACCTTGTCTGGCTCTCCTGCCATTTCTGCTGGATAGTGTGAATAGCTTCTAAGGCTGTGCTGATCACAGTGGCACTGGGACCATGACTCACGGAGTGTAGAGCTGCAAAGGGCGAGATGAGGAGCACTGAGACAGAAAGATTAACCCAAAACTAATTGGCTCTGCTGAAGAAGCTTCTTGGATGAGAAGTGAAACGTCTTCAAAGAAAAAACAGAAAGTCCAGTTGCCTCTTGAAAAAAGCACCTTTGGGACAAGCATGACCTGGATGACTGAGAATCTCCATTGTCAATAGGCTACCATGTTTCTGTTCCTTCATTCTATCTTGACAAAAGCCTTTTTGTGCATAAGCTATTTATATATCCCTTCAGTGGTGGGATTCAAATCTTTTTACTACCAGTTCTGTGGGTGTGGCTTGGTGGGCGTGGCAGGGGAAGGATACTGTAAAATCTCCAGTCAGAGGTGATATTTGCCGGTTCTCCAAATTACTCAAAATTTCCACTACTGGTTCTCCAGAACTGGTCAGAACCTGCTGAATACCACCTCTGATCAGGTCTTGATACAATTATGTGTAAGTTCATTCAATGGCTTGGGTTTTATATCACACACTAGACTAAAGTCTAGATTAAAAATCAACTGGATAATTTATTGGATAATAGATTGTGCAAATCAAGCCATATCTTTGCGGATTGTATGAACCAAACCATTGCGTTAAGCCATTTTGCAGCAACAGTACTAGTTTCAGCATATTATATGAACATGGCAATTTATTAATTCAGATGAAGGACTTTTATTGTGTGAGCCCAACATGTTAGGACAGGTTATGTTTCACTGCACTATGCATATTCCCCCCAAACATTAATTCAAAAACAAAATAGTGTGTTATACAAGCACAATTATAGTACTTTGTTAGCATAAGTGTAACGTAGTTATTCCTTGCTAATAGTGGATTGGAATATTTTCTTTGCATTGTTTGGTGTTGGTGGAGAAGAATAGAGATTTCAAGAGACAAGGCCCAGGATTTTTGATGGAAACCAGGGCAACAATCTCAATCCCAGTGGAAGTATATCACGTGACCATGGATTTAACATCCAATAGCTGAACATCCAATAGCTACAAACCATATCTTTATGCAACAACCACAACCCAATCCACAAAAAAACATAAGCCAGACAAATAATGATATCCCAATCCTCATCAGAGAAGCGGTTGAGCGTGTACGGAAATGTCCAAACGCCATCTTATTTGGTCTAGAGGACATCAATGATAATGATGACATCACAACTGTCCGAAACATCATCAATGATTATCAAGCATCAACCATCTCCCCTGATGAAACACTTGACATTTCCTGCATTGGCCGAGAGCTCCAAAACAGAGATGGCTCTGTGGCCCCATGCTTCTGCAGGGTCATTTGCAAAAATGAATCAAGCAAACGTAAATTCATTTACACTATAAATTCACTCACCAAAACCAACACCACCCATAAGAACCTCCGTTGTCACCCTGACCTAACCATACAGCAACGTGCCCACTCCCGTGTACTCCACACTGAACTCAAAAAATGTCTAGACAATGGAGAGAAGGACCTGTACATTGACTACCATGCTGACTGTACCAAAAGTAAGTCACACAACCCGCAACTCAGCTTTAACCTTCAACCACAACCCGACCTCAACCAATCCACCATCACCCAAGACTAGGCGCGCACACCTCTAACTACCTCGATTCCAACTACTGCTGGCCTAAAAAATATCCAAGTTACCCAGGAGCTTGCTCTCCCTGAGACCATCATCTGTGAACTATCCTTAAATATCACATTTCGATTCTTACTATGTTACAGAGCACCTGATTATGACATTGAACATGTAAACAAGCTAAATACACTACTAACATGGGCAGCATCTGCCCACACGCTTTTATCTTTCTTGGTGACTTCAATCTACCTCATATTGACTGGACCCTAAATGAATGTACAACTGAACCCATACACGCAACCTTCTACAATGCTGTTACAAATCTGGGACTGTAAAAACTCGTAACCAACAATACTAGGCTTAACAACTGCCTCAATCTCATCTTCTGCAATAGTTTGAATTTAATTTACGGAATACAAACTAAAGAACCCTTTTCCAGCAGTGACCACAATATGATTGACTTTTGTCTCAACATACACCCACACAAAAATCATCATAATGACGTAATCCCCAATTATAACTTCAAAAAAGGCAACTATGATCTTATAGACAACGATCTCTCGTCCCTTGATTGGTAATCTCTATTTACTGGATGCAATACTGTTGAAGATCATCACAACATATTTTTACTTGAAGTCAAAAGAGTCATCAAACTGTATGTACCAACAACAACTCCCAAAACAAAACAAAAAACAGATTACCCATAACAATAAGGAAACTTCAATCCAAAAAGAGATCACTCTGGCAGAAAAACAAATCTGGTCACGTTGCCAATTTCAAAAGCCAATACAAAAATTTATGCTACCAGATAAAGACTGAATGCACCAATTATCACATTAAACAAAAAGAAAACCTTCTATGCATCAATTACACCTGCGCTTTTTACAATGTTGTAAACAACAAACTAAAAGACTCAAAGTCCATCCCACCCCTGATAGGACCTAATGGTAAAGACTGCAACGACGACACCATTAAAGCCAACATCTTTAACACATTCTTCAGCTCAGTATTTGTAAACAGCAATGGATCATGCCCAGTATTTCCTAGCCGAACCACAGACAACTACAATGATCTAATACATATTGATTTTACAGAAGACAATGTTGAAAAAGCACTACGCAATCTAGAACCATCTCTATCTATTGGACCGGATGGAATATGTGCCTACTTCATAAAAAAGCTATCCACTGCCATAGCCGAACCTCTAAGCATAATCTTTGAAAAATCTTTCAGGACCAGCTCCTTTCCTAACCTATGGTCACAAGCCATGGTCATCCCCATCTTCAAAAAGGGAGACCCCAGCCTAGTTGAAAATTACAGACCAATCTCCTTATGCTGCATCACCTGTAAAGTCACGGAATCAATTATTAACCAATCCATTATCCTCCACTTAGAGACAAACAACCTACCCTCCAATAAACAATTTGGTTTCAGGAAAAAACTATCCTGTAATCTGCAACTCTTACACTGCAAAAACATATGGACTGCACAACTCGATTAGGGCAAAGCAATAGATGCAATCTACATAGACTTCTGTAAAGCCTTTGATTCAGTGGTACACGACAAACTACTCCTAAAACTAAAATCTTATGGTATCTCTGGACAACTGCATAACTGGATAGAAGCATTCCTGTCAAACAGACAACAAATGGTCAAAATTGGGAGTGTCCTATCAAATTCTGTACCTGTCAATAGTGGTGTCCCCCAAGGCAGTGTTCTAGGACCAACTCTCTTCATACTCTACATAAATGACCTCTGTGATCATATTAAGAGCAATAGCGTTCTTTTTGCTGATGATGTAAAGCTGTTCAATACCACAGACAATACTGCTACCCTTCAAAAAAATCTTGACTATGTATCAGAATGGTCAAACAAATGGCAACTTCTAATCTCAACAAATAAATGCTCTGTCTTACATATTGGCAAAAAAAATCAGAAAATAAAATACTGAATAGTCAAGATCTTGTTGATGACCCAAACTCTGTAAAGTACCTTGGAATACTCATCTCTAATGATCTAAGTGCTAGAGCCCACTGTAACTACATAGCCAAAAAGGCATTAAGAGTTCTTAATTTAATCCTGCGTAGCTTCTTCTCTGGTAGTATCACACTACTAACTAGAGCATACAAAACATTTTCTAGACCTATACTTGAATACAGCTCATCAGTCTGGAACCCATATCATATATCTGATATTAACACAGTTGAGAAAGTCTAGAAATATTTCACAAAAAGAGTTCTCCACTCCTCTACTCATTGTAGAATACCTTATACCACCAGACTTAAAATACTAGATCTAGAAACCTTGAATAATGCCATCTTTGGTCTGATCTAAGTACGGTATATAAAATCATACATTGCAATGTCCTACATGTCAATGAATACTTCAGCTTCAACCATAACAACACAAGAGCACACAATAGATACAAACTCAAGGTTAACCGCACCAAACTTGATTGCAGGAAATACGACTTCAGCAACAGAGTGGTCAATGGCTGGAATACTCTACCTGACTCTGTAGTTTCTTCCCCCAACCCCAAAAACTTTAACCTTAGACTGTCTACTATTGACCTCACCCCTTTCCTAAAAGGTCTGTAGGGCGCGTGCATAAGTGCACCAACATGCCTACCGTCCCTGTCCTATTGTTTCTTTTTTTTTTCTTCATTACTTTGTGACATTTTGTTTGTTCTCCCTTCTTGGGATCACTTAAATACTGTGAATATTTAAATCATTTGTATACCTTTGGTAATGCTACCCCTAACAGGACCTTCAAAGAACCATTATAACCTGTGTCTGGAATATCGGTCTGCACCTCTGCTGTAGTCAAAGAATTTTGCATACAATACAATACTTACCTTGTAAGAGACGTTCTACATCAAACTGTCCAAGATGCTGGGTTTCCACCTTCTCTACAAGAATTCCTAGTAGACATAAAAGAAGAGGTTCCTTCTCACAATACATAGTGTTCAATATGCAGGTGTGGATTTCACAATGTTAAACTGAAGTAGAATTGATTAGGTTGAGGGTCAACATGCGTGAACCCCACCATTAGCTCATATAGAATTGGGTAGTTTGGTGCATTCTAGCAAGCCTGATGACAGTCTTCACATATTGTGTGAACCAAGGCACCATGTCATGGTTTATTCAGTTTTGTTAACTTGGGTGTAGGGTTTAGCTTACAGTATTATGGAAATCCAGTCAAGTGCCTACCTGCCAGCTTGCATGCCACAAGCCTGATTTCTTCCCAGTTACAACATATATACTGAGCCACTTCTGCCATGACAGCTTCCAGCAGCAATGGGTTTTTTTGAGCCTAAGGAACAAATGAGAAAAGGAATGCAGGAAAGAAAGAAATGCCATAAAGAAGAAATTGCCACCTACTTGGAAAAATGTTTAAAGGGAGGGAGGGAGCTTTTAAAACAATCCACAAAGTGTTGAAAGAAAAAAAACCTATTTTGTAATAGGCAGTAATGGGTGAATAGACAGCAATAAAAATGTTATAAACAGTCAACCCATGCAACTCCTAGTTAACCTTGGGAGCCTCATGACCATTTAATTACTTCAAAGTCCAAATACTTTGAAAAGAGATTGATAAACATTTATAGAAAATGGAAGCCAAGAGTTTGCTTCTTTCTAGGGATTGTAATAGTTTTCACTCATTGTTTTTCTTATGAACAGATCTCTCAAGTGACCCAAAGCCTTTGTTTAGAAACATGCTTACCCAGCTGAGGTAAATATATGGCAGATACATTAACAGAAGATGCTAACCTTGATTAGCATTAATCTTTCTTAGATTTTCTTGAGCTTAGCAAATTGTGTGAAACTTGCTCAGCTGACTGGTTTAGAATTCAGTTTAGAATTCAAATGTGAAATGTGAACTACTTTAATATGTGAGGTATGTGAGGTAAGTTCAGCATTTGAGGTAATATCCAGTAAGAGAAGATTTGCAAAGATATAGGGATAGTATCAATTTTTTGTTTTGTTTTGTTTTTTCTGGTAAGATCAAAGAATTTGAAAGAATATAGAGAACTTTGATAATAAAAATGGTGACAGTTCACACAGATTATTAGGTGCAAATAGAAGTACATCCTAATTCCATAGCAAAGAACATAAAACAGAAATGATTAAATTGATCATTTTATTCAAAGGGGAGAATATATTTGAGTATGTTTTTCACTTGGATATCACTTCTGGATTTTGTGCTTGTGATGAAAAAAAATGAAACTTTGACTTTGGTTTTGTCAATCAAATAGATTTGTCATTATGAAAATGGCTAGTTATATATTAATGTATAAAAGCAAAAAGTTGAGGCTGGAGTATTTTTATCTTGTACTGTGCTAAACAGAGTCAGAAGTCAACGCTTTTTTTCCTCCCCCCTCCCCCCCCCGTACCTCACACTTTCTTTTCCCCTCTCCTTTTCCTTCCCTTAATTTTCTATTTTTATTTTTCTTTGTATTTTATATATCAAATAAATAAATAAAACTTCCGGGAGAGTTAAAAAAAGGAATAATCATACATGGTTGCCATAAGGAAACTAGGCTTACGTTTAAGCTACCTGCCAAAAAAGATTGCCTGGCTCAAATTTGTCTGCTTACCAGATGTTGACAAACTCTGTCCATGAGGTGGGAGTGTTGTATATGATCCATCAGCAGTAAATCTGAATTTGTACTTGTTAAGAATCCACACAGACCCATGGATGGGGCACATGAGATAAAGGCTGTTTGGCAGGCCTAAGTAGAAAAGATAGGCAAGTTTACTATACTATATCCTTTCTGCTACTTAGAGCCAAGACTCCTGGCCCGGGAATGGCACTCAGCCAGCTGTATTACATTGCAGCCAATTCTAGTGCAATTGAAATCTGGAATCCCAACAGAAACCCTGTTGTGGAGGAACAGGGTACTCCGCTCAAAGAGGAAAGGTTGGATTGTTCTCAAGCAAACCTGGGCCACATGTGGGCAAGGATCATGGAAGTGCAAGAGGAGGGCAGCCAAAGCACCTCCCACCTTCTTGGTAAAAAACTTGGAAAGCCTCAGTGGAACCGTCTTGGCCAGTTCACCAAGCAGCTCAAAGGCTGCAGCACGGACAGCATCATCTGCCTGCAAAAGAGAGGGAAAATTAAGCCCATCTTCAGGAAACAAGGTTTCCTTTGACAGCAGGAAACTCAATATCTGTTCCCAAGATGGGTTGGGGTAGAACCAGGCAATTCCTCTATGGATAGAAGGTCAGGGATGCACAACCTATGACCCACTGAATACATGTGTCCCCACCCAAGTCTACTCATGCAAACTGCTTGCTACTTTCCTGTTATCGGGGACATTTCAATGGGATTCACGATTGCTGCTGAAAAGTATGGTGCTATTGTTTTCACAATGTCATTTTTCTTCATATCTGTCAAACTCTTTCTCCTTTTATTTTATATAAAACATGGGAAACAGTGAGTTGAAAGAGAGGAAATATCTGTTTATTATGAAAGATGGAGAATTTGCGAAAGATCCAGACAGTCCCAACATTTATGCTGAACACTTATAGTTTATCACTTTATACATATTGCTTTATAGTTTGATTGCCTCCCTTAACTCTTCATCTTTACCATTTTATAGTTTGATTGCCTCCATTTCCTCTTCATACTCCACCTGCTTCCTCCATATAACACCCAAAATATTTCACAGTGTCTAAATGTAGCCCCCAACCTTCCCCACAAGAAAGCTAGAATTCCAGTCTCATAACTGCATACCGGTAGAAATATTCCTATAATCTTTAACTGATTGTGAATTTAAGACAATTTGTTGTCATGAGTTGTAATAATAACGGTTAGTTTAAGTGTATTCAGGCGGAATTCAGAGAAGGAGGGGGAGGAGGAAAAGATGGTTTTTCAGTTGGCTCTAACACATTCTACATCTTACACATTGGTAAAAAAAAATCAGTCCACCAAATACAAACTAGGCGGATATGACCTCACTAATGACCTCACTCTGTCAAGGACCTAGGAGTACTCATATCTAATGACCTAAGCATCAGAGCTCACTGTAACAGCATTGCCAAAAAGGCATTAAGAGTTGTAAATCTAATCTTACAAACCTTCTCCTCTGGAAATATTGAATTGCTAACTAGAGCATTCAAAACCTTTGCAAGACCAATACTCGAATGCAGCTCATCTGTCTGGAATCCGCACTGTATATCAGACATTAATACAATTGAGCGAGTCCAGAAGTATTTCACGAGAAGAGCACTACCCTCCTCTGCTCGCAACAGAATACCCTACATCACCAGACTTGAGATTTTGGGCTTGGACAATCTTGAACTATGCCGCCTACGATTGGACTTAAGTGTAGTGCACAAAATTATTTGCTACAATGTCCTACCAGTCAATGACTACTTCAGCTTCAACCGCAACAATACAAGAGTGCACAACAGATACAAACTCAATGTTAACCACTCCAAACTTGATTGCAGAAAGCACGACTTCAGCAACAGAGTGATCAATGCCTGGAATACACCACTGACTCTGTTGTTACACCCTCTAACTCCCACTCCTTTAACCTCAAACTATCCACTATTGACCTCACCCCATTCCTAAGAGGTCTGTAAGGGGTGTGCATAAGTGCACCATCATGCCTCCCATCCCTGTCGTATTGTCCCCATTTAATCGTACCTATTTTCTGTATTCTTACTCATGTTTATACTTATACCTATAATTTTGTAAGCAATTGACAAATCAAATAAATAAAAATAAATAAAATAACATTTGGATTTCCAGATTCAGAAGCAAATGCTAACTGTAGGACAGCAATCAAAATGGAAGTCTCCTCCTTTCTAATTCCAGTTATAAATTCCCTGGAGAGAGTTGGAAATACAATGCTAGCTTAGGAGGATCCGGTCCAACATTTTTCTACTAAAGTAATAACAGGAGAATGAACTGTCTGTGGCTTTACTTACATGCCGGAGATGTGCACAGGCTTGGCTGACCACGATCTGGAAAGTATAATCTGCAGGCCATTTCCCAAGACATCTGCATAACTTACATAAGGCATGTAGACTTTCAGTGGCTAATTCTGGGCTGGAGTTGTCCTGCAGAGCTTGGAGTAGAGGCTTCAGCAAAGCTTTCTGGTGCTTCTTTGCCTGTGAAACAATTCTTGTATTTGTCAATGCCTGGACTACTTTTATCCCCTACAATCTGCTTCTAATCTCTATTACTAGCAAAAGGTATATAAAAGTAACTAACAGATTGTGGAATGACTATTTCAGGTCAATATGATAAGCAGAAGCTCTCTTCCCATTAATAGAACCAGTATGCTACTGTCCATCTTCCTTCCCTGTAGTGTCCTCTTTCTTTCATCTTAGAGAAACACCTTTTTGGAGTCATCTTCTCCTTGGGCTATTCCTTCTTCTTTGTTCATTATTTGGTCCCCCTTAATAAACAGTTCAATCAACCTCTCTCTGAGAAGAGCAGCTCAGCCAATCACTGCCAACAAATCTACCTGTATTAAAGCAACCCACAACTTCCCTGTTCTTTTAGAATATGATTGTCCCACTCCCTCACTTTCTTGTTTAAAACACGATGTCTCAGTTTTGCACTTTCTGGCTTACCTCTTCTGGAGCACCCTTTGCCATGTTCCCCAGCCCTCGCATTGACAAGATGCGCATAAGATAATTTCCATTTTGAACTTGGGTCAGTAATAAATTGAAAAGAAGGTTCAGTGTTTCTTGTTTCTTCAAGAGAGGATGACCTACAAGCTGGAATATCAAAACTACAGTTACTGAATTTCTAAACTGGCCATTTGAAATGGATGATTTAATAGCTTGCTATTTTTCCCCACTGAAAAATAGTAGAAAAATATATATGCAGTTTGTTTCTTAATTATTTCTACACATGGCATGACTTATTTATTGTTTCCCTCCTCCATAAGATTAAGG